>JAJQQW010000018.1:162004-762004 GCA_025583905.1 Ia io
GATCCGACGCCCCCGGAGCCTCCCCCCCCACACCCACCCACACCCACACCCACACCCACCCCCGCCTCCGCCACCATGACCTCGACCCCCAAATCAGGGAAAGGTGGCTCGCGCCTTACAGAGGGCACCCCTGGCTTGGAGGCATGTGTGTCTGTTACCCTGGCTAAGGGAACAGGCTCCAGCGGGTTTGGTTCAGTGGACAGAGCGCAGGCCTGTGGATACAAGGGTCTCGGGTTCCGTTGGGGGGGGTCAAGGCCACTAAGCTCCCTTGCAGGCTGGATCCCTCCCTGCCCCCTCAGAGCACCTGCGGGTGGCAACCAATCCAAGTGTCTCCCTCACATCCATGTTTCCCTCTGCCTCTGCGGGCCTCTTCCACTCGCCCTCAGAATCAATGGGAAAATATCCTGGCAGAGGATTAAGATAGGTGAATGAATGAATGAATGAAGGTGGAACAGCTGAACACTCTAGTGGGAATCTGAGATCCGGCTCTCCTGGGTCATCTTCATCCCGTGGGCACAGCGCCCTCCGTACCCACCCTCAACTCTGGGCCCACTCTGACTGCCGGGGGGCGGGCGGGGGGTCTGGTCTCTAGCTCCCGGACAAGGTTGGCAAGAAGGTGGACTAGTCCAACTGAGTCTCCATGGCCTCCTCGCGATCTCCTGGGTGGAGCTCTGACAGGCAACGCCTGGGGTGCGGGCCCTTATAGAAAACCGCCTGGCTCTCACTCGCCACAGCAGGAAAACCCACCCACCATAAAGTCATCTGCCCTCATCTGGTGGCACACAGGGTTGTCTGAATAGACGTCCAGCCACGAAGGAACAGAACGACCCCTCGACGCCTAGGATTTCCAGAGGGTAGGGGAGCTTGAAGCTCCCCCAGCACTCCCTTCCTCATGTGCCCCCCATGACCTCAGATAGGCACTCGAGAGACCCAGCAAACCAGCCCTCCTGCAGTTTCTTCCACTCCGACACACACTCGCACTCGCACTCGCACTCGCACACGCACACGCACACGCACACGCACACGCACACGCACGTACACAGCGGCAAGGACGCATATGATGCCCTCAAGTGCTCCCAGCTGTGGCCTCCCTGGGATTGGTCAGCGCTAGGCTGTCATAGGTTCCCCGAGGCTACTCACTGCTGAGTGACAGCAGGCCTCAGAAGGGAGACCAGAGCCTCTGTCGGCGGTGAGTGAAACAGCTTTGGTTGTGAGCTCTTCCAAAGACGCCCCCTGAGACCAGCCGGAGACCCGTGGAGGACACCCTGCTCTCTCCGAGGTCTGCAGTCAAGTGAGGAGATAGGGGCCTGGCTCAGGAATGCGGGTGCCCGGTGACCAGAGTTCTAGCTTCCGTATTGTCCTGGGACCGAGGAAGTGACATCAAGCGTGCAAGGTGCCGTGACCTGTATGTTCTCCTTTAAGCAGGCTTACCTGCAGACCCCTCAGGGATTTGGGCTGCCACCCCCCCCGCCCCCATAAACAGTCCTAGTTTTCCAACTCATCTTTCCCGCACGGCTTCCCCGTCCGCGCCACCAGGTCCCGGCGATCAGGAGAGGCCAGTTAGACCTGTGTCCGCCTGATGGGCTGAGTGTCCTGGCAAAGCCACTGAGTCTTCCTGGGCCTTGCCAGGGACCCTACCGACACACGACGGATGATGCAAGAGACCATGTTCTAGAGACGCGGGCAGGCGTCTATGACAGGAAACCTGCCACCCCCGTGGGCGGGGGGACGCGTGCGGGATGAGATGCAACCACTCAGAGGTGGCCAAAGTCTAAGACGGGGTTGGATGTGGCCCGAACGGCCGCTTCCAACAGGCCTGGGTGTCAGCACCGTGATCCCGGTCGAGTCACGGCGCTCTGGGCCACTTGCAGAGGTGTTCCCCGGTACGGTACGCACCAGGGGGAAAGGAAGGAAAGGAAGGTGTGACCACCCGCGGTCTCCCGGGACACGTCGCATCAGACCTGGGGCTTGCTGTGGGCCTCCGTGGTGGGCGGCCTCCACCTGCACTGGCCCTGGACCCTGCCTTCCCACGTGCACATTTTTTGGCCACGACTAAGCGTTGACCAATCGGCTTCTCCACAGCAAGAGGCTGCCCTGGGGATGTGAAGGGGAATCCCTAGGGTAGCCCAGTTGGGGAGGGCGCCCCCTTCCGGCTACCCAGCACATCGCCCCCCCACCGCGAGCCCGCCCCCCCGCCCCTCGCCTCTCCCGCCTCTCCCGGAAGCTCAGAAGGCGGCGGGGCGGCCAAGAGGCAGCCGAGGGCTCAGCAGGGAGAGATGTGGTCCCTGCGAGAGGGCGGGCGGACGGGGCAGGGGGCTGAGCCCCAGGCCAGCCAGGGGGCCCGGGGCTCCGCGGGCCCGGAGGCCCGGCGCGGGCTCTTGAGGCTCCCGGCGGCCCTCTCTCGCGTCTACGGCCATACCACCCTGAACGCGCCCGATCTCGTCTGATCTCGGAAGCTAAGCAGGGTCGGGCCTGGTTAGTACTTGGATGGGAGACCGCCTGGGAATACCGGGTGCTGTAGGCTTTTGCTTTTGCTTTGATTCTCATTCTCTTTTTCAGCCCGCCCCATCCTCCCTTTGGCGCTGTGGGAGGAACCTCCCGTCCCCCGGGGCTACTCACAGAACTCAACGCCCACCCCCACAGTGCGCCCCCTCTCGCCGCTTCCGCCGTCCAAAGTTAGGAAAAGGGGTCTCGCGCCTTCCACGCAGCACCCCGGGATCGGGATCGCAGGGGCGCGTGTGTTCCATTCTCCCGCACAGGTGCAAGCCCCCAGCGCTCTTCGGGGGGCGACAGGCGCCCCACAACCGGGGCAACGGATCCAACCCCCGCTGCTGGGGGGGGGTGGGGGGGAGGTAGCTCCCCAAACCGCTAAGGGAACGCCGCGGTCCCCGCCAGAGGCCCGGGCAGCGCCTCGCGTTTTGCCATCCCCAGGGGGCTTCGTCCTACCCATTCGCGGTGGACACCCCCTTCCGCACTTCAGGCAATCGCATCCCCAACGGGAGGCGCCCTCCTGGCCCGCATCTTGGGCAAGCTCAGGAGATGGCATGACCCACCGGGTGCCCTAGGCTGCTTTTTCTCACTGTTATTTTGTGCTTGCCCAAGCTCGCACCCCCCCGCCCCCTCGCCCCCCGGGCCAATGCAGTGCCCCGAGGCGCACTAGGACGCCCTCCCCGCTTCCTGCCTCGCTGCAACACTCCCCGTCCCCACCCCCAAACACCAGCCCTGGGCCCAGGAGAGAGGCTCGGCCACTCCCAACCTCGCCTTGGCGACTTTGGTGCTGGGGGGCACCCCTGGGTCTACTCTGGGATCCGACGCCCCCGGAGCCTCCCCCTCCCCCCCCCCCACCCCACACCCACACCCACCCCCTCCCCCGCCTCCGCCACCATGACCTCGACCCCCAAATCAGGGAAAGGTGGCTCCCGCCTTACAGAGGGCACCCCTGGCTTGGAGGCATGTGTTGTCTGTTACCCTGGCTAAGGGAACAGGCTCCAGCGGGTTTGGTTCAGTGGACAGAGCGCAGGCCTGTGGATACAAGGGTCTCGGGTTCCGTTGGGGGGGGTCAAGGCCACTAAGCTCCCTTGCAGGCTGGATCCCTCCCTGCCCCCTCAGAGCACCTGCGGGTGGCAACCAATCCAAGTGTCTCCCTCACATCCATGTTTCCCTCTGCCTCTGCGGGCCTCTTCCACTCGCCCTCAGAATCAATGGGAAAATATCCTGGCAGAGGATTAAGATAGGTGAATGAATGAATGAATGAAGGTGGAACAGCTGAACACTCTAGTGGGAATCTGAGATCTGGCTCTCCTGGGTCATCTTCATCCCGTGGGCACAGCGCCCTCCGTACCCACCCTCAACTCTGGGCCCACTCTGACTGCCGGGGGGCGGGCGGGGGGGTCTGGTCTCTAGCTCCCGGACAAGGTTGGCAAGAAGGTGGACTAGTCCAACTGAGTCTCCATGGCCTCCTCGCGATCTCCTGGGGGTGGAGCTCTGACAGGCAACGCCTGGGGTGCGGGCCCTTATAGAAAACCGCCTGGCTCTCACTCGCCACAGCAGGAAAACCCACCCACCATAAAGTCACCTGCCCTCATCTGGTGGCACACAGGGTTGTCTGAATAGACGTCCAGCCACGAAGGAACAGAACGACCCCTCGACGCCTAGGATTTCCAGAGGGTAGGGGAGCTTGAAGCTCCCCCAGCACTCCCTTCCTCATGTGCCCCCCATGACCTCAGATAGGCACTCGAGAGACCCAGCAAACCAGCCCTCCTGCAGTTTCTTCTTCCACTCCACACACACACACTCGCACTCGCACACTCGCACACGCACACGCACACGCACACGCACACGCACACGCACGTACACAGCGGCAAGGACGCATATGATGCCCTCAAGTGCTCCCAGCTGTGGCCTCCCTGGGATTGGTCAGCGCTAGGCTGTCATAGGTTCCCCGAGGCTACTCACTGCTGAGTGACAGCAGGCCTCAGAAGGGAGACCAGAGCCTCTGTCGGCGGTGAGTGAAACAGCTTTGGTTGTGAGCTCTTCCAAAGACGCCCCCTGAGACCAGCCGGAGACCCGTGGAGGACAGCCTGCTCTCTCCGAGGTCTGCAGTCAAGTGAGGAGATAGGGGCCTGGCTCAGGAATGCGGGTGCCCGGTGACCAGAGTTCTAGCTTCCGTATTGTCCTGGGACCGAGGAAGTGACATCAAGCGTGCAAGGTGCCGTGACCTGTATGTTCTCCTTTAAGCAGGCTTACCTGCAGACCCCTCAGGGATTTGGGCTGCCACCCCCCCCCGCCCCCATAAACAGTCCAGGTTTTCCAACTCATCTTTCCCGCACGGCTTCCCCGTCCGCGCCACCAGGTCCCGGCGATCAGGAGAGGCCAGTTAGACCTGTGTCCGCCTGATGGGCTGAGTGTCCTGGCAAAGCCACTGAGTCTTCCTGGGCCTTGCCAGGGACCCTACCGACACACGACGGATGATGATGCAAGAGACCATGTTCTAGAGACGCGGGCAGGCGTCTATGACAGGAAACCTGCCCCCCCCCGTGGGGGCGGGGGGACGCGTGCGGGATGAGATGCAACCACTCAGAGGTGGCCAAAGTCTAAGACGGGGTTGGATGTGGCCCGAACGGCCGCTTCCAACAGGCCTGGGTGTCAGCACCGTGATCCCGGTCGAGTCACGGCGCTCTGGGCCACTTGCAGAGGTGTTCCCCGGTACGGTACGCAGGGGGGGGAAAGGAAGGAAAGGAAGGTGTGACCACCCGCGGTCTCCCGGGGACACGTCGCATCAGACCTGGGGCTTGCTGTGGGCCTCCGTGGTGGGCGGCCTCCACCTGCACTGGCCCTGGACCCTGCCTTCCCACGTGCACATTTTTTGGCCACGACTAAGCGTTGACCAATCGGCTTCTCCACAGCAAGAGGCTGCCCTGGGGATGTGAAGGGGAATCCCTAGGGTAGCCCAGTTGGGGAGGGCGCCCCCTTCCGGCTACCCAGCACATCGCACCCCCACCCGCGAGCCGCGCTCCCGCCCCTCGCCTCTCCCGCCTCTCCCGGAAGCTCAGAAGGCGGCGGGGCGGCCAAGAGGCAGCCGAGGGCTCAGCAGGGAGAGATGTGGTCCCTGCGAGAGGGCGGGCGGACGGGGCAGGGGGCTGAGCCCCAGGCCAGCCAGGGGGCCCGGGGCTCCGCGGGCCCGGAGGCCCGGCGCGGGCTCTTGAGGCTCCCGGCGGCCCTCTCTCGCGTCTACGGCCATACCACCCTGAACGCGCCCGATCTCGTCTGATCTCGGAAGCTAAGCAGGGTCGGGCCTGGTTAGTACTTGGATGGGAGACCGCCTGGGAATACCGGGTGCTGTAGGCTTTTGCTTTTGCTTTGATTCTCATTCTCTTTTCCGCCCGCCCCATCCTCCCTTTGGCGCTGTGGGAGGAACCTCCCGTCCCCCGGGGCTACTCACAGAACTCAACGCCCACCCCCACAGTGCGCCCCCTCTCGCCGCTTCCGCCGTCCAAAGTTAGGAAAAGGGGTCTCGCGCCTTCCACGCAGCACCCCGGGATCGGGATCGCAGGGGCGCGTGTGTTCCATTCTCCCGCACAGGTGCAAGCCCCCAGCGCTCTTCGGGGGGCGACAGGCGCCCCACAACCGGGGCAACGGATCCAACCCCCGCTGCTGGGGGGGGGGGGGGGGGAGGTAGCTCCCCAAACCGCTAAGGGAACGCCGCGGTCCCCGCCAGAGGCCCGGGCAGCGCCTCGCGTTTTGCCATCCCCAGGGGGCTTCGTCCTACCCATTCGCGGTGGACACCCCCTTCCGCACTTCAGGCAATCGCATCCCCAACGGGAGGCGCCCTCCTGGCCCGCATCTTGGGCAAGCTCAGGAGATGGCATGACCCACCGGGTGCCCTAGGCTGCTTTTCTCACTGTTATTTTGTGCTTGCCCAAGCTCGCACCCCCCCCCCCCCTCGCCCCCGGGCCAATGCAGTGCCCCGAGGCGCACTAGGACGCCCTCCCCGCTTCCTGCCTCGCTGCAACACTCCCCGTCCCCACCCCCAAACACCAGCCCTGGGCCCAGGAGAGAGGCTCGGCCACTCCCAACCTCGCCTTGGCGACTTTGGTGCTGGGGGGCACCCCTGGGTCTACTCTGGGATCCGACGCCCCCGGAGCCTCCCCACTCCCACACCCACACCCACCCCCGCCTCCGCCACCATGACCTCGACCCCCAAATCAGGGAAAGGTGGCTCGCGCCTTACAGAGGGCACCCCTGGCTTGGAGGCATGTGTGTCTGTTACCCTGGCTAAGGGAACAGGCTCCAGCGGGTTTGGTTCAGTGGACAGAGCGCAGGCCTGTGGATACAAGGGTCTCGGGTTCCGTTGGGGGGGGTCAAGGCCACTAAGCTCCCTTGCAGGCTGGATCCCTCCCTGCCCCCTCAGAGCACCTGCGGGTGGCAACCAATCCAAGTGTCTCCCTCACATCCATGTTTCCCTCCCTGCCTCCTCTGCGGGCCTCTTCCACTCGCCCTCAGAATCAATGGGAAAATATCCTGGCAGAGGATTAAGATAGGTGAATGAATGAATGAATGAAGGTGGAACAGCTGAACACTCTAGTGGGAATCTGAGATCCGGCTCTCCTGGGTCATCTTCATCCCGTGGGCACAGCGCCCTCCGTACCCACCCTCAACTCTGGGCCCACTCTGACTGCCGGGGGGCGGGCGGGGGGTCTGGTCTCTAGCTCCCGGACAAGGTTGGCAAGAAGGTGGACTAGTCCAACTGAGTCTCCATGGCCTCCTCGCGATCTCCTGGGTGGAGCTCTGACAGGCAACGCCTGGGGTGCGGGCCCTTATAGAAAACCGCCTGGCTCTCACTCGCCACAGCAGGAAAACCCACCCACCATAAAGTCATCTGCCCTCATCTGGTGGCACACAGGGTTGTCTGAATAGACGTCCAGCCACGAAGGAACAGAACGACCCCTCGACGCCTAGGATTTCCCAGAGGGTAGGGGAGCTTGAAGCTCCCCCAGCACTCCCTTCCTCATGTGCCCCCCATGACCTCAGATAGGCACTCGAGACCCAGACCCAGCAAACCAGCCCTCCTGCAGTTTCTTCCACTCCGACACACACTCGCACTCGCACTCGCACACGCACACGCACACGCACACGCACACGCACACGCACGTACACAGCGGCAAGGACGCATATGATGCCCTCAAGTGCTCCCAGCTGTGGCCTCCCTGGGATTGGTCAGCGCTAGGCTGTCATAGGTTCCCCGAGGCTACTCACTGCTGAGTGACAGCAGGCCTCAGAAGGGAGACCAGAGCCTCTGTCGGCGGTGAGTGAAACAGCTTTGGTTGTGAGCTCTTCCAAAGACGCCCCCTGAGACCAGCCGGAGACCCGTGGAGGACACCCTGCTCTCTCCGAGGTCTGCAGTCAAGTGAGGAGATAGGGGCCTGGCTCAGGAATGCGGGTGCCCGGTGACCAGAGTTCTAGCTTCCGTATTGTCCTGGGACCGAGGAAGTGACATCAAGCGTGCAAGGTGCCGTGACCTGTATGTTCTCCTTTAAGCAGGCTTACCTGCAGACCCCTCAGGGATTTGGGCTGCCCCCCCCCCCCCCGCCCCCATAAACAGTCCAGGTTTTCCAACTCATCTTTCCCGCACGGCTTCCCCGTCCGCGCCACCAGGTCCCGGCGATCAGGAGAGGCCAGTTAGACCTGTGTCCGCCTGATGGGCTGAGTGTCCTGGCAAAGCCACTGAGTCTTCCTGGGCCTTGCCAGGGACCCTACCGACACACGACGGATGATGCAAGAGACCATGTTCTAGAGACGCGGGCAGGCGTCTATGACAGGAAACCTGCCACCCCCGTGGGCGGGGGGACGCGTGCGGGATGAGATGCAACCACTCAGAGGTGGCCAAAGTCTAAGACGGGGTTGGATGTGGCCCGAACGGCCGCTTCCAACAGGCCTGGGTGTCAGCACCGTGATCCCGGTCGTCGAGTCACGGCGCTCTGGGCCACTTGCAGAGGTGTTCCCCGGTACGGTACGCACCAGGGGGAAAGGAAGGAAAGGAAGGTGTGACCACCCGCGGTCTCCCGGGACACGTCGCATCAGACCTGGGGCTTGCTGTGGGCCTCCGTGGTGGGCGGCCTCCACCTGCACTGGCCCTGGACCCTGCCTTCCCACGTGCACATTTTTTGGCCACGACTAAGCGTTGACCAATCGGCTTCTCCACAGCAAGAGGCTGCCCTGGGGATGTGAAGGGGAATCCCTAGGGTAGCCCAGTTGGGGAGGGCGCCCCCTTCCGGCTACCCAGCACATCGCACCCCCACCGCGAGCCGCGCTCCCGCCCCTCGCCTCTCCCGCCTCTCCCGGAAGCTCAGAAGGCGGCGGGGCGGCCAAGAGGCAGCCGAGGGCTCAGCAGGGAGAGATGTGGTCCCTGCGAGAGGGCGGGCGGACGGGGCAGGGGGCTGAGCCCCAGGCCAGCCAGGGGGCCCCGGGGCTCCGCGGGCCCGGAGGCCCGGCGCGGGCTCTTGAGGCTCCCGGCGGCCCTCTCTCGCGTCTACGGCCATACCACCCTGAACGCGCCCGATCTCGTCTGATCTCGGAAGCTAAGCAGGGTCGGGCCTGGTTAGTACTTGGATGGGAGACCGCCTGGGAATACCGGGTGCTGTAGGCTTTTGCTTTTGCTTTGATTCTCATTCTCTTTTCCGCCCGCCCCATCCTCCCTTTGGCGCTGTGGGAGGAACCTCCCGTCCCCCGGGGCTACTCACAGAACTCAACGCCCACCCCCACAGTGCGCCCCCTCTCGCCGCTTCCGCCGTCCAAAGTTAGGAAAAGGGGTCTCGCGCCTTCCACGCAGCACCCCGGGATCGGGATCGCAGGGGCGCGTGTGTTCCATTCTCCCGCACAGGTGCAAGCCCCCAGCGCTCTTCGGGGGGCGACAGGCGCCCCACAACCGGGGCAACGGATCCAACCCCCGCTGCTGCGGGGGGGTGGGGGGGAGGTAGCTCCCCAAACCGCTAAGGGAACGCCGCGGTCCCCGCCAGAGGCCCGGGCAGCGCCTCGCGTTTTGCCATCCCCAGGGGGCTTCGTCCTACCCATTCGCGGTGGACACCCCCTTCCGCACTTCAGGCAATCGCATCCCCAACGGGAGGCGCCCTCCTGGCCCGCATCTTGGGCAAGCTCAGGAGATGGCATGACCCACCGGGTGCCCTAGGCTGCTTTTCTCACTGTTATTTTGTGCTTGCCCAAGCTCGCCCCCCCCCCCCCCCCCTCGCCCCCGGGCCAATGCAGTGCCCCGAGGCGCACTAGGACGCCCTCCCCGCTTCCTGCCTCGCTGCAACACTCCCCGTCCCCACCCCCAAACACCAGCCCTGGGCCCAGGAGAGAGGCTCGGCCACTCCCAACCTCGCCTTGGCGACTTTGGTGCTGGGGGGCACCCCTGGGTCTACTCTGGGATCCGACGCCCCCGGAGCCTCCCCACTCCCACACACACCCCCCCACCCACCCCCGCCTCCGCCACCATGACCTCGACCCCCAAATCAGGGAAAGGTGGCTCGCGCCTTACAGAGGGCACCCCTGGCTTGGAGGCATGTGTGTCTGTTACCCTGGCTAAGGGAACAGGCTCCAGCGGGTTTGGTTCAGTGGACAGAGCGCAGGCCTGTGGATACAAGGGTCTCGGGTTCCGTTGGGGGGGGTCAAGGCCACTAAGCTCCCTTGCAGGCTGGATCCCTCCCTGCCCCCTCAGAGCACCTGCGGGTGGCAACCAATCCAAGTGTCTCCCTCACATCCATGTTTCCCTCTGCCTCTGCGGGCCTCTTCCACTCGCCCTCAGAATCAATGGGAAAATATCCTGGCAGAGGATTAAGATAGGTGAATGAATGAATGAATGAAGGTGGAACAGCTGAACACTCTAGTGGGAATCTGAGATCCGGCTCTCCTGGGTCATCTTCATCCCGTGGGCACAGCGCCCTCCGTACCCACCCTCAACTCTGGGGCCCACTCTGACTGCCGGGGGGGGGGGGGGGGGGGGGTCTGGTCTCTAGCTCCCGGACAAGGTTGGCAAGAAGGTGGACTAGTCCAACTGAGTCTCCATGGCCTCCTCGCGATCTCCTGGGTGGAGCTCTGACAGGCAACGCCTGGGGTGCGGGCCCTTATAGAAAACCGCCTGGCTCTCACTCGCCACAGCAGGAAAACCCACCCACCATAAAGTCATCTGCCCTCATCTGGTGGCACACAGGGTTGTCTGAATAGACGTCCAGCCACGAAGGAACAGAACGACCCCTCGACGCCTAGGATTTCCAGAGGGTAGGGGAGCTTGAAGCTCCCCCCCCCAGCACTCCCTTCCTCATGTGCCCCCCATGACCTCAGATAGGCACTCGAGAGACCCAGCAAACCAGCCCTCCTGCAGTTTCTTCCACTCCGACACACACTCGCACTCGCACTCGCACACGCACACACACACACGCACGTACACAGCGGCAAGGACGCATATGATGCCCTCAAGTGCTCCCAGCTGTGGCCTCCCTGGGATTGGTCAGCGCTAGGCTGTCATAGGTTCCCCGAGGCTACTCACTGCTGAGTGACAGCAGGCCTCAGAAGGGAGACCAGAGCCTCTGTCGGCGGTGAGTGAAACAGCTTTGGTTGTGAGCTCTTCCAAAGACGCCCCCTGAGACCAGCCGGAGACCCGTGGAGGACACCCTGCTCTCTCCGAGGTCTGCAGTCAAGTGAGGAGATAGGGGCCTGGCTCAGGAATGCGGGTGCCCGGTGACCAGAGTTCTAGCTTCCGTATTGTCCTGGGACCGAGGAAGTGACATCAAGCGTGCAAGGTGCCGTGACCTGTATGTTCTCCTTTAAGCAGGCTTACCTGCAGACCCCTCAGGGATTTGGGCTGCCCCCCCCCCCGCCCCCATAAACAGTCCTAGTTTTCCAACTCATCTTTCCCGCACGGCTTCCCCGTCCGCGCCACCAGGTCCCGGCGATCAGGAGAGGCCAGTTAGACCTGTGTCCGCCTGATGGGCTGAGTGTCCTGGCAAAGCCACTGAGTCTTCCTGGGCCTTGCCAGGGACCCTACCGACACACGACGGATGATGCAAGAGACCATGTTCTAGAGACGCGGGCAGGCGTCTATGACAGGAAACCTGCCACCCCCCCCGTGGGCGGGGGGACGCGTGCGGGATGAGATGCAACCACTCAGAGGTGGCCAAAGTCTAAGACGGGGTTGGATGTGGCCCGAACGGCCGCTTCCAACAGGCCTGGGTGTCAGCACCGTGATCCCGGTCGAGTCACGGCGCTCTGGGCCACTTGCAGAGGTGTTCCCCGGTACGGTACGCACCAGGGGGAAAGGAAGGAAAGGAAGGTGTGACCACCCGCGGTCTCCCGGGACACGTCGCATCAGACCTGGGGCTTGCTGTGGGCCTCCGTGGTGGGCGGCCTCCACCTGCACTGGCCCTGGACCCCTGCCTTCCCACGTGCACATTTTTTTGGCCACGACTAAGCGTTGACCAATCGGCTTCTCCACAGCAAGAGGCTGCCCTGGGGATGTGAAGGGGAATCCCTAGGGTAGCCCAGTTGGGGAGGGCGCCCCCTTCCGGCTACCCAGCACATCGCACCCCCACCGCGAGCCGCGCTCCCGCCCCTCGCCTCTCCCGCCTCTCCCGGAAGCTCAGAAGGCGGCGGGGCGGCCAAGAGGCAGCCGAGGGCTCAGCAGGGAGAGATGTGGTCCCTGCGAGAGGGCGGGCGGACGGGGCAGGGGGCTGAGCCCCAGGCCAGCCAGGGGGCCCGGGGCTCCGCGGGCCCGGAGGCCCGGCGCGGGCTCTTGAGGCTCCCGGCGGCCCTCTCTCGCGTCTACGGCCATACCACCCTGAACGCGCCCGATCTCGTCTGATCTCGGAAGCTAAGCAGGGTCGGGCCTGGTTAGTACTTGGATGGGAGACCGCCTGGGAATACCGGGTGCTGTAGGCTGTAGGCTTTTGCTTTTGCTTTGATTCTCATTCTCTTTTCCGCCCGCCCCATCCTCCCTTTGGCGCTGTGGGAGGAACCTCCCGTCCCCCGGGGCTACTCACAGAACTCAACGCCCACCCCCACAGTGCGCCCCCTCTCGCCGCTTCCGCCGTCCAAAGTTAGGAAAAGGGGTCTCGCGCCTTCCACGCAGCACCCCGGGATCGGGATCGCAGGGGCGCGTGTGTTCCATTCTCCCGCACAGGTGCAAGCCCCCAGCGCTCTTCGGGGGGCGACAGGCGCCCCACAACCGGGGCAACGGATCCAACCCCCGCTGCTGCGGGGGGGTGGGGGGGAGGTAGCTCCCCAAACCGCTAAGGGAACGCCGCGGTCCCCGCCAGAGGCCCGGGCAGCGCCTCGCGTTTTGCCATCCCCAGGGGGCTTCGTCCTACCCATTCGCGGTGGACACCCCCTTCCGCACTTCAGGCAATCGCATCCCCAACGGGAGGCGCCCTCCTGGCCCCCGCATCTTGGGCAAGCTCAGGAGATGGCATGACCCACCGGGTGCCCTAGGCTGCTTTTTTCTCACTGTTATTTTGTGCTTGCCCAAGCTCGCACCCCCGCCCCCTCGCCCCCGGGCCAATGCAGTGCCCCGAGGCGCACTAGGACGCCCTCCCCGCTTCCTGCCACGCTGCAACACTCCCCGTCCCCCCCCCCCAAACACCAGCCCTGGGCCCAGGAGAGAGGCTCGGCCACTCCCAACCTCGCCTCGGCGACTTTGGTGCTGGGGGGCACCCCTGGGTCTACTCTGGGATCCGACGCCCGGGAGCCTCCCCACTCCCACACCCACACCCACCCCCGCCTCCGCCACCATGACCTCGACCCCCAAATCAGGGAAAGGTGGCTCGCGCCTTACAGAGGGCACCCCTGGCTTGGAGGCATGTGTGTCTGTTACCCTGGCTAAGGGAACAGGCTCCAGCGGGTTTGGTTCAGTGGACAGAGCGCAGGCCTGTGGATACAAGGGTCTCGGGTTCCGTTGGGGGGGGTCAAGGCCACTAAGCTCCCTTGCAGGCTGGATCCCTCCCTGCCCCCTCAGAGCACCTGCGGGTGGCAACCAATCCAAGTGTCTCCCTCACATCCATGTTTCCCTCTGCCTCTGCGGGCCTCTTCCACTCGCCCTCAGAATCAATGGGAAAATATCCTGGCAGAGGATTAAGATAGGTGAATGAATGAATGAATGAAGGTGGAACAGCTGAACACTCTAGTGGGAATCTGAGATCCGGCTCTCCTGGGTCATCTTCATCCCGTGGGCACAGCGCCCTCCGTACCCACCCTCAACTCTGGGCCCACTCTGACTGGGGGGGGGGGGCGGGGGGGGGGTCTGGTCTCTAGCTCCCGGACAAGGTTGGCAAGAAGGTGGACTAGTCCAACTGAGTCTCCATGGCCTCCTCGCGATCTCCTGGGTGGAGCTCTGACAGGCAACGCCTGGGGTGCGGGCCCTTATAGAAAACCGCCTGGCTCTCACTCGCCACAGCAGGAAAACCCACCCACCATAAAGTCATCTGCCCTCATCTGGTGGCACACAGGGTTGTCTGAATAGACGTCCAGCCACGAAGGAACAGAACGACCCCTCGACGCCTAGGATTTCCAGAGGGTAGGGGAGCTTGAAGCTCCCCCAGCACTCCCTTCCTCATGTGCCCCCCATGACCTCAGATAGGCACTCGAGAGACCCAGCAAACCAGCCCTCCTGCAGTTTTTCTTCCACTCCGACACACACTCGCACTCGCACGCACACACACGCACACGCACACGCACACGCACACGCACACGCACACGCACGTACACAGCGGCAAGGACGCATATGATGCCCTCAAGTGCTCCCAGCTGTGGCCTCCCTGGGATTGGTCAGCGCTAGGCTGTCATAGGTTCCCCGAGGCTACTCACTGCTGAGTGACAGCAGGCCTCAGAAGGGAGACCAGAGCCTCTGTCGGCGGTGAGTGAAACAGCTTTGGTGTGAGCTCTTCCAAAGACGCCCCCTGAGACCAGCCGGAGACCCGTGGAGGACACCCTGCTCTCTCCGAGGTCTGCAGTCAAGTGAGGAGATAGGGGCCTGGCTCAGGAATGCGGGTGCCCGGTGACCAGAGTTCTAGCTTCCGTATTGTCCTGGGACCGAGGAAGTGACATCAAGCGTGCAAGGTGCCGTGACCTGTATGTTCTCCTTTAAGCAGGCTTACCTGCAGACCCCTCAGGGATTTGGGCTGCCCCCCCCCCCCGCCCCCATAAACAGTCCAGGTTTTCCAACTCATCTTTCCCGCACGGCTTCCCCGTCCGCGCCACCAGGTCCCGGCGATCAGGAGAGGCCAGTTAGACCTGTGTCCGCCTGATGGGCTGAGTGTCCTGGCAAAGCCACTGAGTCTTCCTGGGCCTTGCCAGGGACCCTACCGACACACGACGGATGATGCAAGAGACCATGTTCTAGAGACGCGGGCAGGCGTCTATGACAGGAAACCTGCACCCCCGTGGGGGGGGGGGGACGCGTGCGGGATGAGATGCAACCACTCAGAGGTGGCCAAAGTCTAAGACGGGGTTGGATGTGGCCCGAACGGCCGCTTCCAACAGGCCTGGGTGTCAGCACCGTGATCCCGGTCGAGTCACGGCGCTCTGGGCCACTTGCAGAGGTGTTCCCCGGTACGGTACGCACCAGGGGGAAAGGAAGGAAAGGAAGGTGTGACCACCCGCGGTCTCCCGGGACACGTCGCATCAGACCTGGGGCTTGCTGTGGGCCTCCGTGGTGGGCGGCCTCCACCTGCACTGGCCCTGGACCCTGCCTTCCCACGTGCACATTTTTTGGCCACGACTAAGCGTTGACCAATCGGCTTCTCCACAGCAAGAGGCTGCCCTGGGGATGTGAAGGGGAATCCCTAGGGTAGCCCAGTTGGGGAGGGCGCCCCCTTCCGGCTACCCAGCACATCGCACCCCCACCGCGAGCCGCGCTCCCGCCCCTCGCCTCTCCCGCCTCTCCCGGAAGCTCAGAAGGCGGCGGGGCGGCCAAGAGGCAGCCGAGGGCTCAGCAGGGAGAGATGTGGTCCCTGCGAGAGGGCGGGCGGACGGGGCAGGGGGCTGAGCCCCAGGCCAGCCAGGGGGCCCGGGGCTCCGCGGGCCCGGAGGCCCGGCGCGGGCTCTTGAGGCTCCCGGCGGCCCTCTCTCGCGTCTACGGCCATACCACCCTGAACGCGCCCGATCTCGTCTGATCTCGGAAGCTAAGCAGGGTCGGGCCTGGTTAGTACTTGGATGGGAGACCGCCTGGGAATACCGGGTGCTGTAGGCTTTTGCTTTTGCTTTGATTCTCATTCTCTTTTCCGCCCGCCCCATCCTCCCTTTGGCGCTGTGGGAGGAACCTCCCGTCCCCCGGGGCTACTCACAGAACTCAACGCCCACCCCCACAGTGCGCCCCCCCTCTCGCCGCTTCCGCCGTCCAAAGTTAGGAAAAGGGGTCTCGCGCCTTCCACGCAGCACCCCGGGATCGGGATCGCAGGGGCGCGTGTGTTCCATTCTCCCGCACAGGTGCAAGCCCCCAGCGCTCTCGGGGGGGGCGACAGGCGCCCCACAACCGGGGCAACGGATCCACCCCCCCGCTGCTGGGGGGGGGGGGGGGGGGCGGTAGCTCCCCAAACCGCTAAGGGAACGCCGCGGTCCCCGCCAGAGGCCCGGGCAGCGCCTCGCGTTTTGCCATCCCCAGGGGGCTTCGTCCTACCCATTCGCGGTGGACACCCCCTTCCGCACTTCAGGCAATCGCATCCCCAACGGGAGGCGCCCTCCTGGCCCGCATCTTGGGCAAGCTCAGGAGATGGCATGACCCACCGGGTGCCCTAGGCTGCTTTTCTCACTGTTATTTTTTGTGCTTGCCCAAGCTCGCCCCCCCCGCCCCCTCGCCCCCGGGCCAATGCAGTGCCCCGAGGCGCACTAGGACGCCCTCCCCGCTTCCTGCCACGCTGCAACACTCCCCGTCCCCACCCCCAAACACCAGCCCTGGGCCCAGGAGAGAGGCTCGGCCACTCCCAACCTCGCCTTGGCGACTTTGGTGCTGGGGGGCACCCCTGGGTCTACTCTGGGATCCGACGCCCCCGGAGCCTCCCTCCCCACTCCCACACCCACACCCACACCCCCCCCCGCCTCCGCCACCATGACCTCGACCCCCAAATCAGGGAAAGGTGGCTCCCGCCTTACAGAGGGCACCCCTGGCTTGGAGGCATGTGTGTCTGTTACCCTGGCTAAGGGAACAGGCTCCAGCGGGTTTGGTTCAGTGGACAGAGCGCAGGCCTGTGGATACAAGGGTCTCGGGTTCCATTGGGGGGGGTCAAGGCCACTAAGCTCCCTTGCAGGCTGGATCCCTCCCTGCCCCCTCAGAGCACCTGCGGGTGGCAACCAATCCAAGTGTCTCCCTCACATCCATGTTTCCCTCTGCCTCTGCGGGCCTCTTCCACTCGCCCTCAGAATCAATGGGAAAATATCTGGCAGAGGATTAAGATAGATAATGAATGAATGAATGAATGAAGGTGGAACAGCTGAACACTCTAGTGGGAATCTGAGATCCGGCTCTCCTGGGTCATCTTCATCCCGTGGGCACAGCGCCCTCCGTACCCACCCTCAACTCTGGGCCCACTCTGACTGCCGGGGGGGGGCGGGCGGGGGGTCTGGTCTCTAGCTCCCGGACAAGGTTGGCAAGAAGGTGGACTAGTCCAACTGAGTCTCCATGGCCTCCTCGCGATCTCCTGGGTGGAGCTCTGACAGGCAACGCCTGGGGTGCGGGCCCTTATAGAAAACCGCCTGGCTCTCACTCGCCACAGCAGGAAAACCCACCCACCATAAAGTCATCTGCCCTCATCTGGTGGCACACAGGGTTGTCTGAATAGACGTCCAGCCACGAAGGAACAGAACGACCCCTCGACGCCTAGGATTTCCAGAGGGTAGGGGAGCTTGAAGCTCCCCCAGCACTCCCTTCCTCATGTGCCCCCCATGACCTCAGATAGGCACTCGAGAGACCCAGCAAACCAGCCCTCCTGCAGTTTCTTCCACTCCGACACACACTCGCACTCGCACTCGCACTCGCACACGCACACGCACACGCACACGCACACGCACACGCACGTACACAGCGGCAAGGACGCATATGATGCCCTCAAGTGCTCCCAGCTGTGGCCTCCCTGGGATTGGTCAGCGCTAGGCTGTCATAGGTTCCCCGAGGCTACTCACTGCTGAGTGACAGCAGGCCTCAGAAGGGAGACCAGAGCCTCTGTCGGCGGTGAGTGAAACAGCTTTGGTTGTGAGCTCTTCCAAAGACGCCCCCTGAGACCAGCCGGAGACCCGTGGAGGACACCCTGCTCTCTCCGAGGTCTGCAGTCAAGTGAGGAGATAGGGGCCTGGCTCAGGAATGCGGGTGCCCGGTGACCAGAGTTCTAGCTTCCGTATTGTCCTGGGACCGAGGAAGTGACATCAAGCGTGCGGAGGTGCCGTGACCTGTATGTTCTCCTTTAAGCAGGCTTACCTGCAGACCCCTCAGGGATTTGGGCTGCCCCCCCCCCCGCCCCCATAAACAGTCCTAGTTTTCCAACTCATCTTTCCCGCACGGCTTCCCCGTCCGCGCCACCAGGTCCCGGCGATCAGGAGAGGCCAGTTAGACCTGTGTCTGCCTGATGGGCTGAGTGTCCTGGCAAAGCCACTGAGTCTTCCTGGGCCTTGCCAGGGACCCTACCGACACACGACGGATGATGCAAGAGACCATGTTCTAGAGACGCGGGCAGGCGTCTATGACAGGAAACCTGCCACCCCCGTGGGCCCGGGGGGGGACGACGCGTGCGGGATGAGATGCAACCACTCAGAGGTGGCCAAAGTCTAAGACGGGGTTGGATGTGGCCCGAACGGCCGCTTCCAACAGGCCTGGGTGTCAGCACCGTGATCCCGGTCGAGTCACGGCGCTCTGGGCCACTTGCAGAGGTGTTCCCCGGTACGCACCAGGGGGAAAGGAAGGAAAGGAAGGTGTGACCACCCGCGGTCTCCCGGGACACGTCGCATCAGACCTGGGGCTTGCTGTGGGCCTCCGTGGTGGGCGGCCTCCACCTGCACTGGCCCTGGACCCTGCCTTCCCACGTGCACATTTTTTGGCCACGACTAAGCGTTGACCAATCGGCTTCTCCACAGCAAGAGGCTGCCCTGGGGATGTGAAGGGGAATCCCTAGGGTAGCCCAGTTGGGGAGGGCGCCCCCTTCCGGCTACCCAGCACATCGCACCCCCACCGCGAGCCGCGCGCCCCCCCCCCCCTCGCCTCTCCCGCCTCTCCCGGAAGCTCAGAAGGCGGCGGGGCGGCCAAGAGGCAGCCGAGGGCTCAGCAGGGAGAGATGTGGTCCCTGCGAGAGGGCGGGCGGACGGGGCAGGGGGCTGAGCCCCAGGCCAGCCAGGGGGCCCGGGGCTCCGCGGGCCCGGAGGCCCGGCGCGGGCTCTTGAGGCGGCGGCCCCCCGGCGGCCCTCTCTCGCGTCTACGGCCATACCACCCTGAACGCGCCCGATCTCGTCTGATCTCGGAAGCTAAGCAGGGTCGGGCCTGGTTAGTACTTGGATGGGAGACCGCCTGGGAATACCGGGTGCTGTAGGCTTTTGCTTTTGCTTTGATTCTCATTCTCTTTTCCGCCCGCCCCATCCTCCCTTTGGCGCTGTGGGAGGAACCTCCCGTCCCCCGGGGCTACTCACAGAACTCAACGCCCACCCCCACAGTGCGCCCCCTCTCGCCGCTTCCGCCGTCCAAAGTTAGGAAAAGGGGTCTCGCGCCTTCCACGCAGCACCCCGGGATCGGGATCGCAGGGGCGCGTGTGTTCCATTCTCCCGCACAGGTGCAAGCCCCCAGCGCTCTTCGGGGGGCGACAGGCGCCCCACAACCGGGGCAACGGATCCACCCCCCTGCTGCTGGGGGGGGTGGGGGGGAGGTAGCTCCCCAAACCCGCTAAGGGGGAACGCCGCGGTCCCCGCCAGAGGCCCGGGCAGCGCCTCGCGTTTTGCCATCCCCAGGGGGCTTCGTCCTACCCATTCGCGGTGGACACCCCCTTCCGCACTTCAGGCAATCGCATCCCCAACGGGAGGCGCCCTCCTGGCCCGCATCTTGGGCAAGCTCAGGAGATGGCATGACCCACCGGGTGCCCTAGGCTGCTTTTCTCACTGTTATTTTGTGCTTGCCCAAGCTCGCCCCCCCGCCCCCTCGCCCCCGGGCCAATGCAGTGCCCCGAGGCGCACTAGGACGCCCTCCCCGCTTCCTGCCTCGCTGCAACACTCCCCGTCCCCACCCCCAAACACCAGCCCTGGGCCCAGGAGAGAGGCTCGGCCACTCCCAACCTCGCCTTGGCGACTTTGGTGCTGGGGGGCACCCCTGGGTCTACTCTGGGATCCGACGCCCCCGGAGCCTCCCCACTCCCACACCCACACCCACACCCACCCCCGCCTCCGCCACCATGACCTCGACCCCCAAATCAGGGAAAGGTGGCTCGCGCCTTACAGAGGGCACCCCTGGCTTGGAGGCATGTGTGTCTGTTACCCTGGCTAAGGGAACAGGCTCCAGCGGGTTTGGTTCAGTGGACAGAGCGCAGGCCTGTGGATACAAGGGTCTCGGGTTCCGTTGGGGGGGGTCAAGGCCACTAAGCTCCCTTGCAGGCTGGATCCCTCCCTGCCCCCTCAGAGCACCTGCGGGTGGCAACCAATCCAAGTGTCTCCCTCACATCCATGTTTCCCTCTGCCTCTGCGGGCCTCTTCCACTCGCCCTCAGAATCAATGGGAAAATATCCTGGCAGAGGATTAAGATAGGTGAATGAATGAATGAATGAAGGTGGAACAGCTGAACACTCTAGTGGGAATCTGAGATCCGGCTCTCCTGGGTCATCTTCATCCCGTGGGCACAGCGCCCTCCGTACCCACCCTCAACTCTGGGCCCACTCTGACTGCCGGGGGCGGGCGGGGGGTCTGGTCTCTAGCTCCCGGACAAGGTTGGCAAGAAGGTGGACTAGTCCAACTGAGTCTCCATGGCCTCCTCGCGATCTCCTGGGTGGAGCTCTGACAGGCAACGCCTGGGGTGCGGGCCCTTATAGAAAACCGCCTGGCTCTCACTCGCCACAGCAGGAAAACCCACCCACCATAAAGTCATCTGCCCTCATCTGGTGGCACACAGGGTTGTCTGAATAGACGTCCAGCCACGAAGGAACAGAACGACCCCTCGACGCCTAGGATTTCCAGAGGGTAGGGGAGCTTGAAGCTCCCCCAGCACTCCCTTCCTCATGTGCCCCCCATGACCTCAGATAGGCACTCGAGAGACCCAGCAAACCAGCCCTCCTGCAGTTTCTTCCACTCCGACACACACTCGCACTCGCACTCGCACTCGCACACGCACACGCACACGCACACGCACACGCACGTACACAGCGGCAAGGACGCATATGATGCCCTCAAGTGCTCCCAGCTGTGGCCTCCCTGGGATTGGTCAGCGCTAGGCTGTCATAGGTTCCCCGAGGCTACTCACTGCTGAGTGACAGCAGGCCTCAGAAGGGAGACCAGAGCCTCTGTCGGCGGTGAGTGAAACAGCTTTGGTTGTGAGCTCTTCCAAAGACGCCCCCTGAGACCAGCCGGAGACCCGTGGAGGACACCCTGCTCTCTCCGAGGTCTGCAGTCAAGTGAGGAGATAGGGGCCTGGCTCAGGAATGCGGGTGCCCGGTGACCAGAGTTCTAGCTTCCGTATTGTCCTGGGACCGAGGAAGTGACATCAAGCGTGCAAGGTGCCGTGACCTGTATGTTCTCCTTTAAGCAGGCTTACCTGCAGACCCCTCAGGGATTTGGGCTGCCACCCCCCCCGCCCCCATAAACAGTCCAGGTTTTCCAACTCATCTTTCCCGCACGGCTTCCCCGTCCGCGCCACCAGGTCCCGGCGATCAGGAGAGGCCAGTTAGACCTGTGTCCGCCTGATGGGCTGAGTGTCCTGGCAAAGCCACTGAGTCTTCCTGGGCCTTGCCAGGGACCCTACCGACACACGACGGATGATGCAAGAGACCATGTTCTAGAGACGCGGGCAGGCGTCTATGACAGGAAACCTGCCACCCCCGTGGGCGGGGGGACGCGTGCGGGATGAGATGCAACCACTCAGAGGTGGCCAAAGTCTAAGACGGGGTTGGATGTGGCCCGAACGGCCGCTTCCAACAGGCCTGGGTGTCAGCACCGTGATCCCGGTCGAGTCACGGCGCTCTGGGCCACTTGCAGAGGTGTTCCCCGGTACGGTACGCACCAGGGCTCACATTCAGTTCTTATAAGTATATTTCTAATAACACATAATCTCACTCATCTAGGGGAAATGATGAACAACATAGACTGATGAACAAGAACAGACCCACAAACAAGGAGGCATCGATCGGACTGTCGGGCCTCAGAGGGAGGGTAGGGGAAGGTGGGGGTAGGGGGGAGAGATCAACCACAGGACTTGTGTGCATGCATACAAGCCTAACCAATGGTTAAGGACAACAGGGGGGTGGGGGCATCCGTGGGGAGGGGTGTGGGATGGGAATGGGGGCATGAGGACAAATATGTGCCAACTTAATCAATAAAGAAATAAAAAAAAAAAAAACGCCAACTCATTGTCACTGAACTATAAATGTAACCAGTATCAAAATCGGTTCTATGTTCTGAGAACACGATTTCCCTGTCATGAAACAATGTGTTACAGATATTAAGGCCCTTTATTCACGTATTCCTAGTGTTTGAAGCACTTTCTTAAACATTACCCTAGGTTAACATTGTAAATTTGCCGAGTTGGAGTCACTTTCTTCCAGTGTCTCAAGCTCCTTCATTGTGATATCAATTTGGATAAACAGCGTTTTTTACGAATATACCAGCAGTTTAATCATTATTACCTCTTGAAAGACTATCCTAACTTTCACAGTGCTTTGGATACAAAATCTCAGTATTTCCAAATTCAGAGATGTTCGTGTTCTAAAACGTATTCCAAGAGATCTAGAGACACTCTGACACATCCCCCTGGTCTACTGTTTTGAGCTCTGAGAGTTTTCATTTTAACACGGCTGTCATTCCGGCTTTTTAAAGGCATATTAAAACATTACTTGGAACACTAGCCTAACTAACATTTTGATTTCATAGTGTTCTCAGTACTTTCATACTGTTCTATAGCTCTAGGAAAATGAATTTTTCAGTGTTTCACCAACTCCTTTTCCCGAAAACGCCAACTCCTTTTGATGGGAAAAATAAATGTAAAGTGTCACACTCGGTTCTCTGCTGTTTGAACAAGATTTCCCAGTGACAAAATTGTGCTCTTCAGATATTGAGTCTATTGGAATATGTATTCCTAGTGTGTGAAGCACATTTCTAAATATTTCCCTATTCTAGAGCTGTAAATTCTCAGTGCTACACTCCAACTTGTCCATTGATTGAAGCTCATTCATTGTGAATACCCAATATTATTACACCGTGACCCTAACCCTGTTCCTAACCCTCTAACCCTAACCCGAAACCTAGCGCTAACCTAAGCCTGAACCCTCGCTAGCCCAAACCCTTATCCTAACCCTAACCCTAGCCCGAACCCAAATTCTCTAACCCTAACACCAAAACTAACCTCCATGACGTCATCACTCCCAGCAGGTCTCCTGGCCAAATCATTATCACCTGGGATCACTTGAGCCTGCCCACGTATCCCCTCCACCTTGGTGACATCATCACTTCCAGTTTAATGGCCTCACCAGGCTGCTTTCAAAAACACCAACTCATTGTCCCTGAATTATAAATGTAACCAGTATCCAACTCTATCTATGTTCTTTGAACACGATTTCCTTGTCAGGAAACAAGGTGTTACAGATATTCAGGACCTTTATTCACGTATTCCTAGTGTTTGAAGCACTTTCTTAGATATTAACCTAGGTTGTCATTGTGAATTTCCTGATTTGGAGTCACTTTATTCCAGTGTCTCAAGCTCCTTCATTGTGAATTCCAATTTGCTTAAACACCGTTTTTTACAAATATACCAGAACTTTAACCATTATTACCACTTGAAAGTCTATCCTACATTTCACAGAGCTTTGGTTACAAACTCTCAGTATTTCAAAATTCAGTAGACATGTTCGGGTTCTAAAACGTATTCCAAGAGTTCCAGAAATACTCTGACACATCCCCCTGGTCTGTTGTTTTGAGCTCTGAGAGTTTATCATTTGAACACGGGTGTCAAACCGGCTTTTTAAAGGCACACTAAAACACTACTTGGACAACTAGCCTAACTAACATTATGATTTCATAGTGTTCTCAATACTTTCGTACTATTCTATAGCTCTGGGAAAATGAATTTTTCAGTGTTTCACCAACTCCTTTTCCCAGACAGGCCAACTCCTTTTGAGGGGAAAAATAAATGTAAACAGTGTCACACTCGGTTCTCAGCAGTTTGAACAAGATTTCCCACTGACAAAATTGTGCTGTTCAGATATTAAGTCTATTGGAATAAGTATTCCTTGTGTGTGAAGCACATTTCTAAATATTTCTTTAGTCTGGAGTTGTAAATTCTCAGTGCTACATTCCAATTTTCCAGTGATTGAAGCTCATTTATTGTAAAGACCCAATGTTACTACACCGTCACCCTAACCCTGTCCCTAACCATCTGATCCTAACCCTAAACCTAGCCCTAACCTGAGCCTGAACCCTAGCTAGCCCGAAACCTTATCCTAACCCTAACCCCTACCCCGAACCCCAATTCTCTAACCCTAACACCAGAACTAACATCCATGACGTCATCACTCCCAGCAGGTCCCCTTGCCTAATCATTATCACCTGGGATTACTTGAGCCTTCCCACGTGTGTCCCCTCCCCCTTAGTGACATCATCACTTCCGGTTTTAATGGCCTCACCAGGCTTCTTTCAAAAAACGCCAACTCATTGTTCCTGAATTATAAATGTAACCATTACCCATCTCGGTTCTATGTTCTTTGAACACGATTTCCTTCTCATGAAACAATGTGTTACAGATTTTAAGGCCCTTTATTCACGTATTTGTAGTGTTTGAAGCACTTTTTTAGATATTAACCTAGTTTATCATTGTGAATGTCAGAAGTTGGAGTCACTTTCTTCCAGTGTCTCAAGCTCCTTCATTGTGAATTCCAATTTGCTTAAACAGTGTTTTTTACAAATATACCAGCACTTTAACCATTATTCCCACTTGAAAGTCTACCCTACATTTCACAGCACTTTGGACACAAATTCTCAGCATTTCAAAATTCAGTAGACATGATCGGGTTCTAAAACGTATTCCAAGAGTTCTAGAGACACTCTGACACATCCCCCTGGTCTGTTGTTTTGACCTCTGACAGTTTATCATTTGAACACTGGTGTCATACCGGCTTTTTAAAGGCACACTAAAACACTACTTGCAACACTAGCCTAACTAACATTTTGATTGCATAGTGTTCTCACTACTTTCGTACTATTTTATAACTCTAGGAAAATGAATTTTTCAGTGTTTCACCAACTCCTATTCCCAAAAACGCCAACTCCTTTTGAGGGGAAAAAATAAAATGTAAACAGTGTCACACTCAGTTCTCAGCTGTTTGAACAAGATTTCCCAGTGACAAAATTGTGCTGTTCAGATATTCAGTCTATTGGATATGGATTCCTAGTGTGTGAAGCATATTTCTAAATATTTCCCTAGTCTGGAGCTGTAAATTCTCAGTGCTACACTCCAATTTGTCCAGTGATTGAAGCTCATTCATTTGTAAAGACCCAATGTTACTACACCGTCACCCTAACCCTGTCTCTAACCATCTAACCCTAACCCTAAACCTAGCCCTAACCTGAGCCTGAACCCTAGGTACCCAGAATCCTTATCCTAACCCTAACCCTAGCCCGTACCACAATTCTCTAACCATAACACCAGAACTAACCTCCATGACGTCATCACTCCCAGCAGGTCCCCTGGCCAAATCATTATCACCTGGGGATCACTTGATCCTGCCCACGTGGCCCCTTCCCCTTGGTGACGTCATCTCTTCCATTTTAATGGCCTAAACCAGGCTTCTTTCAAAAACGTCAACTCATTGTCCCTGAATTGTAAATATAACCAGTATCCAACTCAGTTCTGTGTTTTTTGAACACGATTTCCTTGTCAGGAAAGAATGTGTTACAGATATTAAGGTCCTTTATTCATGTATTCCTAGCGTTTGAAGCACTTTCTTAGATATTAACCTAGGTTATCACTGTGAATCCCGAGTTGGAGTCACTTTCTCCTAATATCTCAAGCTCCTTCGTTGTGAATTCAATTTACTCAAACAGCGTTTTTTTACAAATATACCAGCATTTTAACCATTATTACCACTTGAAAGTCTATCCTACATTTCACAGCGCTTTCTATACAAATTCTCAGTATTTCAAAACCCAGTAGAGATGTTCGGGTTCTAAAACGTATTCCAAGACTTCAAGAGACACTCTAACACATCCCCCTGGTCTGTTGTCTTGAGCTCTGAGAGTTTATCATTTTGAACACGGCTGTCATACCGGCCTTATAAAGGCACACTAAAACACTACTTGGAACACTAGCCTAACGAACATTTTGATTTCATGTTGTTCTCAATACTTTCATACTATTCTATTGCTCTAGGAAAATGAATTTTTCAGTGTCTCACCAACTCCTTTTCCTGAACAGGCCAACTCCTTTTGAGGGAATAAATAAATGTAAACAGTGCCACACTCGGTTCTCAGCTGTTTGAACAATGATTTCCCAGTGACAAATTTGTGCTGTTCAGATATTCAGTGTATTGGAATATGTATTCCTATTGGGTGAAGCACATTTCTAAATATTTCTTTAGTCTGGAGTTGTAAATTCTCAGTGCTACACTCCAATTTGTCCAGTGATTGAAGATCATTCATTGTGAATACCCAATGTTACTACACCGTGACCCTAACACGGTCCTAACCCTCTAACCCTAACCCTAAACCTAGCGCTAACCTAAGCCTGAACCCTCGCTAGCCCAAACCCTTATCCTAACCCTAACCCTAGCCCGAACCCAAATTCTCTAACCCTAACACCAAAACTAACCTCCATGACGTCATCACTCCCAGCAGGTCCCCCTGGCCAAATCATTATCACCTGGGATCACTTGAGCCTGCCCACGTGGCCCCCTCCACCTTGGTGACATCATCACTTCCATTTTTAATGGCCTCACCAGGCTGCTTTCAAAAAACACCAACTCATTGTCCCTGAATTATAAATGTAACCAGTATCCAACTCTATCTATGTTCTTTGAACACGATTTCCTTGTCAGGAAACAAGGTGTTACAGATATTCAGGACCTTTATTCACGTATTCCTAGTGTTTGAAGCACTTTCTTAGATATTAACCTAGGTTGTCATTGTGAATTTCCTGATTTGGAGTCACTTTATTCCAGTGTCTCAAGCTCCTTCATTGTGAATTCCAATTTGCTTAAACACCGTTTTTTACAAATATACCAGAACTTTAACCATTATTACCACTTGAAAGTCTATCCTACATTTCACAGAGCTTTGGTTACAAACTCTCAGTATTTCAAAATTCAGTAGACATGTTCGGGTTCTAAAACGTATTCCAAGAGTTCCAGAAATACTCTGACACATCCCCCTGGTCTGTTGTTTTGAGCTCTGAGAGTTTATCATTTGAACACGGGTGTCAAACCGGCTTTTTTAAAGGCACACTAAAACACTACTTGGACAACTAGCCTAACTAACATTATGATTTCATAGTGTTCTCAATACTTTCGTACTATTCTATAGCTCTGGAAATGAATTTTTCAGTGTTTCACCAACTCCTTTTCCCAGACAGGCCAACTCCTTTTGAGGGGAAAAATAAATGTAAACAGTGTCACACTCGGTTCTCAGCAGTTTGAACAAGATTTCCCACTGACAAAATTGTGCTGTTCAGATATTAAGTCTATTGGAATAAGTATTCCTTGTGTGTGAAGCACATTTCTAAATATTTCTTTAGTCTGGAGTTGTAAATTCTCAGTGCTACATTCCAATTTTCCAGTGATTGAAGCTCATTTATTGTAAAGACCCAATGTTACTACACCGTCACCCTAACCCTGTCCCTAACCATCTGATCCTAACCCTAAACCTAGCCCTAACCTGAGCCTGAACCCTAGCTAGCCCGAAACCTTATCCTAACCCTAACCCTACCCCGAACCCCAATTCTCTAACCCTAACACCAGAACTAACATCCATGACGTCATCACTCCCAGCAGGTCCCCTTGCCTAATCATTATCACCTGGGATTACTTGAGCCTTCCCACGTGTCCCCTCCCCCTTAGTGACATCATCACTTCCGGTTTAATGGCCTCACCAGGCTTCTTTCAAAAACGCCAACTCATTGTTCCTGAATTATAAATGTAACCATTACCCATCTCGGTTCTATGTTCTTTGAACACGATTTCCTTCTCATGAAACAATGTGTTACAGATTTTAAGGCCCTTTATTCACGTATTTGTAGTGTTTGAAGCACTTTTTTAGATATTAACCTAGTTTATCATTGTGAATGTCAGAAGTTGGAGTCACTTTCTTCCAGTGTCTCAAGCTCCTTCATTGTGAATTCCATTTGTTTAAAACCGTTTTTTACAAATATACCAGCACTTTAACCATTATTCCCACTTGAAAGTCTACCCTACATTTCACAGCACTTTGGACACAAATTCTCAGCATTTCAAAATTCAGTAGACATGATCGGGTTCTAAAACGTATTCCAAGAGTTCTAGAGACACTCTGACACATCCCCCTGGTCTGTTGTTTTGACCTCTGACAGTTTATCATTTGAACACTGGTGTCATACCGGCTTTTTAAAGGCACACTAAAACACTACTTGCAACACTAGCCTAACTAACATTTTGATTGCATAGTGTTCTCACTACTTTCGTACTATTTTATAACTCTAGGAAAATGAATTTTTCAGTGTTTCACCAACTCCTATTCCCAAAAACGCCAACTCCTTTTGAGGGGAAAAATAAATGTAAACAGTGTCACACTCAGTTCTCAGCTGTTTGAACAAGATTTCCCAGTGACAAAATTGTGCTGTTCAGATATTCAGTCTATTGGATATGGATTCCTAGTGTGTGAAGCATATTTCTAAATATTTCCCTAGTCTGGAGCTGTAAATTCTCAGTGCTACACTCCAATTTGTCCAGTGATTGAAGCTCATTCATTGTAAAGACCCAATGTTACTACACCGTCACCCTAACCCTGTCTCTAACCATCTAACCCTAACCCTAAACCTAGCCCTAACCTGAGCCTGAACCCTAGGTACCCAGAATCCTTATCCTAACCCTAACCCTAGCCCGTACCACAATTCTCTAACCATAACACCAGAACTAACCTCCATGACGTCATCACTCCCAGCAGGTCCCCTGGCCAAATCATTATCACCTGGGATCACTTGATCCTGCCCACGTGGCCCCTTCCCCTTGGTGACGTCATCTCTTCCATTTTAATGGCCTAACCAGGCTTCTTTCAAAAACGTCAACTCATTGTCCCTGAATTGTAAATATAACCAGTATCCAACTCAGTTCTGTGTTTTTTGAACACGATTTCCTTGTCAGGAAAGAATGTGTTACAGATATTAAGGTCCTTTATTCATGTATTCCTAGCGTTTGAAGCACTTTCTTAGATATTAACCTAGGTTATCACTGTGAATCCCGAGTTGGAGTCACTTTCTCCTAATATCTCAAGCTCCTTCGTTGTGAATTCAATTTACTCAAACAGCGTTTTTTACAAATATACCAGCATTTTAACCATTATTACCACTTGAAAGTCTATCCTACATTTCACAGCGCTTTCTATACAAATTCTCAGTATTTCAAAACCCAGTAGAGATGTTCGGGTTCTAAAACGTATTCCAAGACTTCAAGAGACACTCTAACACATCCCCCTGGTCTGTTGTCTTGAGCTCTGAGAGTTTATCATTTGAACACGTTGTCATACCGGCCTTATAAAGGCACACTAAAACACTACTTGGAACACTAGCCTAACGAACATTTTGATTTCATGTTGTTCTCAATACTTTCATACTATTCTATTGCTCTAGGAAAATGAATTTTTCAGTGTCTCACCAACTCCTTTTCCTGAACAGGCCAACTCCTTTTGAGGGGATAAATAAATGTAAACAGTGCCACACTCGGTTCTCAGCTGTTTGAACATGATTTCCCAGTGACAAATTTGTGCTGTTCGGATATTCAGTGTATTGGAATATGTATTCCTATTGGGAGAAGCACATTTCTAAATATTTCTTTAGTCTGGAGTTGTAAATTCTCAGTTCTACACTCCAATTTGTCCAGTGATTGAAGATCATTCATTGTGAATACCCAATGTTACTACACCGTGACCCTAACACGGTCCCTAACCCTCTAACCCTAACCCTAAACCTAGCCCTAACCTGAGCCTGAACCCTACCTAGCCCGAACCCCAATTCTCTAACCCTAACACCAGAACTAACCTCGATGATGTCATCACTCCCAGCAGGTCCCCTGGCCAAATCATTATCACCTGGGATAACTTGAGCCTGCCCACGTGGCCCCTTCTCCATGGTGATATCATCTCTTCCATTTTAATGGCCTAACCAGGCTTCTTTCAAAAAATACCAACTCATTATCCCTGAATTATAAAGGTAACTGGTACCCAACTCGGTTCTATGTTCTTTGAACACGATTTCCTTGTCAGGAAACAATGTGTTACAGATATTAAGGCCCTTTATTCACGTATTCCTAGTGTTTGAAGCACTTTCTTAGATATTAACCTAGGTTATTATTGTGAATTTCCCGAGTTGGAGTCACTTTCTTCCAGTGTCTCAAGCTCCTTCATTGTGAATTCCAATTTGCTTAAACAGTGTTTTTTACAAATATACCAGCACTTTAACCATTATTACCACTTGAAAGTCTATCCTACATTTCACAGCGCTTTCAATACAAATTCTCAGTATTTCAAAATTCAGTAGAGATGTTCAGGTTCTAAAACGTATTCCAAGAGTTCTAGAGACACTCTCACACGGCCCCTGGGTCTGTTTTTTGAGCTCTGAGAGTTTATCATTTGAACACGGGTATCATACCGGCTTTTAAAAGGCACATTAAAACACTATTTGGAACACTAGCCTACCTACCATTTTTATTTCTTTTTTTTAAAATATATTTTATTGATTTTTACAGAGAGAAAGGGAGAGGGATAGAGAGTTAGAAACATTGATATGAGAGAAACACCGATCAGCTGCCACCTGCACACCCCCTACTGGGTATGTGCATGCAACCAAGGTACATGCCCCTGACCGGAATCGCACCTGGGACCCTCCAGTCCGCAGGCCGACGCTCTATCCACTGAGGCAAACTGGTTTCAGCCCATTTTGATTTCTTAGTGTTTTCAATACTTTCATACTGTTCCATACCTCTAGGAAAATGAAGTTTTCAGTGTTTCACTAACTCCATTTCCAAAAAACGCCAACTCCATTTTGACGGGAAAAATAAATGAAAAGAGTGTCATACTCGGATCTCAGCTGTTTGAACAAGATTTCCCAGTGACAAAATTGTGCTGTTCAGATATTAAGTCTATTGGAACATCTATTCCTAGTGTATGAAGCACATTTCTAAATATTTCCCTAGTCTGGTGTTGTGAATTCTCAGTGCTACACTCCAACTTGTCCAGTGAATGAAGCTCATCCATTATGAATTCCCAATGTTACTACACCGTGACTCTAACCCTGTTCCTAACCCTCTAACCCTAACCCTAAACCTAGCCCTAACCTGAGCCTGAATCCTAGCCAGCCCGAACCCTTATCCTAACCCTAACCCTAGCCAGAACCCCAATTCTCTAACCCTAACACCAGAAATAACCTCAAGGAAGTCATCACTCCCAGCAGGTCCCCTGGCCAAAACCATTTTCACCTGGGAGCACTTGAGCCTGCCCACATGGCCCCTCCCCCTTGGTGATGTCAGCACTTCCGGTTTCAAGACCTCACCAAGTTTCTTTCCAAAACGCCAACTCATTGTCACTGAACTATAAATGTAACCAGTATGCCACTCGGTTCTATGTTCTTTGAACATGACTTCCCTGTCGTGAAACAATGTGTTTCAGATATTAAGGCCTTTATTCACGTCTTCCTAGTGTTTCAAGAATGCTCTTATACATTATCCTAGGTCAGTGATGGCGAACCTGTGACACGCGTGTCAGCATTGACACACGTAGCCATTTCTGATGACACACGGCCGCTGAGGTGGCCGCATTCGAGGATGAAACACTTGCTGCTCCTGAGGATGAAACATTTGCAAAATGATGTTTTTTCCTCACACACTACCCGAGTTATGCTCAGTTTTTTGGAGAAGTTTGACACATCAAGCTCAAAAGGTTGCCCATCACTGCCCTAGGTTATCATTGTGAATTTCCCGAGTTGGAGTCACTTTCTTCCAGTGTCTCAAGCTCCTTCATTGTGAATTTCAATTTGGTTTAACAGCCATTTTTACAAATATACCAGCACTTTAAACATTATTACCACTTGAAAGACTATCCTACCTTTCACAGAGCTTTGGATACAAATTCTCAGGATTTCAAAATTCAGTAGAGATGTTCGGGTTCTAAAACATATTCCAAGAGGAGCCAAGATGGCGGCAGAGGTGAACGGCTGATCTGTTGCCTCACATGGCAGTTTCGGAAATACAACTAAAAGATGGACTGGTGAGCGCGGCGACTCCTGCTCGCATCTCCCCAGGCCGGGCGGCTGCTCCTCTCAGTCAGCACCTCCGCTGGGGCCATGGGCTCATCGGCGGCCAAGGACTCGGCGCAGTGGCTCTCGGTGAAGGAAGAGACCATCTTTCTGCAGGACGGGCTCATCCGCGTCACCGACCTGGCCAAGCTGCCCAGTGAGATCCTCGGGGCCCCGGTGGCCTCCGACACCGACTTGGAGGATTTTTATGATTTCCCGTCTTACATTCAAGTCCTTTACCCATTTTGAGAGAGGAGAACCAAGAAGGTGGCAAAGTTAAACAAATGAACTGCGCCGCGCACAGCAATTTCAAAAATACAACTGAAGGACAGAGCGTCTGCCACCCAGAACCACAGGAGAGCTGGCTGAAAGGTGGATTTACAACTAAGAGGGAAGAGGAAAGAGCAAACTCGGAGGCGCTGAGGTGCGGAGGCGCGTGGGTCAGGCTGGTGGCGGGGGACGGGACGCGCAGCTTTTTTTCCATCCCTAGGGGAGATTAGTTCCCCATCACTCTGAAATCCAGCTTCTGGGGATGTCCGGGAGACCCAGACGCCTGCAGGGAGAGGCTGGACTCTCGGCCTTCGTGTCGGAGAGTGGGAGTAACTTCCTTGCGGAGGTGCGCCCAGCAATCAGTGTTTGCTGCGCTGGAGTGCAGGACGAGGGGACTTGGAAATGTGGAAAGGCAGAAAAAGCAGACTTGCAGCCATTGCGGTTCGCCTGGTGGTGCCCTGAGACCCCGCCCCGCCCTGAGACCTGCCCCGCCCTGGGACCCGCCCCGCACGTTTTGCAGGCCCACCCGGGCTCCAAGCAGCGGCTTTTACATGTGGGTGGCCTGCCCTGTGGCAGCTTGACCAGATGAACTGTGGTTCCAGTCAGACTTCTCCAGGGCCGCTCAGGCAGGAGGAGGAAACTGCAGTTTTTGCTGTAACTCCTGCTGAGTGGCCTTAGACAGTAGCTGACCTACACTCCATTGGAGACCCAGAAACGAGGGCATTAGTGGTCGGTGTGAGATGACACCAGATTTCAACCACTCGCATAAGGGATACATTCAAGAGGCAGACTCAGTGAGCGCCAAAGCCTTGCTGCAACAAGATCCGGCCCATAAACGTGTCTCCTGCACAGCAACTCTTCCTTTATAGACACAGCAGGTCCTCACAGCCAATTGGCCTGGAGGAAAATTCCTCCCAGTGGCACCAACAACAATCAAGACTTAACTACACAAAGGAGGACCAAGATGGAGGCATAGGGCGGACGCCTGATTGTTGCCTACCACAACAATTTTGAAACTACAACTGGAAAACAGAGCAGACACCATCCAGAACCACCGGAGGGCTGGCTGAGCAGATGCTCTACAACTAGAATAAAAGAGAGGGGTACGTGGGATGATGCTGAAGCCGGTGACCCAAAGATCACACTTTAAGAACTATGGCTCAGGTGACACAATGGCGGCCTGGATCGTGCTCGGCGCAGTTCCCCCGGAGGTCTCTGGCTGAGGGGACGGCTCCACTCGCTGCCGAGCAAGGACAGACGAGCCCCTGGGAGACATGGGGTGGGAGACTCCGCGCTTTGCTGACCTCCGAGTCCTTCAAGAATCTCAATGCCCCGGAAGCGGCCAGGTGCGCACGCTCGGTGACTGGCCACCGCTGCAGACCCAAGGGCCGACGCAGCGACCCCGGACCAGCCCGCCACTGCGCACCGGGCACACCGGAGTTTCGCCGAGCCCGCCGCCCAACGAGTTCTGCAGCAGCTGCCCCGGAGCTCTGAGAAAATGGCCGAAGGAATTGCTGAGAGGGAATTGACCAACAGGAATTGGGATCAAGAAGACGAAGCCCCGCTGGGTCCTGGGTCCAGGTGAGGCCGGGTGCCCCTGGATCCGGGTGAGGCTGGGACCTGGGTCAGGGTGAGGCTGGGTCCCGGGTCCGGGCGAGGCCACATGCCCCTGGAAACGGGTAAGGCCACATGCCCCAGGGGCCGGGTGAGGCTGGGTCCCTGGTCCGGGCGAGGCTGCGCGCCCCTGGGCTCGGGTGTGGTCACATGCCCCTGGGTCTAGGTGAGGCCTCACGCCCCTGTGTCCGGGTGAGGCTGGGTCCCGGGCCCGGGTGAGGCCGCGTGCCCCCGGGTCCAGGCGAGGCTGCGCGCCCCTGGGTCTGGGTGAAGCTGGATCCTGGGTCTGGGAGAGGCCACGCGCCCTTGGATCCGTGTGAGGCCACGCGCCCCTCGGTCCGGATGAAGCTAGATCCCGGGTCCGGGTGAGGCTGTGTTCCCCTGGATCCGGGTGAGGCGGCGCGCCCCTGGGTCCGGGTGAGGCTATGCACCCCTGGGTCCGGGTGAAGCTGGATCCTGGGTCTGGGTGAGGCCGTGTGCCCCTGGATCTGGGTGAGGCCATGCGACCATGGATCTGGGAGAGGCCACGCACCCCTAGTTCCGGGTGAGGCCACGTGCCCCTGGGTCCGGGTGAAGCTAGATCCCGGGTCCGGGTGAGGCCATGTGCCCCTGGATCCGGGTGAGGCTGGGTCCCGTGACCGGGTGAGGCCACGCGCCCCTGGGTCCAGGTGAGGCCACGCGCCCCTGGGTCCAGGTGAAGCTGGATCCCTGGTCTGGGTGAGGCCGTGTGCCACTGGATCCAGGTGAGGCCCCACGACCCTGGGTCCGGGTGAAGCTGGATCCCTGGTCGGGGTGAGGCCGTGTGCCCCTGGATCCAGATGTGGCTGGGTCCTGGATCCGGGTGAGGCTGGGTCCTAGGTCCGGGTGAGGCCACGCGCCCCTGGGTCCGGGTGAGGCCACACGCCCCTGGGTCCAGGTGAAGCTGGATCCCTGGTCCGGGTGAGGCCGTGTGCCCCTGGATCCAGGTGTGGCTGGGTCCCAGGTCCAGGTGAGGCCACGTGCACCTGGGTCCGGGTGAGGCCAGCGCCCCTGGGTCCGGGTGAAGCTGGATCCTGGGTCCGGGTGAGGCCCTGTGCCCCTGGATCCAGGTGAGGCTGGGTCCTGGGTCCGGGTGAGGCCACACACCCCTGAGTCCGGGTGAAGCCGTGCCCCTGGGTCCGGCCGAAGCCGTGCCCCTGGGTCCGGCCGAGACCAAACCAGAGGGAGTCAGTCCTGCATTACCACCATTTGTCCACCATCCAGAGCTGAAATGTCAGTGCTGACATGTACACATAAGGAACTGGTGGACATTGAAGTTGGGTCTCAAAAGAACTGTTGGTCCAGAAAGAAACTCACTACAGACTGATTCATTTGCCTGTCAGCATAACTATTATTGCTCGTCTCACATTCAGTTCTTATAAGTATATTTCTAGTGACACATAATCTCACTCATCTAGGGGAAATGATGAACAACATAGACTGATGAACAAGAACAGACCCACAAACAAGGAGGCATCGATCGGACTATCAGGCCTCAGAGGGAGGGTGGGGAGGGTGGGGAGAGGGGGGGAGAGATCAACCAAAGGACTTGTGTGCATGCATACGAGCTTAACCAATGGTTAGGGTCAACAGGGGGTTGGGGCATCCGTGGGAAGGGCTGTGGGATGGGAATGGGGGGATGAGGACAAATATGTGACACCTTAATCAATAAAGAAATTTTTTAAAAAAAATAATAAAATAAAAAAAAATAAAACGTATTCCAAGAGTTCTAGAGACACTCTGACACATCCCCCTGGTCTGTTGTTTTGAGCTCTGAGAGTTTATCATTTTAACAAGGGTGTCATACCAACATTTTAAAGGCACATTAAAACACTATTTGGAACACTAGCCTACCTACCATTTTGATTTTTTTTTTTTTTTTAATATATTTTATTGATTTTTACAGAGAGAAAGGGAGAGGGATAGAGAGTTAGAAACATTGATATGAGAGAAACACCGATCAGCTGCCTCCTACACACCCCCTACTGGGGATGCGCATGCAACCAAGGTACATGTCCCTGACCGGAATCGAACCTGGGACCCTCCAGTCCGCAGGCCGACGCTCTATCCACTGAGGCAAACTGGTTTCAGCCCATTTTGATTTCTTAGTGTTTTCAATACTTTCATACTGTTCCATACCTCTAGGAAAATGAAGTTTTCAGTGTTTCACTAACTCCATTTCCAAAAAACGCCAACCCCATTTTCACGGGAAAAATAAACGTAAACAGTGTCACACTCGGTTCTCAGCTGTTTGAACAAGATTTCCCAGTGACAAAATTGTGCTGTTCAGATATTAAGTCTATTGGAAAATGTATTCCTAGTGTATGAAGCACATTTCTAAATATTTCCCTAGTCTGGTGTTGTGAATTCTCAGTGCTACACTCCAACTTGTCCAGTGAATGAAGCTCATCCATTGTGAATTCCCAATGTTACTACACCGTGACTCTAACCCTGTTCCTAACCCTCTAACCCTAACCCTAAACCTAGCCCTAACCTGAGCCTGAACCCTAGCTAGCTCGAACCTTTATCCTAACCCTAACCCAAGCCCGAAACCCAATTCTCTATCCCTAACACCAGAAATAACCTCCATGACATCATCACTCCCAGCAGGTCCCCTGGCCCCAACCATTATCACCTGGTACCACTTGAGCCTGCCCACCTGGCCCCTCCACCTTGGTCTCATCACTTCCGGTTTAATGGCCTCACCAGGCTTCTTTCAAAAACGCCAACTCATTGTCGCTGAAGTATGAATGTAACCAGTATCCAACTCGGTTCTATGTTCTTTGAACATGATTTCCCTGTCATGAAATAGTGTGTTACAGATATTAAGGCCCTTTCTTTTCATATTCCTAGTGTTTCAAGCACGTTCTTACACATTACCCTAGGTTATCATTGTGAATTTCCCAAGTTGGAGTCACTTTCTTCCAGTGTCTCAAGCTCCTTCATTGTGAATTCCAATTTGGTTAAACAGTGATTTTTACAAATATACCAGCACTTTAACCATTATTACCACTTGAAAGTCTATCCTACCTTTCACAGCGCTTTGGATACAAATTCTCAGGATTTCAAAATTCAGTAGAGATGTTCATGTTCGAAAAGGTATTCCAAGAGTTCTAGAGACACTCTGACACATCCCCCTGGTCTGTTGTTTTGAGCTCTGAGAGTTTATCATTTTAACACGGGTGTTATACCCGCTTATTAAAGGCACATTAAAACACTACTTAGAACACTAGCCTAACTACCATTTTGATTTCTTAGTGTTTTCAATACTGTCATACTGTTCTATAGCTGTAGGAAAACGAAGTTTTCAGTGTTTCACCAACTCCTTTTCCAAAAAACACGAACTCCTTTTGAGGGGAAAAATAAATGTAAACAGTGTCACACTCGGTCCTCAGCTGTTTGAACAAGATTTCCCAGTGACAAAATTGTGCTGTTCAGATATTAAGTCTATTGGAACATGTATTCCTAGTGTATGAAGCACATTTCTAAATATTTCCCTAGTCTGGAGTTGTAATTTCTCAGTGCTACACTCCCATTTGTCCAGTGAATGAAGCTCATTCATTGTGAATTCCCAATGTTACTACACCATGACACTAACCCTATCCCTAACCTTCTAACCCTAACCCTAAACCTAGCCCTAACCTGAGCCTGAACCCTAGCTAGCCTGAGCCCTTATCCTAACCCTAACCCAAGCCCGGAACCCAATTCTCTATCCCTAACACCAGAACTAACCTCAAGGAAGTCATCACTCCCAGCAGGTCCCCTGGCCCAAACCATTATCACCTGAGAGCACTTGAGCCTCCCCACTTGGCCCCTCCCCCTTGGTGACATCATCACTTCCGGTTTAAAGGCCTAACCAAGCTTCTTTCAAAAACGCCAACTCATTGTCCCTGAACTATAAATGTAACCAGTATCCAACTCGGTTCTATGTTCTTTGAAAATGATTTCCCTGTCATGAAACAATGTGTTACAGATATTCAGTCCCTTTATTTACGCATTCCTAGTGTTTCAAGCACGTTCTTAGACATTACCCTCAGTTATCATTGTGAATTTCCCAAGTTGGAATCACTTTCTTCCAGTGTCTCAATCTCCTTCATTATGAATTCCAATTTGTTTAAGCAGCGTTTTTTACAAATATACCAGAACTTTAATTATTATTACCACTTGAAAGACTATCCTACCTTTCACAGCGCTTTGAGTACAAATTCTCAGTATTTCAAAATTCAGTAGAGATGTTCGACCAGCTGGTGTGGCCTAGTGTTTGAGTGACAACTTTGAACCAAGAAGCTGATATTGTTGGAATGAGTCAGTAGAGATTTTATTTGATCCTTATCATTAATTCAACAAATATTTAAGGGCCTACTCCATTCTCAGCACTATTTTGGGCATTTGGACTATGTTATTGAACAGAAAAGGATAGAAATGACAAAAATCTCTCTGCTTCTTGGAGCTAACATTGTAGCATCTGCATGTTTATTTAGAGTAACATTAAAAGACAGAATAGCCCAGCTGGTGTGGCTCAGTGTTTGAGTGACAACCTTGAACCAAGAGGTTATCAGTTTGATTCCCAGTCATGGCACATGCCTGGGCTGTGGGTAAGAGATGTGCAGGAGGCTGCCAATTGATGTTTGCTTTCACACAGATGTTTCTCTCTCTCTCTCTCTCTCTCTCTCTCTCTCTCTCTCTCTCTCTCTTCCCCCTTTCCTCTGTTTCTAAAAATCTGAGGGCAGAGACTAGGTTTCTCATCTCTGTGGCTCTGCACTGAGCCCAGCCCTGGCCCATAGGTGATGTCTAGAAACCTATAAACTGCCTTGGGAAGAAGGGAAAGCAGCCTGAGCTGATTTTGGCTAAGTGGATAGAGCATCAGCTTGGGGCCTGGAGACTGTAGAGTCCTAGGTTTTATTCTAGGCAAGGTGTAGACAAGAGCAGCGAGGGCAGCAAGGGCACTTTTAGGTTCATAGCAAAATTGACAGGAGGGAACAGAGGTTCCCGCCACCCCCACATATACAGCCTCCCCCAGTATCAACATCAGCACAATTATAGCCAACAGCTATTAGTTGCAATTGACAACATTGACATGTCATCACCACCCCAAGTCCACCGTTTCCATTAGGGTTCACTCTTTGCCTCTGGACAAATGGATCCGCCTATATAATTTCATACAGCTTAGTTTCACTCCCCTGAAAAGCCACTGTGCTTTGCCTGTGGAAGTACAGATTCCTGGGTCCACTCAGACCTACTGGATCCAAATCTTGGTGGCAAAAATCAGGCATCTGTGTTTTTCACGTGTCCCAAACAATTTTGAGGTCATATGTGTGTGAACTGGTGCCGGGAGTGACAGGCTCAGATGCTCTGTAATATTCCTTCCAGCTCTAGTGTTCATGATTCTAAGGCCAGGGAAGATGTCAAAGTTGTATTATTATTATTATTATTTTTTGCAGCCAGAAATCACCTAGTACATGTAGGGTGGACGTGGGACACGGTCACAAGTGGATGCCGCAATGCAGGAGGCCCCTATGTGAACTGCCAGAGAAAACAGCAAACCTGCTGGAGTTCTGCTCCCATAAGGACTGCAGCCTCGGACTACATCTTCTGTGGAGCGCAGCTACAGTGTTTGGACCGGTTCAAGCCTTGGACTGATGAGAAGGCACAGTCCGCTCATGGCCCCGTGCAAGTTCCAGCGTGGAGGGCAGAGCCCTCCCAGCACAATTATAGCCAACAGCTATAGTTGTAAGCTTGAACCTATGGTCCGAACACGTGGCCCCACATGCTTAAGTGATATAGGCTGCAAGTAAACAAAGCTTGATCAGGTGCATGTAATTGAGTAGGATCCAAACCCAGGAGAATGTTGTAAACATCTCGACCACGCCCTTCCTTTGTCTCGTGGCTTCTGCTATAAAATAAAGACATGGCTTGTAGTCCGTGGCGCCGTCTCTCCATGAGGGAGTAGCGTCCCACTGAGACCCAGCTTTCATTCTCTTGTCTGTCTTTTCTAAGCCTTTCAGCCACCCCCACTCAGGGTCACTGGACCTGGCTGAGCTGGTGCGGCACAGAAGGTGCCCTGGGGTTGAGTATGCCATGGCCGTGCCAGCCCGCCACAATCTTCCCTCCCTTTTCTTGGCCAGGTGGGCTGGGGGGGTTCCTGCTTCTAATGACTGTGACTTGACAAAGACCTTCACAGGTCCCTGGAGAAGATGGAAGAATTGATAAACCCCACATCTGTGCCACATGAAAAAGGTGAGAAGGCAGAACTGGCCATGTGTCTGCTACATGCTGCCTGGGCAGGGAAAACCCAGACTATTCTCCTCGGGGGAACCAAAGAAGTCACCAGGATAGCACACTGTTTCCAAGCTTCTAAGAAAGTACAGGGCGACAACTTTCCGAGGCTCCTCAAAATGTTTAATGCCATTTTGAATGCTTCCCACATCTCTCACTATTCTCTCCATGCACATTTACTGCAAGTCCCCCTAGGTTGTGGTTGGCAAACTCATGAGTCAACAGAGCCAAATATCAACAGTACAATGATTGAAATTTCTTTTGAGAGCCATATTTTTTAAACTTAAACTTCTTCTAACGCCACTTCTTCAAAATAGACACGCCCAGGCCGTGGTATTTTGTGGAAGAACCACACACAAGGGGCCAAAGATCCGCATGTGGCTCGCGAGCAGCAGTTTGCCGACCATGGCCCTAGGTTGTCAAAAAAGCCGAGGATGAGCAAAGGAACACAGAAAATCTGGAGACAAGGAAAACCTGGAGAGAAGCTGGAAGGCAGAGGCCGGGCCTGAGACAGAGAAACCCCCTGTGTGCTAACCTGGAGCCAGTAGCAGCAAAGGCCTGGCCGCGGGCTGGCTGGGGGCTTGGCCCTAGGTGGGTTGGCTGAGGCCAAGATGTCAGCCTTGATTTCTCACAGACCTGCCTCGCCTCTGTCAGCAGAGGGCCACGTTGGCCAGGAGGCCTCCAACAGAAGCCTCAGGTGGGATCATAAGTAGAGGGGAAGCAGAAGGAGGATGCAGTGGGTCCAAATGGCCCAGGCAGAGTTCAGGGTGTCAGGTGAATATAATAGGAAGAGACTGGGTCGGGGTGGGCAACCAGGACTGATGTTTGGAAGCTCTCCCTTATCCTCTCTCTTCCGCCATCCTGAATCACTCTGTTCGCTTCTTTGTGGAGTGAAATCGGTGACTGACCATCTCTTAGGGGCCTGATCCTGTTCTAGGTGGGTACATCTGGGAACAGTCTCTTCCTTCGTGGTCTGCTACTTTAGTGGGAAAGATGAACAATAAACCTGAAAAACAAATACAAATATAATTATGGCCAAGCATTGATGAGTGCATCGATGGAACAGAAGCACAGAAAGGTCAGGGAGAGTGAGTGGAGGCACCATTTTGGATGGGGAGACTTGGGCAGAGCTTTTTCCTTGTACCCCCATAGTAGGGACACCCAGATGTTCACAGATGCACTTAAGGAATTGCTACCATATTCCCAAATTGTGCTAGGTATTAAGGATGCATGGATAAATAAGTGTTGTGTTTGTCCTTGAGGTATTCTGGAGAAGAACACAGAATGTCAGAGCTCATAGAGACCTCAGTGACTGCCCAGTCCAAACCCCACGTCTAGGAATGAGGAAATTGAGGTTCAGAGAGAAGTAACCAGCTGTTACAGGGATGCCAAGTCCCGCCCTTTCTAGACCCGTGCTCTTTCCAATGCCAGCCACTTTCAGTACTGCCTAAGCCATACCACAGAGTTAAGCTGGTTCAAGGTTCAACCAGTAGGTCCAAGCTGGAGGCAGGCTGGCACTCCTGCGACCAGACCAGAGGGTACTGCTTGAGAGAGCCCAAGCCATGCTCTGTCTCTGAGGGTGACCTGTACATATCAGATTTTCCCCTGGGAAGGGTTCCTTGCAAAGAGAAACGATGATTTATTTGTCCACGATCCCTCAGTACTTAATATGATGCTTGGCTGGCTGAAAACACTAAGTAAATGTTTGAGGAATAGATGGGCTGGAGACCAGATGGCTGGTTGGATGCATGACTTTTTTAGTGGGTTCAACTGGAATCTCCAGCTGAATGCCTCAGATTTCTCTATCTCTCTGGTTCCAGTCTCACTCTTCGGTGCCTGGCTGTTGAGAATGGGTGCTGTGCCCACCCACTGATCCTACCAGCCCAGGCAGGAATGGTGGCGCTCCAGGATGGAGACCATGCCCTCACTGTTCACATAGTCACTGGTGATCTCGACTCTGGATTGCATCAATTTGTGCTGCCTTTATGTAAATCATTGTAAACTCCCTGTTATTGGTCGATCTTTAAACATGTATTGACCCAGCCACGGGGACACTGAGGAATACGAACCCTACGTACTTCTTCTCTGGACATAAAAATACCACGGGACAATTCCAAGATGCTGCTGCTAAGTGCCATAGGAGTGGATCCGAGGCAGGCAGTGGGGATGGTGAGGAGAGCAGTGAGCCATCAGGAGGGGACTCGCAGGGGGCTGGTCAAGGCACGCTGTCAGTGCTCTTCTTACGTCTGAGGGGCACTAAGACACACTCTCTTCCTCATTTCTTCACTGGTCACACTCACTTCCCAGGGGTGTGAAGGGGATCAGTGACAAAGAGTCCCTCCTTGACCAAACTCTAACCAGGCTCTCCTGAGCCTTCTCATCTTCGAGGCCTCAACCTTGGCCTGCAAAGATTTGAACAGAACACTAACAGAATTGTTAATAGCTCAAAGCCACGCATGGCCTTAGCCCCTCCTAAAGCGCCTGCCTGAGAAATCTCAAGATCATCAAAAGAATTTACTGTTCGTCCAGCCAACACCTGAAGATAGGTCCCTGCCTCACAGCCTCTCTGGGAAGGGAGGAACTGAACTTGGATAAGCGTCAGATGGCTTTCATAGGGACCAACCCCCTCCTGCTTTTCGTAATTTTCCACTTCCCTGACTCTACTGAGCCCCCAGTCACCCCTTCCCTGTCTCCGCATTGTCCCTTTAAAATGCCCAGTCACCTCTGTACAAATCAAAATTTAGTTCAGTTCATGCTGGTCTCTTTTTCCCATTGCAATTGTGCATTACTGATTGAAGTGCATCCGGACCACTTTAACTATCAGCTGGTTTTGTTTATCTTTAACGTCAGATGCGATAAGACTGCTATTAGACAAACTGGCCACGGTGTAAGCCATGCTCTCTGCCCATGGGCACGTCCTTACACATGGCTAAGGACATGAAGGATGGGTTTGGCTCAAAAGTTCTGTCCAAACCGCTGGGATGATGATTGTCAGGACCACCCAGATTCTCTCAGGAATCTGAGCTGGGGAAATGGAGAAAGCCGAGCAGAAGCAAGAAGAGGTAGGGACAGGAATTAATAAGCCATGTTGCAGATGAGACACTAAAGTGAAGACATGAACCCCTAGAGCTGTGGCCCCAGAGCTGCCTTGGATCTGAATGACCTTCCCATTCCAGGCCCACTTATATCATGAGTCCTGATTTTCTAAAGAAGGTGTCCTTATGATAAGCCCACATTACTTAAAGAAACCCACCGAATCCCTGGTCCTCGCCAGCAAAAATCCCCAAAGAGGCGCCTGTGAATCCAATACACCAGCTTAAGAGCTTAGCTACTTGCCTCTTGGACCGAGGGTGGATTTGGGGATTTGGATGGAGGAAACATGGCGAGGACACACCAGGGGAGAGTGGATAGAGACTGGGTCTGGACTTAGGCTCAGGGTTTGAATTCTGGCTCTGCTGCAGGCCAGAGGTGACCCCGCTACACCTACCCGCTTCTTAAAATGGGTATAACGGTGGTGGGTGCAAGCAATAGCACGCGGCACATGATAGGCAGCTCCCACCCCTGGCCAGTCAGCACTTTGCCCAGCAACACATGGGTGAGCTCTGGGGGGTCCTCAGGAGTTGCTGAGGATGGCTGGATACAATGGCTCTGCAGGAGTATATCCTTGAAACCCTCTTTGCAAAGGAACCCTGCTGTGTGGTGAGGAGGAGCAAAAGACAGTTCATCCTTCCAATTGGATGACTCTCCTAACTTCCTCTGCTCTCCCCAGGGCGCAGTTCCTGGGATCCGTAGCATATTAGGGAAGGGGGACAGGGCCTTCGGCAGAAGTCCGGCTCCTGCTGTCAGCAACTGTCTGCTCTCTAATGTGAGCTGGATGTGATTCCTTAAGTAGAGCAGCTCTGGAATGGCCCAGGAACCTGGCGCTAGGGCTGAGGCAACTGTGGGGATCCTAGCACAGACCTTACAGATCTCATATGTGGGGATTCTCTTCTCAAAATGAGTGTTTCTTTGTTCTCTGTGCCTTGTAAACACATCTATAGAACCCAGAGCTCCAGGAACTGAGCAAGTCAAGGATGCAATGGACGAGACACTCCAGTTTGTTCTCTTCACTCTGATGAGTATGCATCTTCCCTAGAGTAATTCTCATGAAGGGAGGACGCTGCCCAGCAGAATGGCCCTGATGGCAGGGCGTCAGGGTGGCAGAGATCACTTGGGGTTGATTGTGGATATGGAGCATCTTGAGTTCCAGGTCCTGGTTCTAGAAAATCTAAATAAAAAATTCCTTTCTTGGGCATCGGTAGTGATGCATAAGTGGATTAAATGACATCATGGATGTAAATAGACTTGGTAATCTTTGAGTGACAAAGCCATCCCTGACAATCTGTACCCCACTTTCCACAGCGTTTCATCAGAATGATTTAAGATGACTGTGTGTGAAGATCCTAACCTGTGTCTGAACTCACCTGCCAAGCTCGGCTCGGTCTTTCAGTCAGGTCTGAAAACATTTTTCACGTGGACATAATTTTTTAAAATATTTTTTTTATTTATTTCAGAGAGGAAGGGAGAGGGAGAAAGAGATAGAAACATCAATGACGAGAGGGAATCATTGGTTGGCTGCCTCCTGCCTGCCCCCCACTGGGTGAGGAAGGAGACAGACCTGACACCTGTGCCTGGCCCCACAACCCGGCACATGTCCTTGACTGAAATCGAACCCTTACCTTCTGGTTCATAGGTCGACGTTCAACCACAGAGCCATGCTGGCCTGGCTGCACAAATAATGGGTTAGTGAGGGTCTGTATTAGAGATTAATTGGGAAAATGTTGGGGCGGACAGTAAAGGTGGGTAATGACTTCCAAAACTTAGTCACTTCCTTAGGTGGTCTTGGCCCAGCAGACTCAGAGGAGCCTAAAATGTAGCCAGTCTGAGTCTCGGAGGCCAGGCTGCTCAGTGTTCTGCCGATCAAGCGTTTCTTAAATCATTGCTGCCCATGCGTAATGTCCTCCTGGGATCTGACTTCGTATCATTTTCTCAGGAATCCAGGCTAAAAGTCTTGAGCTTGCTTTGTCACTCATCCCTTTGCTCTGCCTTCCTCGGCTGTTATTCTTCAAGGCTCCTTATTGAGGAGACTCCCGTGTCGGGTCTGTCTCCTTCCTCACCGGCACCAAGCTCATCGGGGTCCTCATGGCCTCACTCCCAGCCATTTGAGAGATCTCCTTGTTTCCACTTTCTCTCTGCAACCCTGCTCCTGCTCATTCTGTTAACTAATCTCATCAGAATCAAAGGAGCTCTGTGCCCTTGGGCCCCCCTCTCTCAGGATCCATGCTTCTGCACACCTACAGTCTGATGCTTCTTCCACCTCAGCAAAAGCATTCTCCGCGTGGTGCCCCCCCACCCCCGGGCCCGGACCCCGGATCCCTTCCTTTCTAAGAGTCCTTTCCCTCAGCCCTGGAGCTCACCTTCATGCACACCCTTCTGAACTCTTAGGACACCAGAGCAGAGCTCCCACATTTCAGAGCTGGAAAGAGCCTCAAGCATTACTGTGCACAAACTCCCCACAGGGCGCACCCCGGAGCATGGTCAGGTCACTGTGCCCAGCCACTCACCTCCAGCTGTGGTCCTCAAAGAGGACAGGCCTCTCTGAAAGGCTAGAGCTCCTCTCTCTGTGGCTCCGTGTCTCACACAGCACCTGGCACACAGTAGGGACTCAAAGAATGACTTCTGGGCAGTCATAGAAGCTTTCTGGTATCCATGGTCCCAGCAGTACCCAGATAAGCTTTGTAACTTCTCATCTTTTCTATCCCTGGAGCAGGCGGGAGCATGGAGGTGGGCTGGGATGAGGAGGAACGGGGCCTATTTCTTCTGTCATGAAAACAGCCCCAGAGACCCAGAGCCCACTGTGCTTTTGGTCTGGTGTGCCAGATTCTCCTTCCTGCCTGCCTCCTGGAGGGGCCTGAGGAGTAGGACACCTGTGCTTGGGTCCCCTCTCAGAGCCTGCCCACCAGTCTAGCCCACTGCCCCTGGCCCTCTGCCCCCAAGGCCGTTCTGCCCTTGCCCGGCTGCCTGAGAGCCTCTCCAGCTGGAAGCATCTCCAGAACAAAACAAAGTGTATGTGACCCAGCATTTGGGAGGAACACCAGGATTCTTCTGGGAGCCAGCCCACAGGAAGGGAAGAGCAGTCCTTTCTCCCTTCCCGGATCCTGGAACTGGCGATGGGGCGGGGTACTTGCATGTGTCGGAATCTTGACAGCGACCTGCCAAGAACAAATTCTCAAGACAGCTGATAAAGTGGGACTGATGCCAGCACAGCAGTGACCCCCATCATAATGTAAACACCGTGCTAGGCTCTCAGCACCCTGCTGGGAGCCCGGGAGGCACTGACTCTGCTCTCGGCACCCAACCGGGAGTGCGGGAGGCACTGACTGCTCTCAGCACCCTACCAGTAGCCTGCGAAGCACTGACTCTGCTCTCAGCACCCTGCCGGGAGTCCAGGAGGCAATGACTCTGCTCTCAGCACACTCCCGGGAGCCCGGGTGGCACTGAGCTCTGCTCTCAGCACCCAACAAGGAGCCGGGGAGGCCCTGACTCTGCTCTCAGCACCCTGCCGAGAGATCGGGATGCACCGAGCTCTGCCCTCAGCACCCAACCGGGAGCCCGGGAGGCACCATGCTCTGCTCTCAGCACGCTGCCGGAGTCCCGGGAAGCACTGACTCTGCTCTCAGCACTCTGCCGGGAGCCCGGGAGAGACTGTGTTCTGCTCTCAGCACCCAATCGGGTGCTCAGGAGCCACTGACTCTGCTCTCAACACCAAACTGGGAGCCAGGGAGGCATTGTGCTGTGCTCTCAGCACCCTGCTTAAAGCCCAGTAGGCACTGACTCTGCTCATAGCACCCTGCCGGGACCCCGGGAGGCACTGACTATACACTCAGCAACCAACCGGGAGCCCGGGAGTCACTGAATCTGCTCTCAGCACCAAACCAGGAGCCAGGAGGCACTGACTCTGCTTGGAGACTTTTGGCCTGGTGCCAGATGAGACACCCAGCTCACTGCTATCAATTGCAGTGGGTCCGCTCGTGCACCAGGCCAAAAGCCCCTGGCAAAGGCTTTCGGCCTGGTGCTCAAGCAGACACCCAGCTCCATGTGATCGATCGCAAGGGGTCCACTCCTGCACCAGGCCTAAGCAACCCCTAGCTCTCTGCGATCCATTGCATGGGGTCTGCTCCGGCACCAGGCCAAAAGCCTCCGCGGGAGGCTTTCGGCCTGTGGTCAGAGCAGACACCTAGCTCCATGCGATCAATCACAGGGAGTCCACTCCTGCACCAGACCTAAGCAACCCCCAGCTCTCTGCGATCGATTGCAGGGGGGTCTGCTCTGTCACCAGGCCTAAAGCCTCTGACGGAGGCTTTCAGCATGGGGCCAGAGCAGTCACCCAGCTCCCTTAGATCAATCGCAGTGGGTCCACTCCTGCACCAGGACTAAGCAACCCCCAGCTCTCTGTGACCGATTGCAGGGGGTCTGCTCCGGCACCAGGCCAAAAGCCTCCGCCAGAGGCTGTCATCATAGGGTCGGAGCAGACACCCAACTCCCTGCAATCAATCGCAGGGGTCCGCTCATGCACCAGGCTGAAAGCCTCTGGTGGAGGCTTTCTGCCTGGTGCCAAAGCGGACAACCAGCCTCCTGTGATCCATCGCAGGGGGTCCACTCCTGCAGGAGGCCTAAGCAACCCCCAGCTCTCTGAGATCGATTGAAGGGGGTCTGCTCCAGCCCCAGGCCATAATCCTTCGATGGAGTCTCCCTGTGATTGATCGCAAGGGTCCACTCCTGCACCAGGCCTAAGCAACTCCCAGCTCTCTGCCATCGATTGCAGGGGTCTGCTCCTGCACCAGGCCAAAAGCCTCCGCCAGAGGCACTCAACCTGGGGCCGGAGCAGACCCCCTGCAATCGATCGCAGAAAGCTGGGGGTTGCTTAGGCCTGGTGTCAGGAGTGGACCCCCTCCGATGGATCACAGGAGTCTGGGTGTCCCCTCTGGCGGAGGCTTTCGGCCTGGTGCCAGAGCAGTCTCGTGAAGGCATTAGGCCTGGTGACCAGCGGACACCCACCTCCCTGTGATCCATCGCAGGGGGTCCACTCCTGCACCCAGCCTAAGCAAACCCCAGCTCTCTGCAATCGATTGAAGGGGGTCTGCTGGAGGCATTCATCCTAGGGCCGGAGCAGATGCCAAGCTCCCTGCAATCAATCGCAAGGGGTCCGATCATGCACCAGGCAGAAAGCCTCTGTCGGAGGTTTTCTGCCTGGTGCCAAAGCGGACAACCAGCCTCCTGTGATCCATGGCAAGGGGTCCACTCCTGCACGAGGCCTAAGCAACCCCCAGCTCTCTGAGATCGATTGAAAGGGGTCTGCTCCGGCCCCAGGCCATAATCCTTTGACGGAGGCTTTTGCCTGGGGCCAGAGCAGACACCCAGCTCCCTGCAATCAATCGCATGAGGTCCACTCCTGCACCAAGCCTAAGCAACCCCCAGTTCTCTGCCATCGATTGCGGGGGTCTGCTTCGGCACAAGGCCAAAAGCCTCCGCCAGAGGCTTTCGGCCTGGGGCCGGAGCAGACACCCAGCTCCCTGTGATCAATCGCAGGGGGTCCACTCCTGCACCGGTCAGAAATACCCTGGCGGAGGCTTTCCACCTGGTGCCAGAGCGGAAAGCCAGCTCCCTGTGATCCATCGCAGGGGGTCTACTCCTGCACCAGGCCTAAGCAACCCCCAGCTCTCTGTCTTCGATTGTAGAGGGTCTGCACTCCAGCAGCAGGGCTGAGGGTTCTTGGCGCCACCATCTTGTGGCTATGGGGGCCACCATTTTTGTCATGGAGTGATGGTTAATTTGCATATTACTCTATTATTAGATAGGATAGGGGAGTAAGGGAGCCTCACATGTCACTTGCTTATTTTTTGAACTATTACACTTTCAATTCTAATCTTTGAATAAAATATTTTTCTACAATATAAAATGACATGCAGCAGAGTAATATTGTCTATCTACACTAATAAAAGAAAAATATGCAATTTAACTTGCCTCCATGGCACCCATCAGCCAATCAGGGTGAGTATGCAAATTAACCAACAAAGATGGCAGGTTAATTTGCATACACAGGCGTGGAGCAGCCGGGCGGGGTGGAACACATGCTGTGAGGAGGGGGTCCAGGGGCAGAGGGAGCTACAGGAGTGGTGCTCCTGCTGGGAGCAAAGACTTGCAGACTCCCGGGCAGCCAGGAGTAAAGTCAGGGGAAGGAAGGCCCTTTCTTGCACGAATCTTCGTGCAATGGGCCTCTAGTTTTACAATAAATCTGAGAGGAAAATTTGGAAAAGAGCCAAAGCCAGTTTGGCTCAGTGGATAGAGTGTCGGTTTGCGGACTGAAGGGTCCCAGGTTTGATTCCGGTCAAGGGCATGTACATTGGTTGTGGGCACATCCCCAGTAGGGGGTGTGCAGGAGGCCGCTGGTTGATGTTTCTCTCTCATTAATGTTTCTAGCTCTCTATCTCTCTCCCTTCCTCTCTGTAGAAAATCAATAAAATATATTTTTTAAAAAAGAAAAAAAAATTTGGAAAAGAATATTCTTACACCAAATAGCATAACTTGTTTTTTAACTTGAAATTATTTTAATTGTCTAATCACCTAAATCAGCGAATAAGAATGCTCAGCAACCAATCCATGAATATACTGTAGAATACAATATAATTTATTCTATTTTTTACTACAAAGTCACAGAGATGCCATCCATATAATTATAAAGCCTACTCTACATTTTCAAGTTATCAATAGAAATATATAGATTAGAACGGGTCACTTTATTGCTGACAACATTCATGGAAGGGCCAGATTCCTCATAAAAAGACAAAATAAGTTTGATTGGGAGCCGGCCATTGCCCTACTCATCAACAGAATTATGGAAGTCAAGAGGCCATCTTTTTTCCTTTTTAAAATAGCAAAGAAACAAAAGAAGATCAGCTGACTGTTGAGTGGGCCCCACATTAGAGTGCATAGCTCATCAGGATCAAGACTGGCACCTGAGAGCAGTTAACTTCCTAAGAGCACTCATTGGGCATTATGTCATCTATACTACAGCTTTCACCCCAGAAAGTATTTCAAAATATTTTATGCTCAAAATATATAGTATCCATTCCTTGTCCTTGAGGACCCAAGTATCGATACTAATAAAAGCCTAGGTGATCCTCATGCATGACATCACTACAAGATGGCTGCCACAAGATGGCCGCCACAAGATGGCCACATGCACAGAGGAGGCGGGGCCCAGCAGCCACTTTGTGCAGTGAGGCCTGGGGGTCCCAGCATCTCCTCCATCTCACGCAGAGGAGGCAGGCCCCAGCAGAGAAGGCAGGGGAGGGCAGATGGGGACGATCAGGCCAGCAGGGGAGCAGTTAGGCATCAATCAGGCCTGCAGGGGAGTGGTTAGAGGGTGATGAGCCTTGCAGGCGACAGTGGTTAGGGTCAATCAGGCAGGCAGGCAGGCAAGTGGTTAGGAGCCAACAGTCCTGGATTGTGAGAGGAATGTCCAACTGCCAGTGTAGGCCCAATCCCGCACATCCCCCAAGGGGTCTCAGATTGGAGAGAGTGCAGGCTGGGCTGAGGTACACCCTCCCAAACCCCATGTACGAATTTCATGGACTGGGCCACTAGTAAATCTAAAATGATAATGGGCTTCTTCAGTCTGAAGGTAGGACTTCTTTTCAGTAGAGTGTCTCCAAAGTTTCATAAAAATAAATAAAAGCAGCAGCTAACATCTTTTCAGCTTCTTTTTTATTTTTAACTAGAGGCCTGGTGCATGAAAATTCATGCACTGGAGGGTGGGGTCCCTCAGCCCGGCCTGTCCCCTCTCACAGTCCGGGAGCCCTCAGGCGCAGAAGGTGATCCGGTGATCAGGGGAAGGCCATGCCCCATTACACCTCTGCTGCTGCCACTGCCAGCAGCGCAAGCCTTGGGCCGGCCCTGGTTACCTGTGCCTCGGGCCGGCCCTGGGGGGCTGAGGGGACTGGGGGACTCCAGAGATAGGCGCGCAGCAAGGCTGGACGCTGTGGGCGCCAACATCTTTGAGGGCATGACAGTCAATTAGCATATTCCCTCCTTATTGGCTGTGGGCACCGCCATATTTGAGGGTGGGACAGTCAATTAGCATACTCCCTCCTTATTGGCTGTGGGTGCTGCCATCTTTGCGATGGCATGAGGGTCAATTAGCATATTCCCTCTTTATTAGATAGGATTATTATTTCTTTTTTAAAATTTAATAAATCTTTATTGTTCAAATTATTACAGTTGTTCCTCTTTTTTCCCCCCATAGCTCCCCTCCACCTGGTTCCCATCCCACCCTCTTCCCTTAACTCCCCCCCCCCACTGTCCTCATCCATAGGTGTATAATTTTTGTCCAGTCTCTTCCCACACCCCCCACACCCCTTTCCCCCTGAGAGTTGTCAGTACACTCCCTTTCTATGCCCCTGATTCTACTGTATTCACCAGTTTATTCTGTACATCATATTTTTAATTCACTTGGCTTTTATATTCACTTGTTGATAGATATGTATTTGTTGTTCATAAATTTTACCTTTACCTTTTTCTTCTTCTTCCTCTTCTTAGAGAATACCTTTCAGCATTTCATATAATACTGGTTTGGTGGTGATGAACTCCTTTAGCTTTTTCTTATCTGTGAAGCTCTTTATCTGCCCTTCAATTCTGAATGTCAGCTTGGCTGGGTAGAGTACTCTTGGTTGAAGGTTCTTGCTATTCATCACTTTGACTATTTCTTGCCACTCCCGTCTGGCCTGCATAGTTTCTGTTGAGAAATCAGCTGACAATCGTATGGGTGCTCCCTTGTAGGTAATTAACTGTTTTTCTCTTGCTGCTTTTAATATTCTCTCTTTGTCTTTTGCTCTTGGCATTTTAATTATGATGTGTCTTGGTGTGGTCCTCTTTGGATTCCTTTTGCTTGGGGTTCTGTGCGGTTCCTGGACTTGTAAGTCTATTTCTTTCACCAGGTGGGGGAAATTTTCAGTCATTATTTCTTCAAATAGGTTTTCAGTATCTTGCTCTCTCTCTTCTTCTGGCACCCCCATAATTCTGATGTTGGTATGCTTGAAGTTGTCCCAGAGTCTTCTTACACTATCTTCAAATTTTTGGATTCTATTTTCTTTTAGCTTTCCCAGTTGAGTGATTGATTTTTGCCTCTTTGTATTTCAAATCTTTGACTTGATTCTTGTGTTACTCTAGTTTGCTGTTGGGTGTCTGTGTAGTATTTTTTATTTCAGTCAGTGTATGTTTAATTTCTAGTTGGTCCTTTTCCATATCCTCGAGGATCTCTCACATATCCTCGAGGGTCTCGCTAAATTTATCGACCTTTTCTAGGAAATTCTTGAAAAACCTTATAACCATGGTTTTGAACTCTATGAACAGTTGTTTGTTTTCCTCCATTTCTTTGGTTTGTGATCTGTTTCTTTGTCTCCCCATTTTCGCTGCTTCCCTGAGTTGGTAGGGTAGCTTTGTAGAATCAGCTGTATCTACGTCGGGAGACAGCCTTATTCAACTAGACTTGCAAAATTGTAAAAGCCTCTGTGCTCAGCTTGGCTGGGGCAGAGTTTCAGGGTGGAGCCTACAGCCTTGGCTTCCCATCAGCCCCGCCCTGTGAGGTTCCTGGGTCTCAGTGTCCCTTGGTACTCACTGCAAGCACCTCTGAGAGAAAAGTGCCCTTGAGTTTCGCCTGCTGCCAAACAGTCTAGTCTCTCCTCCAATGAATCTGGATTCCCAGATTCTCGTCCGGAACTGGGGTTCAGCGCAGTCCAGAGCTTTTGTCTCCTTCCCGCCAGAGCAATCCTGCGGCACACTCAACAGTCCATCCTCTGCACGCATTCACGTGCGCGCCCTGGAGCTCTGCCTTTCGCCGCTCCCCTGAGTTTCCGCCTTACAGCCCAGATTCCCCCAGTATGAGCCTGGGTCCCCAGGGTCTCGCCCTGTACTGGGGTTCAGTGAAGTCGGAGCTGGGGTTCAGCGCAGTCTGGAGGTTTTATCTCCTTCCTACTAGAGAACACCAGCTAGGTTTTGTGCCCATACTTTCTGTATGAGAGGGCACCATTTTGGTCAGAGGTAGTCCTGCATCTGCCTCAGGCTTCTTTTTCATATGTCTTCATTCAAGAAGTTTTCATTCCCTAAGTCAGTGATGGGGAACCTTTTGAACTTGGTGTGTCAAACTTCGCCAAAAAACTGAGCATAACTCGGGTAGTATGTCACTTTGAGGAAAAAACTAACTACAAGACTCTAGTCGCAAATGTTTCATCCTCAGGAGCAGCAAATGTTTCATCCTCGGCATGTGGCCGCCTCAGCGGCCACGTGTCATCAGAAATGCTACGCGTGTCATTGCTGACACGTGTGTCATAGGTTCGCCATCACTGCCCTAAGTTCTTGTGCAATCATAGGCCACTTTTCTGTTTCTTTCACTACCTTGATTTTCACTAGTTCATACTGTTGGAAGATACCCACTGTCTTCCCTATCAAAAAAGTGTAAACAAGGAACATGGAAGGCTTGTGAACCTTGAGCTCTGGCAAGGGCCAAAGCTATGCATCTATTGTTTAGTCAAGACAATGATGGTTCAAGCAATTTCCTGACCAAATAGTCTCAAAGTAAATCTTTACTACTATTTACTGACCTTTATGATAGTCTGTCTGTTACCAGACTTGCCTGCCTGACTAAGGACAAAATGTGTATCTAAACTTGAATAAAAAGCTGGCAAGGCCTGGGCTCCAGTGAAGTCCTTGCCCTTGCATTGGACTCTCCACCTGGCCCCCTATTATTTCCAAATTATTATTTCTTGTCTTGTCTCATTATTTGCCCACAGCCCTTCTCCAGATCCCAAACCTTGAACCACGCGGGATGTGGACTCTCACATTGGGCGCCTAGAATAATGGACGTCTGGAGAAGAAGATTCACATAGAGCAGAAAAACGAAGTTTCACCAGCAAGGTGGGAAAAAATAATTCATTGGATAGGTGGGGAAATTTGCCACATGCAAAGCCCATGTCCAGCTGCATAAGTCACGATCTGTAAGTAGGGTGGGAATGTCTTTTTTTAGGCAGGCAAATGGGGCAGAACTCATCAAAAGGAGAGAAGCTTTATTGTAGACTTTTGGTTTGCATGCTTAAGGATAAAGGAATTAAAGTGTCAGAAGATATTCTCTTACAGTTTTTGCATGTTATTATAGAACATAATCCCTGGTTTCCTTAGGAAGGTACATTAAATGTTGAATGTTGGGAAAGAGTTAGTCAGAACTTGAAAAAATCTCAGCAGCAGGGGAATAATTTGCCTCCAAATTGTTTCTCCTTGTGGAACGTGGTATTGCATTTGCTAGAGCCTTTTAAAGAAACAAGAGGATAAACCTCCTCCCCTTGCACCCTCAGCTCCTAAAGAGGAGCAAAAAGAAAAATTGGAGGAATAGCCTTCATGGCCCCCTCCACCTCCATGTCCTAATCCTGAAACATTTAATTCACCATTAATAGAATCACCTATGCAAAGAGGTATCTGAGAAGGATTAAAGGACATGATGGTGGAGGATCAACTTGCTTTTCCTATTATACAAGGAGCTGACCCACAGCTCCCTAATCATATAATAAGACAGCATGAAAATTTTGACTTTAAAATGATAAAGGCCTTGTGTGAAAGCATAGTCCAGAATGGTCCTACAGTTCCTTTTACTGGAGAATTTATGACTAATATTTCTGAAGCATTCTTAGCTCCTTATGATTGGTATTCTCTGGCTCGAGCAACTCTGGATGGAGGAGATTATTTACTATGAAAGGGAGAATTTTTGGAGAAATGTCAGGAGCAAGCCCACGCAAACTGCGGGCTGAATGCTCAAATAACTTATGAAATGCTGACAGGACTGGGACAATATAATGACATGCAAAATCAGTTAAATTATATGTATCAGGCATATGAGCAAATTAGACTTTGTGGAAGAAGAACTTGGTGGGCTTTACCATCAAAAGGGGACCCTGAGGGAGCTTTTAGTAAATGTATGCAGGGGCCTAAAGAGTCATTTTCTGACTTTGTGGCTTGCCTCACTCAAGCAGTGAGATGACAGATTCAACATGAAACAGCAGGAGACATTTTAATTCAGCAGTTAGCTTATAAAAATGCCAATGCTGATTGTAAGAAATGCCTGATGCCTCTGAGAAAAAAATAGTACCATTACAGAAATGATTCAAGCATGTCAGAATGTGGGGTCAGGCACTTTCAAGCAAACTTATTCGCTGACGCTGGGGAATAAAAGGTGTTACAATTGTGGAATTTTTCATTTTAAAAAAGAATGTAGGCAACCAAGAAGGACACAAGGTGGCAATCTAGGGAAAAGCGTGAGCATTCTGCCTCCCAATTCAATCAACACAGATTAAAACTCTGTGTCCTAGATGTCAGAAGGGAAGCCATTTGGGCGGTCAATGTAGATAGAAATTTCATAAAAATGGGCAGCCATTAGATCAAGACATAGGGAATGGCCAACCACAGGGAAACGATCCCCCAGCCCCGTCATCAATAGGGAAAATTTGCCCTGCAGGACCCACAGTGGACTCCCTCATCTGAGCCACTCCAGGAAGCGCAGGCCTAGTTCTTATCAGCACTATAGCAGTCACTTTGACCCTCGATATGGCTTAGCAAGATGTTCCTACAGGAATCTGGGGACCTGTGCCACCAGGAACGTTAGGATTAATCTTAGGGAGAAGCGGAAACACTCTGAAAGGACTAACTGTTCTGCCTGGAGTCATAGAGTCAGACTATGAGGGATAAATTAAGGTAATACTAGACTGTAATAATATTATACAAATAACCTCAGGACAAAGAATTGCTCAGATACTACTTCTACCTTTTATTCAGCAAGGCAAAGCTATAAATAGGAAAAGAGGAACACAAGGATTTGGAAGCTCAGATACCTATTGGATACATGAAATTAGCAAAACCCATCCTATGATTAATTTAAGAATAGAGCGGGGGGAACGGTTTAAAGGTTTAGTAGACACTGGAGCGGATGTCAGCATTATCAGCAAAGAATTCTGGCCTCCAAGTTGGTCCATGGTAGAAGCTATAAGCTCTATCAGGGGGGTCAGAGTTCCTGATAATACACAATGCAGTGCTGCAGTGTTAAGGTGGCAAGATGAAGAAGGACGGACAAGATGGTTTCAGCCTTACATAGTCTCTGGGATTGCAGTCAACTTATGGGGCCGGGATGTTTTAGAAAGTTTACAAGCTTGTATTATTACTGGCAAAGGACAGCAGTTAATAACTCAGACTGGGATATCAGACTGGACAAAGCTTAGGTAAAAATAATCAGGGAATTAAAGAGCCCATTCAAGCCAAAGGAAACCCAGGAAGATGAGGATTAGGATATCAACCTTTTGAGGAGTGGTCACTGCTCAATCTCCTCACCCTCATGTAGCTCCTATATATGGGTGGATCAGTGGCCATTAACCAAGGAGAAATTAGATCATATTCATGAATTAATACAGGAACAAACAGAGGCTGGCCACATAGAGCCTTCCAATAGTCCTTGAAATACACCTATATTTACTATACCTAAGAAGGCAGCAGGAAAATGGCAATTGTTACATGATCTTAGAGTCGTTAACACTACTATGCATACCATGGAAGCTTTAAGCCTGGACTCCCAGCGCCTTTGTAAAACACTCTAGATTGGTCTCTTATAGTAGCAGATCTTAAGGATTGTTTCTTCCCTTGGCACCTCAAATAAACAGAGATTTGCATTTTCCGTGCCAGCTATTAATAATATAGAACCCATGAAAATATATCAATGGAAAGTTTTGCCTCAAGGAATGGCCAATGGCCCCACCTGGTGTCAAAAATATGTAGCTCAAGTTGTTCAGCCTTTAAGGGACAAATATTCCTGATGTTACATTATTCATTACATGGATGACTTGCTCTTAGCAAGTCCATGGGAAGAGCAGACTTTGGCAATGTAAAAATTACTCCAGAAAAGGTACAGAAAGAAACACCTTTCAAATATCTGGGAACCATAATTGAAAACCAATGTATTGGGCCTCAAAAGATGGAAATATGAAAAGATTGCCTTAAAACTTTAAATGACTTTCAAAAATTATTAGGGGACGTTAACTGGTTAAGACCTTATCTGAAAATTTCTACAGGAGAAATGACAAATTTATTTAATTTACTTAGGGGTGACTCTAATCTTTCCTCATCCCAAACATTAACAGATGAAGCTAGGAAGGAGTTGCTAAGAATTGAGCAGGCAATCTCCTCAGCCCAAGTAGCATGGGTACAGCCTGAATTACCTTTATTGGGACAGATTAACCCTACTGCAAATAGTCCCTCTGGAGTCATCTTCCAAAAAACTCTCCTGCTATTATTGAATGGGTCCACCTAGGGGCATCAATCCTCTAAAACTGCAGTTACATATATAGAACTTATGGCTCAGTTGATATCTCAACTTAGAAAGCGCTGCAGGCAGCTTAGAGAAGAGCCCCAATGCATTTACCTTCCCCTCACTGGGAAGCAATTAAAAATATTATTTCAGCCCTGACCGGTTTGGCTCACTGGATAGAGCATCAGCCTTTGGGCTAAAGGGTCCCAGGTTCGATTCCAGTCAAGGGCATGTACCTTGGTTGCAGGCATATCCCAAGTGGGGGGGTGTGCAGGAGGCAGCTGATCGATGTTTCTAACTCTCTATCCCTCTCCTTTCCTCTCTGTAAAAAATCAATAAAATCTTTTTTTTAAAGAAATACTATTTCAAACTGATTTGAATTGGCAAAGTGGACTAAGTGGATATTAGGGGAACTTAGTTGTCACCTATTAAGAGACAAATTACTACAATTTTTATATTATACCCCCATTATTATACCAAAAAATACTAGGCAGGAACATATTCCTGGAGCATTAACTATTTTTACTGATGGATCATCGAATGGTAAAGCTGCCTATCATACAATGAATTCAGACCGAGTCATACTGACCAGTCATACTTTTGTACAAAGAATTGAATTAGAGGCTATTAAGGATGCATTGCAGGATTTTCAAGAGCCTCTTAATATATTTCTGACTCTTCTTATGCTGTGGGCCTAGTGAATAGAATTGAAACATCTCATTTAAACTGGCTCAGTGACCAAAGTTTATTTTTACTATTTAAACAAGTTCAGCAGATTGTACAACAGAGACAATATCTTTTTTATATCACTCACATCAGGGCTCACAGTGGCCATCTAACAAAAGGAAATACACATGATGATCAATTGGTTGTTTTATTAAAAGAGGCCTCAGAATCTCATCAGCTTTTACATCAGCCTGCCAAAATGTTGTCCAAACAATTCTCAATCACTCGACAGCAGGCAAAACAGATTATCAGAAAATGTCCCACTTGCATGTTACATCTCTCTCAAGGGCCTAATACAGGAATTAACCCTTGAGGATTGATAATGAATGTAACACATTATACTGTCAAATGGATATAACACATTATACTCCTTTTGGATGCCTTGGGGCATTGCATCTCTCTGTAGATACCTTTTCAAAGAGCCTATGGACTACTGCATCTACAGGGGAAATGGCAAAACAGGTTATTAATCATTGCCTAGCTGATTTTGCCATCATGGGAATTCCAAAAATTATTAAAACTGACAATGGACCTGCTTACACAAGCTGTCATTTCCAGCAATTTTGTAAAAAGTGGAAAATTCAGCACAATGCAGGAATACCATATAATTCACAAGGACAAGCAATTATAGAAGGCCAACATCAAAGATTAAAATCCCAACTTGAAAAACAGAAAAGGGGTAATATGGAGAAATTGCCTGTAGGTAGACTACACCACGCCTTAATTACTTTAAATTTTTTCACTTGTGATGCTGATGGCAAGACACCATGGAAGTAAACTGGTGTCAGAATAAGGCAAAGGAAAATGGTCTGGTTAAATGGAAAGATCCTGAGTCTGGTTTATGGAAGGGCCCTGACCCACTGTTAACATTTAGTCAAGGGTACGCTTGCATATTTCCAGAAAATTTCTCAAAACCCATGTGGATTCCCACAAGAAATATTAAACTTCAACATGGATCCAAGGGAGGAACTGGCCAGGTTAATGAGGACCTTGCACCTGGACCACGCCTTACAGCTGCAGACAATCTACTACCCCAGCCGCAGATAACAGCAGCCCCAAGCAACCCACTGAAGATAAGGAGTGGGAGGAGGATGAGACAAATAGCCCAGAGGTCACCTGGGGGATAGTGAAGAAGACAGTCCAGAAAGCTGAGCAAATTTGTAAGGAGACCAGAACCCCAAGAACACCTGAGAGCATATTTCTTGCCTGTTAGCAGTCATCAGCTCTGCGGTAATGCTACCGGGGCAAATGGGAAAGTATTTTGGACTATGTTCCTGACCCTCCATGGGTAAGACCCCTTACATGGGCTGATCCCCCACCTAATGTAGTCACCAATAACACCAAACACCTTGGTCACTCAGGAGGACCATGGGTGGGGCAAGGAAGTATATGGGAAAAGTATAATTACATGGGTGTCGACACCCAGCTTCCCTTTTGTATGACACAGAACCAAACCACTCTCCTTTGTGTGTAAAATTAAAAAGAGGTTTCTGGCTAACATGGACACCAAAGGAGGGGAAAGCAAAAGCCCAAATACATCTACTATCACTACTTGCTCTGGGGAGAGGTGCAGAAAATGTAACTTTACTAAGACACCCACCACTAAGCCATTATGTAAAAAGTCTTATGAATAGCACTCCACCGAGGAAGAAATTAATTGGCAAGACTGTTATAGTCATGCCCCATGGGACCTCTGGGCTGTTTTTGGTCTGCCTAATTCTCCTCCCACTCCTTATCTTCAGTGGGTTGCTTGGGGCTGCTGCTATCTGCGGCTGGGGTAGTCAATTGTCTGCAGCTGCAAGCTGTGACTCCAGGTGCAAGGTCCTCATTAACCTTGCCAACTTAATAACAGTTTTTCCTTTGTGGATTGGAGTCCCTACTGGTCTGTGCACAGTAACAATTGCACCCTAAAATGGAAGGGGACTGCATCCTATCATTATGTTGAAGCTAATCACTCCATCTCATAGCATGGAGGAGGATTTGTTGGACCTCAATTACTTGACAATTGGCCCCTACAAAATACGCAATGGATATTAGCTGCTGCACTTGCACCTATTAAATGGTATAATTTTAACTACAGCTCAGATAATTTCATTCATACCTTATGGGGAACTCCCAATAAGACAGTATTTGACACCACCTGTATATTTGATCTGTTTGTACTCCTCTCAGGCTCCATCTAGATGCACCTTAATAGTACATCTATATGAGGTGTCTTGCACAGGCTGATCACTATCCCACTGTATTAATTTTACAGTCCAAAAGGATTCCCTCATGATTTTAAAACAACCGGCTTTCACTTGGGTTCCTACTAACCTAACCGAGCCTTGGGAATCTCATCAAACGTACTAACTGTTACATAATCTGGTAAAAATCTTAAAACGACAAAAAAGATTTCTTGGAATGTTAATTGCAGGACTTTTGCCCTCATGATGTTACTTACTTCTGTGGGCATTGCTGCTTCATCCATGGTACAAACTGTTCAAACTTCTCAGTTTGTACAACCAGTTAAGGAAAATGTAACTAAGACCTGCCTATACAAAAAAGAATTGACACCCAGTTTGAGATAGAATTATCAGCACTGAAGTCTACAGTCTGTGGATGGGTGATAAAATCCACATCTTAGAGCAAAGAATATCCTTGCAGTGTCATTATAATTTTTCCCAGATTTGTGTTACCCCCATTCCTTATAATAGTACCTTATGCCCTTGGGAATCAATAAAAAATCATTTTCTTGGTGCTTGGGATAAAGGTAACCCTTGATATTTTAGAATTATAACAGCATATTGTACAATTATCCCAGGCAAACTTACAAACTAATTCTTTAGATGCCTGGCAACAATTTTAAAAAGACATGAAAGAATTTAATCTTTTCCACTGGATCTCCTTACATTTGCCTCTTACACATTCCAATATCTTGAAACGTGAAATCTAAGGATTTCAACCATTTTCCTACATATAGCCAAACTCCTTCAACATGAATTATAACTGTTTTTAAAGACTTTCCTACATATATCCCAGCGTTTTCAATGTGAATTCTGTTTTCACATTTCCAGCTCTTAAACATGAATTCTCAGTAAACATTTCCCAGCATTTAAAAGATATTTTAAGTGTTTCAAACAGTATCCTAACCATTTCCCACCTCTTTCAATGTGAACTTTAAGTCTTTCAAACACAATTCTACAAATTTCCCTACAACAAATACTAAAGGATACACCTAAAAGTAAGCCCTAACCCTAACCCTAACTACTAACTCTAATCCTAACCCTAACCCTAACCTTAACTCTAACCCTAACTCTTTTTTTTTATTTTTATTTTTTTCCAATTTTTTTTATTAAGGTATTATATGTGTACATATAATACCCCACCCCACTCCCATATATGCCCTCACCCCCCAGAGTTTTGCGTCCATTGGTTATGCTTATATGCATGCATACAAGTCCTTTGATTGATCTCTTATCTTCCCCAACTCTCCCTAACCTTCCTGCTGTAATTTGACAGACTGTTTGATGCTTTACTGCCTCTGTATCTATCTTTTTGTTCAAGTTTTAATGTTCTTTATTATCCATAAATGAGTGAGATCATGTGGTATTTTGCCTTCACTTCCTTATTTCACTTAATATAATGTTCTCCAATTCCATCCAGGTTGCTGCAAATGGTAAGAATTCCTTTTTTTATGGCAGCATAATATTCCATTGTGTAGATGTACCATAGTTTTCTGATCCAGTCATCTGCGGATGGGCACCTAGGCTGTTTCCAGATCTTAGCTATTGTAAATTGTGCTGCTATGAACATAGGGGTGCATATTTCCTTTCTTATTGGTGTTCCCAGTTTCTTAGGATATATTCCTAGGAGTGGGATTACTGGGTCAAATGGGAGTTCCGTTTTCAGTTTTTTGAGGAAACTCCATACTGTTCTCCACAGTGGCTGCACCAGTCTGCATTCCCACCAGCAGTGCACGAGGGTTCCTTTTTCTCCGCATCCTCGCCAATACTTGTCGTTTTTTGATTTGTTGATGATAGCCGTTCTGACAGGTGTGAGATGGTACCGCATTGTTGTTTTGATTTGCATCTCTCGGATAATTAGTGACGTTGAGCATGTTTTCATGTGTCTCTTGGCCTTCCTTCTGTCTTCTTTGGAAAAGATTCTATTTAGGTCCGTTGCCCATTTTTTTATTGGATCATTCATCTTCCTTTTAAGTTGTATAAACTGCCTGTAGATGTTGGAGATTAAACCTTTATCAGTGATGCCATTTGCAAAGATGTTCTCCCATGCAGTGGGATTTCTTGTTGTTTTGTTGATAGATTCTTTTGCTGTAAAAAAGCTTTTTATTTTTGAAGTAGTCCCATTTGTTTATTTTCTCTTTAGCCTCCATTGCCCTAGGGGCAGTATCGGTGAAGAAGTTCTTTTGGCATATGTCTGAGATTTTGCTGCCTGTGGATTCCTCTAGTATTTTTATGGTTTCCCATCTTATGTTTAAGTCTTGTATCCATTTTGAGTTTATTTTTGTGTATGGCGTAAGTTGGTGATCTAGCTTCATTTTTTTGCATGTGTCTGTCCAATTTTCCCAACACCATTTATTGAAGAAACTGTCTTTATTCCATTGTATGTTCATGCTTCCTTGGTCAAATATTAATTGAGCATAGTGGTTTGGATCAATATCTGGATTCTCTATTCTGTTCCATTGATCTATATGTCTGTTCTTGTGCCAGTACCAGGCTGTTTTGAGAATAGTGGCTTTTTAATACAGCTTGAAATCTGGTATTGAGATCCCTCCTACTTTACTCTTCTTTCTCAGGATTGCTTGTGGCTATTCAGGGTCTTTTTTTATTCCAGATGAATTTTTGGAGTTCTTTCAAGGTCTGTGAAATATGCCGTTGGTATTTTAATGGGGAGTGCATTGAATCTATAGATTGCTTTGGGTAGTATGGACATTTTAATGATGTTGATTCTACCAATCCATGAACATGGTATGTTCTTCCATCTGTTTACGTCTTCCTCTATCTCTTTTTTCAGTGTCCTGTAGTTTTCCGTGTATGTCTTTTACCTCCTGAGTTAAGTTTATTCCTAGGTATCTTAATTTTTTTGGTGCGATGGTAAATGGGATTGCCTTTTTAGTCTCTCTGTCTGTAAGTTCACTATTGGTGTATAGAAAGGCCATAGATTTCTTGGCATTAATTTTGTATCCTGCTACATTGCCAAATTCATTTATTAAGTATATTAGTTTTTTGATGGAGTCTTTCGGATCATTTAGTCCGTTTACATTTAAAGTTATTACTGAAAGGTATTTGTTTGTAGTCATATCTATTTTCGTGTCTGTATTCCTTCTTACCTGTTTATTTCTTCTTTTTACAGTATTGCCTTTAGCAATTCTTGCATTGCTGGTTTGGTGGTGATAAACTCCCTGAGTATTTTTTTGTCTGTGAAGCTCCTGATTTCCCCTTCAATTTTGATTGATAGTCTTGCTGGATATAGTATTCTTGGATTCAGTCCTTTGCTTTGCAACACTTTGTATACCTCCTTCCATTCACTTCTAGCTTGTTGTGTTTCTGTTGAGTAATCATTTGACAATCTGATGGGTGTTCCTTTGTAGGTAACTCTCTGTCTCTCTCTTGCCGCCTTTAAGATTCTCTCTTTATCATATATATTTGCCATTGAAATTATGACATGTCTTGGTGTGGGTCTTTTGCTAACCCTAACTCTTAACCTGAAGACTATCTTACACAATGTGAATCTCTAAGCTTTAAATGCGAATTCTAAGGGTTTTGACAATGTTCCTACACATTTCACAGCTCTATAAACAGATTAAATTCTGTGTTTCAAACACTTTCCTATACATCTCCCATTATATCAACATGAATTCTAAGTGTTTTAAACACTTTTCCACACACTTCAAAGCTCTTTCAACATGTACTTTCAGTGTTTCAGCACTTTCCTACACTTTTCACATTTCTTTAAATATGAATTCTAAGTTTTTAACCACTTTCCTACATATTTTCTGTTGCTTTCAACGTGAATTCTAAGAGTTTTAAGCACTATTCTACCCATTTCCCAGCTCTATAAACGTGAATTCTCAGCATTTGAAACACTTCCATAAACATTTACCAAACTTTTCAAAGATAATTTTAAGTGTTTCAAACAATATCCTAACCATTTTCAGCTCTCTCAAGTGAATTCTAAGTCTTTCAAACACAATCCTATACATTTCCCTAATCCAAACACTAAATGCTAACCCTAACAGTAATCCCTAATGGTAGCCCAAACCCTACTCCCTGACCCCAACTCCTAACTCTAACCCTAACCTTATACCTATTTGTAAACCTGATTCTAATCCTAACCCAAACCCTAACTCTTACTCTAACTGTAAACCTAAAATTAACTGTAACCCTAACCCTAACTCCTAACCATAATTCTAACTCTAACACTCTCCTACACATTTCCTAGGTCTCTGAACATGAATTCTAAGTGTCTTAAACACTTTTCTATCCATTTTCAAGCTCTTTAAACATGAATTCTAAGTGTTTCAACCACTTTCCTACACATTTTACAGCTCTTTAAACGTGAATTCTCAGTGTTTCAACACTTTCTGAAACAATTCACACCTCTTTAAATGTGAATTCTGAGTTGTTCAACCACTTTCCTTCATATATCCCAGTTCTTTCATCATGAATTGTCTTTTCACTTTCCTACATTTTTCTCTTAGCTTTCAACGTGAATTTAAGTGTTTTAAACACTATCCTACAGATTTTCCAGCTCTATCAATGTGAATTCAAAGTGTTTCAAACACTTGCCTATATATTTCTCAGCTCATTCAACTATAATTGTGTTTCAATCACTTGCCTAAAGATTTCCATGATATTTGAACCTGAAATCTAAGTATTTCAACCACTTTCCTACATACTGTATATCCAAGATCCTTCAACGTGAATTATAAGGGTATTCAAAAAATTCCTACACATATCCCAGCAATTTCAACGTGAATTTTAAGTGTTTTAAACACTATTCTACACAATTCACAGCTTTTTAAACATGAATTCTCACTGTTTCAACACTTCCTTACGCATATCAAAACTCTCTAAATGTGAATTCTAAATGTTCAAACACTTCTGTAAACATTTTCTCACCCAATCAAAGATAATTAAAGAGAAAAAAAAGAAAGAAAGAAGCTCTTTTCTGGCTGATTTATCTTCCGAGGCTGTATATGCTTAGCTATGTGAATACTTAGTATTTAAACCATTGTAAAGAGGTCTTTTTAAAATTTTTATTGATTTCAGAGATGAAGGGAGAAGGATAGAGAGAGACAGAAACATTAATGATGTGGATCATTGATTGGCTGCCTTCTGCATGCCGCCACCGCATAGGGATTGAGCCCACAATCCAGGCATGTGCCCTTGACTTGAATCGAATTCAGGACCCTTCAGTCCACAGATTGATGCTCTTTCCACTGAGCCAAAGCAGCTAGGGCTCTAGCCCAAACCCTAGTCCCTAACACTAACCCCAACTCCTACCCTAACCTTAACCCTAACTCCTAATCCCAACCCTAAACCTAATCCTAATGCTATCCCTAACCCTAACCCTAACACTATCCCTAAATCTAACCATAACCCTAACACTATCCCTAAATCTAACCCTAACCAGTTCACTGTCCTACACATTTCAAGTCTCTTTAAAATGTATTTCCCTAAACATTACCCAGATCTATCAATGTGAATTCCAAGTGTTTTAAACACATTTCCAAAGAATTTAAACGTGAATTCTAAGTATTTCTACCACTTTCCTACATATCCCAGCTCTTTCAGCATGAATTATAAGTGTTTTCAAACACTTTCCTACGTATTTCCCAGCATTTTCAACGTGAATTCTCCATGTTTAAACACTATCTTACACATTTCATAGGCCTGCAATTTTAAATTCTCAGTGTTTTATATTTCCCTACATATTTCCCCACTTTATAAAAGTGAATTCTTAAGTATTTCAAACACTTTCCTGAACATTTCCCAGTTCTACCAAGGTGAATTGTGTTTCAATCACTTCTCTGAATATTTCCCAGCTCTACCTATGTGCATTCTAAGTGTTTGAAACACATTTCCATGCTCCTTTTTACATAGTGGTAGCTTTAGAATGTCCTGGGACATTAGGTTGGACAATTGTTTTGATAAACAATTGGTGGAAATTTTGACAATTGCCAATTGTTTTGGTTGCTGTATGGCATCTAAGAATTCCACAACCAGTTTTCCATTTTTTATGCACTGCCCTGAGGAAGTTAATAAGCCTTACTGCTTCCATAACATTCCACAGTCACGAGCTACACCAAATGCATAGTGACTATGCATTTGGTTAAATATTAGCTACTGGATCTTTGGCCAATAGTTAAATATTAGCTACTGGATCTTTGCCCAATTGACAAGCCCGAATTAGACCAATTAGTTCAGCTTGCTGGGTGGATCTTATTTCAGGTAGATAAGAACTTTCAGTTATGTCCACCATGGAAGTTCCTGCGTGTCCAGCTCAATGATTTCCTTGTTCATCTTTGAGATAAGATCCATTTGTAAACCAAATTAAGTCAGCATTTTCAATAAAAGATTGATATAAATCATTCCTAGGAACAAGAGGGTGCTCAGTAAGCACAACACAATTGTGAGTACCGTATTTTCTGGCGTATAAGACGACTTTTTAACCCAGGAAAATCTTCTCAAAATTCAGGGGTCTTGTACGCCGGAAAATATGGTATTTTCATCCTGTAAAGAGGGTATCAAAGTTCAGGATTAACATGATTACACCAAGTTAAGTAATATTAGGTGCAGAGAAGCCAATCAACTGACAGAGAAGTGTTGAGTATGAGGGTTCAGTAAAGATTAAACAGAATGATGCCCAGTTGGCATAGCTCAGTGGTTGAGCGTCAACCTATGAACCAGGAGGTCACAGTTCAATTCCTAGTGAGGGCATCTACCAGGGTTGTGAGCTCGATCCTGGTGTGGGGAGTGCAGGAGGCAGTCGATCAATGATTCTCTCTTATCATTGATGTTTCTATCTCTCCCTCTCCCTTCTGCTCTGAAGTCAATAAAAATTTATTTTTAAAAAAGATTAAACAGGATGAGGAACATAAATAGTTAAAGGAGAGCCCATAAGTATCTCTTCTGTTTGTTTACATAACATGGCTGTAGCAGAGATGGCCCTCATACAGGAAGAGAGCCCCTTTGCTGTGGAGTCTGGTGGCTGAGTATAATCTCCGATAGGTCTATGATGATCTCCATGTTTCTGAGCTAGAACTTGTGAAGCATTTTCTTTATTTTTACATGAAAAAGAAAAGTGTATAAATAAATGCCCTGGAGCTGGAGCTTCACACAGCACTTCCCTTAGGACTTCTACAGCTTGTTTCCCCACAGGGTTCTGTTGAATTGGACCAGGTGGATCTGACTTTAATAGGACACATAGAGTCTGGGCTATTAATGAAAACTTTGAAACCCAGTTTTGATAATATCCAGTCCAACCCAGGAATCATCTAAACTGCTTTCTTGTTTTGGGAAGAGGAAAAGACAGGAATCCTCCAAGTCTTTTAGGGATAATAAGTAGCCCATCTATAAATATGAGATGGTCAAGGTATTTTACATGAGGCAAGCAAAATGTAAGCTTACCTTTTGAGACCTATGTCCTTTTATAGCTAGCTGTTGTAATGGATAGATTGTGTCCTTTTGGAAGTGTAGTAATGTCCTAGAGCAAGGGTGGGGAACATCTGGCCTGTGGGCCACATAGGGCCCAAGAAATTATTTGGTCTGGCCCTGCCAAGGCATTAGGGGTGATTTAATTAAATGTTTGACCAAATACAATAGGCTAATTTCTAAGTTAATAATTTTCTATGGTCCACGAATGATGTGGATTTATAGCTCTGAAATCCTGTACAAATTTCCATCCTTATCCATTTGGTTTCTTTACTGGAAGGATAGGAGAATTAGAGGGGTTTGCACATGGAATTATAAGTCCCCTTTTTAGAAGAGAAACCAAGATAGCGGCATAGGTAAACACTTGAACTTGCTGCCTGGTACAACCACTTCAAAACTACAACTAAAAGACAAAACGGACATCAGAACCACAGGAAGGATGGCTAAGTGGAAATTCTACAACTAGAAGGGAAGAGACAATCACACTGAGACTCAGAGGAGGTGTGGAAGTAAAATGCAGAGGTATGGGCGCGTGCGTGCGGGGAGGGCTGGCAACTGAGTACGCGGATGGCTTTTTCAATCCGCAGGGAGACACAAGCTCCCGACTGTTCTGAACTCCAGTTCCGGGCGAGACTCTGCGGACCCAGATTCATACGGGGAGAAACTGGACTGTCTGGCAGTGGGCAGAATGCGAGGGCAGCTTTCTCTCATAGGTACTTGCAGCAATTACTGATTATCATGGGACACTGAGACCTGGGGGCCTCTTAGGGCAGGGCTGACGGGAAGCCATTGCTGTTTTCTCTGCCCTGAGAATCTGCCCCATCCAAGCTGTTCGCAGAGGCTTTTGCATATGAATGGCCTGGTCCTTTGAAACATAAACCTAACAAACTGCAGCTGAGTCAGAGAGACCCAGAACATCCAAAAGAAAGCCCACGGCCCCACAGCAGTTTGCATTGCTTCACAGCTGGGCCTCATCCGGGCACCTCCAAAACCCAAACAAAGAAGAGGAATCTTCAGATCTCTCCGTTGCTCCTACTGGGTGGCCTCAGGCAGAGGCTAAATTAGCACCTCCTTGGAGATCCAAGAGCCAGTGTACCCAGGAATCAGAGTAGGACCATCTAGATTACAACTCCTCCGATCCATAAAGGACACACTCAGGGGGCAGACTCAGTGAGCACCAAAGCCCCACTGAAGCAAGTCCTGCCCCATAAAGGTGTCTCTAGCACAGAAGTTCTCCCATCATAGACACAGCTGATCCTCACAGCCAATTGGCCTGGAGGTCAATTCCTCCCAGTGATACCAACAACAGTCAAGTCTTAACTACAACAAGACTGTGCACACAGCCCACAAAGGGGTGCACCAAGAGTGTCCACCTCAGGTAACTAGGGAGGCTGAGTCACTGCGCCCTATAGGACACCTAACACACAAAGCCACTCTATCAACTCAGGGGAGCAGCCAAAATGCGGAGACAAAGAAACATGTCACAAATTAAAGAAATGGAGAAAAGCAAACGACTGGATATAGAGTTCAAAACCACAGTTATAATGTTTTTCAAGAATTTTCTATAAAAAGCCGATAAATTCAGTGAGACCCTTGAGGATATGAAAAAGGACACAGCAACTGGAAAAGCAAAAAGAAAAAAGAATAAAAAAATATGAAGATAGTGTAAGAAGACTCTGGGACAACTTCAAGCGTACCAACATCAGAATAATGGGGGTGCCAGAAGAAGAGAGAGAACAAGATACTGAAAACCTACTTGAAGAAATAATGACTGAAAACTTCCCCCACCTGGTGAAAGAAACAGACTTACAAGTCCAGGAAGTGCACAGAACCCCAAGCAAAAGGAATCCAAAGAGGACCATACCAAGACACACCATAATTAAAATGCCAAGAGCAAAAGACAAAGAGAAATATTAAAAGCAGCAAGAGAAAAACAGTTAGTTACCTACAAGGGAGCACCCATACGATTGTCAGCTGATTTCTCAACAGAAACTATGCAGGCCAGAAGGGAGTGGCAAGAAATATGAAAAGTGATGAATAGAAAGAACCTACAACCAAGATTACTGTACCCAGCAAAGCTATCATTCAGAATTGAAGGTCAGATAAAGAGCTTCACAGATAAGAAAAAGCTAAATGAGTTCATCACCACCAAAGCAGTATTATATGAAATGCTGAAGGGTATTCTTTAAGAAGAGGAAGAAGAAGAAAAAGGTAAAGATAAAAAATATGAACAACAAATATGTATCTATCAACAAGTGAATCTAAAAATCAAGTGAATAAAAAATCTGATGAACAGAATAATCTGGTGAATATAATAGAATCAGGAGCATAGAAATGGAGTGGACTGACAATCCTCGGGGCGGGGGGGGGGGAAGGGTGTGGGGGGTACGAGAAGAGACTGGACAAAAATCATACACCTATAGATGAGGACAGTGGGGGGGGGGAAGGGTAGGGGGTTGGATGGGAACTGGGTGGAGGGGAGCTATGGGGGGTTGGGGGGAAAGAGGAACAACTGTAATATTCAGAACAATAAAGATTTAATTTTTAAAAAAATTAAAATAAAATAAGTCCCCTTTTTAAGTAATCTTGTATAATGGGGTTAATTCCAGCTAGTGTATCAGGTCTAAAGGATATTGGTGAATATTAGGTAAAGGCAGAGTATTACCAATAGCTAGTTATTTTAATAGGAGTGGCTGATTTGACCTTGTCAATGTCTGTGCTGGAAAGGGCAGAAAGTTGTGGTGGAACATCCTACAACAATGTTCAGTTTCAGAATTATGTTCCTCTTATGGAAATTCCTTTAAAATCATTACTTTCCCAATTGGTTCAACTGTTGCAGAAGACCAAAGAAATACCAAACATGCTTCCTAGAGAAAGGGAGGGACCTTATAACATTCTGGGGTCTTTGTCTTGCAGATATGGTTCCACCCCCTTTCGTGGGCTTACAGGAAGGCCCCACCTGTTGGGGATCCCCAGGCCATATCCGATTATCTGTCCTGGGGCCAGCGATAACAGCCCTCCCCCCACCCCCTCAGGTCAGTGCATTGTTCACAGTTTTTATGGCCTGACATGCCTTGCAAGACCAATTTCTTCCTCATTCCCCACCCCTCCCCACCCCCCTTTGTCCCACAAGCTTCTTTTAGCCTTATGGAACAACAACCATGGGATGTTATGGTGAACAGGGGTGACAACCACTCTTAGCTACTTCCTACTGGAAAGAGACAATGACCAAAGGGTTAGCATCCATCTTCTTCCTCTCAGAGGGGTTTTTAGGGAGTTCTTCTGGTGTGTAGGACCATCTGAAGTTTAAAGGCATTCCCGTCCAGTTTGCAGGCAGGCAGAGGTAAGCAGTGGTCCCACAAGCGTAGAATGTTCCTGCAGGGGGCACCAGGGGTAGGTGGTGTTTTCAGCCTTGGGGGTAGAGTTACATGGTTCATCTGGGAGGTGACCTGTTGGATGTTGGCCCTGGGTACTGCTGAAACAAATAGGAGCAACATTAGTTAGCTGCACAGTGGCCATGACAGGTCCTATTATTATTTATTTCCATCCAATACAATTCCCCCCCTCCCCACACACACGTGCATTTGGTAGTAGAGTCGTAACATGCCACAGGCTGATAAGTATAGCTAACAAAAATCTGGCTTGATCGGGTTTTCTCATGAACTACCCAGTCTAGCATATTTGGGTAGCGAGTTTCTAATCGAGGAGCAAAGGATGGCATGACAAGGCCTTTGTTTCCTTGCTGTGTGGGGAGCAGTAATTTTATCGTGCTTCTGTATCCCAGCAAGAGCAGATGAGTTCTACTCCTGGTATTAGTCTCAGATTCCACTGGCACTCATAAAAAGACAAAATAAGAATTATTAGATAAAACCAGTGATTATCCAGAAATACTAGAGCATGTTACGTTAGGAGGAGATAAGAAAGAAAGATTAGTGTTAGGGAGAATTCAGCAGGGTGTTATCTGAATTCCTTGGAGCAGGTTGCTCAGCCAGGTCTGCTGTCTTCTTGAGGGTGATCCGCACGGGGTGTTTCTGATCAGAGGTCACCTTCCACTCAGACAGGATGTCACTCGGCTGGTGGGCTGCCTTCACCCAGGAGTGGTGGATCCAGGTTTTTAGTCCTGCAACCTTAAGAGCTGTGGGGGTGGTTAATATGACTGGATAGGGTCCCTTCCAGTCATATTAGATCTAAGCTTGAGGGGCTCCTTTTTCCAATCCTTTACCCAAACCTGGTCTCCAGGTTTATAAGGATGTACAGCTGTTCCTAGAGAGATGGGTAGTCAGTCAATAACCCATCTGTGGACCTCAAAGACAGTTTTTCCAAGTCCTTGTAGTTGTTTCTGGATTTCTAAGTTCCCTATGTTAGAAATAAGGCGAGCCCCCCAAGTCAGGGGTTCTGGTAGAATACAAAACACTCAGGAGCAAGGCAAACATATTTACTTCTACGTAGAAGGGTGCACACACATGGTCTGGAAGAGCGTGCACACCGAGCAGACTGTCTGCTTGGCTTTATAATCCCTGACACATGTGACCTGTCCCTTGCTCTTGATTGGAGCTCAGGCGCACAGTCTTTCGCGATTGGCTAATTCAAAGGGCAGCCCCCAGGGGAGCTGCAAGCCATGCAGCCAACATGGCGGCTGCCAAGTCACGAGGTCCAAAATGGTGGGTGTCTAAACTGTTCTTTGACAGAAAAGATGACTTGTTTATTCTCACAATTCCCCCCTTTTCTTTATTTAAACTCTTTTCTTCAAACTCGGCTGATATCCATTGACTTTCCTGCTCTGCAGTGTCTAGGAGGAGACTAATTTGCTGTTTGGTCAATGGGGTTTCAATTAATCCTTGGATAAGACATGAGATGGTGTGACATCCCAACGCTGTAGCTCCTAATCAAAGGGGTAAAGTGGACACCATTGTTCTAGTGCATCAGAGAAAGGACCTCGAGCCTAGGCTCCAGCTCACTCGTCACTAAAACTGCCAGTGCCTTAGGCTCAGTGATGGTCCGTCTGCTGTGTTGTCAGGGATGAATGCACAGCACTGGCCCCAACATTACATCCTGTTCTCCCCCGTCACCCTCCTTCTGGCATCTAGCTGCTCACTATCCCTTTAGCTGCATCTCGAGCCTAGTTAACAAGCCTTGGCTGGTTCTAGAAAATATAACTAATCCACCACATTCTTGTTCACAGTGGGCCACCAACACAGGACAGACTCAAACCCTGCAGCAATCTGATTTCTAGCCTTAAACTCCTTGGCACTCCTCCTAGAACCCAATGTGTGTATATGGGGATCAAAGGAACCCCCTAGACTCTTTCCTCTTCCTAGTCTGTCTGTCCATTGAAAAAGGTTTACGAGCCGAAACCGGTTTGGCTCAGTGGATAGAGCGTTGGCCTGTGGACTGAAGGGTCCCAGGTTCGATTCCGGTCAAGGGCATGTACCTTGGTTGTGGGCACGTCCCCAGTGGGGGGTGTGCAGGAGGCAGCTGGTCGATGTTTCTCTTTCATTGATGTTTCTAGCTCTCTGTCCCTCTCCCTTCCTCTCTGTGAAAATATCAATAAAATACATTTTTTAAAAAAGAAAAGAAAAAGGTTTACGATATGCCAACGTGAAAGGGATAGCCAATTGTATCAGAGCACAAGGTCTACTCCATTTGCTGGGCAAGGCCACAAGTCAGGGTCCCCCATGACACCTCCAGACATCAGCACAGGGTACCAACAGTGCAGCACAATGGGCTTCTGAGAATACTCGGCCATTTACGGATGCATTCCTCATAAACTCTGAGCACTGTTCCCCTCCTTGAGAGGCAGGAGGTATAGTTTATGTCGGAGGATGGGCTGGATTGTTGTCCTAGCTCTTTAACTTCTTTTGAATGGGAATAACAGGGCGAGAATCTTACAGAAAGCGTTTCCCCAGATGGTTTCCTCCTGGTACAAGGCAAGCACACATTCCATCCCGTAACTGAATGAGGTCCAACCAAATGGGAATGGGACCACTTGGGCCTCTACCCTTCCTGCCACGCAAGCGTAACAGTCGCTTTTATTCAGGGCGTGAACAGAATATTTAATCCATTCCACCCAGCCATTCGTTCCCTTATATCCTACTTCTATTTGCTTGGTGGTGGCAGTGGCCTAGGGGATCTTGTCCTGTGACATCTACTCCTAAGTCTAGTCCTAGCCAATCTTTTGACCTAAAGGCTGAAATATCCAAGTCATTCAAGTTATCTATAACTGATAACTTAACTGAGTAAACATGATCCAGATTGTATACATTTCCCCAGCCCACATTGTAAACCCCTGCAATTTGCCAGATTCCTTAAGCAAATAAAGCCCAGTACATGATGGTTATTAAGACAGCTCACAGTTTTTAGCATCACTTTCAAGGGGATATGTCCTGGTATGGCTGCTCAAGTTATGATGTGTCCACCCTTAACCCATGTGTGATGGTTCCAACCTCACTCTGCAGTCCAAACAGCAGTCTCTGTAGTAAGCAAGACAGGTAAGGTCCTTCCCAGGAGGGTTCCAACTTGCTTCCCTTCCAAATCTTGATTAGAACAAACGTAGTCTTCCAGTCGATGGTGATAAACCGGAAACTCAAGAGGGCCTTGGGTCAGGCCTTCTAACCTGAGAGAGATTAAAGTAGAAGAGATACCCAGTACATAGTTCTTAAGAAATTGGTCTCTAGTTTCCATTGTAGGATGATCTTGAGGCATCCCAGGGCCTATTGGAATTACATACAGCCAACTAACTCTAGGTAAAAAAAAACTTCTCTTAAAATTCAAACCCTAGGAAGATTGTCAAACTTGATTTTACCAAAAGATTATATATTAAAGTATATTAGACAGGAACATAGGCCAGCAAACTTCAGTTCCTATAATTAAAAGATGATCTTTTTATTAAATACCTGATAAATATAACATAATTATTTTACTAGAAAAGAACTAACCAAAATAAGGCTTATTTTCTAACTTCATTTGTCCTTGGGTGTGCACAACAAATGACACTAATTGGATTTCTCCCATTAGTCTTCCTAAATACTTTGGCATAAGCTACTTACCCTCTGTTTAGGGAGGAAAAATGCAAATCATTGACTCTTAAGTGTCCTTGGTTTAAGGAAGACAGAGTTTCCTAGGTGGTTGCAAACTGCTGTTTTAATATTTCAGTTTCCCTGCTCTGTCCTGGCTTACTGGCCTATATCATTTAATCAATTTCCTTTTAACATTTCATTTTTATAAACTTCTTATAATTTCCACAGACATTCTTACAACTTTCTAAAACATTTTTACAATTTCCAGAAATAACCACCTTTAGAAAACATCTTCTTTTTCCTTCAAAGTGCATAACCATGCCTCAGTCCTTCCATTAAGCATCTCCATTCCGATATTCTTTCTTTCTGTCACACCATCAGCAATTTGTACAGACCTCTTTTTTTTTTTAATGTATTAGAATTCTTCATTCTTAGAAACCTTAATTTTTCCAATAATTTCCAAAAAGTAAACATCCAGCATTTCTTAGATTAACATTTATTAAATTTAAACCGGTTTTAATATTACAAATTTGGTTCAGACCAATTAATCCTCTTTTTTTTTAAAAATCAGACCAATAAAATATTATATCTGTGGACAAAAGGAGCCACATGCTAACCTGACAAGCTCAGGGGAGGTCTGTGTGGCAGTCTTGAAAACTCAGAGACCTAAAATAACCACAAAAGATGGTCTGAAAATTAAATATTTCTAACTACAAACAGGTTATAGTGGGCAATCATTCCTAGGCTGATATTTTCCCTGACAAAGATCAACTTAGATCTTTCCTGAGCCCATTTGCCTTTTTGCCTCTAAGATAACATATCTGTGAGACGTCTGGGTAACTTGTAACTTCCCTTTTTTCTGGAGCCCCTGGGGCACAACCAAATGTGGTGGGCGCCAGGACAGATGCCTCAAATTCCTTCATTATCATGTTAATTGTTCCAGCATCCACCTAAGTGTGTGTCCATCATTTTACTTTTTATCCAATCCCAGGGGCTTCCCACCACTTTGCTTTATCCCACCTCCTTAACCCGTCACCAATAAATTTCATGTAACCCACCTATGTCCCTCCTTTGATTGCAATGTATAAATACAGATGTAACCCGCCATTCTTTGGAGCATTATCTCAGTTCATTGAGGTTCTGCTTCAGGTTAGTAATACATTTATATTTTAAGGATATATCTCAAATAAAATACAAGACATATTTAATTAATAGATTCATATCTATCCTCTAGATTTTTCATATGAGGCAAACTTATATTAATATTTCATTTTAAAATACCTAGATATTTAATACATTTTATTATTTAATTCAGCAAACTCCAAACTTTTAAGTTACCAAAGACCTTGGAAAATTATGTATAAACTGCTACATTCTTCCTTAGCAATACATCACCTAAGGTTAGTGCTGCCCCTTCTGTTTCTGGCCCTCTGGGCCAGCCCTTCCCTAGGTCACTTTCTTGAGATGTCAGACCAACTATTGGTGAAATATGTAATTTATAATATTTCTTGGCCCAACAGGTCCTCGGGGTCTGGCCCAGAGCACTTCCTCATTTGATCTTTTAGTCTTGGTAAATTCGGGAGACCCTACTTTGCCTTGTTGAATAGTAAAGGCTTTATTTAGGTTCTGAGACTGGCAACTGCTTTGCTAATTCCTTTAATGATCAGTTCCCTCAGGTCTCACATGTGTCCTCTGTGGTCCATGTTGCTATGGTCCCACTGGGGCTCCTGGTTTGGAATTTTCACCTCCGCTGGTAGTGCCCAGGGCCAGTCGGTGCTCTGCTCCCAGACAGCCACAGCCGACTTTCGGGTCACTCCCCCCCTTTTAGTCTGCTGGTCAGCTGAGCCCCGTGGGTCTCCCAGCAGCATTTTTAACTCTTTTTTTTTAACTGCTCCAACTCCTTTCGAGGCCAGAAAAGCTGGTTTCTGGTGGAGCAGTGACCTTGTGGCAGTTGGAGCCTTATCAAGATAGCTCTCCTCCCGAGGGGGAGGCTGGGATGGTCAATTGCCAGCTTGGCTGTTCCCTCAGATCTTCCCTGGCCGCCTAGGGAGGGGAAGGCAGGACCAAGGTCTCATTCCTGTCTGCCCTTGTTCTCCTTTAGATTTTTACTGAAAAGCTTTGTATCTTAACAACTTAGAGATTTGTTTTTGTAAGCCAGTTACTATCTAACTGGGGGTCCTTTGCCTCCAGGACCACCCTTGGAATGCGGTCCATCCCCATTCAAGAACCGCCCCTTCTCTAGCTGCTGTGCCCCAAGGGCAGCCTTGGTTCCGCCTCGGCTGGCCTGGGTGGGCTTGTGATGTCACACCCCATTCCGGTTCCATTCTGGTCCCATCCCGGTTAATACCAACACTGACAACTGGATGCTTAATGGACCTGATGCTGGGTGAGGTTTTGCAATTTCTCCGCCCTTCCCAGTTCAGCAAGCACCCAAGTACCGCCTTCCATTCTGCCGCTAGGAAACCTCTGACTTTTTCCTTTCCCCTCCCACTTTGCCTCAGGTGGGGAAGATAAGGGTTTGTTAACCACAGCAGTTATCTTCCTTTGTTGTAAAACTCCCCTGGATTGCAACCTTTACAAATGTTATACTTTTAAATTCATCTAAGACATATAGACAGAAATTTCACAGGTAAGTAAACAGATTAAACAAACAAATAAAAAAAACAGACATAAAACATCAACACACACTCTCATACAGGCAAGCACAACACTAAAAGTTTACACCGAGAGCAATGTCTCTGTCCCTGGTTCGGGAACTTGCCTCCCCAGAACCTCAGCATTCTCCCAACGGACTATTCAGGGGAGTGTGTTCCCTAAGCCTAGAATTTCTGTTTCCCAACCTCGGCAGGTCCCTTGTGACTATGTACTCAACCCCCAATGTTGGAGGTTTCTCGTACTCCCCGAGATCTGCTTCATCCCTCTCTGGCCGCTTCCCTCACAGGAGAACAGAAACATGATCAGAACTCTGCACTCGCTTTATGTCCAAGACACATCCCAGTCACATATGCCCGACCTCCGAGGACACCCAATCACCAAAGCAGTACTCAGTCCATTTCCCACCTTGGCTCATGGATGAGGTCACCTGATTGCCGTGCATCTTGCTTGGGCCCTTCCTGTGTTGCTGGCTGACTCTAGAGTCCGAGCTCGTAGTCACCCCAGGGGTTTACTGACATTTGACATACATTCAGTTGGAAATTATTAAGGCCCACTATGTACCAGGCACTTTGCTAGATGTTGGGGATACACATATAGCTTAAAATTTATCAGCTGAATGCAAGTGCTGCCCACCTGGCTCTGGAGAGCCTAGTTGAGGAGAAATGGAAGTGGGTGGTGTTTCTGGACCTTTCAGACCAGCTGGAGAAGCACTTGGTGCTGCCTGTGAAACATATGGAGATGGTAAAAGTAGTGGGACTTCCTCAGGGGATCCTGGCAGAACAAGGGATTGGGTTCCCTCCTGAGAGACCTGTTTCTTTTCTCCTACTACTAAAACCTTACAGAACTGGGAGGAACCAAGATGGCGGCAAAGTTAAACAACTAAACTGTCGCCTTGCACAACAATTTCAAAACTACAACTAAAAGACAAAATGTCTACCACCCAGAACCACGGGAAAGCTGACTGAATGGAAGTTTTACAACTAAGAAGGAAAGAGAAGGGAGAACAAACGCTGAAAAGCTGAGACACAGTGGGTCCTCACAGCCAATTGGCATGGACGTCAATTCCACCCAGTGACACCAACAACAATCAAGACTTAATTACAACAAGGCTGTACACACAGTCCACAAAGGGGTGCACCAAGAGTGTCCACCTCAGGTAACTGGGAGGCTGACCCGTTGAACCACATAGGACACCTAGTACACAAAGCTACCCAACCAACTCAGGGAAGCAGCGAAAATGAGGAGGCAAGGAAACAGATCCCAAACGAAAGAAATGGAGGAGAACAAACGAATGAACATAGAGTTCAAAACCACGGTTATAAGGTTTTTCAATAATTTCATGGAAAAGGCCGATTAATTTAATGAGACCCTCGAGGATATGAAAAAGGAGCAACTAGAAATTAAACATACACTGACTGAAATAAAAAATATTATACAGAGACCCAACAGCAGACTAGAGGAACGCAAGAATCAACTCAAAGATTTGGAATACAAAGAGGCAAAGGACACTCCTCCAGAGAAGAAGAGAAGAGAATTCAGAAAGTTGAAGATAGCGTAAGAAGCCTCTGGGACAACTTCAAGCGTACCAACATCAGAATTATGGGGGTGCCAGAAGAAGAGAGAGAGCAAGACACTGAAAACCTATTTGAAGAAATAATGACCGAAAACTTCCCCCGCCTGATGAAAGAAACAGACTTAGAAGTCCAGGAAGCGCACAGAACCCCAAACAAAAGGAATCCAAAGAGGACAACACCAAGACAATAATTAAAATGTCAAGGGCATACCTCAACATAATAAAAGCTATATATGATAAACCCACAGCAAACATCATACTCAATGGACAAAAACTAAAAACATTTCCCCTAAGAACAGGAACAAGACAGGGATGCCCACTCTCACCACTCCTGTTTGACATAGTAATGGAAGTATTACCTATTGCAATTAGACAAGAAGAAGAAATAAAAGGCATCCAAATTGGAAAAGAACAAGTAAAGCTGTCTTTATTTGCAGACGACATGATATTGTACATAAAAAATCCGAAAGACTCAGTCAAAAAACTAACAGACTTAATAAATGAATTCGGCAATGTAGCAGGATACAAAATTAATGCCAAGAAATCTATGGCCTTTCTATACACCAATAGTGAACTTACAGACAGAGAGACTAAAAAGGCAATCCCATTTACCATCGCACCAAAAAAATTAAGATACCTAGGAATAAACTTAACTAAGGAGATAAAAGACCTATACACGGAAAACTACAGGACACTGAAAAAAGAGATAGAGGAAGACGTAAACAGATGGAAGAACATACCATGTTCATGGATTGGTAGAATCAACATCATTAAAATGTCCATACTACCCAAAGCAATCTATAGATTCAATGCACTCCCCATTAAAATACCAACGGCATATTTCACAGACCTTGAAAGAACTCTCCAAAAATTCATCTGGAATAAAAAAAGACCCCGAATAGCCACAAGCAATCCTGAGAAAGAAGAGTAAAGTAGGAGGGATCTCAATACCAGATTTCAAGCTGTATTAAAAAGCCACTATTCTCAAAACAGCCTGGTACTGGCACAAGAACAGACATATAGATCAATGGAACAGAATAGAGAATCCAGATATTGACCCAAACCATTATGCTCAATTAATATTCGACAAAGGAGGCATGAACATACAATGGAATCAAGACAGTCTCTTCAATAAATGGTGTTGGGAAAATTGGACAGATACATGCAAAAAAATGAAGCTAGATCACCAACTTACGCCATACACAAAAATAAACTCAAAATGGATACAAGACTTAAACATAAGACGGGAAACCATAAAAATACTAGAGGAATCCACAGGCAGCAAAATCTCAGACATATGCCAAAAGAACTTCTTCACCGATACTGCCCCTAGGGCAATGGAGGCTAAAGAGAAAATAAACAAATGGGACTACTTCAAAAATAAAAAGCTTTTTTACAGCAAAAGAAACTATCAACAAAACAACAAGAAAGCCCACTGCATGGGAGAACATCTTTGCAAATGGCATCACTGATAAAGGTTTAATCTCCAACATCTACAGACAGCTTATACAACTTAATAAAAGGAAGATAAATGATCCAATAAAAAAATGGGCAACGGACCTAAATAGAATCTTTTCCAAAGAAGACAGAAGGAAGGCCAAGAGACACATGAAAACATGCTCAACGTCACTAATTATCCAAGAGATGCAAATCAAAACAACAATGCGGTACCATCTCACACTTGTCAGAATGGCTATCATCAACAAATCAACAAATGACAAGTGTTGGCGAGGATGCGGGGAAAAAGGATCCCTCGTGCACTGCTGGTGGGAATGCAGACTGGTGCAGCCACTGCGGAGAACAGTATGGAGTTTCCTCAAAAAACTGAAAATGGAACTCCCATTTGACCCAGTAATCCCACTCCTAGGAATATATCCTAAGAAACTGGGAACACCAATAAGAAAGGATATATGCACCCCTATGTTCATAGCAGCACAATTTACAATAGCTAAGATCTGGAAACAGCCTAGGTGCCCATCAGCAGATGACTGGATCAGAAAACTATGGTACACCTACACAATAGAATATTATGCTGCCATAAAAAAGAAGGAATTCTTACCATTTGCAGCAACCTGGATGGAACTGGAGAACATTATGTTAAGTGAAATAAGCCAGTCAGTGAAAGAAAAATACCACATGATCTCACTCATTTATGGATAATAAAGAACATTATAAACTTGAACAAAAAGATAGATACAGAGGCAGTAAAGCATCAAACAGTCTGTCAAATTACAGCAGGAAGGTTAGGGTGAGGTGGGGAAGATAAGAGATCAATCAAAGGACTTGTATGCATGCATATAAGCATAACCAATGGACGCAAAACTCTGGGGGGTGAGGGCATATATGGGAGTGGGGTGGGGGGGCAATGGTAAGATATGTACACATATAATACCTTAATAAAAAAAATTGAAAATAAATAAATAAATAAATAAATAATTAAAATGCCAAGGGCAAAAGACAAAGAGAGCATCTTACAAGCATCAAGAGAAAAACAGTTATCTACAAGGGAGCACCCATAGGATTATCAGCTGATTTCTCAACATAAACTATGCAGGCCAGACAGGAGTGGCAAGAAATATTCAAAGTGATGAATAGCAAGAACCTACAACCAAGAGTACTTTACCCAGCAAAGTTATCATTCAGAATTGAAGGGCAGATAAAGAGCTTCACAGATAAGAAAAAGCTAAAGGAGTTCATCAACACCAAACCAGTATTATATGAAATGCTGAAAGGTATTCTTTAAAAGAGGAAAAAGAAGAAAAAAGTAAAGATAAAAATTATGAACAACAAATACTTATCTATCAACAAGTGACTCTAAAAGTCAAGTGAATTAAAAAATCTGAGGAACAGAATAAACTGGTGAACATAATAGAAGTAGAGGCATAGAATGGGAGTGGATTGATAATTCTCAGGGGGAAAGGGGTGTCTGTGTAAAGGGTACAGGAAGAGACTGGACAAAAATCATACACCTATGGATAAGGACAATGGGGGGGGGAGGTATGGAGAGAGGGGGGATGGAAACTGGGTGGTGGGGAGATATGGGGGGAAAAAAGGAGAAACAATTGTAATAATCTGAACAATAAAGATTTATTAAATTAAAAAAAAAAAAAAACACCTTACAGAACCGGACCCAAGGTGGCAAGGTTTGAACAATTCCTAACCAGCTGTCTATGTAAGGGAACTGATCTGGGTGTCCAGTGTCTGTCGTGACTACATTCCAGACCGCCCTGACCAGTCCTTCATCTAAAGAACCTTCCAGGGGCCAGCCAACCCCAAAGGCTGGCCATTCTAATTCACAGAATTTCCTCAGTGTTTTGGGGTTCATTTTAATACCATAGTCCTCAATAAAACCCTTTTCAAAATTTCCAACATGCAATTGAGAACAGTGGGTTTACTTTGTCCCAACCCCATGATTATCAGTGACAAGACACAGACAAGGGTGCAGGGAAATTTACTAAAAGCCTGGAGGGTCTCCTTAAAGAAAAGATCCTTAATCAGCACATGCAAGGGCAGGGCAGGTAAAATCTCTCCACCCTTCGGAACTGTGAGTCCCGCCCCTGAAAGTCCCAGCCAGCCAAAAGAGACAAGAAAAGCCACAAATACCTTTAAATCTACCCCAGAATTCCAAAATTTCGACCTAACACAGCAAAATCACAGAGCAAACCAAAGCCCCTAGTACACAAAAAGACAGAAATTATTATCAACTATCCCTCCATGATAGAGAGCAAACGTCTCTGAGAAAACTAACTCAACAGCGCTGCTTGAGACTTGTGCACACCATCACGGGTTCAGCCTTCAGTAAATCAAACGTTTTAACCAGATGAGCAAACAGAAAATCAAAGTAGCTTTCTCTTTCACACAGACCAGTTAATCAGCAGATAATTATGCCAAGACAGACAAACATTTGTACTCACACTCTCTCAGTAGACTAGCCCAGACTGGAGCTGAGCAGATAATGCCCAACTCCGAAAATGGGCATGGGGGCACTCCCAGCACCCACGCCCCAGAACAAAATTCTCGACCGACGTCTCGGTGAGAACCTACCGGAGGAGTTAAGGCTGTATCCAGCCCCCCTTCTCGGTAGCAAATTGGCTAGTCCCACACACAAACAAACAGAAGAGTGAACCCATAATTCCTTAATCAAATCTGAATTCACTCACCTCCGGAGTCCTGATTCCTGATTTACCTGACGAAGTTCTATGACTTCAGGGGAGGTGATCAAGCTCCCCCTTCCACTCACTTGGAGTGGGCCTGACTGACTGGGGCCCCTACCTTACCAATTCTGTCAACAGGTCCAGAGGTGTCCGTCCACTTTCTCCAGATGCCGGCTGGGTCCTGGGCTGAGGTCCGGAAGCGTCTGGAGTCCCGTACCCAGCCCCACCCCCATTCAATTCTGCTAAAATCAGCAGCAAGCACCTTCTGGAGGCCTGGCCCTGGCCCCCAGGCCCCAAACCCTGTCCACTCACTAGAGGCAAGAGCCAAATGCGGTTAGATTCCCCGTTCAGGGAACCAAATGTTGCAGGAGACCAAAGAAATACCAAGCACGCTTCCTAGAGAAAGGGAGGGACCCCGTTTATTAACACTAGTGGATTCTAGGGATAATTTCCAAATCAGAGTGAAGAAACAGGCAGAGGGCTTTACTTTTTATAATCTTCTGGGGTCTTTGTCTTGCAGATATGGCTCCACCCCCTTTCGTGGGCTTACAGGAAGGCCCCCAGGTGTTGGGGGTCCCCAGGCCATATCCGATGATCTGTCTTGGGGCCAGCAATAATGACTCTCCTCCCCCCCAGGGCAGTGCATTGTTCACAGTTTTTATTGCCTGACATGCCTTGCAAGACCAGTTTCCTCCTCACAACATCCAGTTCAGTTAATTCTAAATGAATTTCACCCTTTGGGGGAAAGAATATGTGGGCAGTATGAATTTCAAGAAAATCTCTCCCTACCAGGTGAATTGAGGCCGATTTGACCAATAAGAATATATGTTTCCCCGTAACATTCCCTGGCTGAAAGGGGACGTGTGTGTGTGAGTGTGTGTGAGTGTGAGTGTATAGTGTGTGTGTGAGTGTATAGTGTGTGTGTGAGTGTATAGTGTGTCTGATTTTAAAAGTCATTGGCTGGTTAGACACCCTACTATTTGCACAGATGCTTTACTCCAACAGAGAGGGAACCTTAAATGAGAGGGTTAAGAACAGATAAAATAGCCCCAGTATCTACAAGGGCCTTCATAACTTCCCTTTTTATGATAATTTCAAATTATCCTAATGTATTAGTAAGGAGAAGGGGAAATGCCCTCTCCTAGTTCTCAGAGCAGCCCTATGTTTGCTTCTGTTTGTAAATCCCATTTCCGTTTTCTACAACCCTTCTTATGGTGACCTGGCCTTTTACAGTAAAACAGACTCCTCCCCCGCCCCTGTCTGAGACCTTCAAGCAGATCTGACTTATTGCTTAATTGATGGAGTTATAACTTCATAATTTTGGCAGCTTTATCTTTCTCTCTCCTTTGAATAGTTTTAGATAGTTAATCAGCCAGAATAGACAGTTCATCAGCATGGGTTGTCTGCCAGTTTAATTTATGTTGTTTGATCAACATGTCCTTCAAAAAATTGCTGAATTTAGTAAGGGATCGTTTTGGTGATCCTTAAAGTTGTCTGGAGACAGACAAAACATTAAGAAAACAAGCACTTGTTCTTCAGATTTCTTTTACATTGCTGGATCTTGGTCCAGTCCATTTTACAGGGTAAAATCTCAGGTATGGCTTGGTAAAGCTAGTGAGCTAATTCCCTGCTTGTTCCCAGTCTGTCTTTCTCAGTGTGCCAGCAAATCTTATTTGGCCATTCTGTTGCCTTGTTCTCAGAAACCAATAAGTATATTAATTAGAATAGGTTAAATAGCCAGGATCAGATGTTCTAACAGTTCAATCAGATTTCTTTGCAAACCCAAAAGGGTCCTAGAGAGGGTCAGGGAAATCTTTAGATTTCTTAATTCTGTTCTAGTCCAAGGAACATATACAGTCACTGGTTCCCCTCTACCAGAAGCAGGCTTTTCCCTGAAGGAAGCTGCTAGAATCCCTGGATTATCCTCAGTTTCCCCTAGGTCAGTGGTCGGCAAACTCATTAGTCAACAGAGCCAAATATCAACAGTACAACGATTGAAATTTCTTTTGAGAACCAAATTTTTAAAACTTAAACTAGTTTAAATTTAGTTTAGTAAGTACATTGTTATTAACTTAATTAGGGTACTCTTAAGCTGGCCTTTGCTGAAAACTGAAGGGGCCAAAGAGCCGCATGTGGCTCAAGAGCCACAGTTTGCCGACCACTGCCCTGGGTCAATAGGGAGTATTAGTGGAGGAGATATAAAAGGAGAAGGAAGAAGGGAGGTGGAGGGCAAACCTGCACAAGGAAGCTAAGCGAGCAAAGGATATAGTGGAGGAACTATAGAAGGGGAAGGAATGAGGTTGTGGACGAAAGGAGCTACATGCTAACCTGACAAGCTCAGGGGAGGCCTGTGTGGCAGTCTTGAAAACTCAAGAGACCTAAAATAACCACAAAAGATGGTCTGAAAATTAAATATTTAACTACAATCAGGTTATAGCGGGCAGTCATTCCTAGGCTGATATTTTCCCTGACAAAGATCAACTTAGATCTTTCCTGAGCCCATTTGCCTTTTTGCCTCTAAGATAACATATCTGTGAGACGTCTGGGTAACTTGTAACTTCCCTTTTTTTTCTGGAGCCCCTGGGGCACAACCAAATGTGGTGGGCACCAGGACAGATGCCTCAAATTCCTTCATTGTCATGTTAATTGTTCCAGCACCCACCTAAGTGTGTGTCCATCATTTTACTTTTTATCCAATCCCAGGGGTTTCCCACCGCTTTGCTTTTATCCCACCGCCTTAATCCGTCACCAATGAATTTCATGTAACCCACCTATGTCCCTCCTTTGATGGCAATGTATAAATACAGATGTAACCCGCCATTCTTCGGAGCATTATCTCAATTCATTGAGGTTCTGCTTCCCGGCATATGTCGACAGTTTGGCTCAAATAAACTCACTAAAATTCTTTACAGGTTTCAATGGTTTTTTTCCGTTAACATTACTTGGCGTAGTCGTGGCAGAATTCCAAAGAAAACTCACCCGGGATCATCCCTTGGACTTGGACTTGGACTTGGAGCTAGGATCCAGCAAAGGGCCCGTTGAGCCCACCGGTTCTCTGCCCATTGGGTGAACGTGGGTGAGTTGTCTCTTGGATCCAGGACCTTCCCTTGTTTTGGTAGAGGGTCTGACTTTATTTGAGCTGTGTTTTAAAATCCTCGAGGTGGAACCAGGGTTGACAGAACCCCAGGTTAAGGGTTGGCAGAACCCAGGCTAAGGCGGGACTGGAGGAAAAAAGGGGTGGCTGGTTTTGATTTTGGCTTTTTAACTGGAATTGCTGAGAGTCTGAGCAAAAATAACCTTCGCTGTATAAATGAGCTGAACTCATTCAGCTCCGAAGATAACGGGGCAACATTTTTTATTTTTAAAGAATAGTCCAATTCTGAGGTGTTCTTAGGTGACTAAGAATGTTGTGGAAGTGTCAGAAATGCAGGAGCCCCATCTGGAAGTTCCGACGCAACTGTAATTAACTAAATGGCTTTTCTAGGGGGCCACCATAAAGGCTTGGTCTGCCCGGGCCCCAAAACTTTTTTGTGGTTTTAGACAGCCGGGAGAGAAACTGAGGCCACATTTGACCTACTACATAACATATCTAAAGTTTGCTCAGACTACAGATATCCAAAAATAAAAAAAAATTTAACATGGGAAATTGTGCCTCCAAGGCTAGAAGCTCCCAAGACCCCAGCCCTCATTTAATACTCCTGATAAGAAGCCTTTACTTGCAAGTACTTTACAGAAATGAGAAAATTTAACTAGAAAACATTAACTGAGGAATGGCCAGGAAAAAAAAAGAAAAGAAAAGAAAAAGGAAAAAAATGCCGTTTGTTTGGGGTAACTATGTTAATATTTTGCATGCAGGAATTTAAAAAATGCCAGCTCTGAAATTAAAGTGAATGAGTATGGGAAGCGTATCTTGATTTGGAAACTAGAAGCTTCTAAGGAAAAATTTTTTTCTTCCAATAAGATGGAAATTAATAAAAAATAATTAGAGATTGTCTCAGAACTATTCTGAAGTTAATAAATGGCTACAACCCATTTTTTTTTTTTTTTTTTTTTTGAATAGTCCATTGGGAATATACTGAAGTTCTAGAGAGGGGCAGTTCCCTAACCTGGGACAAAAGACACTGCTTTGGTAATTTTTAATGCTAGACATTCTCTGGTGTAAACTCTTAGTGTGTTTTCTGCGCGCCTGTATAAGAGGGTTAATGTTTTTGTGTCTCTTTGTTGTTGTTTAATTTGTTGAAAGAAGAGGCAAGTCCCGCTCTGGGGAAGCCTAGTTGTGTGTGGTGGGGTTGAAGGCGTGAGAGAGATTGCAAGAACGTCCCAGCAGCTGCCAAGAATTCTTATTAATCTTGGGGGCTCTTCTTGCTCTCCCTCTCAGGGCTCAGCCTTCAGAAACAGCTAGTGAGATTTCTGTCTGTTTGTCTGAAATATAATTGTAGCTGTCTATCTTTTATGGATTTGGTTTGCTCTTTCCTTATTTGTTGTGAGAATAAACAAATCATCTTTTCTGTCAAAGAATAGTTTAGACAGCCTCCATTTTGGACTGTGACTTGGCAGCTGCCATGTTGGCCGCATGGTTTGCTGCTCCCCTTGAAAGAGCAAGGGCCAACCCCTCCCTTTGAATTAGCCAATCGGGAAAGACCGTGTGCCTGAGCTCCAATCAAGAGCAAGGACAGGTCACGTGCGTTGTTAAGGCACTCTGCTTCAGAAAGAAACTTGAAGAGATTCTCAGAGCCAAGTTCAAACAGGAAACTTTAGGAGGGTAGCAAGTGTCCAGTCAGGGACACTGGCAAGCCAAGAGTCATAATTCCCTGTGGGGGCGTCTGCCAGTGATACTCTGGGTATTTGCGTTCCACATATTGGGAGTTTATGAATTATTTTCAATGCTCAATACACTGTTTGCAATAAGCCATGTGCCTCATTTTAAAATCTTACATATTATTCCTTTTTTTTTTTAATTTCTTTATTGATTAAGGTGTCACATATTTGTCCTCATCCCCCATTCCCATCCCACACCCCTCCCCACGGATGCCCCAACCCCCTGTTGAATTTAACCATTGGTTAGGCTCATATGCATGCACACAAGTCCTTTGGTTGATCTCTCCCCCCTACCCTCCCTCTGAGGCCCGATAGTCTCCTTGTTTCTGGTTCTGTTCTTGTTCATCAGTCTATGTTGTTCATCATTTCCCCTAGATGAGCGAGATCATGTGTCACTAGAGATATACTTAAAAGAACTGAATGTGAGACGAGCAATAATAGTTATGCTGACAGGCAAATGAATCAGTCTGTAGTGAGTTTCTTTCTGGACCAACAGTTCTTTTGAGACCCAATATCAATGTCCACCAGTTCCTTATGTGTACGTGTCGGTACTGACCCCTCAGCTCTGGATGGTGGACAAAGGGTGGTAATGCAGGTCCGACACCCTCTGGTTTGGTCTCGGCCGGACCCAGGGGTATGGCTTCACCTGGACTCAGGGGCACGTGGCCTCACCCGGACCCAGGGGCGTGAGGCCACTCCCAGAACCAGGGGTGTGTGACCACACCCGAGCCCAGGGGCACGCAGCCTTGCCCAGACCCGGGACCCAGCCTCTCCCGGACCCAGGGGCGTATGGCCTCACCCGGACCTGGGATCCAGCTTCACCCGGACCCAGGGGCGCATGGCCTCACCTGGACCCAGGGGCGTGTGGCCTCACCCGGACCCAGGGGCGCGTGGCCTCTCCCAGACCCAGGTGCGCGAGGCCTCACCCGGATCCAGGGGCACACGGCCTCACCCGGACCCGGGATACAGCTTCACCCGGACCCAGGGGCACGTGGCCTCTCCCAGACCCAGGGTCGCGTGGCCACACTCCGGTCCAGGGGCGCATGGCCCCACCCAGACCCAGGATCCAGCCTCACCCGGACCTAGGGGCGCATAGCCTCACCCGGACCCAGGGGGGCGGCCCCACCCAGACCCGGGACCCAGCCTCACCCGGACCAGGGGGGTGCGGTATTACCCGGATCCAGGGGCATGTGGCCTCACCCAGACCCGGGACCCAGCCCCACCCCGACCCAGTTCCCAGCCTCACCCGGACCCGGGACCCAGCGGGGCTTCATCTTCTTGATCCCAATTTCTGTTGGTCAATTCCCTCTCAGCAATTCCTTCGGCCATTTTCTCAGAGCTCCGGGGCGGCTGCCGCAGAACTCGTTGGGCTGCGGGCTCGGCGAAGCTCCAGTGTGCCCAGTGCGTGGTGGCGGGCTGGTCCGGGGTCGCTGTGTCGGCCCTTGGGTCTGCAGCGGTGGCCAGTCGCCGAGCGTGCGCACCTGGCCGCTTCCGGGGCATTGAGATTCTTGAAGGACTCGGAGGTCAGCAAGCGCGGAGTCTCCCACCCCATGTCTCTCAGGGGCTCATCTGTCCGTGCTCGGCAGCGAGTGGAGCCGTCCCCTCAGCCGGAGACCGCCGGGGGAACTGCGCCGAGCACGATCCAGGCCGCCATTGTGTCACCTGAGCCATAGTTCTTAAAGTGTGATCTTTGGGTCACCGGCTTCAGCATCATCCCGTGTACCCCTCTCTTTTATTCTAGATGTAGAGCATCTGCTCAGCCAGCCCTCCGGTGGTTCTGGATGGTGTCTGCTCTGCTCTCCCGTCGTAGTCTCAAAATTGTTGTGGTAGGCAATAATCAGGCTTCCATCCTATGCCTCCATCTTGGTCCTCCTTTGTATAGTTAAGTCTTGATTGTTGTTGGTGTCACTGGGAGGAATTGTCCTCCTGGCCAATTGTCCGTGAGGACCCTCTGTTTCTATAAAGGAAGAGTTGCTGTGCAGGAGACACGTTTATGGGCCGGATCTTGTTGCAGCAAGGCTTTGGCGCTCACTGAGTCTGCCTCTTGAATGTGTCCCTTATGCGAGTGGTTGAAATCTGGTGTCATCTCACACCGACCACTAGATGCCCTCGTTTCTGGGTCTCCAACGGAGTGTAGGTCAGCTACTGCCTGAGACCACTCAGCAGGAATTACAGCAAAAACTGCAGTTTCCTCCTCCTGTCTAAGCGGCCCTGGAGCAGTCCGACTAGAACCGCAGTTCATCTGGTCAAGCTGCCACAGGGCAGGCCACCCACATGCAAAAGCCGCTGCTTGGAGCCCAGGTGGGCCTGCAAAACGTGCGGGGTGGGTCTGCAAAATGTGCGGGGCGGGTCCCAGGGCGGGGTGGGTCCCAGGGCGGGGCGGGTCCCAGGGCGGGGCGGGCCTCAGGATGCCACCAGGCCATGGTGTGGCGAACTGCAATGGCTGCAAGTCTGCTTTTTCTGCTTTCCACGTTTCTAAGCCCCCTCGTTCCGCACTCCAGCGCAGCAAACACTGATTGCTGAGCGCACCTCCGCAAGGAAGTTACTCCCACTCTCCGACACAAAGGCCGAGAGTCCAGCCTCTCCCCGCAGGCGTCTGGGTCTCCCGCGAGTCCCCAGAAGCTGGATTTCAGGGTGATGGGGAGCTATTCTCCCCTAGGGTTGGAAAAAAAGCCGCACGACCCTTCCCCCGCCACCAGTCCGACCCACGCGCCTCCGCACCTTATCCCTTCCGAGTTCGCTCTTTCCTCTTCCCTCTTAGCTGTAAATCCACCTTTCAGCCAGCTCTCCTGTGGTTCTGGGTGGCAGACGCTCTGTCCTCCAGTTGTATTTTTGAAATTGCTGTGCGCGGCGCAGTTCATTTGTTTAACTTTGCCGCCTTCTTGGTTCTCCTCTCTCAAAATGGCTAAAGGACTTGAATGTAAGACGGGAAATCCTAAAAATCCTCCAAGTCGGTGTCGGCAGCCTCCGGGGCCCCGAGGATCTCACTGGGCAGCTCGGCCAGGTCGGTGAAGCCGATGGGCCCGTCCCGCAGAAAGATGGTCTCTTCCTTCACCGAGAGCCACTGCACCGAGTCCGCGGCCGCCGCCATAGCAGCTGCCGCGGCCGCCCACGAGCTCATGGCCCCGGCTGAGGTGTTGACTGAGAGGAGCAGCCACCCAGCCTGGGGAGACGTGGGCAGGAGTCGTCGCGCTCACCAGTCCATCTTTTAGTTGTATTTCCAAAACTGCCATGCGAGGCAACAGATCAGCCGTTCAACTCCGCCACCATCTTCCAGAGCCGTAGATTTTAAAGTGAGATCTTTGGCTCACTGGCATCAGCATCATCCCGCGTCCCCCTCTCTTTTATTCTAGTTGTAGAGCATCTGCTCAGCCAGCCCTCCGGTAGTTCTGGATGGTGTCTGCTCTGTTTTCCAGTTGTAGTTTCAAAATTGTTGTGGTAGGCAACAATCAGGCGTCTGCCCTATGCCGCCATCTTGGTCCTCCTCTCCATATTATTCTTTATATGTTGAAATTATAATTGAATCTAAAGGTATACAAATTTTATGTTGTTCTTTATGTCATTTTACAGAGATTATCACTTACCAAGAAGTTGTTGTCTTGGAATGTTATATTTATAGAAAATCAAAGTTTTTAATCAAATATATAACCATGCCACTTTTAAATTTTTGTCATTTGTGGACAGCTTTATTTTGATGCATTGTAGGTATATTATATGACTAGAAAAAACCATGAAAAGGACTCGGACTTATTCTAACTTGCAGGCTTCTAAGCAGGTCATATTTTGAACTGGATGAAGATTTATAGAACTTCAAGGAGTAAATAAACAAAAACAACTATGTGACTAAATGAATTGAGGATAACTATTCTTATGATTCTATTTAAAATATTGTTGACTTTTAAATCTTTTGTTTCCCGAATATAGGGAAAAGTAAAGAGCAGACATTCTGAATTGTAGGAACTAACAAATTGGTAACAGATTCATTTCACAGTGCACTCCTGTGAGACGAAGGGTTCAAAGATCATGGCTTACAACCAGGAGATTTGGTGTCTTGGGAAAGACACCAAATAAAAGACTCTCTCCAACCTCGCTGGAGGGGGCCTTACCAGGTATTACTAACTAACCCATGTGCAGCTAAACTTAATGGAGTTAGCTCATGGATTCACATTTCTCATTTAAAAGAGGCATCTGACTGTGAATGGACGTCTACTCCCATCTCTGACACCATCTCCATCTGCAGCGGAGATCACAGACCTTTCAAGGATGAGAAGTCACTGACCACGGAGGCAGACAGCTATCCCAAGACGACGTCAACAAGGCCTGTATAGTCACAAACGATATTGCTTGTTTTATGTCATCTGACTGATATTGATTGAATGTACATAAAATGATTTTCATATTACTATTATCCTTATGGTTCCCTAGTGGAAACAATATCTACCTCCCCAGACCTTTTCCTTTATTAGATATGAAAAATTTAACCTAGATACCTGCTAATCTTTCCTACCTACTACACAACGATGTTCTGGTTATCAGGTATGATAGTGAAATTAATGCCTTGTTAGCCACACATTGGTCTTCTCCTATCAATACAAGCTTTGGTTGTTGTTGTTATTGTTTTCTGGCTCTATCTATTATAAAGGACCCACCTTAGGCAAATACCTCCAAGAATATCTCCCTGATAATTCCACTGGTAGAATTGTATATGGATGTAATCTGGATGAATATCGTATGGCTATAGAGATGGGTGATGAATAGCTAAGAAAAACACCTGAATATGATGGCCAAAGGCTTGCAGCAGCCTGTCCTATCTGTCATAGCATATCATGTCCTCAGACTCACCAGCCATGCTCTTGTGGCTGGATGTCTGTGAAACAAGAAAGACATCAGTGGGTCCCCATTTCAGAAATTATTGACATCACTTGGTGGGTAGATATGTTTATAATTATCCACTGTCCTTGTGTCCTGGACGTTTGAGGAGCCGAGCCCTATGAATACTCAGACTCTAGCTCATTTGGGAGTCCCCTTCACCCATTTAACTATGGCATGGGAAATTCAACATTTTTGGCTCCACTCAGTATACCCTAACTGCTCCCAAGCCATAGCTACCCAATGGCAAAAACATTTCTGGTGGATCCAACAACATTGGTCTCCCTAAAAGAAGCAAAAGAGGAATACTTGGAGGAGTAGGGGCTGGCCTTGGTATCCTGGGACAAGCTGAACTTGCAGCTAAAGAACGTCATTCATTAGAAAAAGATTTTTATCTCAAATAGGTCATCTAGAGGGAATGCTGTTTCAGGAAGAAGGAAAAAGAGTGGGAAGCAGCATGGAAAGACAATAAAGCCTTAGTTTAATGGGTAGAACAGGCTCGACAGACTATAAAAACTCATGCCCAACTCAACAATGGGAACGTGCCTGTGCCTTAACTCAACTGGGCCTGTTGTCTATGCTAATGCGAGGAATCTGAAGTGGCTATGAAACAATGGCCAACTATAATGGCTGCAGAAGCGCAGGCTAGACACTTATGGGACTCATATGGTTCCCCACGAATTTGGAAAATTTAAAATGGGAAATGTGATCTATGACCGTGTTTTTAAAAGCCCAGGTGCCAGTTAAATCCTAAGCTTAAAATTCCCAGTAGTTCATCTGGCTGGCGTAAGGACCATCCTCAATAATACTAGAACACTTCCAATGGGAAGTAGTTGGGGCATATTTAAAAATAATAAACAAGGTGAACCCATCTCACTGTCTGAGAAAACTGGAAAGGTGAATGGTTATGCCCCCAATCCATATAGAATACTGAATTCACCCAGTCCTGGCTTATTGTATCTACCCCAACAAATAACAATATATGGTATATGAGAAAGGGGCGTTTTTGCTGGGAAGGGTTAAAAGCAATTTTTACTGTAATATCACCAAATTTATATTAAATAATACTAGAATATGGTGTAATACTGAAATTATAGGCAGAATGACTTTTCCTAATGTTCATAAAATCTGTGTAATATTGATACTGAAAAACCAATGTATTGGGAAATTGAACTCCTCCCCATGAAGCCATTTTTATGGGAACTAACTGGCCAGAAAAAAATTAGAGCTTCTAGATAATGAAATAGTAGAGTCTTAATTCATTTGGCCAAACATATCATAAGGTACAAATGACAGTGGATGAAGGAGGAAAACATATAATTAGCTTAATAAAAAATTATGATAATACATGTAAAAGGTTTTTCAGTTGACTTGTGATGCTTGTTCCCCTTAGACTTTTCCTTGTCTAGTATTAGACATTTTCTGTTCCTAATCAGTGTTATTAGTTTAGTATTGTTACTTTTATTCATAATATGTAAATGTTATATTAGATGCAGAAAAGCAAAACGTAAGACAAACAGCAAAAAGACTCGGATTATGGTGGCTCAAAAATTAGAAATGACCCAGAATACTTTTTAACAAGGACATACAGGATTTGACTGCCTCCCATTTACCTGCCTTTTAAAAATATATATAATTCGAACTTAAATGCCATCTAAGGTTGTTATGGTCTTGCCCCATCCCCAGTGGTCCACCTGTTCAGCAAGACATGCTGACACTGAGACATCCTGGCAATGAGCCTTCCTAGCACCGTGGGACTCCATTATCCAACCAAAAGGTTGGTCATCAATGCATCCTTTGGATTGATTTATGACCAAAAGGGGGATGTGTGGACGAAAGGAGCCACATGCTAACCTGACAAGCTCAGGGGAGGCCTGTGTGGCAGTCTTGAAAACTCAAGAGACCTAAAATAACCACAAAAGATGGTCTGAAAATTAAATATTTAACTACAATCAGGTTATAGCGGGCAGTCATTCCTAGGCTGTCTTTCCCTGACAAAGATCAACTTAGATCTTTCCTGAGCCCATTTGCCTTTTTGCCTCTAAGATAACATATCTGTGAGATGTCTGGGTAACTTGTAACTTCCCTTTTTCTGGACTCCCTGGGGCACAACCCAATGTGTTGGGCGCCAGGACAGATGCCTCAAATTCCTTCATTATCATGTTAATTGTTCCTGTACCCACCTAAGTGTGTGTCCATCATTTTACTTTTTATCCAATCCCAGGGGCTTCCCACCACTTTGCTTTATCCCACCTCCTTAACCTGTCACCAATAAATTTCATGTAACCCACCTATGTCCCTCCTTTGATTGCAATGTATAAATACAGATGTAACCCGCCATTCTTTGGAGCATTATCTCAGTTCATTGAGGTTCTGCTTCCCGGCATATGTCGACAGTTTGGCTCAAATAAACTCACAAAATTCTTTACAGGTTTCAATGGATTTTTTTCCATTACAGGGTCTTGGCACTTAGTGGCTTCAAAAGCCTTCTTTAGTTCAGAGACAGTCCTTAAATTTTTCTTATTAACTTTCTGAAGGGAAGACATTTTATCTGAGACTCTCCTAGAAGCTTCTACTTTCCAATCAAGACAAGTTTCCCATTCATTCTATTTAAAGCTGGCTCTTTCTAATTGAGCACACATAATAATAAATCAGGAGGTGTGAAAAAATTTTAAAGGTGTCAACAGTTCCCTATTTTGGCTATTTCAAGCTAATATTAATTTAGTTAAATTTTCCCATTTTTGTAGACACTTGCAAGTTGAGATCCCATACAAACTATACATATAAATTGTGGGATTATTAATGGGGGACTGAGATTCTTGGGGTTCATCAACCTTAGCGGCACAATTTCCCATTTTAATTTTAGTTTTTATTTGGATATCTGCAGTGTCTGAACACTTTCTCTAGGGCTATTGTGTAGCAGGCCAAAGTGAGCTGCTTACAGATTGAGCGCCACAAGGATCTTACCCCTGAGTTGCATCAACCTTCTTTCATGCCTCAGTTTCTCTCCCTGGCTGTCTAATTCAGCCTTGAGGACTCAGAGTGCTACGTGACCAACTGTTAAATGTGCAGGGAAATGAGTTGGAATTTCCCTATGAGGCTCCTGTATGTCATGAGGATTGCCCTCTGACACCTCTACAAAGATTCTCAGCTGCCTAAGAATTCAGGCTGGAGGGAGAAAGTGCCTTGTCTTCGGAACTGAACGACTTCAGGCTCTCATTTCAGCAAAAGATTTTGTTCAGAGTCATAGTAAAGTAATTCCAATTGAAAAGTTGAAATTAAAACTAGCAACCCATCTCAACTCCTAACATTTAGTGCCACCCTGAGGATTTTCTAAGAAAAACTCAAATAAAGTTAGACCCCACAACCAAGGGAAGGTCCTGGATTCTAAGAAAAAACTCACCCAAGTTTACCTGAGATGGCATGGCAGCCAGTGGGGCTCAGTGGGTCCCCTGCTGGATCCTAGCACTGGGTGCCTGTGCACGGGGTGGTCCTGGGTGAGTTTCTTTGGAATCCTGCCACACTGTGCCAAGTAAATGTAAACGTAAGTAACATTGAAACCTGTGGAGGATTTTTGTGAGTTTATTTGAGCTAAATTGATGACAATTGCTGGGAAACAAAATCTCAACCAATTGAGAAAATGCTCTGGAAAATGACAGTTCTGCACCTTGATTTATACATTAAAATAAGAAGAGAAGATGTAAGTGGGTTACATGAAACCCATTGATGATAGATGAGGGAGGTGGGGGGAAAACAAAGCCAGGGGTGGAGGCGGGGAACCTCTGGGATTGGATAAAAAGTAAAATGAAAGACACATACTTCTTTTACATAGATGGGTACAGGATAGTTAACAATCAACAATTACATCATAACAATAACAATGAGGGCATTTATGGTCTCCTCTCTGGTGTGGTGACTGCTTTGAGGGGTCTGGAAAAAGGGATTTACTTTGATATTCCAAAGGTATGTCATTGTAAAGACAATAGATGGGGCTCAATTAAGGTAAAGATTGACCTTTGTCAGGGGAGATTCTAGCCTAGAACATGACTATGTGCCATAAACAGCTTTTAGTTAAAAAGTTTTAATTTCAGATCATTCTATGCAGTTTCTTAGGTCTCTGAGTTTGTAAGACCGCCATGCATGTCTCCCCTGAAATTTCAGGTATAGTATGCGGTCCCTTTTCATCCACATTTGGATGCTGGATAGAACAACCAAGAACCTACAGAATATCTCATAACTATGTGTTAGTGACATTGTTTAAAGCCAAAAGCAAAAATTATACATCTTGGACTATTGCTGTTGTTTAGCTCTCACTGTTTCATGCTTAACTAGCTATATATTTTATCTTCTCTTACACATTTATCTGGAACTTGCTGTGTAGAGAGTCCTTCAGAACATGATTAATATACTTAGTCTTTTACTATAAACTACATGGGAACCAAAGAACTGGAAACATTAAAGCCTGTACCTGCATCTCCAGGTGTTGACTGTCACCTTCAGCCACTTATATTAAATGACACGGTATTTGCATATTTAACTATGCACAACCTCCCATATACCTTTTTTTCATAGTTTTATTTATTTTATATATATGTATATTTTATTGTTGACAGTATTACATATGTCTCCCATTTACCCCCACCTTTAACCCCCTTCTACCAGCCCCTATTCACCACCCCAGGTCTTCACCACACTATTGCCTGTGTCCATGGGCTATACATATCCTATATAATAAAAGCCCAGTGACCGAAATGGCAGAACAACCAGAGACCAGAATGACCACGGTCCCTCACCCCAGCCAGCCACCCCCAAGTGAGCAGTTAGGGACAATCAGGCAGACAGGCAGAGTGCTTAGGGGCAATCAGACAGGCATGCAGACTGGTTAGGGGCAATCAGGCAGGCAGAGGCAGTTAGGGTCTATCAGGAAGGCAGGCAGAGGTGGTTAGGGGTGATCAGGCAGGTTGGCAAAGGCAGTTAGGGGCAATCAGGCAGGCAGGCAGAGGGGTTAGGGGCAATCAGGCAGACAGGCAGAGTTCTTAGGGGCAATCAGGCAGCCAGACAGAATGCTTAGGGGCAATCAGGCAGGCAGAGGCAGTTAGGGTCCATCAGGCAGGCAGGCAGAGTGCTTAGGGGCAATCAGGCAGGCAGGCAGAAGCAGTTAGGAGCAATCAGACAGGCAGGCCGAGGTGGTTAAGGGCTATCAGGCAGGCAGAGGCAGTTAGGGGCGATGAGGCAGGCAGGCAGAGTGTTTAGGGGCAATCAGGCAGGCAGGCAAGCAGTTAGGGGCCAGCAGTCCCAGATTGAGAGAGGGATGTCCACAATTGCTAGTTTAGGACTGACCTTCAGGGATCCCTGTGGGATCAGGCCTAAACCAGCAGTTGGACATCCCCTGAGGGATCCCAGATTTTGAGAGGGTGCAGGCCAGGCTGAGGGACCACCCCACTAGCCCCCAGTGCATGAATTTCACACACTGGGCCTCTAGTAAGTATATACATTCTTTGGTTTATCTATTCTCATTCCCCCACCCCCACATCAAGGTATGTCAGTCTGTTCCAAGCCTCCCTGTTCTGGGTCTTTTGTTCATCAATTCATTTTGTTCATTAGATTTCACAAACAAGTGAGATCATGTGATATTTGTCTTTCTCAGATTGTCTGATTTCACATAGCATATTTTCCAGGTCCATCCATGCTGTCCCTCTTTTTTACAGCTGCATGGTATTCCATAGTATAGTTCCAGTGTTTTTTGTTGTTGTTTTGTTTTTATCCACTCATCTACTGATGGACACTTGAGCTGTTTCCAAACCTTAGCTATGAACATAGCAATGCCTATTTTCTTTCTGATTGGTGTTTTGGGGTTTGTAGGATATATTCCCATAAGTGGGATCGCTGGGTTAAAGGGAAGTTCCACTTTTAAATTTTTGAGGAAACTTCATACTGTTTTCTGTAATGGCTACACCAATTTGCATTCCCACCAGCAGTGAACTAGGGTTCCCTTTTCTCCGTATCCTCGCCAGCACTTGCTATTTGTTAATTTGTTGATGGTAGCCTTTCTGACTGGTGAGGTGATACCTCATAGTCATTTTAATTTTCATCTCTCTGATTAGTGAGATTGGGCATTTTTTCATATGTCTGTTGGCCATTTGTATGTCCTCTTTGGAGAAGTGGCTGGCTATTCAGGTCCTCTGCCCATTTTATTTATTTACTTATATTTTTATTGATTTCAGAGAGGGAGAGATAGAAACATCAATGATGAGAATCATTAATCAGCTGCCTCCCACACGCCCCCCACTGGGATCGAGCCCACAGCCTGGGCACATGCCCTTGACCAGAATCAAACCCAGGAACCATTCCGCAGGCTGATGCTCGACCCACTGAGCCAAACCAGCCAGGGCATCTCTCTGCCCATTTTTAAATTTTTATCTTCCTTTTGTTGAGTTGTATGACTACTTTATATATTTTGGATATTAACCTCTTATCAGATGTATCATTGGTAAATATGTTCTCCCATATAGTGGGCTCCCTTTCCCCATTTTGATTTCTTTTGCTGTGCAGCTTTTTATTGTGATGTAGTTCCATTTGTTTATTTTTTCCTTTGTTTCTCTTGCCCTAGGTGAGGTATTGGCAAAAATATTGCCATAGGAACGTCCGAGATTATACTGCCTGTTTTTTCCTTAGGGTTTTTATGGTTTCTTGGCTTACACCTGTTATCCATTTTGAGTTTCTTTATGATGTAAGTTGATGGTCTAGTTTCATCTTTTTGCATGTATCTTCTCATTTTCCCAACACCATTTGTTGAAGAGAATATCTTTATTCCATTTTATGTTCTTGCCTCCTTTGTCAAATATTGACTGTAATGATGTGGGTCAATTTCTGGGGTCTCTGTTCTGTTCCATTGATCTATATGCCTGTTCTTGTGATCTATATGCCAGTACCAGACTGTTTTGATTACAATGGCTTTGGCCCTGGCTGGGTAGCTCAGTTAGTTAGAGCATCATCCTGATACACCAAGGATGTAGGTTCGATCCCCGGTCAGGGCAGATACAAGAATAAACCAATGAATGTATAAATAAGTAGAACAAAAAATTGGTGCTGATTACAGTGGCTTTGTACTTTAACTTGATATCTGGTATTGTGATCCCTCCAATGTTGTTCTTCTTTCTCAAGACTGTTGCAGCTGTTCAGTCTTTTATGGTTCCATATAAATTTTTGGAGTGTTTATTCTAGTTCTGCGAAGTATATCTTTGGTGTTTTAATAGAGATTGCATTGAATCTATAGATGCATTGGGTAGTATGGACATTTTAATTATGTTAATTCTTCCAATTCATGAACATGATATATTCTTCCACTTTTTTATATCTTCTCTCTTTTTCTGTAGTTTTCACTGGACAGGTCTTTTACCTCTTTGGTTTATTCCTAGGTATCTTATTTTGTTATTGTTTTGTAACAATGGTAAATGGGATTTTTTCTGAGGATTCATTAAATAAACTATGGCTCATCTCTACGCTGAAATATTACACAGCTATTAAAATGACTGGGACAGCTTTCTGGGTACTGGTAATAGAAATATCACAAAAATACATGAAACATTTTTATAGAGACAAGTTGCATTTCAATGTGTGTAATGTGTACTCACTGTGGAAAGGAAAACTTTGGGCTTGCAATGGTATAAGGTTACCTTTGGACACATATAGCCTATTTCTTTTAAAATGCTAATTTTTAAACTCATATGCATGTAGTGCATGCTATATGCCAGACCCTTTTCCAATGGTTAATTCATAACAGCCCCATGCAGTAGGCACTCATCTTACACAGAGATCACACAGCCAGCAAAATGGCAGAGCACACAAATATATTTTTAAAAAAAAACCTTGATAAACTTTGAGATTGACACCTCACTGACATCCCTGGATAGGTCTTTTAGACAAAAAATCACCAAAGAAACAGAGGCCTTAAATAACACACAGATCAGATGGACCTAACTGATTCTTATAGAACATTTCACTCCAAAACAGTATATACATTCTTCTCCGGCCTCCCCAGAGCGTATCAGCTGCACTTATGGGTCTCACTTGTGCATCTCTTCAAGTGCAGGGACATTGCTATTATTCCCGAAAGGGGACTGAGTTCTCAAAAGTCAGAAATCTGCTCTTTTAGACCCCAGTACTAACAACTCACACAGGCTGCCTCCTCACAAGAGACAAATATTTGTTTGTACCTGTATGTCCTGTGTACTTTTTCTTTCCATTTATTGGAGTGAAATTTGAAAATATAGACTCCAAACTGAACACTTGGAATTTTTTTTTCAAATGTATTTTATTTATTTTCTACAGAGAGGAAGAGAGAGGGATAGAGAGTTAGAAACATCAATGAGAAACATCGATCAGCTGCCTCCTGCACACCCCCACCGGGGATGTGCCCGCAACCAAGGTACATGCCCTTGACCGGAATCGAACCTGGGACCCTTCAGTCCGCAGGCCGACACTCCATCCATTGAGCGAAACCAGAATTCTTAAATATATTGGAAATTTATCTCCAATTTCCTATATCTACAATGTATTTCTAGTATTCAATACAAAAACATAATGATCACAAGGCACTGCAAATTCTATTATGAATCACCAAACATTAATATATATTTAGTCGTTTATGTTGCCTCCATAAACCTTCTTTAAAAAACAACCTGGCAAGCTGCTGGATCCCCCGACACACCTCAATCTATGGAGTTCAAACTTATACTGCAAACACTGTGGGAGGCGTCTTAAACCCTCATTAGGAATTGGGCCACATTTCCCAACAGAAATACTACAAACGCTTAATTAACTACTAAATCACTCACAGTAAGGACTAAACAGCTTCATGTGTAGTGGCCTGACAATTAGCTACACTTCTAATAATTTATTTAAGAAACTGTATTCTGAATCCAAGTAACTTAAGTTTAGGTACCCAGCCAGGCTGAAGGTGGGGCTGTGTGCACCACTAAATGCACAGAATTGTCAGTCACAGCAAGGAAGCTTACCCTCTGTGCTGCAGCAGTATGAGCAATGCGAAGAAAAACAACCATCTAAAATGAAGACCGCCAAGTACCACGTTTATCCCTCCAATAGCCAGCATTAAAAGACTTGGAAGCCTACTCAACTGCAAAGACTTTTTTTTTTAAAATATATTTTATTGATTTTTTACAGAGAGGAAGAGAGAGGGATAGAGAGCTAGAAACATGGATCAGCTGCCTCTTGCGCACCCCCCACCGGGGATGTGCCCGCAACCAAGGTACATGCCCCCGACCGGAATCGAACCCGGGACCCCTGAGTCTGCAGGCCGATGCTCTATCCACTGAGCCAAACCGGTTTCGGCTGCAAAGACTTCTTGATGCAAACATCACTGACCACATATCAAGTACCATTATACCACATCTAAAGCAAAACTTGGCTAGCTTAATGATACGGCCCACTCGTAGAAACACCCGTCCCTCACCACGTGAGGCTGTGTTGTTCCTCTCTATGGTCGGGGTAACTGGTCTTGTCACAAAAGTTTTGTTACTGGGACGCACATTTCTTAGTGGTTCACCGTCTGCCTGAGGCTCCCAACACCACAAACCAAGCAACACAAAAAGCTCAGGGATAAACTCTGTACTTTGAAGTGAGAAAGTAGTCTCACGATACATTTTCGTTTTAATAAATGTATTGCCTTTGGAAAAACCTTGACATTTACAAATAAATTCAAAGACAGGATACTCAAATTCTCAATATTAAACTAAAGGGGAAAAAATATCTGTTGTTCTAAGACTGTTAGAACACAAGGGAACAGTATATTCTTCATTCTAGACAGCCAAGAAGCCAGACCTCTCACCAAGTCAGTTGAAGAATCAGTCTTACTATCATTAATTCAAAACTCTGTATTAGCTATACCATCTAGTAAATAAAGTGGGGATAAGTGAAATTTAATAAGTTAAAACTCCAAAGTATTTCCATTTAGAAACATGCTAGTACCCGTTTTTTTGTTTTTGTTTTTTTTACTTCAGAGTATCACCTCTTGTGCAATATGTATAAAGAAATGAGAATCCAGAATTGAAAACTATCTACTTAGGGGGATTCTACACATCTTACCATGTAGTTGTCTGAAAGTGAGATTTCTAAAATGATTCTAAACCAATGTTATAGCAACAACTTAATGCCAAGAGAAATTTGACATAGTAAATATAAATTTTGTCAGATATTGAATTGCTCAGCAAAGAACAATTGTCCATTCAACTCAGATGCATCCTCTTTGCAAAAATGGTATCACTTAAGCAGCAGAGCTATAATAAAGTAATGAATACATTAACCTTTCCTCCCTGTAGATCAGGAAATGCTAATGGATGCTGGACTATGAGGTCAGTAGGATGGGGGAAGTAGGGGAGGGATTTGTGAATTACTATAGCAAATAAAATATTCCACACATGGTCTTCTAATTTATATTTTATTGCATTATGAAAATAATACATTTGGCAAAGTAATCTAGACTCCAAGTTGAAATAAAAATTCTCAAAGTGTACTGATTTTTTTAAATGTGAAATATTAGATGTATTCTAACATCCTAGCACTCATATTAGGCCGATAATCCAGTAAACCTAATAATTGCATATGAAATGACAAGGTGATTTTGCATTCATCCATTTTAATAGCACAAATCTCGAGAGAACTGAACTTAATTTGATCAAAATGAAAGGAATTCCTGTTCAGAAGACAATTTGAAACACTACCCCACTTTTTATTTCCTTTGCTTCTACAAGTTGCATTTGCATCCTTACCACAAGATACATTTCTCATAATCACACATTGTAACAGTTTTAGATGCTGTCCAACTATCTTTATAGGTAAACTAGTATATTATTTAAAAAATCGCTAATTTTGCCCTGGCCGGTTTCCTCAGTGGCAGTGCCTCAGCCCACAGACAGAAGTGTCACGAGTGGATCCAGCCAAGGGCATGGACCGCGGTTGCAGGCTCAATCCTCTTGCCTGCCGGGGGGATGTGCAGAAGGCACCAAATCATTCTCTCTCTCTCACATTGATTTTACTGTCTCTCCCCCTCCCACTTGCTCTAAAAAATTTTTTAAAAAAATATCATGTGAGGATTAACAGTGAAGTTGCTGATTTTACAAATGCATAAATACATGCCTTATCTACACCAGCAAAGCAAATACTCTGAGCCTCCATGTTTTCACAGGCCATGTCTTCTGGCCACGATTTCATGGATGCCTTTCCATGCTGAAGGGTTATGGCTCCCTACCACTGCTCAGGACACACTTTTGACAGATACAGTTAATAATAAATCCTAACTGGATTGAACTTACCTAATAATTAACACTTTCCCACTAATTTCTCTCCTGCTATTCAGAACTGAAAAGCTGAAAAGCTACATTTTAAAAAATGTAGTAGGATAATGTTTTATTTTAAAAGAGAAAAGTGCTAAAGATGTATTACCTGTTTATTTTTACTTTTTTGACCAGCAAGAATTTCAAATGCTTTTTGCATGCTGGGTTCAGAGTATAGTCTTATAGGTAAACAATCTGCTCCAGGCCAAAAAAGTAAATTTTAATCACTGAAATTAAAATTAATCATTACAATTCTTTAGATCTTTTAATATGACTTTGCTGGTGGTATGTTAAGGAAATGTGCCTAAAATTAGTCTTTTAAAAAGTCTCATCTGATCCTGGCCTGGTTTCTCAGTGGTTAGAGCAACACATGGACTGAAGGGTGGTAGGTTCAATTCCCAGGCAAGGGCACATAACTACAGGCTCAATCCCTGGCCCTGGCAGGGCACATGGGGGAGGCAACCAATCCATGTGTCTCTCTCACATCTATGTTTCTCACTCTCTCTCCTCCCCGGCCCCTAGAAATTAAATTAAATTTTAAAAAATCAATGGAAAAAATATCTTCAGTTGAGGATTTAAAAAAAAATTCACATCTAAATCAGTTATGAGTAGAACTGACATTTTCATGAAGCAAAGTCTAAGTGCACCTATGCACACCTGTGGAAATTTACTTCCAAATGGGCATCAGTATCAGCGGAACAAGGTTCCTCAGTTTAACTACAGAGGTAGTCGATCTATTTTAAAAGATATTCATGAGCATTCTATAGTTTTCTGTATAAAAAGCAACAAATTTGATCTATGATCAATATATAAAACTTAAATACGAAATTAAGCTACAGATCAAAATGCAGATCTCTCATAGAGTTAAGTGACAGCATTTTGGTACATTCACCATTATTGTACTTTATTTAATAAAGATATACATTTGCCCTTGCAAAAATAACAATCGCAAGTTTACAAATGAACCACAGACCTCAAAGTCATGATTGTTAAAACTTCAACCTAAAGCAACAAAGTAAATATATTTGTTTACAAATGGTCCATGGCACAATTAAAATAAAAATATCAAAAGTTCACAGGGTCTTAAAGAACAGGTTTATTGACAATAATTTCATAAATATGCTAAAGAAAATTTCAAGATTTCTTAACATGTTTACAAATCTGTTCTCATTGGCAAAATACCCTTCAACAAAATAAGGTTAATAAGTCACTAAAAAAGAATATCACATTTAAAATTTTCTTCATTTTAACATTTTTGCAACATTAAAAAATTTGTGTGATTTTTCTCCGAGTACAATAAGTCAGTATTATTCTTATTTCGACTACTAGACATATTCATAAATATATCTAGCTGCTGTGAACCTGACAGTCAAGCCAGTCAGTAGTATGTTACCCTACAAACATAAACGGAGCCAAATCATCCTAGTATTTTTAGTCATAGCAATTTAAGTAGTCAAAATGCAAAACTGTAGTTGCCATTCAAATCACCCAAAAGCATATGATACAGTGTCAGAAATTGTTTGCATCAGTTTTACAAGTTCATCTGTGTACTTCAGGTATCTGAAACTAAAAAAGAGATTTTATTTTTGATAAAAATGTACTCAAATATTTCATAACATTAGTATTTATTGCTTTATATGAATACTGTATTGAAAGCCCAAGCACTCAGTTTACACACAGAAATTATACAGTTATATACCGCGTCACAAAGGCAGTGAACACATTACATCCTACAAAATCTACTTTACAGAAATTTAAAAATTCTAAATATCAAAAGGTACAGCCAAAGAAAACAGGTATAAATTTGGCAGCCAGTAATTTGACAGGAAAATTGCATCTTACATGACATTAGATACGTGAATTTGAAAATATTGAGTTTAAAGTAATTATTGTGCTTTGTGTTGATCTGAAAAATATAACACTGGCTGTTGAAGAAGCATGTTCAAAAATATTTAATTCACTTCAAAATGTCATACAAATTATGGTGATTTCTATGCACCCCTAAAGCTTCTGTCATTTAGCTCCAGTACATTAATAAAGTAATATATTAATTCTTCCAGTACAGTGGTGTTTCATATCATTGACATCTGTATACTCTAGAATAATTTAGAAAGAAATGTGTAATATTCACAATGTTCAGAAAAGCAAGCAAAAAGTTAAGGAAACTGCTCAGTTCTGAGACGTTCTCATGTCAGCTTTATAAGCGTTCATTCTACAAAATAGTAAGCTCATGTTTGAACACAATTTCCAAGATAAAGCACATTTTCTCATAAATAATGAAGTCATTTTCTCAGGCACCTCAGAGGTATAGAAAAGAATTTTAGTTTGAACAGATCTCTTGGAATGCGTTTAACCTGGTATTTTAACAGACTCTAGATTTCCAGGGTTTCACAAGGGCCAAATTTTATTTGAATTAGAAGAGAAAGAAACTGTCTTCTGAAAGAGTGAAGTCATGACCAATAGAAAAAGTATCCACTGTATTTATTCATCTCTTATAGAAACAGAAAAATATAACATTTCCCCCCTTAGAATAATATATATGTGTGTATATATATGTATATATATATGTATATATATATATATGTCTATATGACTTAAAGTTCCATTGTACAGTCAAACAATAAAATCTGGAAATCAGCATGAAACCCTAAAATTCACGTTAAAATGTTGAAACTATGACCAAAATATGAAAACTGCTAGAGCTGTCAGAAAAAGACAAGACAAAAAAGCTTTTTTTTTTGTGTATGTATAAGCTAAATAACCTCCAAAAGGTTTTCAAAATTATAATTACTTTCCAGTTAAAAAAATTTTTTTAATTCTAAAAAAAAAAAAAAAAAAAAAAAATCTATACACACAAACCACTGATTTGACCAAACCAAAACAGTCAGCGGTAAGCAGGACCCATGGAACTGATATTCATAGTTCTTACAACTCTTTCAGGATTTATCCCACAAAATACTTTATATTACAACCTGCTTCTCTTGTAAAACTAAAGGTCCACTTTATTACATAAAAGTTTTATACAGTGTAAAACCAGAACTGTATGTAAAATACTGTATCTAATCAGTCTTGTTCCATTGGTTCCTCTGTGACCTCTGTGGCTGCATCATCATTTTCCATGGATGATTCTGAGAGAATCTCTCCAGTTTCACTAGAGGTGGATTCTACCAATTCCTCTGTTTCATGGCAATTAGAACCACTACTGTGAGGGCCTGTATTTTCACTACCTTCAGAATGTAAATCTTTCCCAGCTTGAGTCAGATCAGATTCCTCCATCTGCTTATTTTCCTCAGAAGTCTCTTCATTCACAGTTAAGGCATCAGATTCTTTTTCTTGATTTTTTCTTTCAGGGACCATTTCTCTTGATGTCATAAAAGAATCTAAAAATAAGCAAATGTTGTTGTAGTTAAATTTTATTTTCAAAATACCTCCAAGAGTTAAATCCCATGAATTATGATATTCTACAGTTCAAAATCACATCCCCTGAAATTGAGCAGCAACTACATAAATGTGGGAGAAAAGCCCAACATCAGCATTATGCTAAGTTCTTTATTTGAGGATCTCCTTACTCCACCCTTTTACAGATGGTTTCTAAATACCTTCTTCTTCCTCCTCTTCCTCCTCTTCCTCCTCCTCTTCTGTACAGTGTTGCCTGGTACAACCACTTTCTTTGTCTTTATCCTGAGATGAAGATGATGCATCTGTTTCTTCTACCGTAACTGAAGGAATTTCACTGGAAGATGTCTGACTGGCCATCTCCCTGACTTCACTTTCTCTGTCAAACCGAAGCCTTTTTACCTCATGCCCCTCGGCTTCCACGGCATCTTCACCCGGATGTTTAGTTTTCATAGGGCTCACTGAGGAGCTTTCTGGTCCAGGTGTTGGAGAGTTACTGTAAATGGTTTTTCAGAGTGTCATTAATAAAATTATTTTCTTCATCATCTACATTCTCATTTTAAAGATCTAATTAACTTTTTAATTGTATTTCAGTGTCAAAGTTAAATTATACCACCTGGGCCAAGAAAACACGAGAAAATTTTCAAGGGAACCTAAACTGTTTAATGAATGTTTACCATTAGGAACTAGTCAACAAGTTATATGACCTTTCTGGTTCAATTCTCTGATAAGTTAAATGTTCTCCTATAATAAAACTACAAAGTCTTCCATATGGGCATGCTCTTTAAATCCTCTCACTCAGTCTTTCCCTTAAGTGATGCAGAAAATTTGATGAGTTATAAATAAAATGTTTCATTTTATGATCTATATAAGAAATTATTCACAAAATTTCAACTCATTTACAAATATATTTTCTAGTAACTTTAAAAAAAAAATTAAAATGCATCATGACCACCTTATTTTCTTAAGACCCCATTATAAAGAGGACCTCCATAATTTAGCAGTTTTAGTCTTTTCTGTGCCCATCTTCAGTGTGTGCTAATAGCTGGTATAACCACATTAAAACCTGTCTATACCTCAAACATTAGTAAATTATGGATAGTAAACAATGAGTGCTAAAAATCACCAATGTTAACATTTTATAAACAGTTTTTGTTTTTAAATATAAATCTCAAACACACCTGTGACTTTTGTCCTCAGTTTGCTGTAAGTTTGACTCTTTGTCATCTGTGCTCTCAGGCAAGCCATTGGTTGTCATGGGGACTGACAAAGAAACCTTTGGTCGATTAAGTGGCCTAGGTGTTCCTGGCCCATTTATATTAGCCCTGTGGTAAGACAAGTGAACATCATTTTCCCATTTTGCTAAAAGTCATCCCTTTCAAGGTCATTCTGACTTTCAGATCCACATTAACTAATATGTTCTATTATCCTCCTAATGCCTAATTTTTTAAAAAAAATATTGAGCCTGCTACTCAAAACTAAGAATATGTTGCCCTAATCGGTTTGGCTTAGTGGATAGAGCATCAGCCTGCCGACTCAAGGGTCCCAGGTTCGATTCTGGTCAAGGGCATGTACCTTGGTTGCGGGCACATCCCCAGTGGGGAGTGTGCAGGAGGCAGCTGATCGATGTTTCTCTCTCATCGATGTTTCTAACTCTCTATCCCTCTCCCTTCTCTCTGTTAGAAATAAATAAAATATATTAAAAAAATATCTTAAAAAAAACAAACACCTAAGAATATGTAAACTCTTTCTTTAGATATTAAAAATCAAGAGTCTTACCTTTCAGTGTAAGTTGGTGAATTTCCAGGAAACATAACACCATTCATTCGATTTAAACTATTAGAATTGTTTTTCCTTTGAGACAAAACAAACAAACAAACACTGTTATGGATGGTTTCATGTACTAGTTTTGACAGGAATCAAGAATTTACATCTTTTGTTAAGATATCACTGTTGCAAAACCAAACAATAAGACCTCTGTGAGAAATAACTATCATGGGATTATCTTAATTCACAACATGTATAATCTTGAAAAAATTCCGAAAAGAAATTCAGGGGTTTTTTTTGCCCTGACCGGTTTTGCTCAGTGGATAGAGTGTCGGCCTATGGACTGAAGGGTCCCAGGTTTGATTCCGGTCAAGGGCATGTACCTTGATTGTAGGCACATGCCCAGTAGGGGATGTGCAGGAGGCAGCTGATCGATGTTTCTCTCTCACTGATGTTTCTAACTCTCTATCCCTCTCCCTTCCTCTCTGTAAAAAAAATCCAATAAAATATATGAAAAAAATATTCAGTTTTTGTCTATTAAATCATAGGTATTTTTAACCTTAACACGTTAAGCGCCCAGTCAGTCACCAGTGACTGACACTATACTTTCTGTCTGGAAGACAAAACAGGTTGGGCGCTTAACCTTGCTAAATCAATTTTTCTCAATGAGAGGCAACTTCCTCCTCACAATCCCTCTACCCCACACTGCATTCCGGAAGTCATTTGACAGTGTCTGAAGACTTTTTTTTTTGGGCGGGGGGAGAGGGGATACTAGTGACAGTCAGGAGGTAGAGGCCAGGGACACTGCTAAACGCCCTGTAATTTCCAAGATATCCACTCATTAATAAAACGTTAATAGTGCCAAGGACTGTGCCCTTAACCAATATCTTATAAATCTGGAGAACTGGAAATAGTTTTCCATCATGAAGAGGAATGTAATCAAGTAGCTAAATTTCTAAAGATGCCCTGGGAAAGTTTCTAGGATAGGATCCAGGGCCTTGAGAGCCATGACAACATATAAATCCAACCATGTGAGGATTACGGTAAATCACAAATCTCCTTAATCCAAATCCCTTTATTGCAGAAACACACAGGTAATATTGGTAATATTCAATTTTGGAAACTGGGTGGTAGATTCACAGGTATTTATGAATGTAATTATGTTTCATTACATATAAAATAAACGCAACTTTTTAAGACTAACATATTAGAAATAGAAAAGTTTCTCTACTTACTCTGAAGAAGGATATACACAGCTAACAACCATCACATTCTGCAAACAAAAATTGGTGATTTAACTTGAGGAAAAGTACTACAACATAAGTTTAGTCATTTGTTTCTAATTTCTTAAATTCATCCTAGTAGGTTAAATTTCTATTTATTCTGATTTTACTAATAAAAGTTTTAAAATAAAAACTTACAAACAACAAAAGACCAAAATGTAATATCCTACTAACGCATTTATTTTTTTGACAGTCTTGTTTATTTCTTTTTTACTCTACTTTAGTTTCTTTGGAGCCCTAACATTATATATTGCATATAATAAAGTAGAACCACCCTCTCCTTATTTTAGTTAGAATCGCCCCCAAGATACTTAGACATTAAAGTTCTAGGCAAAGTATAAATGAATTTCCTTATAAAACAGTACCAATCAAAGCCTGATGTGTAGTATCATATACCACAAGAGACTAAAAACATTAATCCGGTAAGGCCTTATGATCTATTGTAAATGACTCATTAACAGTTTTGGATTCCAGCTCCCAGGGTAAATAAACTGAATTTGAATTATAACCTTAAAATGAACACTGGATTAGGATCAATCACCAAGTGAGGGGATTAGCCACCCACTGGTCCAATCTTGGTTTCCAGGGCTCCTTCACCTTCTTTACACAAGTCAACTTCCTCAAACACCTTGATGTTTTTGCTCATCATGCTCTTCCCTCTGTCCGAAATGTCCTTTCCTTATTACTAATATCTCCTCAACTCACAGAAAACCTAATGTTTTCTTCATTCTTCAAGCTGACCTTTACCTTTCACAACATCTAATTTAAATGCTTTGTATCAGTGATTTTCCAGAGTTGTGTACATCTGAATTCCAGAACTGAAATAAATGAATTCCATGGATTAACAAGTTTGCAAAATACTCTATTAAAGTTAAAATATAAATTATAGAACTTCACAGAACATTAAATATACTGATATATACTATGAATATCCAGGAGAGAATTCCTAAGCTGCTTTCCTAAACTTAATTGATCATAAGCCCTCCTCTGCCCTTCTATTAAATCTCTCAGAAACTCTGACCACAATTCAGACAATAATTTGGGAAAAACTTCAAGTAAGTTGAGAAACTTATTTCAAGGAAAGGTGACTACAACTATTCTTAGTCAATGCGTTTTTCTGAAATCTATTATGCTACAGTTTAATATAATTTCAATAACAAAATATATACCTTCTCTACTCCTCTGAGAAATTTGTCTGTTCCTGTATAATTTCTCCTTGGATCAGTTAGCAATTCACATAGCCGCTGAATAGTAAAAGGGATACTGCAAAAGAATATAATTTTATAATTTGAGGTAGTTATTAAGAAAATTAGAAATATTATCAGTCTCACTTTTTAAAGCTTTTATCTAGTCAAGCATGTGTTAAGCTACAAAAGAAAATGCTACAATAGGGGAATGAATGAGTCATTTAAAAACAGGCAAAACAATAGGCACACCTATCTTTCTATTTACAAAAAAAACCCAAACAATTTTCCATTCCTTGCCTTAAAAAGCAATACAGAATATCCAAAATTAACAGAAAGTTTAAAGACTGAGAAAAAAAATTAGTTTCAACTCAAAATTTTTTCCTCAATCATTCAATCAAGGCATGGGTGGAGTTTTCTGGGAGGATGGCCGGCCATGGGAGGTTGGCCGTGGGAGCGCACCTGACCATCAGGGGGCAGCTCCTGCATTAAGCGCCTATCCCCTGGTGGTCAGAGCACATCATGGCTACTTGGACGGCTGTCCGGTCGTAAGAGTTGCTTAAGCTTGTATATATATAGGTACATTTTAAGTATATTACATGATTTCAGAGTATAGCAATATACCTGAACCTCAGCCCCTCTTCTAGATCACTACTCTCCAATCCTTAAACACACATCATCACCACCACCTCTTATTTCCTCAGTAAATGTCTCATAGTGATACTGTAATTAAAAGTTTATGTATTAATTCGCCGAAACCGGTTTGGCTCAGTGGATGGAGCGTCGGTCTGCGGACTGAAGGGTCCCAGGTTCGATTCCGGTCAAGGGCATGTACATTGGTGCGGGCACATCCCCGGTGGGGGGTGTGCAGGAGGCAGCTGGTTGATATATCTCTCTCATCGATGTTTCTAGCTCTCTATCCCTCTCCCTTTCTCTCTGTGAAAAATCAATAAAATATATTAAAAAAAAAAAAAGTTTATGTATTAACCAAAAATACACAAAAAAGCATCCTGTGTTAAGAATTTTTAAATCCTTAACTGGCAAATACTTAAACAGATAATGTCTTTCCTCAAAGTAAAATTCTTTCAAACATCAAAAGCTAATACTTTCTCTTAAATTAAAATAAGCTTTAAAAAATTAGTATCGGGAGAAACCAAGATGGCGGCACAGGTAAACACCTAAACTGCTGCATTGCACAATTTCAATACTACAACTAAAAGACAAAACGGACACCATCATCCAGAACCACAGAAAAGCTGGCTGGGTGGAAATTCTACAACTAGAAGGAAAGAGAAAAGCTCATTGAGACTCAGAGGAGCTGCAAAAGGCTGAGCTACGGAGACACGCATGCAGAGAGGGCGGGCAATTGAGTGCGCGGCTGCCTTTCTCAAACGGGACGGAGACGGAAGCTCCCGAATGCGCTGAACTCCAGTTCCAGGGGAGACTCTGGGAACCCAGACTCAATCAGGGAGAAACTGGACTGTCAGGCAGCGGGCGAAACTCGAGGGCGGCTTTCTCTCAGAGGTGCCTGCAGCAATTACGGAGGGACACTGAGACCCAGGGGCCTCATAGGGCAGGGCTGACAGGAAGCCAAGACTGTCTGCTCCGCCCTGAGTCTCCGCCCCATCCAAGCTGAGCACAGAGGCTTTTGCAATTTTGCAAGTCTTGTCCCATAAGGTTGTCTCCAGCACAGAAGTTCTCCCATTGTAGACACAGCTGATCCTCACAGCCAATTGGCCTGGAGGTCAATTCCTCCCAGTGATACCAACAACTATCAAGGCTTAACTACAACAAGACTGTGCACACAGCCCACAAAGGGGTGCACCAAGAGTGTCCACCTCAGGTAACTGGGGAGGCTGAGTCACTGGGCCCTATATGACACCTAGCACACAAAGCTACTCGACCAACTCAGGGAAGCAGCAAAAATGCGGAGACAAAGAAACAGATCACAAATGAAAGAAATGGAGGAAAACAAACGACTGGATATAGAGTTCAAAACCACAGTTATAAGGTTTTTCAGGAATTTCCTAGGAAAGGCCGATAAATTTAGCGAGACCCTCAAGGATAAGAAAAAGGACCAATTAGAAATTAAACATACACTGACTGAAATAAAAAATATTATCTTTAACCAAGATAACCCAGCAAAACTCTTTAGAATTGAGGGTCAAATAAAGAGCTTTACAAACAAGAAAAAGCTAAAGGAGTTCATCACCACCAAACCAGTATTATATGAAACTAGAGGTCCGTTGCACAAAAATTCGTGCATGGAAAGGGGGGGTGTCCCTCAGCCCAGTCTGTACCCTCTCCAATCTGGGACCCCTCTCACAATCCAGGACTGCTGGCTCCCAACTGCTTGCCTGCCTGCCTTCCTGATTGCCCTAACCGCTTCTGCCTGCCAGCCTGATCACCCCCTAACCACTCCACTGCCAGCCTGACTGATGCCAGCCTGTTTGCCCCCAACTTCCCTCCTCTGCTGGCCTGGTCACCCCTAACTGCCCTCCCCTGCAGGGTTAATCGCATCCAACTTCCCTCCCTTGCAGGCCTGGGTCCCTCTCAACTGCCCTCCCCTGCTGGCCATCTTGTGCTGGCCATCTTGTGTCCACATGGGGGCAGGATCTTTGACCACATGGGGGCATCCATACTGTATGTTGGAGTGATGGTCAATCTGCATATTACTCTTTTATTAGATAGCATAGAGGCCTGGTGCAGGGGTGGGGGCCAGCTGGTTTGCCCTGAAGGGTGTCCCGGATCAGGATGGGGGTTCCCTTGGGGCGTGGGGTGGCCTGGGCAAGGGGCCTGTGGTGGTTTTCAGGCCAGCCACGCACCCTGGTGACCCAAGAGGAGGCCCTGGTATCTGGAATTTATTTACCTTCTACAATAGAAACTTTGGAGCCTGGAGCGGAGCCAAGCCTCCTGCTTGCTCCGTGGCCGGCGCAATTAGATGGATGAGAAAATCAACAACGAATGTAAGAATCAGGAAGGGATAAAGAGTGATAAAGCTAAAATAAAAAACTCCATGGAAGCTTTCAAAAATAGACTAGGAGAAGCAGAGGATCAAATTAGCGAATTAGAAGACAGGGAAGCAAAACGCACCCAATCTGAACTGCAACTGGAGAAAAAAATCAAAACACAGGAGGAGAGCCTGAGTGAGCTTTGGGACAACATGAAATGAAGCAACATACGTATAACAGGGGTGCCAGAAAGAGAAGAAGAGGAGCAAGCGTTAGAACACCTATTTGAAGAAATGTCAGAAAACTTCCCTGATTTGGGGAAGAAACAAATTACACACGCTCAGAGTCCCAATCAAAAGAGATGAACCCCAAAAGACCCACGCCAAGACACGTCATAATTACAATGGCTAACATTTAGGACAAAAAGAGAATCTTAAAGGCTGCAAGAGAGACACAGAAAGTTACTTACAAGGATCAAATGATTTCTCAACAGATAGACACAAGATCAGAAAGGAAGGGAAGGAAGTATACAAAGTGATGCAAAGCAAGGGACTGAATACAAGAATACTCTATCCAGCAAGGCTACCATTCAAAATGGAAGGGGAAATAAGGACCTTCACAAACAAAATAGGCTATGGCAGTTTATCACCACCAAGCCAGCAATGCAGGAAATGATAAAGGGACTGGTATAAAAAGAAGAAATAAAAAGAGAAGGAACACAGGCACAAAAAATAAAAATGGCTACAAACAAATACCTATCAATAATAACTTTAAATGTAAACAGACTAATTGCTCCAATCAAAATACATCGAGTGGCTGAGTGGATAAGAAAACATGACCCATACATATGCTGTCTACAAGAGACCCACCTTTAACCTTTTGCACTCGGATGTCAAGTGTGACTTGACACGGTTAGCATTAGAATAAAGGAATCGAGAAAAAAGCAAGCGAGTGCAAAGGGTTAAACAAGGGACTCACATAGACTGAAAGTGAAGCAATAAAATAATATCTTCCAGGGGCAAATGGAAATGGAAAAAAAAAAAAGCTGTGGTAGCAATACTTATATTGGACAAAATAGATCTCAAAGTGAAGGCCATAACAAGAGATAAGGAAGGCCACTTCATAATACCAAAGGGATCGATAGAACAAGAGTATATAACTCTGGAAAACATTTATGGACCCAATACAGGAGCACCCAAATACATTTAAAAACTCCTCGAAGATATCAAGGAAGAGATCGAGAACAATACTAGGGGACTTTAATACACCACTGACATCACTGGATAAATCGTCTAGACAAAAAAATCCAGCAAAGAAACAGCAATCCTAAATGACTCACTAAATCAGATGGACTTAATTAACACCTTCAGAACATTTCGCCCCAAAGCCACGGAATAAGAAGCTAGAGGAGTTCATCACCGCCGAACCAGTATTATATGAAATGCTGAAAGGTATTCTCTAAGAAGAGGAAGAAGAAGAAAAAGGTAAAGATAAAAATTATGAACAACAAATACATATCTATCAACAAGTGAATCTAAAAACCAAGTGAATTAAAAATATGATGTACAGAATAAACTGGTGAATATAATAGAATCAGGGGCACAGAATGGGAGTGGACTGACAACTCTTAGGGGGAAAGGGGTGTGAGGGGTGCGGGAAGAGACTGGACAAAAATTGTACACCTATGGATGAGGATAGTGGGGGGGAGGTAAGGGAAGAGGGTGGGATGGGAACCAGGTGGAGGGGAGCTATGGGGGGAAAAAGAGGAACAACTGTAATAATCTGAACAATAAAGATTTATTTAAAAAAAAAGAAAAGAAAAGATTCATTGGATTTCTGCTAGTTCCTACCATTCAATTTAAAATCTTTTATTAGAGAGAGCATCACCTCAGACCATACTACCACGAGACAAGATTTTTAGGGGGGGAAGGGGAGTAGAGTAAGGAGGGAGGTTACTAAATGAATCTGATTAGCAATTAGTTATGCTACATAGAATGAAAGGGAGTGAAGAAAAAGTAAATAAACACATTTGAACTACTAGAATAAATATGTTCAACCAGCAATGACATACTTTTTGAAAGTGCAAAAACTCTATTTTTAAAAACCAACCAAGCAGCAGAAATTCCAGTAAGTACTAACAGGTCAGGTAAGTAAGCGAACAAAGTAACAAAGAAGGCTAGAATAATCTTAAACTGTAAAGCAAACAAAAATAAAATATGAAGTATGTGTTTTATATTTACAAGCCAGACCTAAGAGTATAAAAATCTCACGTGACTTTTAAAAGATGTGTAAAGAGGTTCTGAAGTGCAGAAACTTACAAGAAATGTCTGTGTTTGTGCATACACATAAAACAATCATGTGAAAAGTTTTCAGGACTAAGCAAAATCTGATTAATCATGAATATTAAAATAACGTTAGAGAAGAAATTCAAAAGTCGGAAAGACTATCATGCCAGAAGACGATAAGCACCTCTTAGTTATGACTATGCCTGCCTTAGAGATGATGTAACAAAGGTTTTTAGTTATCAGGTGGTTCTGTACTTTTTCCAGACCCCTCTTGCATAGCCACATCATATTTTAGTCAACTACCCAAAATAATAAAACTTCCTGCTTATTATTTACTAGAGGCCCGGTGCACAAATTCGAGCACGGGTGGGGTCTGGCTAGCCCACCCCAATGGGGGCCATGGGCAACTGACCAGCAGGGGGGAGGAGCCACAGGTGGTTGGCTGCTGGCCCTGCCCCCAATCGGGGTATTGGGGGCTGATCAGGACCTGGATCAGGCTAGTTGGCTACTGCAGTGTACGTCATAGCCACCGGTCGTTCCGCTATTCTGGTCACTGGGCTTTTTTATATATATATATATATATATATACTAGAGGCCCGTTGCAGGAAGATTCCTGCAAGAACAGGGCTCCCGTTGGGCTTCCCTCCCACCACCGCCACCTCTCCTGCCCCCCTGTGCTTTCCCTGCCGCCTCTGCCCCCCACCCCCACCCCACGCTTTTCCTCCCACCGCCGCTGCCCCCCCACCCTTCGCGCTTTCCCTCCCACAGCCGCCGTCCCCCTGCACTTTCCCTCCCACCGCCACCATTGCCCCGCACTTTCTATCCTGCCACCGCCTGGTGCTTTCCCTTCCCTCCCACCGTCTCTGCCCCCCACCCCACGCTTTCCCTCCCGCAGCCACCGCCCCACCCGCATTTTCCCTCCCGCCAACACTGCCCCATGCTTTCCCTCCCGCTGCTGCCCCGCACTTTTCTGCCGCCTGCCGCCTTGCTTTCTGCTTTCCGTCCCTCTTCCTTCTATGTCTTCACTCCTCCCTCCCTCAGCATATGCAAATTAACCACCATCTTTGTTGGGTTAATTTGCATACTCGCTCTAATTGGCTGTGGGCGTAGCGAAAGTACAGTCAATTAGCATTTTCTCTTTTATTAGTGTAGATATATACTTATTTATTTTTCTTCCTGATTATTTTAGAGAGGTTGTAGGTTTAACATTGTCAAAGGAGAGACAAGTCTTAATTAATTTACGTTTACATTCGTTAATCCTTTCAGTCTCAATAATTCAGAGGACAATTTTTTCAAACCTCTAGAAATGTAAGTTACATTTTCTCTACCCCTCAAAAACAGGAGTTTCTAAATTATATTGAGGGTGTCCATGATAAGAAGAGGATTTTAACCTTTTGCACTCGGATGTCGAGTGTGACTCGACACGGTTAGCATCGGTAGCAGCTCTTTGAATGTATCAATAATTTGAAATATAAAAAAATCCATATGAAAAGAAACTCCAGTTTTTTATTCTACTGTCGCGCTTTGTAAAATCTGGGGTATTTAAAAAATTAAATCCCGAGTAGAATAAAGGAATCGAGAAAAAAGCGAGTGCAAAGGGTTAAAAAGTGGCCCTGGTTTAATCAAATAAGTCCATATACTCTTCTTGTTTATAATACCAAACAGAGGGCATAAAAGGACAACAAATATGTTTTAACTGGCCATCCCATTAAGTTTCTAGTTTTAATTTTTGGTGCCTTCTCACCTAAAAAAAAAGTAACTTCAGTTCTGGAGAATAACTATAATCTATCTTCTCTTAAAAAATCTTAAAGTTCAAAGGTAATCTGAAAAGAACTAAATTAAAAAATAATAAAGGACCTAACTAAACATTGAACGCTGTAATTCTATTTAACATGCCCCATTAAGTCTATTTAACATGCCCCATCAAACCAAATATAGATATAGAAATGTGCCTTTATTCCTTTCCTTTATTCATTCAATACTATTCATTCACAGTTCAGGAAATCAAGCAAACATGTGAATGGACAATTTCCACTTCAAAGTGGGAAAATTTGTAAGATGACAACATACAAAAGTAATTTTTAAAAATTGATAATCTTTTTCATGTCCAAAAACCATGTAGCATTTACTAAAACCATGTAGTTTTTACTAATTAAAAACAAAAGCAAAACAAGATGAACTTGCCTATTAGAAAATCAACCAAAAGATAATAAAAAAGAATATGAAACAAATTCGTAAGAGTCAATAAGAACATAAAAAGATGTTCAATTTCACCTGCAATCTAAGAAACAAATCCATGCACATACAACCCAAAAATAAGGAAGAATTCCACTATCTGCACTCATGTACACATGGAAGCGTTTATTTGTGAGGTTAATTTGGAAGTATCAATGAAAAAAGTGTACATATAATATGACCTAGCAATTCCATTTCTACAAATTTTAAAAAGGCAACAATAAATCTACACATATAATCAATACATGACATTCATCAACACAAGAAGGTGTGTACCAGGATGCTTGTTATAAGTACTGGTAACAGCCAAAAATTAAACATCTGCCACCAATGCGGAAAGGGCAAATGAATTATAACCTGTTCATGTAATAGAAAATAATGCAGCCATTTTTAAAAAAACAGACAAGACAGAGCTATAAATGTACTGATATAAAGATTATCAAAGCTCTTCCAAAAGGAAAACACAACTAGCATCTAACACAGTCTTACTTTGATTCTTTTAGATACTCCTATTGTTACAGGATAGTGAGAAGCTAGGAAAATTCCAGGGCATGCATGAGGAATAGAGAAACTGAGACACAAAGAAATTAAACAAGGCCAAACATGTAGGCTAGCTTGCTGCAAATCCTTATACTGAGAACAAATGTTTCTCCTCAAACCAAAGAATGCAGGAAAGAGAGAGGAGTTTTTAATGCCTCTTCTCCTCAACCAGAGTATGTATACACAGTGTAAATCACCCTGGAACTGCTAAGGCAGAAGGAGGAAGAAGGAAAGAAAGAAGGGAGAGATTTATCTCAAAGGCAGCCTTTTTGGGGAGTGGGAGAGAAGAGGGAGTGTTCACTGTTTAAACAATTTATATTCAAAACATGAAAATAAAATTGAAAGATATAGGCATGTTTTAATGTACCAATATATGATATTATAGTACAGACAAAAAAGGGTAAATTTAAAAATATTAACATATCACTAATAAAGATTGGATTATGCTTGATTAGAAAATGATTCATAAACTTTCATTCTAAAAATTAAAGTTCAAAAACATGGTTCAAAGATGAAAAATATTTTAAAAGCAATTATGTTTAAGTATGCTTAGGTATTTAATGACCATTCAAGTCATTTTTGAAAGGAGGTCAGTTACCTGTTTCACAGATTAACAAATCCATTTAGATTTAATAGTTTATATATATCAACGTCTGGTCCAATTTAATTTGAAAGAATTGAAAGTGGTATTACTAATTCAGAATCACAAATAAATTGGCTTAACGTTCACAAAGCAGTGGTATAATTTGACCTGTTTCACCTTAACTCTTATGTTTAAATGGTAGCCCTGGTCCGTTTGAGTGTCTGCCCATTGACTGAATGGTTCCAGGTTCGATTCACACTCAAGAGCACAATCAATCGATGTGTTTCTCAGGTAGATGTTTCTCGCTCTTCCCCCTCCCTGCTTTCCCTCCTTTTCTCTCTAAAAGTCAATGAAAAAAATATCCTCAGAAGTGAAGATTTAAAAAAAGAAAATTAAAAAATGGTAGCCATAATTTACTGAAAAGATGAATCACCATAATATCTAAAAAGCACTCTTATCTTGAACACATTTCAATCAGTAGTAAATCTTATGCAACATATTTCTAATAAACAGTATGTGACTTCTTGTGGGTATGTGCATAAAAAAAGTAGCATCAATAAGTAAATATATGTATACTAGAGACTCGGTGCATGAATTCATGCTTAAGTGAGTTCATGCTTAATGATATCCATTAAGGTAGTTCAAGTTTTTAACTTGAAGCCTATGGGGGTGGAGGTGGGGTGTGAGGGGACCGCAGGAGGTTGGCTGTGGGAGCACACTGGCCACCAGGGGCAGCTCCTGCACTCAGTATCTGTCCCCTGGTGGTCAGTGTGTGTCATAGAGACTGGTAGACCAGTCATTCTGTTTTAACAGTCGTTTAGGCTTTTATATATATACTAGAGGCCCGATGCACGAAATTTGTGCATGGCAGGGGGGTGGGGGAATGTCCCCTCAGCCCAGTCTGCACCCTCTCCAATCCAGGACATTCCTCTCACAATCCTGAACTGCTGGCTCCTAATCGCTCACCTGCCTGCCTGCCTGGTCACCCCTAACTGCCCCCCGCTGCTGGCTAGGTCGTTGCCAACTGTCCCCTCCCAGCCAGCCTGGTTGCCCCCTAACTGACCTCCCTGCTGGCCTGGTCGCCATCAACTGCACCCCCCACACAATGGCCTGATCACCTCTTACTGCCTCTCCTGCTAGCCTGGTTGCCCCATGCAGCCTGCTTGTTCAGTAATTTGGTTGTCCCTCACTAACCCCCCTGCCAGCCTAGTTGCCCCACACAGCCTGCTTGTTCAGTCATTTGGTCATCCCTCGGTGGCTGAGCAGCCACCATCTGAGGCTTGCCTGCGCCTCGGGCCGGCCCTGGATGGCTGTGTGCGCCGCCATCTTTGAGAGCGTGGCAGTCAATTAGCATATTCCCTCTTTATTAGATAGGACTAAAGGCCCAGTGAATGAAATTCATGCACGGGGGGAGGGGGAATCCCCCTCAGCCCACCCTGCACCCTCTCCAATCCAGGACTCCTTGGGGGACATCCCTCTCACAATCCTGGACCACTGGCTCCTAATGGCTCACCTACCTGCCTGGCCGTCCCCAACTGTCCTTCCACCCGCCCCCCCAGCCTAATCACCCCTCACTGCTTCTGTGTGCCGGCCTGGTCACCCCTAACTGCCCCCCGCTGCCAGCCAGGTCGCCCCCAACTGCCCCTCCTTGCCAGCCTGGTCACTAACTGCCCCCTTCCCCCACTGGCCTGGTCACCCCTCACTGCACCCTCTGCCGGCATGGTCACCCCCAACTGTCCCCCCCATCACCTGGTTGCCCATAACTGCCCCCTGCACTGGCATAACCACCCCTCACTGCCCCACATGCTGGCCTAATGGCCCCAACTGCCCTCCCTGCCAGGCTGGTCGCCCCCAACTACACCCTCCCCACCGACCTGGTCGCCTCTTACTGCCCCCCCCCCTCCGCCATGCCGGCCTGATCGCCCCCAACAGTCCTCTCCTGCTGTGGCCAGATGGCCCCCAATGGCCCTACCCTGCCACAACCCGCCTCATCCACGTGAGGCAGCAGAGACGCCAGGACCGGCCTCCTCCATGCCGCACAGAGCTGCAGAACCCCCAGGCCTTATTTCGCGGAGCGGCTGCCAGGCCCTGCCTCCGCTGTGCCCGCAGCCATCTTGTGACTACATGAGGGCATGACGACCACTGAAGCTATTATTAGTACAGATGGTTAAATAACTTTCAACAGTACAACAGAGTACACACTGAAAATAAGTCTCTTTCCCATCCTAAATCCTCAAGGTCAACTATCATTAATGGAACTCGAAGCTGTAATTTTCCTCCATTCCCCCAATAAAATATTTTAGGAACAGGCCTGGCATCAAAGCATAAGGATTTGATATTTTAAGCAAAACTCCTAAATTTAAAAACAAAGGAACATGGGATACTGAATTACACTATCTGTTGGAAATCACATGTGATAAAATAGCTGAAGGAGAGAGACTATTATGCTAACTAAAAATACTCACAAGTGAAACCCCTTCAAATAAAATCTGTCCCTAAATATGAATTTATAGTTAACATACCCACAATTCAATAAATTTGGTATTGTCACCTCACACTCTAAATTGTTAATGCCAAACTAAATACTGAACAATTCAACTTCACAGATACTACTCTCCCCTTCAATAAAGAAAGCCCTAAAAATACTGCCCTGGAAAGTATTTAAATGACACAGAATGAGACACAGCAACGTTTTTAAAATATCAGTTTTATTATAGTGGAGAGTATCTTTTCAAGTACAATGTTTTACATAGGGCTAAAAATGGTTACTTGGGGAAAAAGAGAGGAACTCCCAAAATATATTTTTTTAAAGTCACTAAAGTAAAATACTTAACATAAATTGTTAATTTTTGTGTTTTTTTAAATGTGATATCTCACGTGTAAGTTCTATACAAAGTATAACGAATTATAACATCCTACCTAATAAAATGATAATATGTAAATTACCATCACTCCGCTACACCCACGATTGGGCCAGAGGGAAGTGCAGGGGGGCGGGACTCGGGGTGGCCGGGGTAGCCGATTGGGCCAGCAGGACGCTGAGCTCGCGTTGCCAGTGGCGGCGTGAGCTCAGCGTCTGCGCCATAGTTGTGCTGCGGAACAGAAGGGGCCTCTGGGGCAGCGAGCTCCGGCTTGACGGAGGCTTCTGAAAGGCCTGGTGCACCAGCGGACAGGCACCCAGCTCCCCTGCGATCGAAAGTGAAAGCGTGTAGGGGACCCTACACGTGCATAATTCAATCGTGCACTCGGCCTCTAGTTAAATATAAAATGTAAAAAGGACCCATTAAAGTATTTCCTGTTTGATTATTATACCCATTTCAAGTCTGAAAGCCACAGATATCCATTAAGGTAGTTCCAGTTTTTAAAAAAAAGCTACAGGGAGCATTTGAGGTCTTTGTCCCAGGCATATGTTGTCAGTTTGACTCAAACTCATAAAAATTCTCTAAAAGCTTGGATGTTTAGGTCAACATTTATTTGACATAGTCGACAGGATTCTGAAGGACAACCCTGCAGACCCAGACCCTGTACTGGGTAAAAGCAAGGGTACACGGTGCCCACCAGTTCCCTGCTTCACATCTGGTAAACTGGGTGAGACTTCTGGAATTCTGGGCCTCCTTGCTTTAAGCAGCAGGCTATGACTTTATTTGAGCTGTTCTCAGAAAATCCTCAAGGTGGATAAGGGTTGAGAAAACTGAGGGAAAGGAAAACAAAATGGGTTGCTGCTTTTAATTGGATTGCTTACTAAAAGTATGAAAAAAATCTTTGCTGATCAAATGAGACTAAACTCTCTTTAGCTCAGAAAGAGAAAGGACACTTTGCTTCCCCAACCTGAACAGCCAATGGGGTGACAATAGCTGTTCAGATCCCCAAATCCAGAGTGGCAGAGATGGGCGCCAGGGGATATTCAGTGCAGCTGATACCAGAGAAGCCAGAGGGAGCCCCAGGGAAAAGGGCAGGGCACAATGAAATGGGTTCACCCTAAGAAAGGGTCTGAGGGAGGGGCCCATGCCGTGGAAAGCATTCAGGTTCTGGAGGTATCTGGTAAGCTCTTGGTGGCCCTTGTTCAGGTATTCTTAGGTGACTAAGACTCTCTGCAGTGTTGCCTGAGGAAAAATTTCCTCTACCATGTAAAACTGTCCTACAGGGACGTCCACCACATCTGGCTCCTGGAAGGACTGGTTTGCATGTAAGGACTCTTTTCCCTAGAAGTTTGTTCAAACTCTACAGATCTCAAAATTAATGGAAAAATCATGCCTCCCAGGCCAAAAAGGCCCATGACAGTCAGCCTCCCATTAATACCACACATACCGTTCATAATGCGGATTTTGTAATCAAAGAAAACACGATCATTTCAAGAGAAACATCAAAAGTGCTTTATTCAAAGTAACGTTCATCGCTAGCTATGCATTTCCCCCATCTTTCAGGTAATTTGTGGATACCGTCCCAATAGAACTTTTCTTGTTTTAAGTCAAACCATTCAGAGACCCAATGTTCCACTTCTTCGTTCGTTTTGAGGTGCTGCTCAGAAAGTGGATTGGAACAAGTGGTCATCTGAAGGAACAAGGTCTGGTGAATACAGCAGGTGGGTTAATACTTCCCAGGCGAGATCTTTTAACGTGTCTTTGACTGGTTTTGAAGTGTGTGATGGTGCGTCATCATGAAGCAAAATTACTTTGCCGTGTCTTCTGGCCCATTCTGGTCATTTCACGATCAAAGCGTGGTTCAAATTGATTATTTGTTGTCGGTAGCGATCAGTATTAACGGTTTCACCTGGTTTTAGAAACTCATAATACACCACACCTTCCTGATCCCACCAAACGCAGAGCATTGTCTTCTTTCTGAAGCGATTTGGCCTTGCAGTCGATGTTGATGGTTGACCTGGATCAATCCATGATTTTGTGCGTTTGGGATTCTCAAAATAAATGCACTTTTCATCACCAGTCACAATTCGATGCCAAAAAGACTTTCTTTTGTGATGTTGAAGCAACACTTTACTGATGACTTTTTGGTTTTCCATTTGTCTTTCATTCAGTTGATGTGGCACCCATTTTCCCTCCTTTAAAATCTTTCCCATTGCTTGTAAATGATCAGAAATTGTTTGCTGAGCAACGTTTAATCTTTCTGCAAGTTGTTTTTGAGTTTGACATGCATCTTCATCCAATAATGCTTGTAATTGTTGGACTTCAAACTTTTTCGGTTGACCTGGACGTTCTTGTCTTTCACATCGAAATCATCATTTTTAAAGTGTTTAAACCAGCATTCCCAAGTATCTTGAGATGGAGCATGTTCTCCATAAGCTTCCTGAAGTATATGATAACTTTCAGCAGCACTTTTCTTCAAAATAAAGTAACGAATTAAAACTTCCCGCAAATGCTCTTTTTTTGGCATGAAATTCATTTTTAAGCGTAAAAATATCTGATGTTAACACCTTCAGAAAATTTGACATATGAAATTTTGAAGCTTGTTATCAATACAACAAAAGAGCATACATATCAAATCGCATATATATCAAAATATGTGTAACTCCATCTATTGAAAAAAATCCACATTATTAGCCGGTACACCTGGTATTAAGATGGCCAAAATGAGGATCCTTTGATACTTCTAAAATAATTTTTGCACACACAATTGAAAAAGGCGGCTATAAAATTAGGCAGTAAGAATGGAAAGCATATTTAATTAGTCTCTCAAAGCTTCAAAAAGGATTTAAATGGATCAATCTATGTCTTTTAGGTGTCAACCCAATTCTTTGAGGTATTAAAAACATGAAAGGTCATTTGGAACTTGACTTGAAAATAAAATTTGAATCCAACAGTTTTTTATTTTTGTCTATCCTGTACATCTATTATATGTATACTATAAACGTGCAATTTCTATATCTAGATGGTATTGTTACAATTAATTGAAAGGCAAGTGCTTATAAGGACTGGGTATTCGAAAATTCTTAGAAATATGGAAACGCAGTAAGGGCAGTGGGGTGGGAACCGGGTGGAGGGGAGTTATGGGGGGAAAAAGGAGAAACTATTGTAATAATCTGAACAATACAGATTTATTAAATTTAAAAAAATAAAAAAAATAATAAAAAAAATATGGAAACGCAAATGCTTTTTAAATTCACGTGACTTGAGAAAAATACTTGTAAATAAAAGCTAGCTTAACTTTGTAGGTTTAAGTGACATAGACATATCTTCATTTTTACCTGGGTTTCACAAAAATAAGTGTATGTTAATATCTGACTTTGATGTCTATGAAATGTTTCTAGAGGTTATGCAATGCCTTAAATCTATCTGCCAGTAAAATGTCTGTTTCTAGAGGTTATAAAATGTATTCACGTATCTGCCAAGCTAAAGGGCGGCAGCTGGAACACCTCAGGGATTTTGTCTTTTATGCTCAACTGCGCGGGGAAGAATGGACTGAAACAAATACCGAATAGTTGGGGCTAGAGGAAACCCAAGAGACAGCGCTTGGCTCTTCCCTGCTCCCTGGCTCCCGCTTTTCCGTTTTTTACATTCCCCTATGCATCAGAGTGCGTTTAAGCTGAACTTACATGAAGGAACTTAAGAGCTGACATTATTGAAAGGAAATATCTTACACTGTTGCCAAGGTTTGACAGAGACACTTCAAGAAAATGCCAAGCTCTAACCGGTTTGACTGAAGGGTCCCAGGTTCGATTCCGCTCAAGGGCATGTACCTTGGTTGCGGGCACATCTCCAGTAGGAGGTGTGCAAGAGGCAGCTGATCGATGTTTCTCTCTCATCGATGTTTCTAACTCTCACTCTCCCTTCCTCTCTGTAAAAAAATCAATAAAATATATTATAAAAAAAAAAAAAGAAAATGCCAAGATGGTAGTTGCTTCCTTTCACAGTTAATTCTAAGGAGACACTGACTTTAGATATTACTTTTGGGAAGAGACACTCTCCAACCTGTTTGGCACGAAACTTATCAGGCACCTAAACACAAATGAACACTTACCCCTGCCTCTGACACCTGCCTCCACCTACAACAAACATCAAAGACTTCTCAAGGATGAGAACCTGCTGACATCAGAGGTAGACAGCGATCCCAAGACATTGACAAAGCCTACATGCCTATGGATTGATACTGAACTCAGAATCCATTTTGTCGCCGAAACCGGTTTGGCTCAATGGATAGAGCGTCGGCCTGCGGACTCAAGGGTCCCAGGTTCGATTCTGGTTAGGGGCATGTGCCTTGGTTGCGGGCACATCCCCGGTGGGGGGTGTGCAGGAGGCAGCTGATCGATGTTTCTCTCTCATCGATGTTTCTAACTCTCTATCCCTCTCTCTTCCTCTCTGTAAAAAATCAATAAAATAAAAAAATAAAAATAAAAAAGAATCCATTTTGTCTTTACCTGTCTGCCAATGATATTAGTCATAATAGTTATATTTGTTCTTTGTGTTTTTCTATATAGCCCAACTATTTATGATTATTGAACAAGTATAAAATAACTGTTAATCCTCTTTTCATGGCTTATATAAATGTTATACTAGATTCCAAATATACAAAGATGAGACATGACAAAACTCAGATCATGCTAGTTATAGAAATGACCCAGAGTGGTATTTTTTAGCCTTATGACTGCCTTCCATCTACCTGCCCTTCCCTTTGGGAGAAAATTCAGCCTTAACTCAGATCCCACCCCCAATTGTCAACAGGACAATATCCATCTTGAGACTTCCTAATAATGAGCCCTCCTAGTGCAGTGAGACCACACTATTGAACAAAAGGTTCATCAATGAATCTTTTGAATTGATTTATGACCAAACAGGGGAACTGTAAATGTAAATGGGGTTCTTGGAATATAACCTAACAGGGTGATCTGATCATAAATTCATCACTGGGCAGGTCATGGTTGGTAGTCAAGCCCCGGGCATAGAACTTCTTTACTGAACAACTTATCTTTGCCTTAAACAAGCCCTGTCCGCTGTTTCTTTGCATGTGGGATAGCAATTTTTGAAATGTCTCTTTACAGACCCCTCCTTCTGGAGAGCAAATGATCTATGCTGCAATTCAATCCCCAACTTGCTTTTTCTCACCTTCTCTAATCTTCCTTACTCACCTCCTTAATTTCAAATGCATGAAAGAAACTGTAAAACTGTCACCTGCATTTGAGATCTTGCTTTCCAGCATATTTCATCAGTTTGGCTCAAATAAATTCTTATCAAAAAAATTTAATACTGTACATATTTTAAATATTTGTAAGCTGAAAATCAGTAGCTACTATATATATATATATATATATATATATATATATGTATATATATATATATATATATATATATATATCACAGAACTAAATTGAATAGATAGTCAAACAACCAGACGCATCAAAACTTAAAGGAAAATCTGAAGAGCAAACCTTTAAAATAGTATTAAGTGCATACCCATTAAATCCAGTGACAATTTTCAGTATTCTTTCCTTCATCTCATCAAAGGGAATATATTCGACATTAGGGTTGGGTGGGCCTCTTGGTTCAGGAGCTGAAGTTCTGAAATCGTCCATCACTTTCTCCAGTTTGAAAGTAAAATAGCCTTTAAATTGGGACCACTGAATCCTACAAGCAAAAAAAACACAAAACTATAATACCATGTAGCTTTACAATTCTTGAACACAAAGCACAAATTCAGAATTTACCATCACTAATGCCACCAAAATGAAGATCTAATAAGTAGTGGAAGTAAGAACGTCTTTGTTCAGCAGTATGCACTATGCCTGATCAATCTGGCTCATAAGCTCCAATCTGGTTCCATCCATTTCTCCCAACTCCTGATCCAAATGAAATCTAATCTCTGATAAAAAAAAATTTTTTTTTAATGAAGTACCTCTGGCCGAAAGCCATTTATGTGCTACACCCTATTATTAGCACTTTATAACACTATTTTGTTTACATTCTCTGCCACATAAGAAAAAAACCTAACCAGGAAGGTGTAACTGTCCCATTTAAAATACATTATTAGATATTGGCCCAAATTCATATTTATAATGTCAGTGTGTAAGTCAAAATGATGCCATACCCTAAGCTATAATCCTATATAATAAAAGCCTAGGTGGCGTTACGCCCTCGTGCAACGCCCTCGTGCAACACCCTCGTGTGACACTGCCACAAGATGGACGCCCTCAGGTTGTCACAAAATGGTCGCCACAAGATGGCCGGCAGGGAAGGACAGTTGGGGCAAACAGGCCAGCAGGGGAGGGCAGTTGGTGGCAGGGGAGTGGGGGACCAGACCTGCAGAGGAGGGCAGTTGGGGGCCATCAGGCCGGCAGGGGAGGGCAAATGGGAGTGATCAGGCCAGCAGGGGAGCAGTTATGCGTCAATCAGGCCAGCAGGCAGAAGCGGTTAGGGGCAATAAGGCAGGCAGACAGGTGAGCGGCTAAGAGCCAGCAGTCCCGGACTGTGAGTCGGACACACCCCAAGGGGTCCAAGATTGGAGAGGGTGAAGGCCGGGCTGAGGGACAACCCCCGACCCCATGCACAAATTTCATGCACCGGTCCTCTAGTGCTTATATAATTTAGTAAAGAAATCCTACCCCCCTCCCCCCCTCCCCCATTTGTTACATAACAAAATGTCTCTGTGTTGATTTTTGGGCTACTGGTACAAAAGTAGCAATGGGTAAAAATGATGACACTTTACACACATCAAGGCAGCAGTACCAAACTGTAATATTATCATCTTCACTGCAACAATTTCATAGCAAAACAAACCAAAGCAAACCTGTTTCACTGAAAGTTTAATAAACAAAAAATTTACTCATTTTATTAAATATCAACTTTTTAATACACATCGTTTTTGTTTTAATATTCTGTATAACAAAATGAGAAGTAAAAAGTACTTCTGCACAGCAAAATACTATGGACGTCTCAAGAAAAAACAACTGATTATTGTACTTTTCTCAAAAATAAATGTTTATCACTTCAAGATAAACAACTCAAATATTTGTGGCCAATGATAAAATTAACACAAAAAAAATAGTCTAAAAAATGTTTATTCATCACTATGAACTTTGAAGGTTCCTGATACATTCATATGAGGTACTAGAATAGTCTAATTCAAAGAGACAGAAAGCAGAAAGGCATTTGCCAGGGGCTGGGAGACATAAACTAGTATTGATATAAAAGATATTGTGACACCGAAGATAAATAAAATGAAATAAAAATAAAGAACTCTAACTCAACAACCCAAACCCCAAACATGGGCAAAGTACCAGAATAAACATTTATCCAAAGATGGCCAATAAGTACATCGAAAGATACTCTCAACACCACTAATCATTAGGGATATTTATCAAAACCACAGAGATAGAATTCCACCTATGTTAGGAAGGCTGTAATTTAAAAAAGGAAAACAAAGCAAAACACAAGTATTGTCTGGCAAGGATGTAAAAAAATTGGAACCCTTGTGCACTGTTGAAGGGAATGAAAAATACTGCAGCGTCTGTGTAAACCAGTATAGTAGTTCCTCGATCAGGCAATTTCATTCCTAGGTAGCTATCCAAAAGATCTGAAGGCAGGTACTCGAGCACATACATGTACCCCAATGTACACAGCAGTATTATTCACAATGACCAAAAGATGTAAACTACCCAAATGTCCACCAACAGATGAATGGATAAACAAAATGTGGTATATACATGTACAATGGAATATTACTCAGCCTTAAAAAGAAGGAAATTTTGACACATGATGCAACATGGATTAATCTTAAATAGAGACATAGGCTAAGAGAAATAAGCCAAACTCAAAATGTGTAAGTATTTTATGCTTCCATTATATGAGGTACTAAAATAGTCCAATTCAAAGAAAAAGCAGAAAGGCATTCTGCTGAAAGGGTAAAGTGTTACTGTTTAATTAGTACCGAGTTTCAATTTGGGAAGATGAAAAAGGTCTGGAGGTGGATGGTAGTGGTGGTGGCTTTAGCACAAGATTGTGAATGTATTTAATGTCATTGAATTGCACACTTAAAATTATAAAGTTTTGTTACATGTATTTTACCCCAATTAAAAATTTTTAAAAAATGGACAAGAGATTGGACAGTAACGAGTGTTGGGAAGGATGTAGGCAAATTGCTGAAGGGAATGCAAAATGGTGTGGCCATTTGGGAAAATAGTTTGGATGTTCCTCAATAAATGAAGCACAAAGCTGACATGTGACCTGACAATTTCATTCATTGAATTATATATATAGCATGTAAATTTTATTACCATTATTAAAAAATTGGATAAGGATGACAATTAATGCATAGCTACCTCTTTCCTCCTTTCCTGAGAAAGGGGAATTTGCAGTTAACAAGCAGAGGCAGCACATTATGTTTTCTGATATGCTTAATATTAATTTATGATTAATATAAAATTGTCAGTGGTTACTAAAATTTATTTTTGAATTTCACTAGACTCCCCATATGCATTTAACTAATCCTTAAATACGCCATGGAAGGTTATCATTGAAATAGGAGTCTTGCACTTTTCATCCCATAAATTAAAAATTCTTTATGTAGTTTTAATAACCACCCACTAAATCATAATCTGTCTTATGAATTAAGATTTCCACATACATGTTTTTTCTTACCCCATCTTTCCATTAAGCACTTGCCAATCAACCTGTGACACACACACACCCAAATCCATGTGCCTGTGTACAAACACATACATGCATGCACCGATTAATGGAAATAATCAGACAAGAAGTGATGAGGCCTAGGTAAAGCAAACTGTGGGGAGCTTCAAAAACCCTATGATGTTAAATTATCAGACAGGAATTAAGTAGCTCAACTGGAATAAATTACGAACACATTGTATTTTAAGTTTCAAATATCTAGTACAGTTACTTTAAATTAGATCCAAGAGATGCAATTTGAGTTACACCATAATAGATGGAAAAAAAAACACACGCCTTTACAAAATGGAGAAGATACAGCTTTTTGTTGCAACCCAACTATTGAATAAAAACAAAAAATGCTTCCCTGACAATTACATAATTTGAGTACAAAAACAAGTCTTGAGCAAATCGAATGAAAATTTGATGACAAAAATAATTTTCTCAGAAATGTACTTATTTATTGGGTGAGTAGAAACCAGAAAACAACAACAAAAACCCCTTATTTTCAACATGAAAATAAATTTATTCTGAACAGTCAGGTGCTCAAGAAACATTTTCAACTTTAGAATCAATTCCTCCACATATAAAAATCCCCCTCCAAAATACATACTCAGATTTTTGTTGTTGTTGTTAATCCTCACCTGAGGATATTTTTCCATTGATTTTTTTTTTTAGAGAGTGTGGAAAGGAGGTGGAGAGACAAGAGAGAGAGAAGCCCCCAATGTAGCCGGGATAGAGCCTGTAACCTGATATATGAGAAAACACAGATCTATCCAGTAAGATTACTACAAGATTATATTAGAGTTTAAAAATAAAAGATATGTGTGTTTTGTCCTTTGCTGGTTATATCAACAGTAATCATTGTAAAGAAGTAGAATTTACAGAAAGAAACATAATAAATATGTTCCATAGTCTGCCCAGCGATCAAGTACATTTTAGTGTATTTTTCACTAACCTTTTTATTCTATTCTTTTTATTTACTTAAATTGGCACCCTAGTTTAATATCCCTTAGTTCCTCCACCTTATACATGGGACAGTCTCTAAAGACTTTTAATTTGCATCACATATGGTTATGCCATTAAAAAAATTCTAGGGAGTGACGGGTCCTCCTTGGTCTCTGCCCTTTAAGTTACAACTTGAACAGCCATAATTTAACTAAAGATTCCTTGCTCAACACACAAACATTTCTGAGAGATCTGTGCATTGAACCATCTAAATACGGGAGAGTGGGAGGGTCCAAGGGAGGAGGGAAGAGAAAACGCTGAATTGACACCTTGGAAACAGCCAGCAGCCCAAAGCTGGAACTCAGATCTCACTTTCCAGTCCCAGGAGAGGGAGGAATCAGATTGCCTTTGTCACTCCCTTCAGCCAGGAGGAGCAGAAAGATACAGTGAGCAGAGAGATGAGTGAGTGTTTGCAGTAGGAGTGGTCAGGAGGCCCTGTGCTGAACTCAGGGACCTGGGCAGAGAGAGCACAGAAGTGCCCCTCTGGTTGTCTGGTAACCACCATCTCCAGACAGATAAGCAAAGCCACAGAGCCCGGCAGTCTCCCCTTGCCCTCTCAGAGCTAGTGAGTGAGTGAGTGTGTTTGGTTGGGGGGAGGGGGGGCAGCGGGTAGTGGAGGAAGCTGTAGCAGTGAGTGTCAGGTTGCAGAGCGTATTATCTGCAAACCTGAGAACTAGAGCCACAGAAACATTTCCCCCTGAGAGAGAGGTGGGGATAATCCCAGCGTGGAGATACAACGGTGAGGCTGCTGAGGCCTGCAAGTCACCATGACAGGAGACTAAAGCCACAAAGGCAGCTGACAGGGGTGGTGCCCTGAGACCAAGAAAGCCTGCTCACAGAAGGGATGCCCACCTTCCCACTTAATACAGTCCTTTTCCTCCACCCCACCACCCCCACAAAATTTGAGAAGCCAGACCACTGCAAAAGAAACGAAAAAGACTTTTGCTTCATCACCACCTATTGGAAAACAAAAGCAGGACTTCTTATCAACCTATTACAGACACGCCACTCTTTAAAAAAAGAAAACACCCATTTCATTTCCATAAATGTCTAGACAGAGGATACATCAAATACAATGGGTATCTAAGGAAACAAGGCAGCTCAAAAAGAAAATGAAAAACCTTCAGAAAGTAAACTTAAAGACTTAAAAATGTGATTTAAATGGTAGAGAATTCAAGATTGCAGTTCTGAAACTCAGAGATACAAGAAAATACAGATAGTTAAATGAACTCAGAAGTAAAATCAACAAACAAAATGAATACTTTATCAGGTAAGAACTTTAGAATGAACTGGCAAGCTTAGGAAATAGAACTAATCAGATGGAAAAAAGAACCAGTGATATGGAAGACATATCTAGAAACCAGGCAGATAAAGAGAAACTATCTTACTCCATCAGAAAGAGTAATCCTGAGAGAGAAACCAAGATGGCGGCATATGTAAACACCTAAACTGCTGCCTTGCACAACAATTGCAAAACTACAACTAAAAGACAAAATGAACATCATCCAGAACCACAGGAAAGCTGGCTGAGTGGAAATTCTACAACTAGAAGGAAAGAGGAAAGCTCACGGAGACTCAGAGGAGCTGCAAAAGGCTGAGGTACGGAGACACACGAGCTGACTTCTGAGTGCCTGGCTGTCTTTCTCTAGCGGGAAGGAGACAAAAGCTCGCAAATGCGCTGAACCCCAGTTCCAGGTGAGACCCTGGGGACCCAGGCTTATACGGGGGGAATCTGGACTGTCAGGCAGAAACTCAGGGGAGCCGTGAAAAGGCAGAGGTCTGGAGGTGCGCACGAGTGCGCGAAGAGAGGACTGACTGCTGAGAGACGCGCGCAGGTGGCTGAGTGCCTGGCTGGCTTTCTCTAGCGGGAAGGAGACAAAAGCTCCCAACTGCACTAAACCCCAGTTCCGACTGCACGGAACTTCAGTTCCGGGCAAGAATCTGGGAATCCAGATTCACTGGGGGAGAAACTGGACTGTCTGGCAGCAGGTGAAACTCAAGGGCGGCTTACTCTTAGAGGTGCTTGCAGGGATTATTGAGGTATACTAAGACCCAGGGGCCTCATAGGACAGGGCTGACAGGAAGACAAGACTGTCTGCTCAGCCCCGAGACTCCGCCCCATCCAAGCTGAGCACAGAGGCTTTTGCAATTTTAAAACTCTTGTCTCAGAAGGCTGTCTCCAGCACAGAAGTTCTCCCAGCGTAGACACAGCTGATCCTCACAGCCAAATGGCCTGGAGGTCAATTCCTCCCAGTGACACCAACAACAATCAAGACTTAACTACACAAGGCTGTACATACACTCAGGGGTGCACCAAGAGTGTCCACCTCAGGTAACTGGGGAGGCTGAGCCACTGGGCCATATAGGACACCTACCACACAAAGCTACCCCACCAACTCAGGGAAGCAGCGTAAATGCAGAGACAAAGAAACAGATCACAAACGAAAGAAATGGAGGAAAACAAACGACTGGACATAGAGTTCAAAACCACAGTTATAAGGTTTTTCAAGAATTTCCTAGGAAAGGCCGATAAATTTAGCGAGACCCTCGAGGATAAGAAAAAGGACCAACTAGAAATTAAACATACACTGACTGAAATAAAAAATATTATACAGAGACCTAACAGCAGACTAGAGGACCACAAGAATCAAGTCAAAGAAGCAAAAAACACTCAACTGGAAAAGAAAAAAGAATCCAAAAATTTGAAGATGGTGTAAGAAGCCTCTGGGACAACTTCAAGCATACCAACATCAGAATAATGGGGGTGCCAGAAGAAGAGAGACAGCAAGATACTGAAAACCTATTTGAAGAAACAATGACAGAAAACTTCCCCCACCTGGTGAAAGAAATAAACTTACAAGTCCAGGAAGCGCACAGAACCCCAAACAAAAGGAATCCAAAGAGGACCACACCAAGACACATCATAATTAAAATGCCAAGAGCAAAAGAAAGAGAGAACATTAAACGCAGCAAGAGAAAAACAGTTAATTACCTACAAGGGAGCACCCATACAATTGTCAGCTGATTTCTCAACAGAAACTATGCAAGATGGGAGTGGCAAGAAATATGTAAAGTGATGAATAGCAAGAACCTACAACCAAGATTAGTCTACCCAGCAAAGCTATCATTCAGAATTGAAGGTCAGATAAAGAGCTTCACAGATAAGAAAAAGCTAAAGGAGTTCATCACCACCAAACCAGTATTATATGAAATGCTGAAGGGTATTCTTTAAGAAGAGGGAGAAGAAGAAAAATGTAAAGATAAAAATTATTAACAAATACATATCTATCAACAAGTGAATCTAAAAATCAAGTGAATTAAAAATCTGATGAACAGAATAAACTGGTGAATATAATAGAACCAGGGGCATAGAAAGGGAGTGGAATGACAATTCTCAGGGGGGAAGGGGTGTGGGGGTGTGGGAAGAGACTGGACAAAAATCGTACACCTATGGATGAGGACAGTGGAGGGGGGGGAGGTAAGGGCAAAGAGTGGGGTAGGAACCGGGTGAAGGGGAGCTATGGGGGGAAAAAAGAGGAACAATTGTAATAATCTGAACAATAAAGATTTGTTAAATTAAAAAAAGAAAGAAAGAGTAATCCTATCCTATCTAATAAAGAGGGAATATGTAAATTGACCATCACTCCACTACAAAGGTGGTATTGCCCAGTCCCCTCAGCTCCACCCGAGTCCCCCAGTCTTTTAGCGCTCCCTATGGCGAGAGGCAAGCAGGCCCCCGCAGAGAGCAGACAGGTCCACAGAGAGCAGAGAACCACAGGGACTGGGCCTAAGCCATCAGTAGGACATCCCCTGAGGGTTCCAAAATTGGAGAGGGTGCAGGTTGGGCTGAGGGGCTCCTCCTCCCCATGTACGAATTTCACGCACCGGGCCTCTAGTTTAAGAATAATAGGTATACCAGGAAGCGTAGAAAGGGACAGAGAGCCTATTCAAACAAACAGTTGCCGACAACTTCCCAAACCTATGGAAAGAGCTAGATCCTTGAATCCAAGAAACAAACAGAGCAGTTCAAAAAGGCCTTCTCCAAGGCACATTGTATTAAAGCTGTCAAACATTAATGACAAAGAAAAATTCTCAAGGCAACCAGGGAAAATAAGGCAATTGCCTATGAAGGAAATCCCATTAGATTAATGTCAGATTTCTTAGCAGAAACTCTACAAGCAAGGAGAGTTGAATCAAATATTCAAGCTACTGCAAGAGAGAAATTGCCACCCAAAAATAATACATCCAGCAAAGATATCCTTCAGATATGAAGGAGAAATGAGCCTTTCCTAGACATACAGAATCTGAGGGAAATTACTATCAGAAGACCTCCAGTTACATGAAAAGGGGGTTATTCTACTTAAAACAAAGAACAAAAGGATACAAAATTATGAATAAGAAATAATGAAATGACTAACAGACAAAAGCCAGATATTACAACCATTTTACAAAATAGGGTACTAGACACTTAAATATAACTAAGGTTAAGGGAAGTAAGACATTAAAGAGAAGACAATAGCTACTGCAATTTGGAAAATAACTCACAGAACAAATAAGATAATTTGTGACAACAAACTCATTCAAGGGAAGAGGTAAAGGTCTGAATTTTGCAAAGTGAAACAGAGATAAGATGTATTCAGGAATAAAAGACTACTGTATATATTGAACTTCCTTCTGCATAAATCAAATGGTAATGACCACCCCCCCAACACACACACACACACACACACACACACACACACACACACACACACACACACACAATCCAAAACTGGGGCACATAACTTAAAAAACTCAACCAAATGCTGCCTTTAGGAGACACATCTCACCTATAAAGACATATACCTAGACTGAAAGTGAAAGGGTGGAAAATGATTCTCAAAGCAAATGGCATTCAGAGAAAAGCAGGTGTAGCCTGAGATTTCAAGATAACAAAGGTAATATCAGACACGAGATTTCAAGATAACAAAGGTAACAAGAGACAAAAATGGACATTTTATACCAATACAAGGGGCAATACATCAAAACATAAAACATTGATATATATATGCACCCAATCAAAAAGCACCAAAATATATAAAGCAACTACTAATAGAACTAAAGGGACAAACTAATAAAAACAAAATTATAACAGGGTACCTAAATACCCTATTAACAACTACAGATAGATCATCCAAATAGAAAGTCAATAAGGAAACATTGGCCTTAAAGGACACATTAGACCAAATGGACATAATTGATATTTACAGAGCCTTTCATCCTAGAACACCAGATTATATAATGTTTTTCTCCAGGGCACATGGAACATTCTCAAGGATAGATCATATGCTGGGGCACAAAACTAACCTTAAAAAATTTAAGAATGAAATCATACCAAGCATGTTCTTCAACCACATTAGAAATCAACTGCAAAAAGTAAAAAAAGCCCACAAATGTGGAGATGAAACAATATGCCACTAAAACATGACTGGGTCAAATAAAGAAATAAATGACATAAAAAGATCCATAGAGACGAGTAAAAATGGCAACACAACATATTAAAACTTTTGGGAAGAAGCAAAAACAGTAATAAAGAGAAGTTTATGTCATCACAGATTTATCTCAAGAAATAAGAAAAATACCAAGTAAACAACCTAACACTACATTGTAAAAAAATATAAAAAGAGGAACAAAAGCAGCTCAAGTCAGCAGAAGAAAGGATATATTAGAGAAGAATTATATGAAACAGACTTGTGAAAAGACTCTACCAAAAAATAATGCAACAAAGAATTCGTTATTTGTGAAGATTAATAAAATTGAGAAAACCTAAGCTAGACTCAATAAAGAAAAAAGAGAAAAGACGCAAATAAACAAAATCAGAAATAAAAAAGGAAACGTGCCCTGGCCGGGTGGCTCAGTTGCTTGGAGCATCATCCCCTACACAAAAGGGCTGCGGGCTCGATCTCTGGCTGGGAGCATATGGGAGGCAGCCAATTGATGTTTCCACATCTATGTTTCTCTCTCTCTAAAACAATAAAAACAAACAACCACAAAATACCTAGAAAACATATTCTCGGGTGAAGATTTTAAAAAAAGAAAAGGAAAAGTTATAATACAACGGACACTTCAGAAATACAAAGGATCATACAAGAATACTAGGAAAGATCGTATGCTACCAAATTCAATAACCTTGATGAAACAGTTAAGTTCATAGAAATCTATAACCTTCCTATACTGAGTCATGAAGAAGTAGAAAATCTAAATATACAAATCAACAGTGAGATAATTGCAACAACAATAAAAAACCTAAAAGCCCAGAAACATGATTTTTCACTAGTGAATTCTACCAAACATTCAAGAACATTTAATGCCTGGCTAGTGTGGCTCAATGGTTGAGCCTAGACCCATGAACTAGGTCAAGGTTCAATTCCTAATCAAGGCAGATGCCCTGGTTGCAGGCTTAATCACCAGTAAGGGGCATGCAGGAGGCATCAATGATTCTCTCTCATCATTGATGTTTCTATTCCTCTCTGAAATCAATAAAAATGTATGAAAAAGAATATTTAATACTAATCCTTTTCAAACTCTTCCAAAAAATTGAAAAAGAATCAATACTTCCTTAACACTTTTTATGAGGTCAATATAACCCTGATGCCAAAACCTGGCAAGGATAACACAAAAAATGAAAACTACAATCTAGTATCTCTGATGAATACAGTGAAAAAATCCTAAACAAAATACTAGCAAATTTCATTCCAGGAGCACAAGGATTGTTCAACATACGCAAATCAATCAATATGATACACAACATTAACAAAATAAAGGATAAAAATATAGTAGTATACAGATTCAAAAAACATTTGACAAAATATATCCACTTATGATTAAAACTCTCAGTAAAATGGGTGTAGAAAAAAGGTACCTCAACACAAGTAAGGCCATGTATGACAAACCTTCAGCTACTATCATACTCAATAGTAAAAATAGTTCAAGCTTTCTCTAAGGTCAGGAATAAGACAAGGATGTCCACTCTCACCACCGTAATTCAACACAGAACCATCAGGCAAGAGAAAGGAATAAAAGGCATCCAAATTGGGAATGAAGAAGTAAAATTGTCATTTTGCAGATGACATGATTCTTTTTTTTTAATATATTTTATTGATTTTTCAAAGAGAGGAAGAGAGAGGGATAGAGAGTTAGAAACATCGATCAGCTGCCTCTTGCACACCCCCCACTGGGGATGTGCCTGCAACCAAGGTACATGCCCTTGACCGGAATCGAAACCGGGACCCTTGAGTCCGCAGGCCAACGCTCTATCCACTGAGCCAAACCGGTTTCAGCGTCATGATACTTTATATAGAAAACCCAAAAGACTACACCAAAAAGTTATTAGGAACAATAAAAAATACAGTCAAGTTGTAGAATACAAAATCAATGTGCAAAAATTCTTTGCAACAATGAAATTTAAGAAAAAGGAATGAGGAAAAACCAAGAAGGCTGAATAGGTAAACACCTGAACTTGCTGCCTCGCACTTCAAAACTACAACTACAAGACAAAACGGTTATCATCCAGAACCACGGGAAGGCTGGCTGAGTGGAAATTCTACAAGAAGAAGGCAAGAAAAAAGCACACTGAGACTTGGAGGAGGTGCAGAGATGCGGAAGTGAAGTTCGGAGGTACAAAGGCGCCTGTGCGGAAAGGGGCTGGCAACTGAGTACACTGTTGTCCTTTTCAATCGGGAGGGAGACACAAGCTCCCGATTGCTCTGAACTCCAGTTCTGGGAGAGATTCTGGGGACCCAGACTCATACGGGGAAATACTGGACTATCTGGCATCGGGCCGGAATGCAAGGGCAGCTTTCTCTCAGAGGTGCTTGCAGTGATCATTGTTCCTGCACGTTGCCGCAGGACACAGAGACCTGGGGGCCTCTTCAGGGCAGTGCTGACAGTCAGCCATTGCTGTTTGCTCCACCCTGGTAATTCCCAGAGATCCTGCCCAATCCAATTTACAACCTCACCCAAGCTGTGCACAGAGGCTTTTGCATGTGAATGGCCAGGCTTTTTGCAATCTAAAATTACCTAACAAACTGCAGCTGGGTCAGAGAGCCCAGCGCTTCCTAAAGAAGGCCCAAGGCTCCACAGTAGCTTGCATTGCTTCACAGCTGGGCCTCATCTGGGCACCTCCAAACCCCAAACAAAGAGGAGGAACCTGCAAATCTCTCTGTAGCTCCTGCTGGGTGGCCTCAGGCACTGGCTGACTTTTGTACCTCCTTGGAGATCCAAGAGCCAGTGTATCCAGGGGTCAGAGTGGGACCATCCAGATTACAACTCCTCACATCCATAAGGGACACACTCAGGGGCAGACTCAGTGAGCGCCAAAGCCCCACTGAAGCAAGTCTTGCCCCATAAGGCTGTCTCCAGCACAGAAGTTCTCCCATTGTAGACACAACTGATCCTCACAGCCAACTGGCCTGGAGGTCAATTCCTCCCAGTGATACCAACAACAACGAAGGCTCAACTACAACAAGACTGTGCACACAGGCCACAAAGGGGTGCATAAATAGTGTCCACCTCAGGTAACTGGGGAGGTGGAGCCACTGGGCCCTATAGGACACCTAGCACACAAAGCCACTCTATCAACTCAGGGAAGCAGCCAAAATGCAGAGACAAAGAAACATGTCACAAATGACAGAAATGCAGGAAAGCAAACTACAGGATATAGAGTTCAAAACCACGGTTATAAGGTTACTCAAGAATCTTCTAGAAACGTCCGAGAATTTTAGTGAGACCCTCAAGGACATGAAAAAGGACCAATTATAAATTAAGCATACACTGACTGAAATAAAGAATAATATACAGAGATCCAACAGCAGACTAGAGGATCGTAGGAATCAAGTCAAAGATCTGAAACACAAAGAAGCAAAAATCACCCAACCTGGAAAGCAAAAAGAAAAAAGAATAAAAAAATACGAAGATAGTGTAAGGAGCCTCTGGGACAGCTTCAAGCGTACCAACATCCGAATTATGGGGGTGCCAGAAGAAGAGAGAGAGCAAGATACTGAAAACCTATTTGAAGAAATAATGACTGAAAACTTCCCCCACCTGGTGAAAGAAATAGACTTACAAGTCCAGGACCCCAAACAAAAAGAATCCAAAGAGGACCACACCAAGACACATCATAATTAAAACACCAAGGGCAAAAGACAAAGAGAAAAACATTTAATTACTTACAAGGGAGTACCCATAGGATTGTCAGCTGATTTCTCAACAGAAACTATGCAGGCCAGATGGGAGTGGCAAGAAATATTCAAAGTGATGAATAGCAAGAAACTACAACTAAGATTACTCTACCCAGCAAAGCTATCATTCAGAATTGAAGGTCAGATAAAGAGCTTCACAGATAAGAAAAAGCTAAAGGAGTTCATCACTGCCAAACCAGTATGATATGAAATGCTGAAGGGTATTCTTTAAGAAAAGGAAGAAGAAGAAAAAGGTAAAGGTAAAAATTATGAACAACAAAGTGGCAACAAATACATATCTATCAACAAGTGAATCTAACAATCAAGTGAATAAAAAATCTGATGAACAGAATAAACTGGTGAATGTAATAGAATCAGGGGCATAGAAAGGGAGCAGACTGACAATTCTCAGGGAGAAGGGGGTTCAGGAAGAGACTGGACAAAAATCTTACACCTATTGATGAGGACAGTGAGGGGGGAGGGGGGGCGGGTAAGGGCCTGGTGTGGGGTAGGAACCTGATGGAGTGGGTCAATGGGGGGGGGGGGGGGGGGGGGGAAGAGGAACAACTGTATTAACCTGAATAATAAAGATTTATTTTTTAAAAATGCAAAAAAAAGGAACGAAAAAAGCAATACTTCTACAATTACAACAGAAGAAAATACCTAATAATAAACTTTCAATACACTGAAAAATACAAGACATTATTAAGATATTTTATGTTCATGGACTGGAAAAATCAACACTGTTAAAATGGCCATATAACCCAAAGCAATACACAGATTTACTATAATTCCCCCAAATATACCAATGGTTTTTTTAAAGAAACAGGACAAAAAAATCATCAGATTTATGTGGACGCAGAAAAAGCCTGAATAGCCTAAGCAAACCTGATAAAAAATGACCAAAGCTGGAGGAATCAAGCTGACTTGAAATTATACTACAAAGCGACAATAATCAAAATGGCATGGTATTGACAGAAAATAGACACTTAGAATTAAGAGCCCAGAAATAAACCCACATGTATATAGGCAACTAGTTTTTAACAAAGGAGCCAAACACATACAATAGGGAAAAGAAAGCCACTTTAAAAACTGATGCTGGAAAAATTGGAATGCCACATGATTGTATTATGGAAAAAGTATTTTTACGATGTGACACAATTATGAACATAATTTTGGACTCACATTTTGTAATGACTGCTTCAAAAACAAAAACTTTTTTTTAGGGTAATTTTTTTCGTAATCCTCACCCAAGGTTATTTTCCCACTGATTTTTAGAGAACGTGGAAGAGACAGGGAAATACTTAGGAAAACAGTGATGTGAGAGAAGCACATCAATCAGTTGCCTCCTGCACGAGCCCCGTCCAGGTACTGGGCCAGGGAGGATCCTGCAACTGAAGTACATGCCCTTGACCAGAAACAAACCCGGGACCCTTTGGTCTGCAGGCTGACACTCTATCCACTGAGCCAAACTAGTTAGGGCAATAAAAACTGTTTTTTATATAAATGTGGAAGTGATGTTAAAGTATATATTTGTCTAATTTTTTTCAATTTTAAAATTACCTTTGAAATATTACACATTTTCTTGCTCAGAACACAAGTTCATATCTGAAGATGGTATAGTGCCTGACCCAAAGCAATCAACTTATGACACAAATTCTGAAGAGAAAGAATCTGCCACCAAAAATGAATTTTTCTTCTTTTTTAATCCTCTCCCAAAGAAATGTTTTTATTGATTTCAGAGAGAGAGAGGAAGTCAGAAAGTGAGAGAGAGAGAGAGAGAGAGAGAGAGAGAGAGAGAGAGACAGACATTGATGTCAGAAGAGAAACATCAATCAGTTGCCTCCTGGAAACGCCCCACCCAGGATCAAACCCAAAACCTGGGCATGTACCCTGACCTGTAACCCTTAGGTGCACGGGACAATCCTCCAACCAACTGAGCCGAGCCACACTGGCCTAGGCTGAAAGTGAGTTTTTCAAGTTAGAGTGATAAATATCTCAGGATGGCTGTACACATAAAGAATGCAATCAGATGAAAATGAAAACTTCAACAGGTAAAGTAAACATTCTGACAGTACCTCAGTGTAAGCTCAGGTTTCTTTTTTTGGCAACTTGTATATTCATGATAAGGATTCTATCTAACATTCTAAAGATTCAAGTTACTTTACTCATCTACCTTCCCCTACCAATTAAAACAAAAAAAAAGTATGTTTGAGTTAAGTTGATTTGCACTTAACTCTTGGCTCAACCTTCAGCTCCTATTGAAAATTTCTCTAAAATTTATTATATACTAGAAGTCCTACACATGAATCCGTGCACCAGTAGGTCGCTGCCACTCTCCTGTAGCTCCCCCCGCCCCCTCCCTCATAGCTTGCTCCTCTGCCCTGTCCTGTAGCTCTCCGCTGCCCACTTGTATTTTGCTGCCCCACCCTCCTGCAGATCAGTGATCAGGTCGTTATGCGGTTAGTTATTACGCCTCAGGGCGTAACAGATAATTAGCATATTCCTCTCTTATTAGATAGGATTGGTGTTTGGAAGTTTGACCCAGAGTTGTGTGCTACTTTAAAGTTTCTAACTAAGTGCCCTGACCGGTTTGGTTCAGTGGAGTGTCGGCCTGCAGACTGAAGGGTCCCCGGTTCGATTCCGGTCAAGGGCATGTACCTTGGTTGTAGGCACATCCCCGGTGGGGATTGTGCAGGAGGCAGCTGATCGATGTTACTCTCTCATCAATGTTTCTGGCTCTCTGTCCCTCTCCCTTCCTCTCTGTGAAAAATCAATAGAATATGTTTTAAAAAATAATAATAAAAAAATAAAATTTCTAAGTAAGATAATTAAATAAAGATATACCCTTGCCAGTGTTGCTCAGCTGGATGGAGCATTGTCCCGTATACTAAAAGGTGGCAGGGTTCGATTCCCAGTCAGCACACAAATCCAGGTTGTGGTTTTAATGTTTCTCTATCTCTCAAAGCAAACAAATAAATAAAAAAATAGATTTAGAAAGTTTTTTCCTTTATCTACATAATATCAAAAAGGAAGAAAAAAATCATCTGCTGCAAGAAACATTTGTACTCTGATCTAAAAATTGCTTGAACATGGATAACCCTTCCTCAGAATCTCTACCTACATATAATAAAACTAAGAAGATAAACTGGAAGAAAAAATTTAATGGAAATGTTTTTAACCTTTTGCACTCGGATGTCGAGTGTGACTCGACACGGTTAGCATCGGTAGCAGCTCGTATGTCGAATTGTATTGAATGTATCAATAATTTGAAATATAAAAAAATCCAAATAAGTTTGTATGAAAAGAAACTCCAGTTTTTTATTCTACTGCTGCGCTTTGTAAAATCTGGGGTATTTAAAAAATTAAATCCCGAGTAGAATAAAGGAATCGAGAAAAAAGCAAGCGAGTGCAAAGGGTTAAAATAAAACTGACACAGCTAGTCATACTTGACGGTGAAAAACTGAAAACCCCTTTTTAACCTTTTGCACTCGGATGTCGAGTGTGACTCGACACGGTTAGCATCGGTAGCAGCTCGTATGTCGAATTGTATTGAATGTATCAATAATTTGAAATATAAAAAAACCCAAATAAATAAGTTTGTAAGAAAAGAAACTCCAGTTTTTTATTCTACTGCTGCACTTTGTAAAATCTGGGGTATTTAAAAAATTAAATCCCGAGTAGAATAAAGGAATCGAGAAAAAAGCAAGCGAGTGAAAAGGGTTAAAATATCAAAACAGGTGTGCCTACTTTCTCCACTTTTAGTCAACACTAGAGGCCCGGTGCACGAAATCGTTCACCAGTGGGGTCTGGCTGGCCTACCCCAATTGGGGCCGATAGGGCCAGACTGGCCTTGGGAAGGGGCTGCGGGTGGTTGGCTGGCTGGCCCTGCTCCCTGGTCAAACTCCAAGTTGAATTACCACCTGAACTCCTAGTCAAAGGGACAATTTGCATATTAGCCTTTTATTATATAGGACTAGAGGCCCGGTGCATGAAATTCGTGCACAGCGGGGGTGGGAGGGGTGTCCCTCAGGGCAGCCTGCACCCTCTCCAATCTGGGACCCACCAGGATTGGGCCTAAACGGGCACTCGGACATCCCTCTCACAATCCAGGACTGCTGGCTCCCAACTGCTCGCCTGCCTGCCTGCCTTCCTGATTGCCCCTAACTGCTTCTGCCTGCCAGCCTGATCATCCCCTAACCACTCCACTGCCAGCCTGATTGATGCCTAACTGCTCCCCTGCCAGCGTGTTTGCACCTAACTGCCCTCCCCTTCAGGCCTGGTCCCCCCCAACTGCTCTCCCCTGCAGGCCTGGGTCCCACCCAACTGCCCTTCCCTGCAGGCCCGGTCACCCCCAACTTCCCTCCTCTGCCAGCCTGGTCACCCCTAACTGCCCTCCCCTGCGGGCTTGATCGCCCCAACTGCCCTCCCTTGCAGGCCTGGTCCCTCCCAACTGCCCTCCCCTGCTGGCCATCTTGTGCCGGCCATCTTGTGTCCACATGGGGTCAGGATCTTTGACCACATGGGGGCAGCCATCTTGTGTGTTGGAGTGATGGTCAATCTGCATATTATTCTTTTATTAGATAGGATAGAGGCCTGGTGCATGGGTGGGGGCCAGCTGGTTTGCCCTGAAGGGTATCCCGGATCAGGGTGGGGGTTCCCTTGGGGTGTCGGGTGGCCTGGGTGAAGGGCCTGTGGTGGTTTGCAGGCCGGCCACGACCCCTGGCGACCAAAGCAGAGGCCCTGGTATCTGGGATTTATGTATCTTCTACAATTGAAACTTTGTAGCCTGGAGGGGAGCCAAGCCTCCTGCTTGCTCTATGGTGTCAGCCATTTCTGTTGGAATTTATGTGTACCTATAATTGAAACTTTGTAGCCTAGGCCAGCCAGAGGCCTAGGCCAGCCAGGGCTGCAGAAGCTTTGCTTCCTCCATTGCCAGGGGCAACCCTTGCCTCCTGCTCTTTCCAGCTCCGTAGCTGCCGCCATTTCTGTTTGGATTTGTTTACCTTCTATAATTGAAACTTTGTAGCATTGAGTGGAGGCCTAGGACAGCAAGGGCAGGCGGAAAGCTTGGCTTCCTCTGTTGCCAGGGAAACCCAAGCCATCCGCCTGCTCTCTGTGGCCACAGCCATCTTGGTTGGGTTTATTTGCATATCTGTTCCTGATTGGTGGGTGGGCGTGGCTTGTGGGTGTAGCAGAGTTAGGGTCGATTTGCATATTACTCTTTTATTAGATTAGATAGGACTGGTAGTCCTAGCCAATTAGGCACGAAAAATAAACAAAAGGCAACTAAGTCAGGAAAGAATAGTAAAACTGTCTCTATTGACAAATAGCATAGTATTATATGTACACCCCACCCTGGTTGGGTTGCTCGGTTAGAGCACTGTCCCAGTACACCAAGGTTAGGGGTTTGATCTTCAGATAAGGCACACATGAGAAGCAACCAATAAAGGCATAAATAAGTGGAACAACAAATCAATGTCTCTCTCCCTCTGTTATCCTCTCTAATGCATCCTCTGTAAAAAATTAATAAATTTTAAAAGAAAACAATCCTATGTACAACAGCCTCAAAAACAATGAAATGCTGACAACTTAACCAAGAAACTGAAAGATTGGTATACTGAAAACTATTAAGACAATGAAGAAACGTAAGAAACAAATAAATGTAAACATATTCATGTTCATGGATTGGAAGAATATTGTTAAAATGTCCACACAACCTAAAGCAATCAAGAGACAAAGCAATCCCAATCAAAATTCCAATGTCCTTTTTCACAGAAATAGAAAAAAAATCCTAAATTTGTATGAAATCACAAAAAACTCAGAAAAGCCAAAGCAATCTTAAGAACAACAAAGTGGAGGCATCATGCTGCCAGATTTCAAACTATTCAATAAAACTACAGTAACCAAAATAATATGGCACTGGCAAAACACAGAACAAAAAGCCCAAAAACAAAGCCAAGAATGTGGGGTCAATTAAGTTTTGGCAAAGGAGCTAAGAGTATACAATGGGGAAAAGACTATCTCTTCAATAAATAGTGTTAGGGAAACTAAACTACATGCTAAATAAAGAATGAAACTGGAAGAGTGCAAAATGGTGGCAGAGTAAGTGAAATCTACACAGACACTCTCCCAGGACCAAACTGGAAATACAACTAAAATACTGAACCACCCTGAAAAATCAACTGAATTCTAGCTGGAGAGAACCCTGATAACCAAGGACAGAAAGTGGAGACCTCACAGAGACTGGTAGGAAGTGGGGAGACAAGGGGTGGCTGGGCTCCCATAGACAGCAACTGAAGTTCCAGAGGGATATCTCAGCTATGGGGGGATTCCCACTGAGAACTCTTGGGTCAAAGCTGGGCTGCAAAGCCCAGACCACTAGAACTGAGAAGGGTGCCCACAAAACATCTGGCTATGAAAAGCAGCAGGGCTGCTGTCTGCCAGACAGCTGTAGAGAGGGAGAGAAATGCAGGCACCATCTTAAAGGGCCAACACACAAAATTTAGTGTGAGGAACTCAAATTGGATTTCGGCAGAGGGAGAGCTGAGTAGAGTGGAGTTGTGTGAGGGGAGTCTAGGCTTGGGGTTCTGGGGTTAGAGACTGGAGGGTAGCCACCTAGGTTTCCTTTACTGAGTCATTCCCTCACCCTGTAGTGGACATCTTTAGATAGAATTTTTATATCTAAGCAGTCTTTGCCTGGGGGGAAAGCAGTTGCCCCACCCTGTTGGAAGACCTCTCAACCTACTCTGTGATCAAGAGCCTGAGGCTAATCAAGTCTAAGTGTCAATGGGACTGCAAAGCAGAGGCGGGTCTCTGGAGGCTTTGAGTCTTCCTTTGCATGATCTAAGCCCAGGCCCCGGGCTAGGAAAAGCAGACCCTGGTGCACATCTTGGTCCCAGCCACAGCAGACGGAGCAAAAAGCTAATAGCTCCAAACAGAGTACTTAGGGTCAGTCACAAACAGCATCTGACGTTGTCCTGCTCTAGAGATTGGCAGTCATAGCAGATCTACCTAATACACAGACATAAATCCAAACAGGCAACCAAAATGGGGAGGGAAAAAAGTCCCGAACGAAGGAACAGAATTCTTCAGAAGAGCTAAATAAAATGGAGGTAATACATTTATGACACATAAAAGTTCAGAATAATGACGGTAAAGATGCTTAACAGCATGAAATGAGATATAGTAGAAATGAAGAATGATATAGCACTAATAAAGGACACTGGAAAGAATACACAACCTATTCGGAGAAGGATTGGTTCACTGAATTAGAAGACAGGGTAGAAAAGAATAACTCAGAGAACTAAAAAGAAAAACAAAACAATTTAAAAACAGGAGAACAGCTTAAGGCAGTTGTGCGACAATAGAGAGAGAACGTGTATGAAGAAATAATGCAGATAACTTCCCTAACCAGGTGAAGGAAAAAATAACACAAATCCAGGAGGCACAATGAGTCCCAAGCAAGAAGAACCCAAAAAGATTCGTACCCAGACACATCATAATAAAAATGGCAGAATTAAAGACAAAGAGAGAAGGAGCTCCCATAAGGCCGACAGCTCATTTCTCACCAGAAACTCTACAGGTCAAAAGGGAATAGCATGAAGTATTAAAAGTAATGAGAAGCAAGGATCTGAAACCAAGATTACTATATCCAGTAAAGCTATCATTCAAAAATACGTGGTGAAATAAAGAGCTTCCCAGACAAAAAAAAAAAAAAAAAAAAAAGTTAAAGGAGTTTATCACTACCACTGTAAGAAATGCTAAAGGGACTGCTGTAATGAAAAGGAGAGAGAAAAAGAGGCATAAAGAATTAAAATGGCGCCGAAACCAGTTTGGCTCAGTGAATAGAGCGTCGGCCTGCGGATTCAAGGGTCCCGGGTTCCATTCCGGTCAAGGGCATGTACCTTGGTTGCGGGCACATCCCCATTAGGGGGTGTGCAAGAGGCAGCTGATCAATGTTTCTCTCTCATCGATGTTTCTGACTCTCTATCCCTCTCTCTTCCTCTCTGTAAAAAATCAATAAAGTATATTAAAAAAGAATTAAAATGGCAATAAGTACCTATAAAAAATGACCTTAAATGTAAATGGGATATACATCCCGGGACTCTACAACCACAACACCCAGCAAACAGCTGTGAACCCAGGAACACTGGATCTCAAGCAACGCAAATACGTGGACACGGATGAGCTCTGCACCGTCTCACAGAAAGGTCGTTTCACCTAGGAAAAGGAGAGAGTTACATAACCAGATACCTGGAGAAGATAGATCATGGGGAGACAAAGAAACAGCCTGCATATGAAAAGGAGGCATCACCAGAAAAGAAAACAAAATGGAGGCAAGCAATATGTCAGAGAAATTATTCAGAGAAATGGTCATAAGGTCGCTGAAAAGAATGGCAGACAAATTCAACAATATGTATAAGAACCAAGAGTAAATTAAGAAGAAACAAGAAGAAATGAAAAATAACATCACTGCTATAAAGAACTCAATAGAAAGCATCAACAGTAGAGGAGAAGAAGCAGAGGACCGCATCAGTGAGCTAGAAGACAAGGTAGGAAAAAATACCCAGGCAGGGCAGCATCTAGATAAAAAACTTAAAAAAGAAAAAAAACAGGAGGAGAGCCTATGGGAATTGTGGAACAACGTGAAATGAAACAATATCCGCATAATTGGGGTGCCAGAAGGAGAGGAAACTGAGCAAGGAATAGAAAACCTGTTTAAATAAATAATGACAGAAAACTTTCCTGATATCGAGAAGAAAAAAAAAAAATCTAAGAAGCTCAGAGTCCCAAACAAAATGAACCCCAAAAGTCTGACGCCAAGGCACATTATAAGTGAATTGGAAAACGCCAAAGACAAAGTAAGAATCTTAAAAGTGACCAGAGAGAGACAGAAAGTTACCTACAAAGGATTCCCCATCAGACTAATGACTGACTTAACAGAAACACATCAGACAAGAAGGGAATGGAATGAAATATACAAAGTATTGCAAAGGAAGGGTCTGAATCCAAGAATACTGTACCCAGCAAGGCTATCAATCAAAATTGAGGGGAAATCAGGAACTTCACAAACAAAAAAAGACTAAGGGAGTTTATTACCACCAAACCAGCAATGCAAGAAATGCTAATGGGTCAGCTGTAAAAGGAATAGGAAGCAAAGAAGGAACACAGGCGTCAAAAATAAAAATGGCAACAAACAAGTACCTATCAATAATAACTTTAAATGCAAATGGATTAAATAACCCAATCAAAAGACAAAGGGTGGCTGAGTGGATAAGAAAATGTGATCCATATATCTGCTATCTACAGGAAACCCATCTCAAAAAAAGGACTCACACAGACTGAGGGGGAAGGGATGGGAAAAGGTTTTTCAGGCAAATGGAAATGGAAAAAAAAAGCTGGGGTAGCAATACTTATATCTGATAAATTAGATCTCAAAGTGAAGGACATAAGAAGAGATCGGGGAGGCCACTTCATAATACTAAAGGGAGCAATCCAACAGGATGAAATAACTCTGGTAAACATATACGCACACAATACAGGAGCACCCAAATACATACAAAAACTTTTGGAGGCTATCAAGGGAGAGATTGACAGCAATAGAGTCATAGTAGGGGACTTTAATACACCACTATCACCATTGGACAAATCCTCTAGACAAAAAATCAGCAAAGAAACAGCAATCCTAAATGACTCACTACATCAGATGAAATAAACTGACATCTTTAGAACATTCCACCCCACAGCCACAGAATATACATTCTTCTCAAGTGCACATGGGTCATTTTCAAAGATAGACCATATGCTGGGTCACAGGCAAAGTCTCTTCAAATTCAAGACGACAGAAATTATATCAAGCATCTTCTCAGATCACAGTGGCATAAAACTGGAAATCAACTACAATAAAAACAATGAAAAAAATCAATCACCTGGAGGCTAAATAGCCTACTATGAAACAATGACTGGGTTACCAGAGAAATGAAAGAAATAAAAAGCATCATGGCAACAAATGACAATGAAAACACAACAATCCAAAATCTATGGGACACAATGAAAGCAGTCTTGAGAGGGAAGTTCATAGCTCTACAAACCTACCACACAAAAAAACAAGAAACAATGGTAAATTACCTAGCCCTACAACTCAAAGAGTTAGAAAGAAAGCAACAAGAAAAGCCCAGTGTAAGAAGAAGAAAGGAAATAATAAAGATCAGAGCAGAGATAAATGAAAGAGAGACCAAAATACAATACAAAAGATCAACGAAACCAAGAGCTACTTCTTTGAAAGGATAAACAAGATCGATGAACCTCTAGCCTGGCTCACCAAGAAGCAAAGAGAGAGGACCCAAAAAACAAAATCAGAAATGAAAGAGGTGACGTAACAACCGATCCCCCAGAAATACAAACAATTATGAAAAAATACTATGAACAACTCAATTCCAACAAAAAGGACAACCTAGAAAATGGACATATTCTTAGAAAAATACAAGCTCCCAAAACTCAACCAAGAAAAATAAAAAAACCTGAATAGGCAGATAACTACTGAAGAAATTGAACCAGCGATCAAAAATCTTCCAGCAAACAAAAGCCCTGGTCTGAATGGCTTTAGAGGGAAGTTCTACCAAGCATTCAAAGAATAACTAAAATCTATCCTCCTCAGATTATTCCAAAAAATTCAAGAGGAAGGAACAATTCCAAGCTTTTTCTATGAAGCCAGCATTACCCTGATCCCGAAACCAGATAAAGACACAACAAAAAAAGAGAACTATAGGCCAATATCCTTGATGAACATAGATGCTAAAATCAACAAAATTCTAGCAAATCGATTCAGCAATATATTAGAAAGATCTTACACCATGAACAAGCATGATTTATTCCAGGGATGCAAGGCTGGTATAATATCCTCAAGTCAATAAATGTGATACATCACATAAATAAACTGAGAGACAAAAATCACATAATCATATCAATTGATGCAGAAAAAGCATTTGACAAAATCCAACACCCCTTAAAAACTCTCAGCAAAGTGGGAATAGAGGGATCATATCTCAACATAATAAAAGCCCTATATGAAAAGCATACAGCCAACATCATACTGGATGGGCAAAAATTAAACTCATTTCCCCTAAGAACAGGAACAAGACAAGGATGCCCACTTTCACCACTCCTGTTCAACACAGTACTAGAAGTACTAGCCATAGCGATCGGACAACAAGAAGAAATAAAAGATATCCAAATTGGAAAAGAAGTAAAACTGCCCTTATTTGCAGATGACATAACACTATACAAAGAAAACCCCAAAAACTCCATCAAAACACTGCTAGACCTAATAAATGAATTTGGCAATGTAGCAGGATACAAAATTAACACCCAGAAATCTATGGCCTTTTTATACACCAACTAGAGGCCCCGTACATGAAATTTGTGCATGGGGGGGGGGGGGTGTCCCTCAGTCCAGCCTGCATCCTCTCCAATCTGGGACTGCTCGAGGGATGTTTGACTGCCCGTTTAGGCCCTACCCTGGTGGGATCGGGCCTAAATGGGCAGTTGGACATCCCCCTCACAATCCAGGACTGCTGGCTCCCAACCGCTCGCCTGCCTGCCTACTCCTAACCGCTTCTGCCTGCCAGCCTCATCACCCCCTAACCACTCCCTTGCCAGCCTGATCGACGCCTCACTGCTTCCCTGGGGGCCCGATTGCCCCTAACTGTCCTCCCCTGCTGGCCTGGTTACCCCTAACTGCCCTCCCCTGCCAGCCTGGTCCCCCGCAACTAGCCTCCCCTGCTGACCTGGTTCCCCCCAACCACCGTCACATGCAGCCCTGGTCGCCCACAAATGCCCTCCCCTGATTGCCTGGTCACCCCTAAGTGTCCTCCCCTGCAGTCCTGGTCACCCTCAAGTGCCCTCCCCGGAAGGCCTGGTTCGCGCCCCCCGCAAGTGCCCTTCCCTGCAGGCCATCTTGTGGAGGCCATCTTGTGTCCACATGGGGACAGCCATCTTTGACCACATGGAGGCGGTCATCTTATGTGTGGGAGTGACAGTCAATTTGCGTATTACTCTTTTATTAGATAGGATAATGAACTTTGAGAAATGCAAAAATAAAATTAATAATCCCATCTACCATTGCACCAAAAAAATTAAGATGCCTAGGAGTAAACCAAGGACATAAAACAGCTGTACCCAGAAAACTACAGGACACTGAAAAAAGAGATAAAGGAAGACATAAACAAATGGAAGAACATACCATGTTCATGGATTGGTAGAATCAACATCATTAAAATGTCCATACTACATGAAGCAATCTATAGATTCAATGCAATACCTATTAAAATACCAACAGCATATTTCAAAGATCTAGAACAAACTCTCCAAAAATTCATCTGGAATAAAAAAAGACCCCGAATAGCCACAGCTGTCCTGAGAAAGAAGAGCAAAGTTGGAGGGATCACAATACCAGATATCAAACTATATTACCAAACCACAGTTCTCAAAACTGCCTGATACTGGCCCTAGAACAGACATATAGACCAATAAAACAGAATAGAGGACCCAGAAATTGAACCAAGCCATTATACTCAATATTTTACAAAGGAGGCAAAAGCATACAATGGAATCAAAACAGCCTCTTTAATAAATGGTGCTGGGAAATTTGGTCAGACACATGCAAGAAAAATGAAACTAGATCACCAACTTACACCATACACAAAAACAAACTCAAAATGGCTAAAGGACTTGAATGTAAGACGGGAAACCATAAAAATCCTACCTGACTCCATAGGCAGCAAAATTGCAGACATATGTCATAGCATTATCTTCAAAGACACAGATCCTAGGGCAAAAAGAGACTAAGGAGAAAATAAATAAATGGGACTACATCAAAATAAAAAGCTTCTGGACTGCAAAAGAAACCATCAACAAAACAACAAGAAAGCCCACTGCATGGGAGATCATATTTGCCAAAGTTATCTCCGATATGGTTTAATCTCCAACATTTACAGGGAATTCATACAACTTCACAAAAGGAAGATAAACAACCCAATCAAAAAATGGGCAAAGGACCTAAATAGACACTTTTCAAAAGAGGACATAAGAAAGGCCAAGAGACACATGAAAACATGCTCAAAGTCACTAATCATCCGAGAAATGCAAATCAAAACAACAATGAGGTACCACCTCACACCTGTCAGAATGGCTATCATCAACAAATCAACAAATGACAAGTGCTGGAGAGGATGCGGAGAAAAAGGAACCCTCCTTCACTGCTGGCTAGAATGCAGACTGGTGAAGCCATTGTGGAAAACAGTATGGCCTTTCCTCAAAAATTTAAAAATGGAACTGCCATGTGACCCAGTAATACCACTTCTAGAAATATATCCCAAGAAAACAGAAACACCAATCAGAAAGGATATATGCACCCCTATGTTCAGAGCAGCACAATTCACCATAGCTAAGATGTGGAAACAGCCTAAATGCCCATCAGCGGATGAGTGGGTTAGAAAACTATGGTACATCTACACAATGGAATACTACACTGCTATAAAAAAAGAAGAAATTCTTACCATTTGCCGCAGTATGGATGGAACTGGATAGCATTATGCTAAGTGAAATAATCTAGGCAGTGAAAGAAAAATACCACATGATCTCACTCACTTATCGATAATAAAGAACATGATAACCTGATGAACAAAAAGATAGATACAGAGACAGAGAAGCATCGAACAGACTGGCAAATTACGTCGAGAAGGCTGGGTAGTTTTGGGGAGGGGTAAGAGATCAACCAAAGGATTTGTATGCATGCATATAAGCATAACCAATGCACATAAGACATTGGTGGTGGGGTGAGGGCATGTGCTAGGGGGCAGGGGAGGCCAGAGGGACGTCAATGAGGAAAAAAGGAGACATATGTACCACTATGTGTAATACTTTAAACAATAAAATAAAGTAAAAATGTAAATGGGTTAAATGCTCCAATCAAAAGGCATAGGGTAGCTGAATGGATAAGAACACATGACCCATATATTTGCTGTCACCTCAGAACAAAAGACACACAGAATGAGAATGAAGGGGGAAAAAATGTTCCATGCATAATGGAAATGAAAAAAAGCTGGGGTGGCAATACTAATATCTGACAAAAGAGACTTCAAAATGAAGGCCATCACAACAGACAATAAAGGTCACTACAAAATACTAAAGGGACAGATCCAACAAGAGCATATAACCCTGGTAAACATATATGCACCCAATGTAGGAACACCTAAATATATTACAAAAAAACTTCTGGATGAATTCAAGGGAGAGATCGACAGCAATAGAGTCAGAATAAGGAACTTTAACACCCTGCTGATATCACTGAATAGAGCTTCCAGACAAAATATTGACAAGGTAACAGTGATTCTAAACAACATACTAGACAAAACATATTTAATTGACATTTATAGAACATTTCACTCAAAAGCTACAGAATGTACATTCTTCTCAGATGCACATGGGTCATTCTCAAAGACAGACCACATGTTAGGACACAAAACAAATCTTTACAAGTTCAAGAAGATTGAAATCATATCAAGCACCTTCTCAGATCACAATGGAATTAAATTAGAAATCAACTACAATTAAAACACTCAAAAATATGGAGGCTAAATAGCAGGTTATTAAACAATGAATGGGTTACCAACAAATCAAGAAAGAAATAAAAAATTTCCTGGAAACAAATGAAAATGAACACACAACAACCCAAAATCTGCAGGACACACCAAAAGCAATCCTGAGAGAGAAGTTCATAGCACTACAAGCCTACCTCAAAAAAATTAAGCGATTTAACCCTACAACTTAAAGAACTAGAAAGAGAACAAGAGAAGCCCAAAGTAGAAGGGAGGAAATAATAAAGATTAGAGCAGAAACTAATGACATAGAGGCTAAAAAAATAATACAAAATATCAATGAAACCAAGAGCTGGTTCTTTGAAAAAAATAACAAAATTGATTAACCTTTAGCCAGGTTCATCAAAAAACAAAGAGAACCCAAATAAATAAAATCAGAAACAAAAGAGGTGAAGTAACAATGGATACCACAGAAAAACAAAGGATTAGAAGAAAACACTATGAACAACTATTTGCCAACAAGCTGGACAACATAGATGAAACATAAAAATTCCTAGAAAAATACAATCTTCCAAAAACATAATTAAAAAACCTGAATAGGCCAATAAAAAATGATGAAAATGAAGCAGTAATCAACAACAACAAAAAAGCCCTGGCAGTCCATTAGGCCTCACAGGGGTTTTACAAACATTCAAAGAAGAATTAACACCTATCCTCCTCCAACTATTCAAAAAAATTCACAAGGAAGGAACATGCTTTTTAGGAGACCAGCATTATCCTAACTCCCAAACCAGATAAAAACACTTCAAAGAAAGAGAACTACAGACCAATATTCCTGATGAACATTAGATGCTAAAACCCTCAACAAAATATTAGCAAATCAGATCCAGCAATGTAATGAAAATGTTATACACCATGACCAAGTGGGATTTATTTCTGGGATGCAAGGCTGGTATAATATTCACAAGTTAATAAGCATGATACATCACATAAATTGAAAGACAAAAATCACATGATCCTATCAATACATGCAGAAAAAAGCATTCAACAAAATCCAACACTCATTTTTTATATAAATTCTTAGCAAAGTGGAAATAGAAGGACCATATCTCAACATAATAAAGGCTATCTATGACAAACCTTCAGCAAACATCATACTCAGTGGGCAAATACTAAAACCATTTCCCCTAAGAACAGGAACAACAAAATGGGGATGTTGGCTTTCACCACTCATATTCAACATAGCACTGAATGTCCTAGGCACAGGGATCAGACAAGCAGAAATAAAAGACATCCAAATTGGAAATGAGGAAGTAAAATTCTCATTACTTGCAGATGACATAACGTGGTACATAAAAAACCCTAAAGACTCCACCATGAAAACTACTAGATTTTAATAAGTGAATTCGGCAAATTTGCAGGATACAAAATTAACGCCCAGAAATCAATGGCATTTTTACAAACTCATAGTGAATTAGCAGAAAGAGAAACTAAACAATCCCATTTATCACTGCAACAAAATAAATTAAGATGCTTAGGAATAAACTCAAACAAAGGGGTGAAAGACTTATACTCTGAAAACTACAGGGCATTGAAAACAAAAACAGAGGAAGATATAAACAAGAGGAAGAATATACCGTGTTCATGGATTGGAATAATTAACATAGTTAAAATGTCCATAACTACCCAAAGTAAATCTCTAGATTCAATGCAATCCCTATTAAAATACCAACAGCATATTTCACAGATCTAGAATAAATACTCCAAAATTTATTGGTACTAAAAAAGACCCTTGAATAGCTGTAGCAATAGTGAGAAAAAACAAAGTTCGAGGGATCAAAATACCAGATATCAAGTTATATTACAAAGCTACTGTAATAACAGCCTGGTACTGGCATAAGAACAGGCATATAGATCAATGGAACAGGGACCCTAGAAATCAACCCAAGGCTGAGGCTGGGTCCCGGGCCCGGGTGAAGCCGTGCACCCCTGTGTCTGGGTGAGGCTGGGTCCCGGGCCCAGGTGAGGCCGCACGCCCCCGGGTCCGGGTGAGGCCGCGTGCCCCCGGGTCCGAGTGAGGCCGCGCACCCCTGGGTCCGGGTGAGGCTGGATCCCGGGTCCGGGTGAGGCCGGATCCTGGGTCTGGGTGAGGCCGCGCGAACCTGGGTCCGGGTGAGGCCACGCGCCCCGGGGCCCGGGTGATGCTGGGTCCCGGGTCCGAGTGAGGCCATGCCCCTGGGTCCGGGCGAGACCAAACCAGAGGGATTCGGACCTGCATTACCACCATTTGTCCACCATCCAGAACTGAAAAGTCAGTGCTGACATGTACACATAAGGAACTGGTGGACATTGAAATTGGGACTCAAAAGAACTGTTGGTCCAGAAAGAAACTCACTACAGACTGATTCATTTGCCTGTCAGCATAACTATTATTGCTCATCTCACATTCGGTTCTTATAAGTATATTTCTAGTAACACATGATCTCACTCATCTAGGGGAAATGATGAACAACATAGGCTAATGAACAAGAACAGACCCAGAAACAAAGAGGCATCGATCGGACTGTCGGGCCTCAGAGGGAGGGTAGGGGAGGGAGGGTGTAGGGGGGAGAGATCAACCAAAGGACTTGTGTGCATGCATACGAGCCTGGCCAATAGTTAAGGACAACAGGGGAGTGGGGGCATCCGTGGGGAGGGGTGTGGGATGGGAATCGGGGGATGAGGATAAATATGTGACACCTTAATCAATAAAGAAATTTAAAAAATAAAATAAATAAATAAAATGAACATTGAAGAAAAAAAAAAAGAAATCAACCCAAGCCATTATGCTCAACTATTTGGCAAAAGAGGCAAGAACATACAAAGGAGTCAAGACAGTCTCTTCAATAATTGGTGTTGGAAAAATTGGATAGATGCATGCAAAAAAGTGAAACTAGACCACCAACTTACACCATTCCCAAGAACCAACTCCAAATGAATAAAAGACTTAAATGTTAAGTTGTGAAACCATAAAAAAAAACAAACAAAAACAAACCACACCTAGAAGAAACCATAGCGGAGAAAATAAACAAATGGGACTACATCAAAATAAAAAGCTATGCACAGCCCTAGCCGGTTTGACTCAGTGGATAGAGTGTCAGCCTGTGGACTGAAGGGTCCCAGGTTTGATTCTGGTCAAGGGTACATGCCCAGGTTGCGAGGCTCAGTCCCCAGTAGGGGATGTGCAGGAGGCAGCCGATTGATGATTCTCTCTCATCACTGATGTTTATGTTTCTGTCTCTCTCTCTCTCTCCCTTCCTCTCCGAAATAAATCAAAATATATCTTTAAAAAAACTACCATGAGATAACACCTCATTAGGTGTTAGGATGGCAATTATGAAAAAGACAAGAGGATATACAGAATGGGAACCCTTTTGTACACTGTTGGTGGGAATATAAACTGGTACAGCCACTATGGAAAACAGTATAGAGGTTCCTCAAAAAGGTAATAATAGAACTATCATATAATCCAGCAATCCCACTTTTGGGTATATACATAAAGGTAAAAAATAACCATTATCTTGAAGAGATATCTGTCCTCCCATGTTCATTACAGCATTGTTCACAACAGCCAAAGGAAACAACCTAAGTGTTTGCAACAGATAAATGGATTTAAAAAAAATGTAATGTGCAAAACAGGTCCTCAAAAAACATCACTTCATTCAAGATTGTTTTAAAACATTAGTGAGATGCCATAGGAACTTAACTCTTGTTTTATATCAATTCGCCTATGGTAAAAATGGTTCATTATAGGTCTTTTCATGTAAAGTGACAGAACCTATAGACAACATTGCGATTCACTGTGTATACAATGGAGTATCATTCACCCTTTAAAACTAAGAAAATCCTGTTAGTTCCAACAATAATGAACGCAGGAGGGCATTATGCTAAGTAAGATGAGCCAGACAGTGAAAGACAAATACTGCATGGCATCATTTATATGTGGAATGTTAGAAAAAAAAAAAAAAGTAGCCCTAGCTGGTTTGGCTCAATGGATCGAGTGTCGGCCCATGGAAGAGTCCCTGGTTTGATTCCAGTAGGTCCTGAGGGTACATGCCTCAGTTATAAGCTTGATCCCCAGCCCCAGTCGGGGTGATTTCGGGAGGCAAGCAATCAATGTGTCTCTGTCTCCCCGCTTCCTTCCACTCTCTCTAAAAATCAATGAAAAAAGATCCTCGAGTGAGGATTAACAACAACAAAGTTGCCTGTAGATGCAAAATCATGGCCCTGAACTGACCTGTTGTATTAATAAACTCACTAAATTGTGTGAATGTAAAATTTTGATGACAATACAAACAAAAAGGTAAAAAAAAAAAAAAACAACAACCAAAAACACCTATTTAGAAAGAACTGGGTAGTGCTGGAGTCTAGAAGCTTGGTTGGGTTAAAATTTCAGTTCAGTCATTTTTTCATTTGTATGACCTAAGACAGGTAAGCCCTCTTTTGTTTCCCCATCTATAAAATGGGGATAACAGTACCTACCTCACAGTACTGCTGAGGATTGACATCAGTGTGAACAGAGTGCATCTCTAAGCTACTCTGTGGTAGGAAAAGCTACAAAAAGAAGAGTCTAGTTGTCTTCAGAGAATTCATAGTCTAAACAGAAAACGATAGCATAACAAAATATAGAAGTATAATAATCATTAAATACTATAAGGGGCTAAGATATGCTTAACCCAGGGTCAAGGAAAGTTTTCTAAACCCTTAGTATATTATCTTAAAAGATAAGCACAAAGGAAAAGAAAGATTTGTTCCAGAGAGAGGGAGCAATATGTAGAAACGCACTGGGATGAGGGAGCATGATGTACTAGAGAATTTGTGAGAACAGTACAGTAAAACCTTGATACAATGGAATAATATGGGCAAAGGAGTATCTGTTAAAACTGAATGTCCGTTATTTCCTGAATATGTACATAAAAATTTGGCAAATTAGTTTACCCGTTTTTACTTATGTAGACACACTTATGTAATTAAAATTAAGTATATGTGAAAAGTTTAATTTCACAGAATGGTATTTTATGTATATTACTGTAATTTTAAATTTATACTGAACAGATCTAGTAAATACATGCATTCATCAGTCACCACGAGCAAACAAATGCACATGGCTGGAGCGTGGCTTAGTGCACATTGGAATGTCAGCTGGCACACGTTAAAACTGCTGCAGAAAGCCACACCATGCCAAGAAAGAATCAATTACTAGCGTAAAGCGGTGTGATTATGTGCTAATCATTCCCCAAACATTTACAAGCATTGATTTCTGGATTTAAAAAGTGGACAATAGCTGTAGAAAAAAAAAAAAAAAAACATGATTATTTATAAACATATATTGGTTAAAAGCATTGTAAAATTAAGAGGGTGTTAATTTTCACATGACATAACAAACCAGAAATTTTGTCCATTAAATCCAAAGTCCATTAAATCCAGGTGTGCAAAATCGAGGGTTTACTATGTTTAGGAGAGCAGAAAAAAACAAAGGGATAGCAAGGTAAGTAGAGATTCAATCATAAATCTTAAAATATCATAAGGATATAAATTTTAACTTCAGCAAGGAGGAGGGTGGTAAGATTTTAATCATGGAACTAATAGGATATTTACATTGTTGCACAGCCACTGCTAACAGCATAGATTAGAGACTAGAAGAGGCAAGCAAAACTGAAGTTAGGGAACCATTTACAACAGCGGTCACCAACCTTTCGGACCTCACGGACCACCGATTGGCGACCACTGATTTAGAAAGCCTATACAGAAACTCCAGCAAGATGAGAATGATGGAAAAATAAATGTCTACAGAACCATAACCATATGCTGGCTGAGTCTTGATGTCCATTCCTAATAACACTGCTGTATTTCAAATTCTAATTTCCTCTAGTTTAAACTCCCATAATAATCTCCTTGACTTTCCTGAATTAGACCCAAGTTCCCCATGGAAAGCTCTGATTTATCTCCCCCTGCTAAAAAACCTTCAATAAATACTTTTACGAAACCTAACTTTTATTTTCTTACATGTCAAAATCGGTGAAAAAAGAACTTGAAACTACAGGGAGGAAAGAAAAGCAGACTCAATAAAAGCATCATTAACATAATAACTACTATTTATTGAACACTTATTGTTTACCAAGCATTTAAGTTTTCCATATATTATCTACTCATATTCTGAAGTACTTTTCATAGATGAGGAAACTAACTTAACAGGACCTGACTTTAAAAGTTTTCCTAGCCCTAGCTGGCCTGCGGACTGAAGGGTCCTGGGTTTGATTCTAGGCAAGGGCACATGCCCAGGTTGCAGGCTCAATCCCCAGTAGGGGGCATGCAGGAGACAGCCGATCAATGATTCTCTCTCATCATTGATGTTTCTCTCCCTTTCCCCACCTCTCGGAAATCAATAAAAATATGTCAAAAATAAATAAATAAATAAACGTTTTCCTAAAAAGTGTAATTCTCAGAAGATGACAGCGGTGCTATAGTTTTCTTCTCTCCAAAACCCCATATATTGGATTCAATGAGACAGCAAAGCCTAAAACCAATAAACAAAAACTTTTACAACGAAACTAAACTAGCTAACAAGGTAGTTACACACACACACACACACACACGCCTCAAAAAAATAGGTCAGGAGCAAGTGATAGTCGTATGACCTGTGTATTATCAAGACCTGTGCAAGGAAAAAAAGAAAAAGAAAGACCTATGCAGAGAAAGCAGAGAAAAGTCATGGTGCACCTGAAGGACCTAGGAATGAATAGGAAAAGCACAAAAATCCAATAGATATTCACTAGAAGTCATGGCAGGACAATTTGGGAACAGCAGCTGAAAGTGAGATGAGTTCTGCCTACTCCAGAAGTGAGCCCACACATTCAGAGAAAGCTGAAAGGAAGAAGCCATCTTGCCCCCATGAGCTCTTGAAAGTGATCTGACCAACTCCCATCCAGAGATGACCCCACAATGAGAAAGGAACAATAGAGACGAAGATCTAAATGAAAGTAGAAGTAGAGAAGAAAGCAAACTGCCATGTTCTTAAACACTTCACAAAAACACAATGAAAGAGCTCTGTGAAGTTAGAAAAGATACTCTGAACCATGCCTCCTCAAAGTTCAGGAAAACTAACTTCATATAAAAACACACAACAAAAATATATTCAATATGAAGTTATAAGAAAAAGTGGAGAATAAGGAAAAGAATAACATCCCTATAGACAACAAAAGGAAGCTAAAAATTTTGGACTTGTCCAAAATCAGATCATAATTGTATGATACTATTTCAAAATTAACTAAAGACACTGAAACAAATTATATGAGTCAGAATTAAAAAACGAAGTGATAAAATTCAGCAAAGAAATTGAAATAAAAGCATTACTTTGGGAAATAAAGACTAAACTAGAAAGTACACAAGAACAAATGAACATAGCAGGTAATACCAGTTAAAGGAGGAAATTTTTAAAAATTCAAAATGGAATTAAAAGAAAAATGTTCACTCTGAAAGACACTTGAGAATGAAAAGACAAGCCACATAGTACCAAATTATCTATACGTATAAAAGGCTAATATGCTAAGTGTCCAACCATCCAGATAATGACGTCACGTAGCAACGCCCGGCTTCCTCTCCCTAAAGACTAGCCTCCTTGCCGTTTCTTCAGCCCAGGAACAGGACCTGCTTTATCGCCAGGTGCAAACATTTCACACTTTAACCAAATGCCTGTGAAGCATTTCACCATGCCTCATCTCATTTGATCCTCACAGAAGTCCTGGAGTAGGTAGATAGGAGACTTGGTGGAATCCTATTTTCTTTTCATTAGCCAGAAAACGGGGATTTAAAAAGCTTAGAAACTTTACCTGACTGAAAAGAAATGGTGGACATTGAAAATGACTTCAGGTTTTCTCACTACGCAGAATATAGTCAAACACTGCTGCAGTTAAATATTTTACCATTTGTTCTCCCTGCGTGGTCTATAATAATAATGTGCTTTGTGTTGCTATTTACTGCTGTGTTGCTGACAATTACCTGAAAGAGAAGGTGAGGTGCTTCACTGGGCTGGAAAAAGTTTAGCTAAATCAGAAAGCAGGTCTAATTAAGCAAGTTTATTCTACACATATAAAAGGCTAAGTTGACTCGCTCATGCGCAATCATCTACACTAATAAGAGAGAAAAATACTAATTGACTATACCTTCGCTACGCTCACAGCCAGTCAGAGCGAGTATGCAAATTAACCCAACAAAGATGGTGGTTAATTTGCATACGCTGAGGGAGGGAGGAGTTAAGACTGAAGACAGCATAGAAGGAAGAGGGAGGGAAAGCGGAAAGCAAGGCAGCTGCCAGAGGGAAAGCGCGGGCAGGGCGGGGCAGGGTGGGCGATGCGTGCGGCCGCTTGCGGGAATCTTCCTGCAACGGGCTCCTACTATATAATAAAAGAGTAATATGCAAATTGACCGTCACACCAAGACACAAGAGGGCTGCCCCTATGTGGACACAAGATGGCTGCCACAAGATGGCCAGCAGGGGAGGGCAGTTGTGGGTGACCAAGCTGGCAGAGGAGTGCAGTTTGGGGAGACCAGGCCAGCAAGGCAGGGCAATTAGGGGGGACCCAGGCCTGCAGAGGAGGGCAGTTAGGGGGACTAAGCTAGCAGAGGAGGGCAGTTGGGGGGGACTAGGCCTGCAGGGGAGGGCAGTTGTGGGCAATCAGGCCAGCAGGGAGGGCAGTTAGGGGTGACCGGGCCAGCAGAGGAAAGCAGTTAGGAGAGACCAGGTCTGTAGAAAAGGGCAGTTATGGGCGATCAGGCCAGCAGGGAAGGCAGTAAGGGGTCACCAGGCCAGCAGAGGAGAATAGTTGGGGGAGACCAGGCCAGAAGGAGAGGACAGTTGGGGGGGAAGGACAGGCCTGCAAGGGAGGGCAGTTGGGGGGAGGCCAGGCCTGCAGAGGAGGGCAGTTAGGGGTGACCAGGCCAGCAGGGGAGGGCATTTAGGGGTGACCGGGCCAGCAAGGAAGGGCAGTTGGGGGCAACCAGGCCTGCAGGGGAGGACAGTTAGGGGCAATCGGGCCGGCAGGGAAGCAGTTAGGCGTCGATCAGGCTGGCAGTAGAGTGGTTAAGGGGTGATCAGGTTGGCAGGCAGAAGCAGTTAGGGGCAATCAGGCAGAGGCAGGCTAGCGGTTGGGAGCCAGCAGTCCTGGATTGTGAGAGGGATGTCCAACTGCCCATTTAGGCCCGATCATACTGGGATCGGGCCTGAAGGGGCGGTCGGACATCCCTCAAGGGGTCCCAGATTGAAGAGGGTGCAGGCTGGGCTGAGGGACACCCCCCCATGCACGAATTTCGTGCACTGGGCCTCTGGTACATATAATGCTCTCGCTGGTGCCAATCGCATGCATGTGTTTCGATCTGTCATGGTTGATCGTGAATTTGGTTGACACTTCTATCATAGGAAGAGGGCAAATAGCGATATTAAAGTATTTCTTCTAATTAATTTCCTTTCAATGTGCACGAATTCATGCTCTGGGCCACTAGTATGTTAGATGAAAGGCTTGTATCCATAATATGTAAAGAACTCTTAAAACCCAACACAAGAACAACCCAGTTTTAAAATGGGCAGACTTGAGTGAACAATTTACCAACAAAGATATACAAATAGCAAATGAGCATAAGGTGCTCTACATCATTACTTATTAGGGTACTACAAAATAAAACCTCTATGCAATAAGCACTGATTAGAAGGGCTAAAGTGAAAAAGACCGACCATACTAAGTGCTGAAAAGGCTGTGCGAAACTGAACTCAACTCCCATAATGCCAGTGGAAATGGAAACTGGTACAATCACTCTGGAAAAGTTTGACCGTTTTTAAGAAGTAAACATAGTACCACCACCCCACTTCTAGGTTTTGATCCAAAAGAAAAGAATACATGTGCCCATACAAAGATTTGCACACAAATGTTCACAGCAGCTTTTTTTATAATTAAAAAACTGGAAATAACCCAAATATCCATCAACAGGAGAATGTATAAAAAACTGTAGGATTTCCATATAATACTCAAGTATAAAAGGAATGCAACTACTGATATCTTTAATATTGGATCAATCTCAAAATAATCATTTTCCTGAAATTAAAAAAAAGCTGAAAAATTTGAAAATACATCTTCTAAAAACACACATTACCTGACTATACTGACCCAAAATCCCAACACTTAGAAAACTTACTGCACTTTAAAGAAAAAATCGTTTGTGAATCTAGGCAAAAAGAATTAGGTGGTTTACAAAGTAAAGAAAATCAGGTTATCATCAGATTTTTGACAGTAACTCTTTCAATTGGGGGAGGGAAGAAACAATGAAATTAACATATTTAAGCTACTCAATGGCAAAAAATGTAAAATAAAAATTTTATTTTCAGACAAACCGAACTTCAAGAACACAGGGCACAAAATGTTGGCAACACACAAGAACTCCATAAATACGTTTTCAAGAGCCTAAAGAATCCACTAGAGAATAAGCTTCTGACAGCCAAACTGACTAGATACACCAACATAAGGATTAGTGGTGAGCACTACATATATAACTAATATAAAACTGAAAGTAAATGATTGATAAACAATCATGCTCAGATAATGTAGACACCAACTAATTTTTTTTTAATTGTAGCTAAAATTGGGAGAGTGCATGTAAAAAAATATTTAACATTCTTAGTAGGAGTTATATTGGTGGTGTATAATGTTCAAGTCAGTAATTATGGAATATACTAACTCTACTAAGCCCTTAAGAACCAGGATTTTTGGTATGGAAGTAAAAAACCCTGAAGTCCTAATTTTGAATTTGAAGTAATATGAATCATGAAGTATTTTATCTAGCTCTATCCACTGAAGAGGCTAGAATGACCAATTCAATATAATAAGCATCTATAACACCCAGATTGTAGTCTTTAAACTCCCATTTTCCATTAAAAGAAGACAGGGTTTCTTCAAGAAATGGCTGATTCCAGGTCTGGGGCTGGAAATAAACTTAAAACATATTATTATACCAGAGATAAGGATTCTATCAAAGACTATTATGCTCAAGTCAAAAGACTCTAGAATCAATTAGAAGAGGTTCCCACTGGCCAAAGAGACAATTTGATTATCAAGAAGAAAACTGCAACTAAAATCCATCAAATTATTTATATCATTATTAAAACCATCACGTTTCTGTTTATTCACCACCTATTAAGTTAGAAATTGTAACCTTTGGAAAAGTGTTGCTCCATTTTCAGAAGAAAGTAACCTTTTCAACATAAAAGTAATATTTTTGAAATTGCCAAAAACAACCTGGGGGTTGTTATGGATAGACAGATAAGAAGATATCTCCCTTTTTATAACAGATCGATACCCCATGTTTTGGCATCTTCCCCAACTTCCTACAACAGGTAGTTTTTAACAGACTAGGAAGGAAAATTGTTCCAAAGCTCTTTAATCTTCCACCAACCTCCTCCTCAGTAAGAACCTATACTTATAATACTAAAATCTCTCTAAAGCGAAAAACACAAAAGTCAAATCAATTAAAAAAAGTAGCCTAGGCTATCACTGATTTCCATTCTATAAACAAAGTTGCATCTTATTGATGAGAATAAAAACAGAACTATAGAATTCTTAAGCAACTCATCCACCCTAAAACATCAGAGACCTGACTTCCTGTTCTTTACATTTTCATTTTATGTTATAACCTTAGAAGTTAGACAAAGCTCAGTTTAGCTATAAATGACAGAAACTGCAAGTTTCAGTATTAAAAGTTAAGGCATACCCATGTTGATTAAAAAAAATAACAAAGGCTAAATGTATAATAAAGCTAAATGTATAAGCATCAGTTGCTTAAAAGATAAATTTTAAAATATTTTCCATTCTCCATAGACAACCTACCACTACCAATCATCCTTTACAATAAAAGACTAATATACTAAGTATCCAGTAGGCCATTCAACCAATCAAAGAGTAATATGTTAATGATATGCTAAGGCCACTAAACTGCTCGCTATAACGTGCACTGACAACCAGGGGGCGGCACAGAACGAAGGAAGGCCCCGGCCGGGGGCCGCTAGGGACCCTACCCGTGCATGAATTTCGTGCACTAGGCCTCTAGTTTTAATACAAAATACTCTTAAAATAAATGTACAAATACCTAATAAGGATGGCAGAGACACATTGTTTAAGTCTTCTAACAAGAACAAAATAATTGTTTAGAAACAGGTTAAATTTAACCACTCCCCTGCCAGCCTGATTGATCCTAACTGCTCCCAGCCAGCCTGATTGCCCCTAACTGCCCTCCCCAGCAGGCCTGGTCACCCCTAACTGCCCTGCCCTGCAGGCTTGATCGCCCCCAACTGCCCTCCCTTGCAGGCCTGGTCCCTCTCAACTTCTCTCACCTGCTGGCCTAATCACCCACAACTGCCCTCCCTTGCAGGCCTGGTCCCTCCCAACTGCCCTCCCCTGCTGGCCATCTTGTTTCCATATGGGGGCAGCCATCTTTGACCACATGGCAGCAGTCATCTTGTGTGTTGGAGTGATGGTCCATTTGCATATTACTCTTTTATTAGATAGGATGGCCAATGAATTTTTATCCTAAAGGGAAGACAGTTTGTTCAGACCTGATAAGCAGAATAATGGGAGAGGTTTTAAAGTATTTATCTCCAGATAATTTAACATAATCTTGTGTATCAAAATTCTGAAAGTAAAAAATGCTTTTTGTAGAAAGGAGTAAGTATAGCTGAAACCGGTTTGGCTCAGTGGATAGAGCGTCGGTCTGCGGACTGGAAGGTCCCAGGTTCGATTCCGGTCAAGGGCATGTACATTGGTTGCGGGCACATCCCCCGGTGGGGGGTGTGCAGGAGGCAGCTGGTCGATGTCTCTCTCTCATCGATGTTTCTAACTCTCTATCCCTCTCCCTTCCTCTCTGTGAAAAATCAATAAAATATATTAAAAAAAAAAAAAAAAAAAAAAAGAAAGGAGTAAGTATAGACCAAACAGCGACTAGAAAGAACTGGCAATCTAAGCATTTATGATTTAGACATCAATTTATTTTTGAAATCGAGCATGTACTCATTTTTAAGCTTATCTATATGGGCACCAGTCAGTCATTTTGAACAAATTTTTTTTTTAGATTATATTGAGTTTTTTCCCCTAAAACCTAAATGAAGGGCAACCAAGATGGCGGCATAGGTAAACACCTGTACTTGCTGCCTCTCACAAATACATTAAAACTACAACTAAAAGACAAAACAAGTATCATCCAGAACCATGGGAAAGCGAGCTGAATGGAAGTTCTACAACCAGGAAAGGAAAAACCGCATTGAGACTGGTAGGAGGTGTGGTGGCGCATGCAAAACAAACTGGCAACTGGGTGCACTGTTTTTTTTCAATCGGGAGGGAGATACAAGCTCCCGATTGCTCTGAACTCCAGTTCTGGGTGAGACTCTGGGGACCCAGATTCATAAGGGGAGAAACTGGTCTGGCATCGGGCCAAAAGGCAAGGGTGGCTTTCTCTCAGAGGTGCTCCCAGCAATCCTTGTTCCTGCATGGAGGCACAGGACACAGAGACCCAGAGACCACTCTAGTGCAGGGCTGACAGCCACTGCTGTTTGCTCCTCATTGGTAATTCCCAGAGACCCCGCCCTACCCAATTTACAACCCCACCCAAGCTGTGCACAGAGGCTTTTTCATATGAATGGCCTGTCCTTTCTGCAGCCTAAAACCTAATAACCTGCAGCTGGGTCAAGGAGTTCCAAAGCTTCTAAAAGAAGGCCCAACACCCGACAGCAGCAGTCAAACTTGCTTCCCAGCTGGGCCTCATCTGGGCACTTCCAAACCCCAAACTAAGAGGAGGAATCTGCAGATCTCTCTGTAGCTCCTGCTGGGTGGCCTCAGGCAGACTGGCCAACTTTGCACCTCTCCTTGGAGACCCAAGAGCCAGTGTACCCAGTGGTCAGTATGAGACCATCCAGATTATAACTCTTCACATCCATAAGCAACACACTCAGGGGCAGACTTAGTGAGCGCCAAAGCCCCACTGAAGCAAGTCCTGCCCCATAAGGGTGTCTCCTGCACAGCAGATCTTCCAGCGTAGACACAGCTGATCCTCACAGCCAATTGGCCTGGAGGTCAATTCCTCCCAGTGATACCAACAGCAATCAAGGGTTAACTACAACAAGACTGTGCACACAGCCCACACAGGGGTGCACCAAGAGCGTCCACCTCAGGTGACTGGAGAGGTTGAGCCACTGGGTCCTATAGGACACCTACCACACAAGGCCACTCTATCAACACAGGGAAGCAGCCAAAATGCAGAGACAAAGAAACAGGTCACAAATAAAGAAATGGAAGAAAGCAAACTACTGGATATAGAGTTCAAAACCATGGTTATAAGGTTACTCAAGAATCTGCTAGAAACCTCCAAGAATTTTAGTGAGACCTTCAAGGACATGAAAAAGGACCAACTAGAAATTAAGCATACACTGACTGAAATAAAAAATAACATACAGAGATCCAACAGCAGACTAGAGGACCCCCGGAGTCAAGTCAAAAATTGGAAACACAAAGAAGCAAAAATCACCCAACTGGAAAAGCAAAAATAAAAAAGAATCAAAAAATATGAAAATAGTGTAAGGAGCCTCTGGGACAACTTCAAGCGTACCAACATCCAAATTATGGGGGTGCCAGAAGAAGAGAGAGAGCAAGATACTGAAAACCTATTTGAAGAAATAATGACTGAAAACTTCCCCCACCTGGTGAAAGAAATAGACTTACAAGTCCAGGAAGCGCACAGAACCCCAAACAAGAGGAATCCAAAGAGGACCACACCAAGACAATCATAATTAAAATGCCAAGAGCAAAAGACAAAGAGAAAACCAGTTAATTATCTACAAGGGAGTACCCATAGGATTGTCAGCTGATTTCTCAACAGAAACTATGCAGGCCAGAAGGGAGTGGCAAGAAATATGAAAAGTGATGAATATCCAGAACCTACAACCAAGATTACTCTACCCAGCAAAGCTATCATTCAGAATTGAAGGGCAGATAAAGAGCTTCACAGACAAGAAAAAGCTAAAGGAGTTCACACCACCAAACCAGTATGATATGAAATGCTGAAGGGTATTCTTTAAGAAAAGGAAGAAGAAGAAAAAGGTAAAGGTAAAAATTATGAACAACAAAGTGGCAACAAATACATATCTATCAACAAGTGAATCTAACAATCAAGTGAATAAAAAATCTGATGAACAGAATAAACTGGTGAATATAATAGAATCAGGGGCATAGAAAGGGAGTGGACTGACAATTCTCAGGGGGGAAGAGGATGTAGGGGGTGCGGAAAGAGACTGTACAAAAATCTTACACCTATGGATGAGGACAGTGTGGGGGGTGGGGATTTAAGGGCCTGGTGTGGGGTGGGAACCAGGTGGAGGAGAGTATGGGGGGAAAAAGAGGAACAACTGTAGTAATCTGAACAATAAAGATTTATTTAAAAAAAACACACCTAAATGGTTCCATTTTTTAAATGCAACAAATATAAAATTGAACAACACATCATAATCACATTCTTAACACATTGTGGACCAGTAGTTTTATTGCTAGCTTTACCCAGTGGCCAGATAAGGTTCTACTGAACGAGTACAAAAAACGTTTTACATAAATGTTAAAAGCACGCTTTAAAATTAAATACCCATTGCATTTTGAAGTTATTACATGTTCTTACAAGCTAATATCTTTTTAAAGAAATCTTGTGATTGGCCACAAGCCTTAGAACAGAAAACATGAGAATCTCGTGATCCGTCTGCAATATGTTAAGTTGGCTGGTAATTTTAATAAAGCATTAAGGAGGTTCAGCTTGTCCATATTACCACTAAAGCAAAGAGTTGTTTTTTTTCCTTCTTCTATATAAAATTAGGCTAGTTAATGCCCTAGCTCAGTGGTTGGCAAACCGCGGCTCACAAGCCACATGCAGCTCTTTGGCCCCTTGAGTGTGGCTCTTCCACAAAATACCACGTGCGGGCGCGCACGTACAGTGCAATTGAAACTTCGTGGCCCATGCGCATAAGTCGGTTTTCGGCCTGGGCGAGTCTATTTTGAAGAAGTGGCATTAGAACACTCAAGGGGCCAAAGAGCCGCATGTGGCTCACGAGCAGCAGTTTGCCAACCACTGCCCTAGCTGGTCTGATTTATTGGAAAGCGTCAGCCTGCAGACTAAAGGGTCCCGGGTTCGATTCCAGTCTGGAGCACATACCTGGGTTGTGGGCTTGTTCCCCAGAAGGGGGCATGCAGGAGGCAGCCAATCAGTGATTTTCTCTCATCATTGATGTTTTTATCTCTCTCTCCCTCTCTCTTCCTCTCTGAAATCAATAAAAATAGTTTTTAAAATAAATAAATAAAATTAGGGTAGTTAACGCTACACTACAACCATAAGCAAATCTTGTGAGAAATAAGCATCCTAAATAATAAAAGGTTAATATGCAAATTGTCCCCTCGACCGGGAGTTCGACCAGGGGGCAGGGCTTGCTGGCCCCCCTCCCTGGCTGGCCCCGCCCCTGATTACCCCCAGGGCAGGGCCAGCCAGACCCCACAGGGCACCCAGCCAGACCCCACCTGTGCACAAATTCCTGCACCAGGCCTCTAGTTTGTTAATAAAGCCAAAGTAAATATTCACCACTTGTTGAAGCTTACATTCTTATAGACTTCAAAAAGAAAATTTTAAAATAGGCAATAAGTAGGGGAGCCCACAGAAATTCCACTTATTAAACCTGCATCCAAAGAAACCTTTCTCCCTCCAGCTCCCCACTCCCTATCCAAAGACAAGACTACAAGCAAGTCACCTAAACTACACTGCTCTCTAGGAATTAACTTTGACAGAGTGAAAACAATTCCTGCTAACCAAATACTCACACAACAATGCAGTGAAATGTTCCTTTTGAAAACAGAACTTCATTGTATAAGTTTTAGATTTACAACATTTGGAAACAAGCCTAATAAAATGCTGAGCAGACATAACAAGTTAGCTATCCTAGAAAGTTTACAGGACACTCAAAACTGTAGCATCTGGAATCTGTCAGATTTATCACCCTGATTTCTGAAGAGACTATATAGAAATGACACCTTAAATACCCACATAAATATGAAAACAAAAGGTTGGCTGTAAGACAATATGAGAAAATACCACCAAAAAAAGAATCTGAAATAGAATCAAGCCACAAAAACCCTGGAAATAAGCCCGTTACGGTGAAAAAAAAGGGTCATAAATGGAATACCCATCCTTCCTTCCCCAAGCTCTTTCAGACAACTAAGCTTTCTAAATGTACCAAGGCATTTTAAAAAATTCATTACAAATCATGCATAAAGTAAGTATATATGCACTTAGTAACTGCTTTAAATGACTGGGGCTTTACACAGGTTATTCAGTTCTGAAATACACTTTTTCCCCTTTCCCAAGCAATTCTGAATGATACATCGGTCTATAACAAGGAATATGTTCTCAACTCACATTGTTTCTCCAGTCTTGGCCACATGACAAAGAAATTGATCCAGGACCGGACAAACTTCCTTTTTCCCCCTCTTCTCAAAATCTAGGTAAGGGAAGAAAGAACAGTTATCAGTATTCCTCATAAGCCCACCAACCATTTCCAAATGCCCTCTAAAAACAAAGTTTCTTTCCAGTCCTTCCTCATATTAAGAACAAGAAAAAAAAATTAGCCTCTCAACCAAACATCCACTTCAACTCTCCTAGTTGTACTTCCAAGTGTTAATCTCTTCACGGATAACATCTTCCTAAAGAGGGCACCAACTTCACAAACCATCCTTAACTCAATGTTTCTCAAAGTGTGTTCCGGGGGAGCAACAGCGTGAGCTTCATCTGAAAATCCGATTAAAATTAATGTCCAAGGACCCAATGCATTGTTTATCTAACTGATGCTCAAACATCTGCATTTTAGGAAACACCAGCCGTCTCACGCAGCTGTCCCCAGATGATTCCGGGTATCACAGCGCAATTCTCAAAAGGCTGAAATCACTGTTGTTAGAAAGCCAGTTCTCAAACCTGTTGCTCGGAAGACAACCACCTTAGAATTAGGGCCGAATGGTGACTCCAGGAGCTCTCAATTTCCTGAGACACAAATTTCAAGCTGCTCCCCCCACCCCCAAGCCTTTAGCTTTTCTCCTCTAACTCGCCGCCTGGCGTGCGGGGCCTGACGAGAACTGAGCCGGTGCCCGGAGCGGCGGGACAGGATCTGGGGCCCCGACGCGGGCGCCCGGCTCCCCTCCCCCAGCCTGGACACCGGCGGCGGACACAAAGCCCGGCTGCGGCGGGAGGGAGCTGCCCACAGGGCTCCCGACCCCAGGGAGCGGGAGGGGGATGGGAGCCGGGAGCGCACCTGCCCCCGCGCCCGGCCGGGTCCCAGGAGCCACCCGCCCCCAAGGGGAGGAGAGGAGGCCGCGGAGGGCGAGGAGGAAGGGAGAGCGGCAGCTACCCCCACCTTTCAGAGCCTCCTGCAGCCTCTCGACGTCCATGGCTTTCCGGAGTCCCTCGCAGCCTCCGCCTCCCTCCGCGGGTCTCCGGAGACCGGAAGGCCTACCCCCACCCCCCGACGCCCTCCCCCTGCCTCGCACACACTCCCGCACGCAGGCGACCAGGGGGTGGGGGGACCGAAGGGAGCCGGGGAAGCGAGCGAGAGAGCGAGACCGAGAGAATGAGCACCTCCCCGAGCCGCTACCGCCAGCCCTCCAACATGGCGCCGGCACGTCACCGCGCGCACGCTCCCCGCCGCCCCCGCGCACGCTCCCGCTGTCCCCGGGCACGCTCCTTGCCGTCTCCGCGCACGCGCGAGCCGACCCGGAACCGGAAGTAGCGAGACCGAGGCGGGTCGCTGGTCGCGGGCCCCTCCGGCGTGGGTGGCTCGCAGGTGCGGGGCAAGCTGCCGGCGGATGGCGGAGCCTGAGGTGGAGGCAGACCCCTTCGCCCTCGCGTCCCTCCGGTTGCTGGCTGGGCGGCTAGTCAGTGTGCTGAGCCTCTCGGAGCCTCGCTCTCCCGAACGTACGACGAGGACACCGGCGGACCACCCTGAGCCGCTGCTTGGAGATCAGGGGGCCCCGCGGTCTGAGGACGCGGCAGAAATGCACCAAGTCCCTGCCGGAAGCTAACCTTCCTTACCGGTCCAGCCTTGAAGAGAAGCAACCTATACAGCAAAGTAATTAAAAACGTAGGGATTGGAACCAGCTGGAATCAAAGCCCAACTCAAGTATTGACTCCCTGTGTGACCCTGGACTGCTTACTTAAACTCTGGGAGCACAGGCGTAGTCTCCTCGTCTGAAGATGGAAGTCTGTAAAATAGCCATGAGGCTTGAGTGAAATGGTATGAAGTGTTAGGCACAGTGTCTAGAACTTGTAAGCTCTCAGTTAACTAGCTGCAGTTTTCATCATTATAATTTTTATTACAATACATGAGCGCCCAGGAAGTTAGGGCAGAGACCTCAGAAGTCCTCCAGCCCTGATATTTTGCAAACGTGTAGCTAACTGGTCTGTAAAACAGCACCAGAACCCAGAACATTTGGCTCCCAGTCAGTGTGTGGACATTTTTATTATCTACTCTTGTCCGTAAGCTTCTCAAAAAAAAAGAAAGATAATGATTCCACCTTTTCTTCTGTCAACCAATGGTCATTGGCACCAACTCAATGCCAATAGGAACCAGCAATTTGGCGTGCAGGAAGGAAACTTGATTCAGTGGAACAGCAGGAGTGCAAGGCACCTCTGACCGGGCAGCTCCGATCCAGTGGGAAAACACAGTCTTCACCCCTGGGTGGAAAGGTAAAGAGGCTTCCGGAGTCAGGGGAGCTAACAGAGAGCCAGCAGCCCCTGGTCCTGCTCATCCTTATGCACATGAGGATCCCAAAACCTCACTGTCTGATCTAAAAAGCACTACATGATTGCTCAGAATGGAGCTGCTCTGCAGGCTTGTCGGGGGAAGACACTAAGGAGGGTATAGCTGCACAGCTCGGATCTGACAAAAATGTTTTGGTCCTATTCTTTGAAATACAATTCCGGGCACTTTTACAAAGGTTGGCTCAGACTGTAGGCAGGCAGTTCAGAGTATGATTTTCCCTGAAAGGCTGTTCATGTGAGAGGCCCCAGCTTAGACAGTCGCTAGGCCAGTGATGGGCAACCCTTTGAGCTTGGTGTGTCAAACTTGCCAAAAAACTGAGCATAACTCGGGTAGTGTGTCACTTTGAGGAAAAAACTAACTCCAAGACTCTAGTCGCAAATGTTTCATCCTCGGCATGTGGCCACGTGTCATCAGAAATGGCTACATGTGTCAGTGCTGACACACGTGTCATAGGTTTGCCATCACTGTTCTAGGCTGTGCTTTTAAATTTGAGCCCAGTTTGCCACAGGAGCCCCTTTGGTAGGTAACTTCTTTCTTGGGGTTACACTTCTCAAAGCCATGAAAGGAAAGAAGGGAGAGAAGAGAGGGAGGAAAGAAGTCTATTTCTTGACTTGTCTTAGAAGGTGCAAATTTGGAGACAGCCATTGCAACTTGGCCCTCTTAAAAGACAGTGGTTCTGACCCTGAAGCTGGGTGGCAAATGTGACAAAAGCTTCCCTCCGTCCATGCCCCACAAAACAAAAACAAACAACAACAACAAAATCCCACACAAAAAAACTTCTCTTGATATTGCCATCAGACAACCAATCTCTGTGTCTTTAGGCCCTTTCATTGTTCAGAGCATCCAGTTCAATCACAAATAGCCTTGCAGGAGGTTGTAATACTACTTGGCAAGCACTTACCTTGCACTAGATTTAGTTTATCATGGTCACTTCAGGTCTGAAGGGGCCCACACTCCATGTAGCGAAGCTTAGCTTCTATTTCTTTCCACTACCCTATCCTCTATTCAGGCAGGTCTGTTCCTTTAAGAGCTGTGTGGGACAATACAGTTCCTGAGTCTTTCAATAGAATTCGGTTCTTCAGTCATACTAGCTTCATTTCAAGTATTCGATAGCCGCATGTGGCTAGTGGCTTCTGTATTTTACAGCATGAATGAAAAAAAAAATCCCATTATCACAAAAAGTAATTTTGGAACTTCTATTAGAGAATATCCATGCTAATTTCTTCCACCTTACTTCATCCCTTTTCATCAGATGTTCTCACTTGTGGATGCCTGAATTTCAAACACTGGATAAGGCCCTTTTCAGGAGACAAAGTACACAGAGCAGTGATAGCCTAAGCCTTAGGGCCCTAAGGGAATCAGGGAAAGCTTCCCAGAGAAAGTGGTGTTTAAGCTGAGTCCTGAATTATGAGGAAGTAGCCAAGTGAAGTGGAGAGGAAGAGCTTTCAAACAGAAAAACCATAGGTGCACAGGCCTTAAAATGAGAGAAGAGCCAGGTGGGTTTTGAAGAGCCATAAGAAATTCAGTCTGGCCCTAACCGGTGTGGCTCAGTGGATAGAGCATCGGCCTGTGGACTGAAGGGTCCCAGGTTCAGTTCCGGTCAAGGGCATGTACCTTGGTTGCGGGCACATCCCCAGTAGGGGGTGTGCAGGAGGCAGCTGATCGATGTTTCTCTCATCGATGTTTCTAACTCTCTATCTCTCTCCATTCCTCTCTGTAAAAAATCAATAAAATATATTTTTTTAAAAAAGAAATTCAGTCTGACTTAAACTGAGAGTACAAGGAGAGAAGAGGAAAAGAGATGAGGCTGTAGAATTATTTCCTTTGATTTCTTCCTTGAAGTTCGTTAGCCAACATGCATCCCAGTATCTGCAGTTACTAAAACCTCATAGTAGTGCTAATCCCTTGGAGGACAACAGTATAAATGTGGCAGCCAGCCTCCGGAATCACCCTCAGTGGTCCTTCTCTCCTGGGATCCATGCCACAGGACAGTGTCCTCCCACTCTAATCAGAGCTGGTCTGGATGACAATAAGAATATGGCAGAAGGGTCCTGGCTGGGTGGCTCAGCTGGTTGGAGCATCGTCCAGTACAGCAAAGGGTTTTTGGTTCCATCCCCAGTCAGGGCACATACATAGGTAGTGGGCTTAATCTTCAGTCGGGTGGGTATGGGAGGCAACCTATGTTTCTCTCTCACATCAATGTTTCTCTCTCTCTCCCTCTTCCTCTCTCTCTAAAATCAATGACAAAAACATATCCTCAAGTGAGGACTTTAAAAAAAAAAAGAAAGAGTATGACAGAAGATAATGGTGTTTGACTTCTGAGGCTAGGTCATAAAAGGCACTGTGGCTTCTACTTGAGCTCTCAAATTGTGCACGCTAGAGAAAGCCAGCTGCCATGCCATGAGAACATTAGAGTAACTCCATGGAAGGGCCCAAAGGAAGAACTGAAGCCTTTGATGTGGGTTTTTCAAATCCAGGAAGCCCTTAGGATGACTGTAACTGATATCTGGACCATGAACTTAGGAGGATACAAAAATATATAATTTGTCCTGGCTGATATGGCTCAGCTGGTCAGATGTCCCATGTTTCAAAAGGTTGCTGGTTTGATTCCCAGTCAGGACACATGCCCAAGTTGCCCGCAACCAAGGTACATGCCCTTGACCGGAACTGAACCTGGGACCCTTCAGTCCGCAGGCTGATGCTCTATCCACTGAGCCACACCGGTTAGCCAAATCACCACTGAGGGTGATTCCGGAGGCTGGCTGCCACATTTATACCGTCGTCCTCCAAGGGATTAGCACTACTATGAGGTTTTAGTAACTGCAGATACTGGGATGCATGTTGGCTAACGAACTTCAAGGAAGAAATCAAAGGAAATAATTCTACAGCCTCATCTCTTTTCCTCTTCTCTCCTTGTACTCTCAGTTTAAGTCAGACTGAATTTCTTTTTTTTTTTTTTAAATATATTTTATTGATTTTTCACAGAGAGAAAGGGAGAGGGACAGAGAGCCAGAAACATCGATGAGAGAGATACATCGACCAGCTGCCTCCTGCACACCCCCCACCGGGGACGTGCCCGCAACCAATGTACATGCCCTTGACCGGAATCGAACCTGGGACCCCTCAGTCCGCAGACCGACGCTCTATCCACTGAGCCAAACCGGTTTCGGCCAGACTGAATTTCTTATGGCTCTTCAAAACCCAAGGGGAAAAAGGGTATGCAGGAGGCAGCCAATTGATGTTGCACTCTCAAGTCGCTATTTCTCTCCCTCTCTCTCCAAAGATACATAAACTATTCCTTTATCTATATATATAAAAGCCTAAGTGACAGTCTGACCATTCGACTGTCCAACCGGTAGCTATAATGCGCAATGACCACCAGAGGACAGACGCTCCAACTGGTAGCTATGACACCTACTGACCACCAGGGGGCAGACACTCAAACAGGAGCTGCCGAGCTGTGGTGACTTGGCAGCTGCATTTCTCAGGTGATGCACCCGTAACCAGAGAGGAGGGAGCCCAATTCTGGGGTGCATCACCTGAGAACTGCCCTCTCGCAATCCGAGACCCCTTGGGAGATGTCAGAGAGCCAGTTTCAGCCTGATCCCCACAGGCCAAGCTGAGGGACCCCACCTGTCGGAGGGACCCCGCTCACTCCACAGACGCCCTTCAAGCCACAGTGCCGCCCCAAGTGTGGCCGAACAGGGGGGGGGGAGGCGAAGGAGGTTGGCTCCAGGGTGTGTCTGGCCTGTCTCGCCCAGTCCTGCCCCACTGGCCACCTTCTAATTAATTTCCTTTCAGTGTGCACTAGTCTATAATAATAAAAGCATAATATGCTAATTAGACCGAATGACCTTCCGGGTGTCCTTCTGAACGAAGCTTTGGTGGTGGGGCCAAGCCACAGGAAGGCGAGCGGTTAGGGGTGATGAGGCAGGCAGGCAAGCAGTTAGGAGCCAGCGGTCCCGGATTGCGAGAGGGTGCAGACCAGGCTGAGGGACCCCCCTGCCATGCATAAATTTCGTGCACTGATCCTCTGGTATGTATATATAATTTAATCCTTGCAAAAATTACATGAGATAGATGATATTATTATCCTCACTTGACAGAAGAGAAAACTGAGGTATGAAGAGGTGAACTAACTTTCCCAAGGTCATACAACTGCATACAAGTGACTGACCCATGATTCAAACTTAGTCGGACTTCCAAGTTCCCAAACACTTTCTTATCCTCAAAAAGCTTGCAAACTATCAGGAGAGATTAAGATGTGAGTATTGACTCTGAAAAAAGTAGAAGGCAAGTGTGCAAATCAGGTGGTCAGAGACCAGTGAAATCTCTTCCAGGCAGGAATAGAAGTTGCTCTTTAGAGAGGCTTCACTTAAAGACCAAAGATTCCCACCTGTGAAGAAGCGTCTAATAGGAGAGGGAATGGAATTAACCAGGAAAACAGCCTGTGAGGACCTCCTAGATGCCAGGAAGAACTACATGGAACCTCTTCCTCCCTATGGAACTCAAGGTCTAATGGAAAAGATGAACCTTAAACAAACGTGAACATGCAGAAAGACTGGCCCACTGCTCTGGGTATATGCAAGAAGGAAAAAGCCTAAACTTGAGAAGACTGAGAGTAGGAGGTGGAAGGTGGAAGATGGAAACAGAAAGATAAATGGGAGAGGGAAAACAGCCAGACTATTTCACAGAAAATATGCAAGAATCTTCTCATATCCAAGGGGAATTACTGGAATTTGGTCATCCCTCATACATGAGTCTGTGGGAAGGATCAGAAGAAGAAACTGAAGGAAAGTATAGAAAAACCTAGACCCTGCCTGAAAGGGCTGGAGAACGGGAAGAGGGTGGACTAAAATATCACTAGAGAAAAGCCTTGGAGCCTTTCCAATTTTCATGGCCTTTCTTCACGACTTTTCGTTCTTATTTGTATATCATCCTGGGTACTAGTGTGAGGATGAACCAGCGATCTTTGCTGTCAAAGAAAGGAGCTCGCCACCATCTTAGGTCCCACCATTTTGATATGACCTTCAGATTCTCAGGGAGCTGCCATCTTAGGCTCTGTCTTACCCCTCCCCTTCCTCTGAATTAGTCAACTGTGCAATAATGGGAACCTGAGCTCTGAAGCCTGACCAATCAAGTCAGAGTTCAGAGTGAGGGGCAGGGCAGACCTGCATCAGGAAATAAAATCCAAAGGGACTTCTGTTGGGTGTTGTGGATGAAAGGAGCCACATGCTAACCTGACAAGCTCAGGGGAGGCCTGTGTGGCAGTCTTGAAAACTCAGATACCTAAAATAACCACAAAAGATGGTCTGAAAATTAAATATTTCTAACTACAAACCGGTTATAGCGGGCAGTCATTCCTAGGCTAATATTTTCCCTGACAAAGATCAACTTAGATCTTTCCTGAGCCCATTTGCCTTTTTGCCTCTAAGATAACATATCTGTGAGATGTCTGGGTAACTTGTAACTTCCCTTTTTCTGGACCCCTGGGGCACAACCAAATGTGGTGGGCACCAGGACAGATGCCTCAAATTCCTTCATTATCATGTTAATTGTTCCAGCACCCACCTAAGTGTGTGTCCATCATTTTACTTTTTATCCAATCCCAGGGGTTTCCCACTATTTGACTTTATCCCACCTCCTTAATCCATCACCAATGAATTTCACGTAACCCACCTATATCCCTCCTTTGATTGCAATGTATAAGTACAGATGTAACCCGCCATTCTTTGGAGCATTATCTCAGTTCATTGAGGTTCTGCTTCCCGGCATATGTTGACAGTTTGGCTCAAATAAACTCACTAAAAGTCTTTACAGGTTTCAATGTTTTTTTTTCGTTAATAGTGTGCTTTGCCCATGATTTCCAGCTAGCAATTGCGAGTGTCCCCCCCAACATTCCATGTGGTTCAGGGTTCAGGTTCAGGGTTAGGGCTCTGGAGGAGGCCGCACACAAATGAAAGAGACTAGAAAATATTAATTTGGAAATATTGGGGGCCAGGTGGGAGCCCAGCTCAAGGGGAAGGACTCCACCCCATTCTGGCATTGCTATCCCTTTTATTCAGATTGTGGGATACACCCATAGCCGTTAGGCAGGCAATTCCAATAATAGCCAATCAGCAAGGATTTACATAAAACTAAAAGGTGGAAGTTGCTTTAGCGACCATTGTCTCAACTAGACAGCAGGCGGTTGGCTCTGACCTTTCAGAGCTTCAAGGTTGACCAGCCCTCCGGGTTCCTTGTCCACCCCTCCCTGCTGGTGAGGACAATGGGCGGCTTCCAACATCTCCCCTGGTTTTTTTTTTTCCTTAAAAAATATTGCATCTCTGCCGAAACCGGTTTGGCTCAGTGGATAGGGCATCGGTCTGTGGACTGAAAGGTCCCAGGTTCGATTCCGGTCAAGGGCATGTACATTGGTTGCGGGCACATCCCCGGTGGGGGGTGTGCAGGAGGCAGCTGGTCGATGTATCTCTCTCATCGATGTTTCTAGCTCTCTATCCCTCTCCCTTTCTCTCTGTGAAAAATCAATAAAATATATTTAAAAAAAATTGCATCTGCAGACTAGAAATCCTACCTAATAATAGACAAATATGCAAATATACCGCACCTTCACTACGCCCAAGCCACGCCCACCAGCCAAACCACGCCCACCAACCAATCAGGACGAGTATGCAAATTACCCAACCAAGATGGTGGTTAATTTGCATATCAAGACAGTGTAGAAAGAAGCCAAGAGCTGCAGACGGGAGCAAAGGTTCAGAGAAGCAAGCAAGCTGGGGGACGAGAAGGGAGGAGCGGAGGCGGGGCGGGGATAAGGAAGGAGAGCAGGCGGGCTGGTGGAGAAGGCGGGGCGGGGGAGAAAGGAGGAGCACAAGTGGGGCCAGGGGAGAAGGGAGAAAAGCAGGCGGGGCGGGGTAGAGTGCAGCAGGAAACCCTATTGCAGAATTCTTCCTGCAACGGGAACGCTAGTAAGCATATAAGAACAAAAATGAGACAAGCAATAGTGGTTATGCTGAGAGGCAAATGAATCAGTCTGTAGTAAGTTTCTTTCTGGGCCAACAGTTCCTTGAGTCCCAATTTCAATGTCCAACAGTTCCTTATGTGTACATGTCAGCAATGATATTTCAGTTCTGGATGGTGGACAAATGGGGGCAATGCAGGTCCGACCTCTCTGGTTTGGTCCTGGGTAACCTGCAGCAACGCACAGCTGTTGACTGCTATCATGGCAAGGCATCTTCACCATCTTCCATCTCTAGACTGTTTCTCCTCTTGTCTTCATGGCTGAAGCAATCTGGTCAGTTTCTCTCTGGGATCCGCTGTTGCAGGAATCCACATGGGCTTTTGTCATTTTATTTTTTTTTCCAATTTTTTTATTAAGGTATTATATGTGTACATATCTTACCATTGCCCCCCCCACCCCACTCCCATATATGCTTTGCATCCATTGGTTATGTTTATATGCATGCATACAAGTCCTTTGGTTGATCTCTTATCTTCCCCACCTCTCCCTAACCTTCCTGCTGTAATTTGACAGACTGTTTGATGCTTTACTGCCTCTGTATCTATCTTTTTGTTCAAGTTTATAATGTTCTTTATTATCCATAAATGAGTGAGATCATGTGGTATTTTTCTTTCATTGACTGGCTTATTTCACTTAACATAATGTTCTCCAATTCCATCAAGGTTGCTGCAAATGGTAAGAATTCCTTCTTTTTTATGGCAGCATAATATTCCATTGTGTAGATGTACCATAGTTTTCTGATCCAGTCATCTGCTGATGGGCACCTAGGCTGTTTCCAAATCTTAGCTATTGTAAATTGTGCTGCTATGAACATAGGGGTGCATATATCCTTTCTTATTGGTGTTTCTAGTTTCTTAGGATATATTCCTAGGAGCGGGATTACTGGGTCAAATGGGAGTTCCATTTTCAGTTTTTTGAGGAAACTCCATACTGTTCTCCACAGTGGCTGCACCAGTCTGCATTCCGACCAGCAGTGCACAAGGGTTCCTTTTTCTCCACATCCTCGCCAACACTTGTCGTTTGTTGATTTGTTGATGATAGCCATTCTGACAGGTGTGAGATGGTACCGCATTGTTGTTATGATTTGCATCTCTCGGATAAATAGTGACTTTGAGCATGTTTTCATGTGTCTCTTGGCCTTCCTTCTGTCTTCTTTGGAAAAGATTCTATTTAGAACCGTTGCCCATTTTTTTATTGGATCATTTATCTTCCTTTTATTAAGTTGTATAAGCTGCCTGTAGATGTTGGAGATTAAACCTTTATCAGTGATGCCATTTGCAAATATGTTCTCCCATGCAGTGGGCTTTCTTGTTGTTTTGTTGATAGTTTCTTTTGCTGTAAAAAAGCTTTTTATTTTGATGTAGTCCCATTTGTTTATTTTCTCTTTAGCCTCCATTGCCCTAGGGGCAGTATTGGTGAAGAAGTTCTTTTGGCATATGTCTGAGATTTTGCTGCCTGTGGATTCCTCTAGTATTTTTATGGTTTCCCGTCTTATGTTTAAGTCTTGTATCCATTTTGAGTTTATTTTTGTGTATGGCATATGTTGGTGATCTAGCTTCATTTTTTTGCATGTGTCTGTCCAATTTTCCCAACACCATTTATTGAAGAGACTGTCTTTATTCCATTGTATGTTCATGCCTCCTTTGTCAAATATTAATTGAGCATAGTGGTTTGGATCAATATCTGGATTCTCTATTCTGTTCCATTGATCTATATGTCTGTTCTTGTGCCAGTACCAGGCTGTTTTGAGAACAGTGGCTTTGTAATACAGCTTGAAATCTGGTATTGAGATCCCTCCTACTTTATTCTTCTTTCTCAGGATTGCTGTGGCTATTCGGGGTCTTTTTTTATTCCAGATGAATTTTTGGAGAGTTCTTTCAAGGTCTGTGAAATATGCCGTTGGTATTTTAATGGGGAGTGCATTGAATCTATAGATTGCTTTGGGTAGTATGGACATTTTAATGATGTTGATTCTACCAATCCATGAACATGGTATGTTCTTCCATCTGTTTACGTCTTCCTCTATCTCTTTTTTCAGTGTCCTGTAGTTTTCCATGTATAGGTCTTTTGCCTCCTTAGTTAAGTTTATTCCTAGGTATCTTAATTTTTTTGGTGCGATGGTAAATGGGATTGCCTTTTTAGTCTCTCTATCTGTAAGTTCACTATTGGTGTATAGAAAGGCCATAGATTTCTTGGCGTTAATTTTGTATCCTGCTACATTGCCGAATTCATTTATTAAGTCTATTAGTTTTTTGACGGAGTCTTTCGGATTTTTTATGTACAATATCATGTCATCTGCAAATAAGGACAGCTTTACTTGTTCTTTTCCAATTTAGATGCCTTTTATTTCTTCTTCTTGTCTAATTGCAATGGCTAATACTTCCAGTACTATGTCAAACAGGAGTGGTGAGAGTGGGCATCCCTGTCTTGTTCCTGTTCTTAGGGGAAATGTTTTAGGTTTTTGTCCATTGAGTATGATGTTTGCTATGGGTTTATCATACATAGCTTTTATTATGTTGAGGTATGAGCCTTCTATTCCCACCTTGTTGAGAGTTTTTATCAAGAAAGGGTGTGGGATTTTGTCAAATGCTTTTTCTGCATCAATTGATATGACTATGTGATTTTTATCTCTCAATTTGTTTATGTGATGTATCACGTTTATTGATTTGCGGATATTGTACCATCCTTGCATTCCTGGGATAAATCCTACTTGGTCATGGTGTATGATCTTTCTGATGTACTGCTGGGTCCAATTTGATAGAATTTTGTTGAGGATTTTGGCATCTATGTTCATGAGGGATATTGGTCTAATTCTCTTTCATTGTGTTGTCTTTATCTGGTTTTGGTATTAGGGTGATGCTGGCTTCATAGAAGGAGCTTGGAAGTGTTCCTTCCTCTTGAATTTTTTGGAATAGTCTGAGGAGGATAGGTTTTAGTTCTTCCTTGAATGTTTGGTAAAACTCTCCTGTGAAGCCGTCAGGCCCCGGGCTTTTGTTTGCCGGAAGCTTTTTGATGACTGCTTCAATTTTGTCCAGAGTTATTGGCCTATTGAGCTGTTTAGATTCTTCCTGATTGATTTTTGGAAGAGTATATTTTTCTAGGAATATGTCCATTTCCTCCAGGTTGTCCAGTTTGTTGGAATAGAGCTGTTCGTAGTATTTTGTAACAATCCTTTGTATCTCAGCGGGGTCTGTTGTTATTTCACCTCTTTCATTTCTGATTTTGTTTATTTGGGTCCTCTCTCTTTGCTTCTTGGTGAGCCTGGCTGGAGGTCCATCAATCTTGTTTATCCTTTCAAAGAACCAGCTCTTGGTTTTGTTGATCTTTTGTATTGTTTCTTTGGTCTCTATGTCATTTATCTCCGCTCTGATCTTTGTTATTTCCTTCCTTCTGGTTACACTGGGCTTTTCTTGCTGCTCTTTTTCTAGCTCTTTGAGTTGTAGGGTTAGGTAATTTATTACCATTGTTTCTTGTTTTTTGCAATAGGCTTGTAGAGCTATGAACTTCCCTCTCAAGACTGCTTTCGCTGTGTCCCATAGATTTTGGTTTGTTGTGTTTTCATTGTCATTTGTTGCCATGATGTTTTTTATTTCTTCTTTGATCTCTCTGGTGACCCAGTCATTGTTTAATAGCATGCTGTTTAGTCTCCATGTGTTTGATTTCTTTGGATTGTATTTATTGTAGTTGATTTCCAATTTTATGCCACTGTGATCTGAGAAGATGCTTGATATAATTTCTATCTTCTTGAATTTGAAGAGACTGTGCCTGTGACCCAGCATATGGTCTATCTTTGAAAATGACCCATGTGCACTTGAGAAGAATGTATATTCCGTGGCTTTGGGGTGAAATGTTCTGAAGATGTCAATTAGTTACATCTGGTCTATTGAGTCATTTAGGATTGCTGTTTCTTTGCTGATTTTTTGTTTAGAGGATTTGTCCAATGGTGATAGTGGGGTATTAAAGTCTCCTACTATGATTGTATTGCTATTAATCTCTCCCTTGATATCCTCCAGGAGTTTTTTTATGTATTTGGGTGCTCCTATATTGGGAGCGTATATGTTTACCAGAATTATTTCTTCTTGTTGGATTTCTCCCTTTAGTATTATGAAGTGGCCTTCTTTATCTCTTGTTATGGCATTTACTTTGAGGTCTATTTTGTCAGATATAAGTATTGCTACCCCACCTTTTTTTTCATTTCCATTTGCCTGAAAGATATTTTTCCATCCCTTCACTCTCAGTCTGTGTGAGTCTCTTGTTCTGAGGTGGGTCTCTTGTAGACAGCATATATATGGGTCATGTTTTTTTATCCATTCAGCCACTCGATGTCTTTTGATTGGAGCATTTAGTCCGTTTACATTTAAAGTTATTACTGAAAGGTATTTGTTTGTAGTCATATCTATTTTTGTGTCTGTATTCCTTCTTACCTGTTTATTTCTTCTTTTTACAGTATTCCTTTTAGCAATTCTTGCATTGCTGGTTTGGTGGTGATAAACTCCCTGAGTCTTTTTTTGTCTGCGAAGCTCCTGATTTCCCCTTCAATTTTGATTGATAGTCTTGCTGGATATAGTATTCTTGGATTCAGTCCTTTGCTTTGCAACACTTTGTATACCTCCTTCCATTCACTTCTAGCTTGTTGTGTTTCTGTTGAGTAATCATTTGACAATCTGATGGGTGTTCCTTTTTAGGTCACTCTCTGTCTCTCTCTTGCCACCTTTAAGATTCTCTCTTTATCATTTATACTTGCCATTGAAATTATGACATGTCTTGGTGTGAGTCTTTTGGGGTTGATCCTGCTTGGGACTCTCTGTACTTGTGTCACTTTTATCTTTCCCATATCCAAGAAGTTTTCTGTCATTATTTCTTCAAATAGATTTTCTAATCCCTGCTGCTCTTCTTGTCCTTCTGGCAGCCCTATTATACGCATGTTACTTCCTTTCATGTTGTCCCGAAGCTCCCTTAGGCTTTCCTCCTGCTTTTTAATTTTTTTCTCCAATTGCTGTTCAGATTGAGCTTGTTTCTATACCTGATCTTCTAACTCACTAATTCGGTCCTCTGCTTCTTGTAGTCTACTGTTGAAACTTTCCATGGTGTTTTTGATTGTAGCTATATCACTTTTCATTTCTTCCTGATTCTTGCATAAGTTGTTGATTTTCTCATCCATCTGATGTATAAATTCCACGACCATTACTCTGAACTCCTTTTCGGTCATGTTGCAAGCTTCAGTTTCACTAATTTCCTTTATTGGTGACTCCACATTTTCTTTCCTCTGTGAGTTTTTTCGTTTCCCCATTCTGGCTATCACCAGAAAGCTCAAGCTTCCATTTGCGTGGACCTGGGCCGTGTATTGTGGGGACTTCACTCCACCCGAGTTTCACTGAAGTGCTCTGACACTAGGACGTGTGGCTGCCTTTGGTTGGTGGGAACCAGACTTGCCCAGGGTCAGTGTCCCCAGTGTTCAGTGTGGTCTCGTGTGCACACTTAGAATCAGGGGCCCTGTCTGTACCACACTGTTGGTATGTGCCAAAAATGAGATCCTTAGCATGTGCCAGGAGTCAGAGTTTCCCTGTGTCTGCACCAAGAATCGAGTGTTAGAGTCTCTGTGGCCTTGTGCGTTTTCTCGTTGAGAATCAGGGTCCCTCTGTGTGCATGCACCAACAATTGGGGTCACTGACTCTTAGTGTGAATGCGCTGTGAGTCAGGGATCCCAGGCAGCTGTGTCCAGCGTGCCAAATTCCCTGAAGTGGAGCTGCGTCCTGTGTGTGCTCTCTCTACTGAGCCAAACTGGCTAGGGTGCACACTCTCAAATCCCTGAAGGTGAGCTGCCTCCGTGCACTCTCCCAGAATCGCCGAAGAGGGGCGGAGTCCGTCCTGGGCGCCAAATTCCCCAAAGGGAAGCCCCTCTGTGCAAGCTCTAAGATTCCCCGAAGGGGAGCTGTGACCCACAAGCCAAATTCCCCCCAAATCCACGAAGGGGAGCCCTCTGTGCGCACTGAAAGATTTCCCCGAAGGTGAGCTGCTTCTGTCCTACGCGCCAAATTCCCTAAGGCGGAGCGTGTCCCTGCACAAAGCTCTGCAGCTTGCGCGAGTGGCGTGTCTATCAGTTACTATGGCGCTATCCACGCGCCTGCGGGGAGGGGGATAGGCTCTTTGACTCTCGGGAATCTGCCGGGAAGTCTGGATTCTTGTTGTTTCTTCCTCTGAAGCTGTGATAGCAGTTCTCTGTCCCCAGTGGCTGCAGGGTCCTGGTTTGTGTCAGAAGCCAGGATCCGAGTCTCAGGCAGCTCTGTTTCTCAAGATGTTGTGGTCTCCGCATCCGCACCAGCTGCAGAGAAGTGTCCGCTTTGTGCGCGGGGCTCCGCCGTCTAGGACTGCCCAGTTAGGCAGCCCCTTGGAAGATCTGCAGAATCTAACTGACCCTAGCTCATACACACACACACACCACACACGTCTACACGTCTACACTCTCCTCTATGGGTTCCTCACTCACACTCTCTCTCTCCCTACCTTCTTGCCGGTCGCCATCTTTTCTATCCATGAGGTATTTTTCTTTCATTGACTGGCTTATTTCACTTAGCATAATGTTCTCCAGTTCCATCCAGGTTGCTGCAAATGGTAAGAGTTCCTTCTTTTTTATGGCAGCATAGTATTCCATTGTGTAGATGTACCATAGTTTTCTGATCCAGTCATCTGCTGACGGGCACCTTGGCTGTTTCCAAATCTTAGCTATTGTAAATTGTGCTGCTATGAACATAGGGGTGCATATATCCTTTCTTATTGGTGTTTCTAGTTTCTTCGGATATATTCCTAGGAGTAGGATTACCGGGTCAAATGGGAGTTCCATTTTTAGTTTTTTGAGGAAACTCCATACTGTTCTCCACAGTGGCTGCACCAGTCTGCATTCCCACCAGCAGTGCACGAGGGTTCCTTTTTCTCTGCATCCTCGCCAACACTTGTCGTTTGTTGATTTGTTGATGATAGCCATTCTAACATGTGTGAGATGATACCGCATTGTCGTTTTGATTTGAATCTCTCGGATAATTAGTGACTTTGAACATGTTTTCATGTGTCTCTTGGCCTTCCTTCTGTCTTCTTTGGAAAAGATTCTATTTAGGTCCGTTGCCCATTTTTTTATTGGATCATTTATCTTCCTTTTATTAAGTTGTATAAGTTGCCTGTAGAGGTTGGAGATTAAACCTTTATCAGTGATAACATTTGCAAACATGTTCTTCCATACAGTGGGCTTTCTTGTTGTTTAGTTGATGGTTCCTTTTTCTGTGAAAAAGCTTTTTATTTTGATGTAGTCCCATTTGTTTATTTTCTCTTTAGCTTCCATTGCCCTAGGGGCAGTATCGGTGAAGAAGTTCTTTTGGCATATGTCTGAGATTTTGCTGCCTGTGGATTCCTCTAGTATTTTTATGGTTTCCCGTCTTATGTTTAAGTCCTGTATCCATTTTGAGTTTATTTTTGTGTATGGTGTAAGTTAGTGATCTAGTTTCATTTTTTTTTTGCATGTATCTATATAATTTTCCCAACACCATTTATTGAAGAGACTGTCTTTATTCCATTGTATGTTTATGCCTCCTTTGTCAAATATTAATTGGGCATAGTGGTTTGGGTCTATATCTGGATTCTCTATTCTATTCCATTGATCTATATGCCTGTTCTTGTGCCAGTATCATGCTGTTTTGAGAACAGTGGCTTTGTAATACAGCTTGAAATCTGGTATTGAGATCCCTCCTACTTTATTCTTCTTTCTCAGGATTGCTGTGGCTATTCGGGGTCTTTTTTTTTTTAATTCCAGATGAATTTTTGGAGAGTTCTTTCAAGGTCTGTGAAATATCCCATTGATATTTTAATGGAGAATGCATTGAATCTATAGATTGCTTTGGGTAGTATGGACATTTTAATGATGTTGATTCTACCAATCCATGAACATGGTATGTTCTTCCATCTGTTTACGTCTTCCTCTGTCTCTTTTTTCAGTGTCCTGTAGTTTTCCGCATATAGGTCTTTTGCCTCCTTAGTTAAGTTTATTCCTAGGTATCTTAATTTTTTTGGTGCGATGGTAAATGGGATTGCTTGTTAAGTATCTCTTTCTGTAAGTTCACTATTGGTGTATGGAAATGCCATAGATTTCTTGGCGTTAGTTTTGTATCCTGCTACATTGCCAAATTCATTTATTAAGTCTCTTAGTTTTTTGATGGAGTCTTTTGGGTTCTTTATGTATAATATCATGTCATCTGCAAATAAGGACAGCTTTACTTCTTCTTTTCCAATTTGGATGCCTTTTATTTCTTTTACTTGTCTGATCACAATGGCTAATACTTCCAGTACTATGTCAAACAGGAGTGGTGAGAGTGGGCATCCCTGTCATGTTCCTGTTCTTAGGGGAAATGGTTTTAGTTTTTGCCCATTGAGAATGATGTTAGCTGTGGGTTTATCATATATATAGCTTTTATTATGTTGAGGTATGAACCTTCTATTCCCACCTTGTTGAGAGTTTTTATCAAGAAAGGGTGTTGGATTTTGTCAAATGCTTTTTCTGCATCAATTGATATGACTTATGTGATTTTTATCTCTCAATTTGTTTATGTGATGTATCATGTTTAATGATTTGCAGATATTGTACCATCCTTGCATTCCTGGGATAAATCCTGCTTGTTCATGGTGTATGATCTTTCTGATGTACTGCTGGGTCCAATTTGCTAGAATTTTGTTGAGGATTTTGGCATCTATGTTCATGAGGGATATTGGTCTGTAATTCTCTTTCATTGTGTTGTCTTTATCTGGTTTTGGTATTAGGGTGATGCTGGCTTCATAGAAGGAGCTTGGAAGTGTTCTTCCTCTTGAATTTTTTGGAATAGTCTGAGGAGGATAGGTTTTAGTTCTTCCTTGAATGTTTGGTAAAACTCCCCTGTGAAGCCGTTTGGCCCTGGGCTTTTGTTTGCCGTAAGCTTTTTGATGACTGCTTCAATTTCGTCCAGAGTTATTGGCCTATTGAGCTGTTTAGATTCTTCCTGATTGATTTTTGGAAGAGTATATTTTTCTAGGAATATGTCCATTTCCTCCAGGTTGTCCAGTTTGTTGGAATAAAGTTGTTCATAATATTTTTTAACAATCCTTTGTATTTCGGTGGTGTCTGTTGTTATTTCACCTCTTTCATTTCTGATTTTGTTTATTTGTGTCCTCTCTCTTTGCTTCTTGGTGAGCCTGGCTAGAGGTTCATCAATCTTGTTTATCCTTTCAAAGCACCAGCTCTTGGTTTTGTTGATCTTTTGTATTGTTTCTTTGGTCTCTATGTCATTTATCTCCGCTCTGATCTTTATCATTTCCTTCCTTCTGGTTACACTGGGCTTTTCTTGTTGCTCCCTTTCTAACTCTCTGCGTTGTAGGATTAGGTAATTTATTATCATTTTTTCTTGTTTTTTGCAGTAGACTTATAGAGCTATGCACTTCCCTCTCAAGACTGCTTTCATTGTGTCCCATACATTTTGGTTTGTTGTGTTTTCATTATCATTTGTTGCCATGATGTTTTTTTTATTTCTTCCTTGATCTCTCTGGTAACCCAGTCATTGTTTAATAGCATGTTGTTTAGTCTCCATGTGTTTGATTTTTTTAGATTGTTTTTATTGTAGTTGATTTCCAGTTTTATGCCACTGTGATCTAAGAAGATGTTTGGTATGATTTCTATCTTCTTGAATTTGAAGAGACTTTGCCTATGTCCAAGCATATGGTCTATCTTTGAAAATGACCCATGTGCACTTGAGAAGAATGTATATTCTGTGGCTTTGGGGTGAAATGTTCTGAAGATGTCAATTAATTCCTTCTAGTCTAATGAGTCATTAGGATTGCTCTTTCTTTGCTGATTTTTTGTTTAGAGCATTTGTCCAATGGTAATAGTGGGTTATTAAAATCTCCTATTATGAGTATATTGGTGTCAGTCTCTCCCTTGATATCCTCCAGAAGTTTTTTTTTTTTTTTAAATGTATTTGGGTGCTCCTGTATTGGGTGTATATATGTTTACCAGAGTTATTTCTTCTTATTGGATTGCTCCCTTTAGTATTATGAAGTGGCCTTCCTTATCTCTTGTTATGTCGTTCACTTTGAGATCTCATTTGTCAGATATAAGTATTGCTACCCCAGCTTTTTTTTCATTTCCATTTGCCTGAAAAACCTTTTTCCATCCTTTCACTTTCAGTCTGTGTGCATCTTTTGTTCTGAGGTGGGTTTCTTGTAGACAGCAGATATATGGGTCTTGTTTTCTTATCCAATCTGTTACCCTGTGTGTTTTGATTGGGGCATTTAATCCATTTATATTTAAAGCTATTATTGATAAGTACTTATTTGTCATAATTTTTATTCTTTACCTCTGTGTTGCTTCTTTGCTTCATATATATATATATATATATATTATAAAATTTTTTTTTACAGCAGACCCTTTAGCATTTCTTGCATTGCTTGTTTGGTGATGATAAATTCCCTTAGTCATTTTTTGTCTGTGAAGCTCCTTATTTCACCTTCAATTTTGATTGATTGCCTTGCTGGGTACAGTATTCTTGGATTCAGACTCCTCCTTTGCATGACTTTGTATATTTCATTCCATCCCTTCTGTCCTGATGATTTTCTGTTGAGAAATCAATTTCTAGTGTGATGGGGGTTCCTTTGTATGTAACTTTCTGTCTCTCTCTGGCCGCTTTTAAGATTCTTACTTTGTCGTTGGTGTTTGCCAAATTAATTATAATGTGTCTTGGTGTCGGTCTTCTGGGACTCTGTGAGCTTCTTGGATTTGTGGGGGGTTTTTCTTCCCTATATCAGGGAAGTTTTCTCTCATTATTTCTTTAAACAGGTTTTCTATCCCTTGCTCAGTTTCCTCTCCTTCTGGAATCCCTATTATGCAGATGTTGTTTTGTTTTGTGTTGTCCCAAAGTTCCCTTAGGCTCTCCTCCTTTTTAGTTTTTTTTCTAGAAGCTGCTCTAATTGGGTATTTTTTTTCCAAACTTGTCTTCTAGCTCACTGATGCTGTCCTCTGCTTCTTGTAGTCTACTCTTGATGCTTTCTATTGAGTTCATTACAGCAGCAATGTCATTTTTCGTTTCTTCTTGGTTCTTCTTCATTTCCTCTTGGTTATTACTCTTATTGTCGAATTTGTCTTCCATTCTTTTCAGCCACCTTATGACCATTTCTCTGAATTCTTCCTCTGACATGTTACTTGCCTCTATTTCATTTACTTCCTTTTCTGGTGATGCCTGCTTTTCTTTCATATGCAGGCTGTTTCTTTGTCTCCCCATGGTCTCTCTTCTCCAGATGTCTGGTTATGTAGTTCTCTCTCTCCTGTGTTGATTTAAAGGCACAAAATAGAACACAATCAGGTGCAACACACAAGGCACTGAACAGAAATGTATTTACGATACTAATGACCCCCAATATAGGTGACCACCAGAGAGAGGAAAATTAGGGGATAGGAGAGAAAGAAGAAGAGGAAAAAGAAAAAAGAAAAAAAAAAGGAGTGCTAAAATGTAATTGGGAAAAGGAAAGAAAAAAAAAATTAAGTGTAAAGAAAGAGACTAAGAAAGAAAAGGGGAACAAACTATATATATGGGGAGAAAACTCCAAGAGAACAGCCACTAATCCCAGCAAATGTCAGCAACAAGTACCTGGAGATTAATATAAACTACAAACAACAACTAATATCAAGCGAGGTGAGGGAAATCAGAAGCAAAAAACAAACAAAAACAAAGCAAACAAACAAACAAAAAAGAATAAGCAAAACAATCTCCCAAAAAAGCGTATAGAATCAATATAATCAACATTCAAGCAAACAACAACCTAAGTACAGAGAGAAAAACAATTTTTTGGATAGTTAAGACAGAGAAGAGAGAGGTGTTTATGGACTTGGAGCAGGGGATTGGAAATTAGATATATAAGTAGCGTGAAATTTTAACGGGGTAAACAGAAAGAATGGGGAAAATCTAAAGCAGGAAAAGGTAAGAGAAACAGGACACCAAAAGGGGAAAAGTTAGGAAGAGAGTGATGGCATAAAGGTAGAGTTGAGATAGAGTAAAATAATGCTAAAGGAAAGATGAAAATAGAATGTAGAACACTAATCCCAAAGTGAAATAAAGAGAAAATAAAATAACACTTAAAAAAAAAAATAAAAGGTAAAATAGTAGTAATACTACTGATTGAAAATAAAAATGTAATAGTTAAAAAGGTAAAATCAAGTGATGAAAAAAGAAAGAAAAATTAGTTTCTTAAGTAAAAGATGAAGAAAATAAAAATATAATAAAAAGTAAAAAAAATAAAATTGCAGTAGTGAAAGTCATTCACTTCCTCTGTTGTTCTGTTTGGCATGCCTGTTTCCCAGTTAGGACAGTGTTGCAGATCCCTGCGTCCCACTGCTCCTCAGTGTTGTAAGCCAGTCCTGATTTTTAAGCAGGCGGTGTCTTAATTTCTTGTATTCCTTTATTTTTGATTACACAAGAGTCAATTTGTGATTCAGCCCCTGGGTGGCAGTGTTTCTGGGTTGACTTCCGGATGTACTTGGCCTCTCTATCCTGTGTTTTGATCCTTCTTTCCCTGTGGCACTCAATACCGGTTTGTGGGAGAGGGCTGCCTCAGAGCTCGCTCTCCGATGGTCACTCCCCGCTCTGATCCCCAGGTTCCAGAAAAACAACTTTCCCCTGCAGTCTCCCAGGGTGTCTCAAACTGGGTAATCCTGTGTATTGGGCTTAGCAATCAGAAGCAAGGATTTGAAGAGGAAAAAGCCCAAGTGTGCGAACAATGGGGCTGCAGGCAAGTCTGCGCAGTCCTCCTTTCTCCTTGGGTCCTAGCAGCCGGTACACTTTTAGGACTCCTAGGCCTTCCTTTTGCATCAGAACAAAATGGGCCGCTTTTCATAGATCCCCTATGTTAGCAGCTCTGAGGACCCCCTTCCACATTCACGGATCATGCTAGCCCCAACAGCCACAGATTTTTCTAGGCACAGACTTCCCTGGTCATCCAGTTCCCACAAAAAGCGCGTTTCTCTCTCCCACTGGGATCAGAGACCTCACCTTATCCCAGGCGAAATCTGACCTTTCCGTGGTGGGGTGCAGAGCTCCTCCGAATCCGCGTGTTTGCGTCAGTTGGGCCCGGTGTTCTGGGGCTCGCAGCTGTTGCAGCTTTTCAAGCTTCCGATAAGATCCACTTTCTCCTTCAAGGTGGTGCGGTCTGCGCGTCTGAGCCCACAGCTCTGGTAGAGGACCCAGCAGCAGTGGGGGCTGCCCAGTCAGGGGAACCCCGTCCAGCAGTCCCCCAACTTCTCCTGGAGCACAGCTATCCCTTAACGTGCCAACAAATACACCCCGTGTGACCCTCATCTGTTCTTTCTCCTCCAGGACAAGGGTCTGCACTCATCTGTCTATTTCGCTGCCATTTTTCCACCCCGCAAAGTACTTTTATATATCCAGCTGTGCTCATTTCTCTTTCTCGCTCTGAGTCAGTGTTTAGTGCTCACAAATAGATGTCCTCATTTCCAATGATTTACTAAGACAACTGACCAGCATCTTTCAGTCACAACCATAGTATCTAACCCAACTTAGACCAAGTATCCAGTCACCTGTGGCCTGGAGCACAGGGTCTCCAAATGTAAAACTGTAATGATTGTGGATATCAGGGCAGTAAGGCCATGTAATGGGGAGTTATCAGAGAAGTAGGGGGAAGGGTGGCCAGAGACCCCCAAATATGACTACATCAAGGAATCAGATTTACTCTAACCAAACTAATACAGGAAGAAGGATGGTATCATGAGGAACCCAAGCAAATGAGCAACCTGAAAGTTCACCCTGACTGTGAGTGTTGTTTAGAAACACAATCCCATCACCATGTGAAAGTACCACACCAGTGTTTGTAAGAAATGGCATCTCCTGCTCACCCTCAGAATGGGCTGAATAGACACTAGTCAATTCTTGTTATCAATGTCCACTTTTTAGCCTAGTTCTCTCTCTCTCTCTCCCCCACCCCTCTCTCTCTACACACACACACACACATACACACACACACACACACACATTTTACCCTTGAACAACATGGAAGTTAGGAGAGCCAAATCCCAAGCACTTAACTCCTCTTTGTCAGCCTTCTCTGGCAGCACTGCTCTTCAATCCAGCATGGCTGCCAGCAGCCACCAAGCACACTCTGTCACTACAGAAAGCAAACCAGGTCTTTTGGCTCAGACCCTTTGTTACCCTTATTTCCAATAAAAAAGTGTTATTTTCAAAAATTCACGTACAACCTTGACTCTCCCAATATTAACTACTAACAGCTGACTAGAAGCCTTACCCCTAACATAAATAATTACTTAATACATATTTTGTGTTATATGCATTATACTAGAGGCCTGGTGCATAAAAATTCATTCACTGGAGGGGGCGTTCCTCAGCCCAGCCTGCCCCCTCTCATAGTCCCGGAGTCCTCAGGGGCGGGAGGAGACCTGGCAATCAGGGGAAGGCGACACCCTTATCACACCTCTGCTGCTGCCACTGCTGGCAGCACAAGCCTCGGCTGGCCCTGTTTACCTGACCCTCGGGCTTGTCTGTGCCTCGGGCATTGGCTGGGCAGCCACCATTCGAGGCTTGCCTGCACCTCGGGCTGGCCCTGGGCAGCTGGGGGGCTGAAGGGACTGGGGGACTCTGGAGGCAGGTGCACGGCAAGATGCCTTGCCACACACCTGCTGCCCCGGTGGGGCTGAGGGGGACTGGGAGCCACCATCTTGTGGCTGTGAGTGCTGCCATCTTTGAGGGTGGGGCAGTCAATTAGCATATTCCCTCTTTATTAGATAGGATAATGTATTTTTACAATAAAATAAGCTAAAAATGTTATGAAAATCATTTAAAAATGCATTTACAGTATTTAATAAAAAAATCAGTGTATAACATGATCTCACTCATATGTGTAATCTAATGAACAAAATAAACTGATGAACAAAAATAGATCTAGAGATATAGGATCGTGAAACAGACCATCTAACCTCAGAGGGAAGGCAGGGGAGGGTGGGAAGAGATCAACCAATGAACTTGTATGCATATATGCATAACCTTTGGGCACAGACAATAGGGTGTGGGGGTTGAGGGCAGCTGGAAGAGGTCAATGGGGAAAAAGGGGGCATATGTAATCATTTAAACGATGAAGATTTTTTAAAAATCAGTGTATAAGTGGACTCTTACAGTTCAAACCTTTGTTGTTTAAGCACCAACATATATACTGTGATGGCTAATTTTATATGTCAACTTGACTGGACCACAGAATATTTGGTCAAAGATATTTGGTCAAACATCATTATGGGTGTTTTTGTGATGGTGTTTTGATGAAAATAGCATTTAATCAGGACTAAGTGAAGAAGATTGTCCTCTCTGATATGGGTGGGCATCATCCTATCAGTTGAAAACCTGAATAAAACAAAAAGAGAGCCACCCAAGAGAGAATTCTTTCTGCCTGATCTCTTTCAAACTGGGACATTGGCTTCTTTCCTGCCTTTGAACTCAATTTGAAACATTGACTCCTGCCAGATCTCAAGTGTGTTGGCCCTTTGACTGAAACTACACCATTGGCTCTCCTGGTTCTTCAGACTCAGACTGAAATTAAACTATTAGTTCTCCTGGGGGTCCATCTTACAGAGTGACCCTGCAGATCTTGGGGCTTGACAGCTAATAATTACCAATTATATTATTTTAATTCAATTCCTTACAATAGACACAAACATCCTTATTAATCCTGTTTCTCTGGAGAACCCTGACTAATATATATATATACATACACACATATAGACACATCCATAATCACACACAATACTAAATAATTGAATATGATAAAATTTATTGTGTACTGGCTAAGAGAAAAGGGTGTAAAATCAGAGAAATATGGGTTTAATTCCTGGTTTATCACTTCCTAGTTGTGTGAAGTCTGGAAAGTAATATCAAGATGCTTGTTTTCTCATCTGCAAATTGGAGTCAATAGTGGTACCTCATTCATAGGTTTTCTGTGAAAATTAAGTAAATAATCTGACACAATCAAATTTAGCTATTATTATTCACTTAGGTTAAAAATAATCTTTGTGATGTTATTTTCCTTTTCTTTTGAAACACTTTCAAACTAAAAAAAATAATGGAAGAACTAATTGCTCTGAAACCTCCATCCATCCTGACTCAGGAGAAGTTCTTCCTTTTGAAAACTGCCTAGATATTTTCTTTAATGTCCAGCACTTTACTAAAGTGTTTACCTATGTGTCTCATTCCACCTGATGCTCCAAGGGAGAGTCTGGTTTGTCTTCCCTTAATAGTAGAGACTTATTAAATGTGTTGAATGAATATATAAATAACAAATAATGAATGAATGAGTGAAAGTTACTTCTGATAATAGTAGGGGAAAAACTTTGAGTTAATTTTCCAACTATACAAATTACAATATGAAAAATTTGCAGGACTCCTTGTAGTTAGGGCATGTGAGCCTGGTCAAGAGATTATAGCCATGCAACACCTTGATGAGAAAGATAATTGCATAAACTGAGAATGAACTATTGTTATGCAAATGCTTGCAGAAACAGATAATAACAGATTTCTATATCTTATATTTTAGGATGTTTTAACTACATAATTCATCATTGCATAAATCAATGAGTGTGCTTTGTCTGAGATGATGGTGAACAAGAATCCTTCCCCCTACACACATATGAAATAACCACAATGTGTTTGTGTCCCAATTATGTGCAATGGCTTGAAGTGTGTTTCCAAAAATGTATATGGTGAAGTCCTGTGGGGAGCACGGGACTTGGTTGGAAAGTCTGTAAGAAGGATTTTCCAAAAGGTTGGGGGCCTCTAGTGGAACCTTGCCTAAAGTGGCAGCCCCTGCCTTGACTTTTCCAAATGAGTCTGAGCCCCAGGTGTTTTACTAGAATCTCTATGTTTGGTCTTTAAAGACCCGACCTTGTAGAAGCAGGTGCTTTCTCAAGGATACTCACCTGCTGACTGGATCTAGAGGTTAATTTTAGCTCAAGCTGTTGTGACAGTAAAAGCCTAAGAAGGCAGGAGAACATGGCAGTCTGGTGCCTCTTGCCAGGCAGCCCCTTAGCCCTCTCTTTCACAGAAACATGTGTCAGAGTAATCATTCATCCATCACTCAGGGTCTGCTGGTCAGTTCTGGCAAGTGGTGCCCTGTGTGAGGACTCAGACACAACAAAATGCAGCAAAACCCTCGAAAACTAAAGTAACTGCACAATAAGTCATTGAAGCCTGCTTGGGATTTCCAAGTTCGAGAGAATTCTTTCTCAGCTAAGGTTTCATAATGGGACAACAGTTGTCCACAGAACAGCAGCAATATATCATAGTGCTGAAACAGTTATTAAAAGCAGGTGGTGCCTCTGTTACAGAATAACAACTAAAACACTTATTACAAACTGTTATAATTTATAATCCTTGTTCCCTGATGCTAGAATGCTAGACCTTAATCTCTGGAAACAAGTGGGCAGGAATTTAAAGAGAAATCAGGCCCAGGGAAAATGAGTTCCCTTATCATCATTAACTGTGTAGGCTCTTGTTTGAGCTGCACTGTGCCCACTTCATATTGAGGATCAAAAGCCTACAGAGGCCAGGAGGATTTACCACCGTCCCCTCCTCCTGAAGCAGAGCCTCTGAGCCTGTAATACCTAAAGCCCTGCCGCTGGAGGAAATACTTCCTGATCCTCCGCCTCCGGTGTGGGAAGGCTCATCAACTAGATCCTCAGTTATGGGTCCTGTGTCAGGCAAGCAGGTTAGAAGGAGAGCTTTTGACTTGCCCAGTTATGCAAGATCATCAAGGTAATAGAATTCAAAAGCCACTCTCCTTTAATACTTTTTTAAAAATAAGAAAAAATATTAGAGAAGATGGAACTAACAGTCCATTTACAAAAGGACTCCTTAATGCCTTGTCTGAAAATTATCACATAACTCCTTAGAACTGGCAAATTTTGGCCAAAACAACTCTAGATGCCAGTCAACATTTATTATGGAAAGCAGAATATAATCTCTATATATATAAAATCCTAATATGCAAATAGATCGAATGGTGGAACAACTGAACAACCAGTTCCTATCACGTGTGCTGACCACCGGGGGCACACATGGAACATGGAGGGCATCGGTGGCAGCAGGATGGTGGAGCAGGTGAGCATGGGTACCAGACCAAGGTGGGGCACTGGTTGCTGTCAATGGGGTGAGCCTCTGGTGGTTACTGAAAATTCTTTGCTCCTGCTGGGTACTCATACCTGCTGCTGGTGCTGGCCCTGCTTTCACCTGCTGCTGGCACCAGCCCCAATCACTCCACATTATCAGTGGGTGCGAGTGGGGCTGGCGCTGTCAGCGTGTGGGAGCGGCGGTAGCAGGAGCAGGAGTGGGGCTGCCACCAAACAGGGGACTGGGCCATGGTGGGAGGGGCCTGGTGGGGCGGCAGAGGATGGGCCGAGACTCCCCCCTGTGACCACCACAGCCTTATGACCCACAGTTCCTTTCAAGGTGCATGAATTCGTGGACTGGGCCCCTAGAAAAATCTATAAACAACAGACTATTTGTAGGTGTTCACTGGCCACCCCATCCAGAAGCCCTCTGGGCCACATTCTGGTTGTAAGTCCCAAGCACCATAAATATCTTCTAAAAGACCCATGAAAAGGACTCCAGATTATTAAGTCTTGTCTATAAATTATGCATACCTGTAAATATTGTACATAATGTCTCTGTTAATTATTGTTTTGTATCTTTGTTGTTTCATTTAATTCGCTTAAACATGGGACATATTCCACTTTACTAGGGGCCCCAACTACTTGTAGCAGACTGAACACATGGCAAGAATTGCAAGAACTTCCCAGCAGCTGCCAAGAATTCTTAATCTTGGGGACCCTTCCTGCTCTCCCTCTCAAAACATCAGCCACTGAAAACTCTTAGCTAGTAGAAGTTCTTATCTGTCTATAATAAAACTTAGTTACTAATTAATGTTCTTTACTATACTGGGTTAATCCTATATAATAAAGAGGTAATATGCAAATTAACCCTCATGCCCTCACAAGATGGCTGCCTATGACCAGGCCTGCAGGGGAGTTAGTGAGGGATGACCAAATGACTGAACAGCAGGCTGCATGGGGAGACCAGGCTGGCAGACAGGGCAGTTGGGGGAGACCAGGCCAGCAGGCAGAGGAGAAGTTGGGGGTGATTAGGCTGGCAGGGGGGACAGTGAGGGGCAACTAGGCTGGAGGGGGGGCAGTTAGGGGCAACCAGGCTGGCAGGGGGGGTGCAGTTGGGGGTGACCAGGCTGACAGGGGGCACAGTTGGGGGTGATTGGGCTGGCATGGGGGCCAACGAGGGGTGACTAGGCTGGCTGGGGGGGGGGGGGCAGTTAGGCTCAACCAGGCCAGCAGAGGGGGCAGTTGGAGGTGGCCAGGCCATCAGTGGGGGGCAATAAGAGGTAACCAGGCTGGCGGGGGGGCGGCAGTTAGGGGCAACCAGGCCAGCAGGAAGGGGGCAGTTGGAGGTGACCTGGCTGGCAGCGGGGGGCAGTTAAGGGTGACCAGGCCTGCACGCAGAGGCAGTGAGGGATGATCAGGCCTTGGGGGTGAGGATTGCAGTTTGGGGCAATCGGGCCAGCAGGGGAGCAGTTAGGTGTTGATCAGGCTGGCAGGGGAGTGGTTATAGGGGGTTATCAGGCTGGCAGGCAGAAGATTGTTATGGCAATCAGGCAGTCAGGTGAGAAGTTGGGAGCCAGCAGTACTGGTTTTTGAGAGGGATGTCCAAATGCCCATTTAGGCCCAATCCCACCACTGGAATCAGGCCTAAACGGGCAGTCGGACATCCCTTGAGGGGTCCCAGATTGAAGAGCGTTCAGGCTGGGCTGAGGAACACCCCCCCCCCCGTGCATGAATTTCATGCACTGGGCCTCTAGTACAGTGGTCGGCAAACTGAGGCTCGCAAGCCACATGCAGCTCTTTGGCCCCTTGAGTGTGGCTCTTCCACAAAATACCACATGTGGGCATGCACGTACAGTGCGATTGAAACTTCATGGCCAAGGTGACCAGACATCCCGCTTTTGGCGGGACAGTCCCGATTTTTAACAATTTGTCCCGCGGTGTTTTAAAAAAGTCCCGATTTTTGGAAAGAATGCACGACAAGCTAGGGAACGGTGGGAGAACGGGAAGGGAATATACGGTTTTCGGCGGCCATGTGGCTATTTAGCCAGAATATGAGTTTTATATTATTTTTGTTAATTTGATAATGTTAAACTTTAATAATAACAAATAATTGTTGAGAACTGATGATCGAGAACTGCTTATCAAAGTTTGCATTGTTGATGTTGTTAGAATTCGACCACCATTGTTTGGACTTAATGAACAATGGCATTTTTTGGGATTGACAACGACGAAAACATTTTGTAACTGTCTCTCAGACGATACACATCGTACTGCCTGCTAGTAAGCTAGTTAAACAAGTGATGTCATTACAAATCAGCTATTCAGATAATTTAGGTAAGTAATTTATTTATTTATTTCATAAATACATAAATTTTCTTGAATTTAGCAGACAGTACTCGTATTATTTATATTTTATAGTGGCGGCAAAAAGTCTAGTGCCGGCCTTGAAAGTGACACTTACGACTTACGTTACAGCAAATTCAGAGGAAGAATAATACAAGTTAGTATTGTTATTATTTAGAAAGAAATGTAGGATTAAAATAATTTTTAAAATATAGTTTACTTTATAACAATCAAATAATTTAATTTATAAACTAACAATAAAATATGTTCATGTAATTATGTACCTACTTACTGTGTTTTTAAGCAATATGTATATAATAATTTATAATATAATTTTAAATTATTTTTTTAGATTTTTAACATAATGAGTAAGAAAAGAGGATGCAAATTCAACGATGATCTAAGAAGTGAATTTCCTTTATTAAAAAAACCAAAAGCGATTACAATATAGACCAAATTTTTAATCAAGAACCCCCCCGCCCCCCGCCCCGGGCCGAAACCGGTTTGGCTCAGTGGATAGAGCATCGGCCTGCGGACTCAAAGGTCCCAGGTTCGATTCCGGTCAAGGGCATGTACCTTGGTTGTGGGCACATCCCCAGTAGCGGGTGTGCAGGAGGCAGCTGATCAATGTTTCTCTCTCATCGATGTTTCTAACTCTCTATCCCTCTCTCTTCCTCTCTGTAAAAAATCAATAAAATATATTAAAAAAAAAAAAGACCCCAGGTCAATGTTGTCCCTCTTTACCAATGTTAAAATCTGGTCACCTTACTCATGGCCCATGCGCAGAAGTCGGTTTTCCGCCTGAGAGAGTCTATTTTGAAGAAGTGGCGTTAGAACACTCAAGGGGCCAAAGAGCCGCATGTGGCTTGTGAGCCACAGTTTGCCGACCACTGCTCTACTATAAAATAAAATTCTAAGGCTAATGTCCCAGCCAGCCTTTTGTGAGTATTCATTCATTTACTGTCGAAGTTTTTTTTCTGTTTTTAAAATCTCTTCTTATATACAAAATTTCATATCACTAGTCTACTCAAAAAGAGAGAAATATGGGAAATAATTATTTAAACTCCCAATATTTATCTTAAAGAACTGGAGCTATAAAAATACCGTTAAATAGGTTGCAAAAACAACAACAGTAAGATGTCAGGGGGGAGGGGTACTCTCCTTATAAAGAAGAAAAAAAAAAAGGTACTTTTACCTTTTAAAGCCATTAAAGGCCCCAAAATTACTACAGTCCTGGGAACAAACCCCAGGACCTGCTATCTCCCCACATAGACACCTACCCTTTCTCCAGACTCCTAAAAATTGTCAAGATCATATTATCTCTATTATACTTTTAAAAAATGTAAATATATTTTCCATTGAAAAATTAAGCCTATGTCTAAAAATAAAAGGGAAATTTTTTCCCTATATTTGCCTAAAAACAAAAATTATATATATATACTAGAGGCCCAGTGCATGATTGAATCATGCACGTGTAGGGTCCCCTACACGCTTTCGCTTTTCACGGTGGAGCTGGGTGCCTGTCCGCTGGTGCACCAGGCCTTTCAGAAGCTTCCGGCTCAGCGGAGGCTTCTGAAAGGCCTGGTGCCAGAGCAGACAGGCACCCAGCTCCCCCACTTTTGATGGTCCGCGGCCGCTGAGGGGGGCTACCCTGCTGTTGAGAGGCACAGGGGGCGGGACTCCGGCCCCCTGTGCCTCTCAACAGCCGCTGAGGGGGGCTGCCACGGACACCTGGCTACCCTGCCGTTGAGAGGCGCAGCTGGGTGTCCGCCGCAGGCCCCCTCAGCGGCCAGCTGCGGATCTGGCCGTTGAGAGGCACAGGGGGCGGGAGCCCCGCCCCCTGCGCCTCTCAACAGCAGGGTAGCCCCTGTTAGTGGCAGCGGATCCGTGCCTCTCAATGGCCGGATAGGCCACCCCGAGTCCAGCCCCCCAGCCTCCCGCCGCCCAATTGTGGGCGTAGCGGAGTGATGGTAATTTACATGTTACTCTATTATTAGATAGGATTATTGAGATAATCATATTATAATAAAAAACTTAACTACTTTAAATAAAGAAATTACTTAATACTATTTAATAATAATAGTACATAATCTTTTAATGTAATATATTTAACTACCTTCCCAAAGTTTAAATTTTAAAAAACATTTTCTAGACCTAAAATTGACTTTAATTCATTCCAATAGACTCTAAAATGCCTCAAATATTTATTTTATTTCTCATAAAAATTTTTCTACCTAAAATACATAAAAACTTTGTCAAATAATAAAAACTACATTATATTTTTATTTATAACTCTAATTATTATTCTAAAATATATTTTACAAAAAAACAAAATTCCATATCATTTACATTGCTCTATAAAGTATCTAAATTTATAAAAATACTAAAAAAAAAATAAAAAACAATTTTATTATAACACTAAGTAAAAAATATTACTAATTCTTAAACTTTTTTATTTTTCAAATATAAAAAAATTATAAAACAATTTAATAAATTGTATGCTTCTTCCCCTATCTGTCTCTCCAAAATTTAATAATTCTTAATAAATAAAATATATTTCTTTACATAAATTCAATAAAACCTATTTCCAATTATAACTATGTTAACCAAAATAAAAACTAACAATAGGCCTGCTTATAGCAGCCATGCCTTTACCGCCTTTTACAAGACTTAATCCATCCAACATTCCACAAAAATCCCTTACAATTCACAAAGACAGGCCATTATTAAACATGCCCATTCAACATTAAAAAACATACTAACAAAACAACATAAAATAGGACTCAAGGAACCAATGAATTATTAACATAGATACAAGGATATGCATGTGTTTCCACCCCACAGGGCCTCTATGGATTCCAGTTCGTCAGATTAAACCCTATCATGGCATGGCACTCCTCCGGCCACTATAATTTAACCTTTACTAATAATCTTACTGACAATAGCCTGATTTGCACCACTCACCCTGTCTTTGTTATGGGCCCTGATCTACTAATAAACCATAGTGCATCTTTTCTAGTACAGGTTGGAGAAGGAGCTTATTCTGCATCCTGTATTACCACCCAGAATATTATTTCATTGAACATCAACACTATTATGATACTTAAAGACAAGCAAAAATCCTAATACCTGTTAATCTCACCAGGAAATGGCAAGGGTCATCAGCTATCAAAGTCTTAAAAAGAGCATTAAGCCAATTACGGCCCAAAAAAATTTTGGAGAATGCTTATTGCAGCCATTATCTTGGTTGTTGTTACTTTTACTACTGCCGGTGTCACTGTGATGCCCTTTCTGAGTCTGTACCGACTGCCACATTTGTAGACAACTAGAGGCCCAATGCACGAAATTCTGCAAGGGACTCGGCCCTTGCAGCCCTGGCTTCGTCTGGAAGGTTGTCTGGAAGGACGTCTGGTCTAATTAGCATATTACAATTTTATTATTATAGATATGGCCTATAATATAACTAGGAAATTCACTATAGAACAGCACATAAATAAAAAAATATTAACTAGACTACAGACAATAGAAGCAGCCATTAAATATCTGGGGGGATGACAGAACACCATAGCACACAGACAAGTGCTTAATTGTGATTGGAAACATACGCACATATGTGTCAACACTTTAAAATGGAATAGTAGTCACCATCAGTGAATTGATGTTAAAAAGCATCAATGGGGGGCCTCCTAGTGCTTACCACAGACCAGGCGTCCTCAAACTATGGCCTGCGGGCCACATGCAGGTGTTTTTGCCGTTTTTGTTTTTTGACTTCAAAATAAGATATGTGCAGTATGCATAGGAATTTGTTCATAGTTTTTTTTTAAACTATAGTCCAGCCCTCCAATGGTCTGAGGGACAGTGAACTGGCCCCCTGTTTAAAAAGTTTGAGGACCCCTGCCACAGACTGTGTTCTTACCCTGACTGTACAGAAATAAGAGGCAGAGTAAACTCACCCCATATATACCTCAGCTCAGGCCCTTTGCCTGGTCTGTATTATAAATGGGGAGACATTGAAAAAAAAAAAGCATCTATGGGGAATGCTATATAATAAAAGCCTATTATGCAAAGTGTCTGGTCATCTGTTCAACCAATCAAAGCATAATATGCTAATGATATGCTAAGGCCGTTCAACCGCTCACTATGATGTGCATTGACTATCAGGGGGCAGATGCTCCGACCGGTAGGTTAGTTTGCTGCTGAGGTCCGGCCTATTGGGGCTGAGCAAGACAAGCCAGACATGCCCTGGAGCCCTCCCGTGGTCCCTCCCCGGCTGGCCAACTTCCCGTGTCCCTCCCTAGCCCTGACCATGCACTGGTGTGGTCCCTCGGCCTGGTCTGTGCCCTCTTGCAATCCAAGACCCCTCGGAGAGAGCCGGATTTGGCCCAATCCTGCAAGCCAGGCTGAGGGACCCCACTGGTGCATGAATTCATGCAACAGGCCTCTAGTCTTTCATAATAACCTTACTAAAAAAATAAACATATTGCAAAGACAAATTAAAAATTCCTTACTTACTATCAATAAACATGAAAAACAAACTACTACTTGAAATATGGTAAAGAACATTTATAATGAAGAGCCCCCACCACGTGGCTTCCTAACATCAGTTGGTACCTGATCTGATTCACCATTGCTGTCATTGTAATTCTCTGTTGTTCTTAGAGTCGACAAAATTAACACTCAAGCAATGGAAGTGCTTCACAGACCCCACTCTTCCAAAGCAGAAAGCTCACTGCCTCGCTCTGTCTTCTGTAGCCAGCAAAGTCCCAAGTCCTTATACATCAGAATGTGACCTTATTTGGAAACTAGAGTCCCGGTGCATGAAATTCGTGCACTTGGGGGAGGGTCCCTCAGCCTGGCCTGCTTCCTCTTGCAGTCTGGGACCCCTCAGGGGATGACTGACTGACGGCTTAGGCCCTAAGCCATCAGTTGGTAATTCTCCGGACTGCTGCAGAGGCGGGAGAGGCTCCTGCCACCACCACTGTGCTCGCCAGCCATGAGCCCGGCTTCTGACTAAGTGGAGCTCCCCCTGTGGGAGTGCACTGACCACCAGGGGACAGCTCCTGTATTGAGCGTCTGCCTCCTGGTGGTCAGTGCGCATCATAGCTACTGGTCATTCCGCCATTTGGTCGATTTGCATTTTAGCTTTTTATTAGATAGGTTTTATATAATCCTATCTAATAAAAGAATACTATGCAAATTGTCACTCCAACACACTAGATGGCTGCCCTATGTGGTCATAAGATGGCCACCACAAGATGGCCAGCAGGGGAGGGAAGTTGGGAGGGACCAGGTCTGCAAGGGAGGGCAGTTGTGGGCAATCAGACCAGCAGGGGAGGGCAGTTGGAAGGGACCAGGCCTGCAAGGGAGGGTAGTTGGGGGCGGTCAAGCCTGCAGGGAAGGGCAGTTAAGGGTGACCAGGCTGGCAGAGGAGGGAATTGGGGGGTGACTGGGTCTGCAGGGAAGGGCAGTTGGGGGGACCCAGGCCTGCCGGGGACAGCAGTTGGGGGGGACCAGGACTGCAGGAGAGGGCAGTTAGGGGCAATCAGGCTGGCAGGGGAGTGGTTAGAGGTGATTAGGCTGGCAGGGGAGTAGTTAGGGATGATCAGGCTGGCAGGCAGAAGTGGTTAGGGGCCATCAGGAAGGCAGGCAGGCGAGCAATTGGGAGCCAGCAGTCCTGGATTGTGAGAGGGATGTCCGACTGCCCGTTTAGGGGTCCCAGATTGGAGAGGGTGCAGGCTGGGCTGAGGGACACACACCCCCATGCACGAATTTTGTGCACCAGGCCTCTAGTTATAGACGTAATTGGTTTAAATGAGTTCTTACAAGTATAGGCCAAGGCCCTAATCTAATATGTCACTTTATAATGAGAAATTTGGGACACAAACACATAAACAGTGAGAACACCATTGAACATGATGCAGCAGAAGCCACAGAACACCAGAGATCATCAGCAATCCCCAGAAGCTAGGTGAGAGGCCTGGAACAGAATTTCAAAGTCTGAACAGGAACCAATTCAGTTGACACCTTGATCTCTGACTTTTATCCTCCAAAAGTATGGGAAAATTAATTTCTATTGTGTTAAGCCACATAGAAAAGGTTGGAAGTACAGTACAAAGAATAGTTTTTTCTAAACCATTTGAAAACAAGTTGCTGAACACATCCCCCAAGTTCCTGAAAATCTTAATATATAATTCTTACAAGGACATTCAACTACATAGTCACAATGCTATCAAGATCAGGAAATGCTTAAACATGACCTCCATCAGGTCCTCAGACCTTATTTTAAGTTGTATCAACCCACTCAAAAATGGCCTTTACAGAAGGATCCAGTCCAAGATAAGATATTGTCTTCTTTCATTATGTCTCTTTTGTCTCCTTCATGCCAAGAGAGCTCCTCAGTCTGTCCTTGACTTGTATTACCCTGATCCTGCTGAAGATCATAATAGGAGACTGTCTGTAACTTTGGGTTTGTGTGACATTTCCTCATTATTAGATCAGCTGTTGCATCTCTGGCAATAATGTCACAGAAGGGATGCTATGTTCTCATTTCATTCTAGTGGATCGCCCAAATTTCAGTTTTTTCATTATTGACAACATGATTAAGGTAGTGCCTGCCAGATTTCTGCTCTTTAAGATTTTCCCCCTTTGTGGTTGTATTTTGTTTTCTGTGCTTGCTGTGACAAGTTACCACAAACTGGGCAGCTTCAAATAACAAATGTATTCTCTCATTGTTCTGGAGACCAAGAGTCTGAGAGCAAGGTGTCAGGAGGGCCAAACTCCCTCTGGAGGGTCTAGAGGAGAATCCATTCTTTGCTTCTTCCAGCTTCTTGCTGACTTTGTTGGCATTCTTGACTTATGACTGTATCACTCCATAACAAAGTGGAATTTATTCTGGGATGCAAGGCTGGTACAACACTCACAAATCAATAAATGTGATACATCACATTAATAAAATGAAGGATAAAAATCACATGATCATATCAATAGAGGCAGAAAAAGCATTTGACAAAATCCAGTACCCTTTTTTGATATAAACCTCTCAGTAAAGTGGGATTAGAAGGATCATACCTCAAAATAATAAACGCCATATATGACAAACCTACAGCCAACATCATATTCAATGTGCAAAAACTAAAACCATTTCCCCTAAGAATAGGAAGAAGACAGGAATGTCTGTTTTCACCACTCATATTCAACATAGCACTGGAAGTCCTAGCCACAGCAATCAGGCAAGAAGAAAAAATAAAAGGCATCCAAATTGGGAAGGAGGAAGTAAAACTGTCATTATTCACAGATGACATGATATTATACATAGAAAACCCTACAAAATCTACCAAAAAAGTACTAAAGTTAATAAGTGAATTCAGCAATGTAGCAGCGTAGAAAATTAACAGCCAGAAATTGATGGCATTTTTATACACTAATAATGAACTATCAGAAAGAGAAACTAAGAAAACAATACCATTTACCATTGCAACAACAACAAAAAATATACCTAGGAATAAATTTAACCAATGAGGTAAAAGACCTGTACCCAGAATACTATAGGTCCTATAGTATAGGACATTAAAAAAATAAATAGAGGAAGATGCAAACAAGTGGAAACATATTCTGTGTTCAAGGATTGGAAGAATTAACATCACTAAAATGTCCATACTACCTAAAGCAATCTATAGATTCAACACAATCCCCATTAAAATACCAATGGCATATGTCACAGATCTGGAAAAAATAATCCAAAAAATGTATATGAAACCAAAAACGACCCCAAATAGCCACAGAAATCTTGAGAAAGAAGAACAAAGTTGGAGGGATCATAATATCAGATATCAAATTATACTACAAAGCCATTATAATCAAAGCAGCCTTGTATTGGCACAAGAGAAGGCATATGGATCAATGGAACAGAACAGAGACCCCAGAAATCAGCCCAAGCCATTACGCTCAATTAATATTTGACAATGGGGGCAAAAGCATACAATGAAGTAAAGATAGTCTCTTCAATAAATGCTGGTGGGAAAATGAGACAGGTGCATACAAAAAAAAAATTTAGATCATCAACGCATCATACAGAAAAATAAACTAAAAAGGGATAAAAGATTTAATTGTAAGTCATGAAACCATAAAATCTTAGAAGAAAATATAAGCAGCAAAATCATAAGCATCTCACATAGCAGAATTTTCACAGATACACTTCCCAGCGCAAGAGAAACAAAGGAAAAGTAAACAAACTGGTCCACATCAAACTAAAAAGCTTCTGCACAGCAACAGAAACCATGAACAAAATGCAAAGGAAACCCACTGTATGGGAGAACATATTTGCAAATGATACATCTTGTAAGAGGTAATTCCCAAAATATATAAAGAATTCATACAATTCAATAAAAGGACGACAAACAATCCAACTTAAAAATGGGCAAAGGAACCCTAACCAGTTTGGCTCAGTGGATAGAGCATCAGCCTTCGGACTGAAAGGTCCCAGGTTCAATTCTGGTCAAGGGCATGTACCTTGGTTGTGGGCACATCCCCAGAAGGGGGCGTGCAGGAGGCAGCTGATTGATGTTTCTCTCTCATTGCTGTTTCTAACTCTCTATCCCTCTCCCTTCCTCTCTGTAAAAAATTAATAAAATATTTTTAAAAATGGGCAAAGGACCTCCTAGACACTTCTTCAAAGATAGCAAAAAGATGGTGAAGAGACATAAAAAAATGCTCCAAATCACTAATTATCAGAGAAATGCAATTAAAATGACAGTGAGATATCACATCATACCTGCCAGATTGTCTACCATCAATAAATCAACAAACAAGTGCAGGTGATGATGTGGAGAAAGGGGAACCCAGTATACTGCTGGTGGAAAGTACTAGCAGACTGGTGCAGCCACTGTGGAAAACAGTGTGAAATTTCCTTAAAAAATTAAAAATAAAATTGCCATTTGACCCAGCAATCCCACTTCTAGGACTATATCCTAAAGTTCCTGAAACACCAACCAGAAAAAAAAAATACACACCTGTGTTCATAGCAGCACAATTTACAATAGCTAAGACCTGAAAATAGCCCAAGTGCCCATCAGTAGATGAGTGGATAAAAAGTTGTGGTACATCTGCACCATGGAATACTTTGCAGCAGTAAAAAAGAAGGGCCTTTTACCCTTTGAGACGGGAGGGACCTGGAGAGTATCATGCTAAGTGAAATAAGTCAGTCAGAGAAAGTCAAGTATCACTTGATCTCATTTATATGTAGAATCTAATTAACAATTTATACCACTGAACAAAATGGGCTCAGAGACATGGAAGCATGGTATGGTCTGATGGATCTCAGAGATAAGGAGTGTGGGGGAGCAGTCAGAGAATAACCAAAGAAATTGTATGCATATATGCATAATCCTTGGACACAGACAGTAGTGTGTGAAGGCCTGTAATGCACTCAACAATAACAATAAATAAATTTTAAAAATAAAATTCATTGATTTTTTTAAGTCCATACTACCCAAAACTATCTTACAGATTCAATCAAATTCCTATCAAGATACCAATGGCATATTTCACAGAACTAAAACAATTATTCCAAAAATGCACATGGAATCACAAAAAAAGCAACAGCAATCTTGAGAAAGAACAAAGTTGGAAGAATCATGCTACCTGATGTCAAACTATACTGCAACACCATAGCAATCAAAACATCATGGTACTGGCACAAAAAGAGACATATAGATCAGTGGAACAGAACAGAGAGCCAAGAAATAAACCCACACCTTTATAGTCAATTCATATTTGGCAAAGGAGGAAAAACATACAGTGGGGTAAAGACAGTCTCTTCAATAAATGGTGTTTGGAAAATTGGACAAATACATGCAAAAAAATGAAACTAGACCAATTCATTACACAACACAAGAATAAACTCAAATTGATTAAAGACTTAAATGTCAGCCACAAGCACATCAGGAGAGTTGTACAGGTGCTGACAGGGAAAAACAAAACAAACAGGAACATACAAAACATCCTGTCAACAGCAAAAACAACCACACACAAAAAAAGAGAATTAGAAAAGAGAATAAGAATAATCCTATATATAAAGAGGTAATATGCAAATTGACCATCACTCCAACACACAAGATGGCCACATCCATGTGGTCAAAGATGGCCGTCCCCATGTGGACACAAGATGGCTGCCACAAGATGGCCAGCAGGGGAGGGCAGTTGGGAGGGACCAGGCCGACAGGGGAGGGCAGTTGGGGGTGACCAGGCCAGCAGGGGAGGGAAGTTCGGGGCAACCAGGCCAGCAGGGGAGGGCACTCAGAGGTGACCAGGCCAGCAGAGGGTGGCTGTTGGGGGCAACCAGGCCTGCAGGGGAAGACAGTTGTGGGGGACCCAGGCCTGCAGGGGAGGGCTGTTGGGGGGGACCAGGCCTGCAGAGGAGGGCAGTTGGGGGGGAACAGGCCTGCAGGAGAGGACAGTTGAGGGTGACCAGGCCAGCAGGGGAGGGAAGTTAGGGGCAATCAGGCTGGCAGGGGAGCATTTAGGTATCAATCAGGCTGGCATGGGAGTGGTTAGGGGGTGATCAGGCTGGCAGGCAGAAGCAGTTAGGGGCAATCAGGAAGGCAGGCAGGTGAGCAGTTGGGAGCCTGCAGTCCTGGATTGTGAGAGGGATGTCTGACTGCCTGGTGGGATCGTGCCTAAACGGGCAGTCGGACATCCCTCAAGGGACCCCAGATTGGAGAGGGTGCTGGCTGGGCTGTGGGACACCCCCCTGTGCATGAATTTTTTTGCACTGGGCCTCTAGTAAACAATGAAGAAATAGAGAAAAAGATAATATTATTAATAGTAAAGTAACAGATAAAGATAATACTGGAAGAGAAAGGGGGCAGAAAAAAAGATTCTGAAAGAAGGGAGAGCAAAAGATAAGAATAGAGAATAGCAATAGGGAAATGGTAAAAAAAAAAAAAGACAAGAAGACAAAGTAAGTTAATAAACTATGCAAAGGTAAAAAGAAGAGAGAGAAGTGTAAAGTGAAAGAATTAATGGAAAAGAAAAAATAGAATAAGAAAAGGAAGGAGGGCAATAAGAGATATGAAACAAGAGAGAAAAGAGCAAAAATATCAACAATAATACCCAAGCAATACAGATGAAAATCCTATATAATAAGAGAGGGATATGCAAATTAGGTTGGGACTCCGTAATGGTCATGACCGCTAGGCAGAGGGCGGGGAGGGGGGGGCGGAGTAGGTGCGGGGCCTGCGGCCAGGACGTGAGCCTGTGGTGCCTCCTCTGGAGTTTGGGAGCTAATGACCAGTCCTCCTCCAGCATCCCTTTCCAGCAGGCATGTGGCCTCTGGCCACAGATCCACAGCTTTGTGGAGACCGACTCTACCAGCCCATCTGGAGGCCATGTGGCTGGGCCGCAGGGGGCCCGTTCAAGATGTGACACAGAGAGGAGATGTGGGAGGAAGTCCAGAGATTGGGACGTGGGGGTTCACGACTCACTTCCTTTGGGCTTTGTCCTCCTTGGCCTTGGTCCTTTTCTTTGGGGCCCGGAGCCCACGTACTGCAGGAGGGAGGGATGGATGGAGGGCGAATGTAGAAGGAAGGAGCTGACCCAGGTGAGGGTGGAGACCTAGCAGAGGCACGGCTTTGGCAAAGCAGCTGGCCAGGAGGAGGGCGCCGCACTGTCCCTCTATGAGGACACCCCACACAGGCGCTGCCTTCGCCAGCAGGCTCTGGGCGACATCTGCAAATGCTACTGCAACCTCTAACATCTGGGCAAAGAACTGACCCTGTGCCCCTCCGGGTACCAGGCTTGCTAGGAGTGTGCTGTCACCAATGCCACAGATCAAAAGCAAAAACCTGGCGAGGCAGGGTGCACAGGAGGGGGCTCGGGGCGGGGCAGGGGGCCAGTGAGCGAGGTTCTGCAGTGGTCCCAGATGTGGGTCAGCCTGGCGGGGAACACGGGGCATGGAAGAACGCCAGGGTGGAGGGCAAGGACCCTCACCCCTGAGACGGGGGTTGAGGGGCGGTGCCACCTCAGTGGAGGGGTGCTGCACTGAAGGGTACTGGACTGACTGATGTGATTCAGAGAAGCTCCCAGTGCTAATGGGCCTCACTCAGGTGGCCTTCACACTTCAGAGGCAGCGCCTCCTGCTCCCGCCTTGACCCAAAAGCAAGCCCGTGGTGCCCTGCCCCACGGCAGAGCATGCCTAGGCAGTGAGTGCGAAGCCTTCCACCTGCTCCGGAGAAGGAGGGCAGTAAAGAATGGGGGCAGGGGACCGGGGAGAGGAAAGAATGTGGAGCATCCGTAATGAAGAGGTGCTTGAGAAAGAGGCTCGGAAGCCTGACAGGAAGGTTTGTTCTGTTTGCCCAGCGGCTGCCCCTTAGGAAGGGCAGAGAGCATGGCTCTGAGGGCTCCCTGTGTGCTGAGTCAAGTTCCACAGCCAACTGGAATTGGCCTCAGTTTCCTGCTCTGTAAAATGGATGAAGCGTGTCCCAGTGCCTTCACTGAGCTTTGATGGCCAGTTGAGATACTATATAAAGAAAATGAGGGAAGAATTGAGAAAGAAAAGGAAGGACGAGCAACACAAAAGAAAGACTGGAAGGAACCTGTAAACCCATTGTCACTTAAATAGGGAATATAGTCAATAGTGTTGTAATGATGGTATAATGCCAGGTGGGTACTAGAAATATCGGGGAGCACTTTGTAAAGTATATGATTGTCTAACCACTATTCCTTAACTAATATAAAACCTGAAACCAATACAAAATAATATTGAATGTAAAGAAATGAAAGTAGGAGTGAAATTTTTATAAATTTCAAAGTTTAAATAAAAGCTGTAAAGGAAGAAAGGGGGAAAATAAAAATCATGTTTTTCATTTTACCACTTTATTGTCTTTTCAGTACATGAAAAAGACAGTTGTCTTTATATGGTGCTTTTATATTTTTCTAAGTCATTATCTCATTTGAATTTCAGAGCAACTTAAAGACAAGATAATTATTCCCTCCACTATTCAAAGAAAGGAAATCTTGGTGTCTGGTCCCAATGATTCAATTGTCAAGCCCTTATTGTAAAGCAGGGTTAGTAAAATTTTCTGTGAAGGGCCATATCCTATATAATAAAGATGTAATATGCAAATTAAGCCTCATGCCCTCACAAGATGGCTGCCTACAAACAGGCTGGCAAGGGGTTAGTTATACTTACATCTAACAAAATAGGGTTCAAGATAAAAAAGTTAATGAGATGAACATTTAAAAAAAATCTTTTTTGTTGAAACTATTACATAAGTTCCTCTTTCCCCCACATTGACCACTTCTAGCCCGCCTCTGCCCCCAACCCCAGGCCTTCACCACCCTATTGTCTGTGCCCATGGATTTTGCATATATGCATATACCTTCATTGGTTGATCTCTTCCCACCCACACACCTCCCCTACTTTCCATCTGAGGTTCGACAGTCTGTTCCATGCTTCTATGTCTCTGGTTCTATTTTTATTCATCTTTTTATTTTGTTCATTAGATTCCACATGTGAGTGAGATCATGTGATCCTTATCTTTCTCTGACTTGCTCATTTCACTTAGCATGATACTCTTCAGGTCCCTCCATGCTGTTGCAAATGGTAAGAGTTCTTTCTCTTTTACAGAAGCCGAGTATGCCATTGTGTAGATGTACCACAGTTTTTTAATCCACTCATCTGCTGATGGGCACTTGGGCTGTTTCCAGATCTTCGCTATTGTAAATTGTGCTGCTATGAACACAGGGGTGTGTATAATCTTTTTGATTAGTTTTTCGGGTTTCTTAGGATTTTTCCTAGAAGTGGGATCACTGGGTCAAATGGCAGTTCCATTTTTAATTTTTTGAGGAAACTCCATACTGTTTTCCACAGAGGCTGCACCAGTCTGCATTCCCACCAGCAGTGCATGAGGGCTCCCTTTTCTCCACATCCTCACCAGCACCTGTCATTTGTTGATGATAGCCATTCTGACAGGTATGAGATTATACCTCACTATTGCTTTGATTTGCATATCTCAGATGATTAATAACTTTGAGCATTTTTTCATATGTATCTTGGCCTTCTGTATGTCCACTTTGGAGAAGTTTCTATTAGGTCCTTTGCCCAATTTTTAATCAGATTGTCTTCCTTTGTTAAGTTGTATAAATTCCCTATATATTTTGGAAATTAACCCCTTATCGGATGTATCATTGGCAAATATGTTCTCCCATGCAGTGGGCTCCCTTTTCATTTTGTTGATTTTTTTTTTCTGTGCAGAAGCTTTTTATTTTTTTATATAGTCCCATTTGTTTACTTTCTCCTTAGTTTTCATTGTCCTAGTAGATGTATCTGTAAACATATTGCTAGAAGAAATGTCTGAGATTTTGCTGCCTATAGTTTCTTCTAGGATTTTTAGGGGTTCATATCTTACATTTAAGTATTTTATCCATTTTGAATGTTTGAGTTTACTCTTGTGTATGATGTAAGTTGGTGGTCTAGTTTCATTTTTTGGCATGTATCTGTCCAATTTTCCCCATACCACTTATTGAAGTGACTGTCTTTGCTTCATTGTATGCTCTTGTCTCCTTTCTCCAATATTAATTGAACATAATGGCGATTTCTGGGTTCTTTGTTCTGTTCCATTGATCTATATGCCTGTTCTTGTGCCAGTACCAGGCTGTTTTAATTACAGTGGCTTTGTAGTATAACTTGATGTCTGGTATTGTGATTCTTCCAACTTTGTTCTTCTTTCTCAAAATTGCTGCAGCTATTTGGGGCTTTTTTTGGTCCCATATACAATTTTGGAGTATTTTTTCTAGGTCTGTGAAATATGCCATTGGTATTTTAATAGGGATTGCATTGAATCTATAGATTGCTTTGGGTAGTATGGATATTTTAATGATGTTGATTCTACCAATCCATGAACACAGTCTATTCTTTTACTTGTATATATCTTTCTCTCTTATCTACATCCTATATTTTCCTAAGTACGGATCTTTTACCTCCTTGGTTAAGTTTATTCCTAAGTATCTTAATTTTTTTGTTGCAGTGGTAAATGAAAATAATTGTTGGTTACAAAGATGCCATAGATTATTGGGTGTTAATTTTGTATTCTGCTACATTGCCAAATTCATTTATTAAATCTAGTAGTGTTTTGATGGCGTCTTTAGGGTTTTCTATGTACAATATCATGTCATCTGTGAATAATGACAGTTTTACTTCCTCCTTTCCAATGTCAGTACCTTTTATGTTTTCTTCTTGCCTGATGACTGTGGCTAGGACTTCCAGTACTATCCTATATAATAAAAGCCTAATATGCAAATTGACCAAACAGCAGAACGACCAGTGGAACTATGGGTCGCTATGATGTGCGCTGACCACCAGGAAGCAGACACTCAACGCAGGAGCTTCCCCCAGCCCACAAGCCCCAGGCCAGCCAAGGCTGGTGCCAGTGGGGGCCCCCAATCACCCCACCAGTCACCCTACAGAGGGAGGCAACTGGCGGTAGCAGCAGGGGGTGGGGACGGCTGGCAAGTGGGCTGGTGCTGGCTCCCACTTGCTCCACTGGTCACCTCCTGCAGAGGGAGGCTACTGGCAGTGGTGGCAGGGTCGGCAAGCAGGCGGCACAAGGCCAGCCAAAGAAGGTGCCCTGTCAGTTGCCCCACAGATAGGTCCTGATTGTACTCAGGCCCAGGGATCCTTCCCATGCACAAATTTCATGCATCAGGCCTCTAGTCTATACTAATAAAAGGGTAATAGGCTAATTAGAGTGGATAGACCAGATATCTTCTGGACATCCCTTCTGGACATCTTTTGGACAAAGCCATGGTGGTGGGAGCTGAGGCTGAGGTGGTTAGGGGCAATCAGGCAATCAGGCAGGCAGTTAAGGGTGATCAGGCTGGCAGGGGAGAGTGGTTAGGGGCAATCAGGCCAGCAGGGGAGCAGTTAGGGGCATCAGGCAGGCAGGCGGAGGCAGTTAGGGGCAATCAGATAGGCAGGCAGAGGGGTTAGGGGTGATCAGGCTAGTAGGGGAGCAGTTAGGGACATCAGGCAGGCAGGCAGAGGTGGCTATGGGTGATCAGGCAGGCAGGCAGTGGCAGTTAGAGGTGATCATGCAGGCAGGCAGAGGTGGTTAGGGACAATTGGGCAGGCAGGCAGAGGAGTTAGGGGCAATTAGGCAGGCAGGCAGAGTGGTTGGGGCCATCAGGCAGGCAGGCAGGTGAGTGGTTAGGAGCCATCAGTCCCAGATTGAGAGGGATTGGGCCTAAACCAGCAGTCAGACATCCCCCAAGGGGTACTGGATTAGAGAGGGTGCAGGCTAGGCTGAGGGATCCCCTTCCCCCCATGCATGAATTTTGTGCACTGAGCCTCTAGTCCTCTCTAATAAAAGAGAAACATGCAAATTGACTGTACCTTCGCTACACCCACAAGCCACGCCCACCAGCCAATCAGGGCGAGTATGCAAATTAACCCAACCAAGATGGCGGTTAATTTGCATATCCAGGCCAGAGTGAAGACTCAAGACAGCGTAGAAAGAAGCCAAGAGCTGCAGAAGGGAGCAAAGCTTTGGAGATGCAAGCAAGCGGGTGGCGGAGAAGGAAGGGAAGCAGGTGGGGCAGGAAGAAGGGAGAGAAGCTGGCGGGGCTGAGGAGAAGGAAGGGAAGCAGGCGGGGCAGTGGAGACTGCAGCAGGAAGCCCTATTGCAGGAATCTTCCTGCAAGGGGCCTCTAGTCCTAAATAATAAAACCCTAATATGCAAATCAGCTGAATGGAGGGATGATCAGTCGCTATGACACTCACTGACCACCAGGGGGCAGACACTCAATGCAGGAGCTGCCCCTGGTTGTCAGTGCTCTCCCACAGGAGGGATGCCGCTCAGCCAGAAGCAGTGACAGTGCTAAGGATGTCCGACTGCTGGCTTAGGCCCGCTCCCTGTGGAGCCATCAGTCAGACATCCCCTGAGGGCTCCCAGACTGCGAGAGGGCGCAGGCTGGGCTGAGGGACTCCCCCGCCACCCCGAGTGCACAATTTTCATGCACTGGGCCTCTAGTGTTGATAAGTGGTGAAAGCAGACATCCCTAGTTGTAGAATTTCCACTCAGCCAGCTTTCCTGTGGTTCTGGACTGATAATTCTCAGGGGTAAAGGGGTAGGGGGGTTCCAGGAAGAGACTGGACAAAAATTGTACACCTATGGATGAGGACAGTGAGGGGGAGGTAAGGGCAGAGGGTGGGGTGGGAACTGGGTGGAAGGGAGCTATGGGGGGAAAAAGGAGAAACTATTGTAATAATCTGAACAATAAAGATTTATTAAATTAAAAAAAATAATGTCTTATAATTTCAATGTAAGTTTATTCCTTGGTATACAGTATATTCCTTTTGTCTACCACAAATGGAATTTTTTTAAATATATTTTATTGATTTTTTACAGAGAGGAAGAGAGAGGGATAGAAAGTTAGAAACATCGACGAGAGAGAAACATCAATCAGCTGCCTCTTGCACACCTACTACTGGGGATGTGCCCGCAACCAAGGTACATGCCCTTGACCGGAATCGAACCTGGGACCCTTGAATCCGCAGGCCGACGCTCTATCCACTGAGCCAAACCGGTTTTGGCCACAAATGGAATTTTTAAAGGACATTTTTTTAGTATATAGAACTGCAATGGATTTTTGTACATTGATTTTTGTATCCCACTACTTTATTTATTGTTTCTAAGAGGTTTTTAGTGGACTCTTTAGGGTTTTCTATATAAAAATTAATGTCATCTGCAAACAGTGACTATTTTACTTCTCTATTCCCAATTTGGATGCATTTCCTCTCTTGCTTATCACTCTGGCTAGGACTTTTGGTACTAGTGAATAACAGTGGTGAGAGTGGACATTCTTTTCTTGTTCCTGACCTTAGAGAAAAAGTTTTCCATTTTTCACCATTAAGTATAATATCAGCTGAGGGTTTGTCATAGATGGACTTCATTGTGTTGAGGTACTTTTCTTCTAGGCCCATTTTTATTTAGTGTTTTACTAATAAATGGATGATGTATCTTCTCAAGTGTTTTTTTTTTCCTGTGTCTGTTCATATGATCATATGATTTTTATCCTTCATTTTGTTAATGTGGTGTATCACATTGATCATTTGACCTGTTGAATCATTTGTGTGCTCTTGGAATGAACCTTACTTGATTGCAATGGTTTGATCTTTTAAATGTATTGTTTTAATTTGCTAGTGTTTTTGCATCCATATTCATCAGAGATATTGGTCTGTAGTTTTCATTTTAATGTATTATCCATGCCAGGTTTTGGTATCAGGGTAATGTTGGCCTCATAAAATGTGTTAGAAAGTACTGCCTTTTCTTCAATTTTTTGTGAAGGATAGGTATTAAACCTTTTTTGATAGAACTCACTAGTAAAGCCACCTGGTCCTGGATTTTTACTTTTCAGGTTTTTATGACTTTCTTTTTTTTTTCTTCTCATTTGTAATTTTAATCAAAGCATTGCTAATCATTTTTTTTTTTAACTTTCATAAAAGCACCAAATTTTAATCATGTAAGTCAATTCGTTTTTTGGGAAAGAAACATCATCAAAAACTCCCCTCCAGAATAAAACAATGATGTTCATTCTTCCAAACAACCAAATTCAAAGTCTACCAAAACAAAAACGAAAACAGCCCACACAGGAAAAAAAGTAAAAACAAAAACAAAAAAAATCACATTCTAGGGTTCAGTGCATTTAGCAGCCTTTGTTATGCTAGCTAATCATCCTTCAGCTGACTTTCAAAAAAATAACACCCTAGGTCATCAAAATATACATTTTCCATTTGCCCTTTTAAATTAAAAAATAATTTAAAAAGAAAACTTGAAGGAATTCACAATCAATTGCCTGCCTCATTTTGATGGCACGTACAGCATGTGGAGGTCAGGAAGGCTATTTGTAGCACATGTGATGAAGGAATATTGATCTTCAAGGTTTAGCTTTCTTCCAAACAGTGTAAAATACCCACAATTCCAAGTATGAAGGGACACAGACAATCTCCTTTGAGAATTCCACAGGACAATACAGGTGTCCGAGCTGTTCTTCATAGAGTGCCAGGGCTTCGGTCAAATTGGCACAGTTCCCTGTGTAAAATATTTCCCATCCTGTTTCAGTGCTTTCATGGAGAGATCAAGAATCAGTCTGAGGAACTCCCAGGTGGAATCTTCTTCCAGAGAGGTGGAGATTGGAACAGCTGTCAAATCATTAATCACATAGTCAAACTCTCTCCCAATTTGGCGTCCCTCTTCAGTACCGGAATACAGTCCCCTACTAGAACTGATCGCAGTCTCCTTTAAGATTGTCTAAGACATCACCACATGCTTTTCGCAGGTATTTCTCACCTCCATCAATCACCGTTTGGTCAGTCTCTACCATAGTGTCCACCTTGGTTTCAGTTTGACTATTTCACATAGAAGGCCCCCATCTGCACCTCCCAGAAGCCGCACGTCTTTGCCGGTGTAATCCTCTTTGCCACTGCCCAGGACGGCCAGATTGACATCCCCACTAAGGATGAGAATGTTTCCAAACTGCCTCGAGTGCAGAATTTTAATGTTCTGATAAGGTGAGGCTTCATCAGACGCCACTTCATCCACGTCGTACTCAACCAGGCGGCCAGTAGCAGTGGGCCAGCACCTGTCCTGGCCCCTCCAGCCACGGGTGGAATCGCTTCACCCGCCCAGTCGTGTCCTGACTCAGTTCTCTCATTCTTTCTTCCACTTTGTTCAAGACTGTCGACTTCTTTGCCTTCTGCATCGCCGTCGTAAACTGAAGGTCCAGCAGCACCAATCCAAGTGGGTGAATCCTCATTGGCAAAGCTGCCGTTTTGTTGGGCGCTAAGTAGCCGTGGTCCTGCCAGGTGCGCACCCACTGACATCCCAGCTCCTGGGAAGTGGCCTGGAGGCCTTCGAGGGCGGCCTCGCTGGGGCTCAGAGGCGAGGCCCTGGGACAGGCCTGGGGAGGCGGCCCGGCCAGCGGCTGGCCCGTTTTTATGACTTTCAGTTTCTTTACTGTTGATCAGTCTACTTAGATTTTCAGCTCTCTATGGTTCGGTCTAGGAAAGTAACGTATTTCTAAGGACTTGTCAATTTCTTCTGGGTTATCTAATTTGGTGGTTTACAGCATTTTATGGTATTCTTTGTTGTTGTTAATCCTCATCAGAGGATATTTTTCCATTGATTTTTAGAAGGAGTAGAAGGGAGAGGGAGAGACACATAGAGAGAAACATCATTGTGAGAATCAATTGGTTGCCTCCCACACATGCCCTGACCAGGGCCAAGGTATCAAGCCTGCAGCCCAGGTGCATTCCCTTGACCGGAACATACCCTTCAGTCTGCGGGCTGACACTATGCACTGAGCGAGGACTTCATAGTATTCTAATGTAGGACTTCTTATTTCTGGGGTTTCTGTTATAACTTTTTTTTCATTTCTGATTTTGTTTATTTGAGTGTTTTCTCTTTTTATTGAATCAAGCCAAAGGTTTGTCAATTTTATTTATCTTTTCAAAGAACCAGCTCTTTTTTGCATTATTTTTTTCTATTGTCTATTTGTTCTATATATTTTTTAATTCTTCTCATTTTTTAAAAAACTTTCTTCTAATGATTTGGGGCTTCATTTCTTATTTTTTCTAGTTTTTAATATGTGAAATGTTAGATTATTTATTTGAAAAATCTCTTGTTTCTTTAGCTAGGCCTGTAATAATAAAAACTTCCCCTTTAATAACGCTTTTGCTGAATCCCCTAAATACTGGTATGATGTATTATTAATCTAATTTGTCTCTATGTATCTTTTTTATTATCTCTTTTATTTTTTCTTTGACCCAATCATTACTTAGTAGCATGTTGTTTAATCTCCACATATTTGTGTTTTTCCAAGCTTTCTTTTTGTAGTTGATTTCCAATTTCAAAGCATTGTTTTTGGAGAACATGCTTGGTATGATTTCAATTTTCTGAGGTTAGTCTGGTGTCCCAACATATGGTCTATCCTTGAGAATCTTCTATGCACACCAGAGGAGAATGTATATTCTGGTTTTTTAGCAAAAAAAAGGTCTACATATATCAGTTATGTCAATTTTTTTCTACTGTGTCATTTAATGTCAGTATTTCTTTATTGACTTCCTATTAGAATGATCGATCCATTGCTGTAAATAGGGTATTTAGGTGCCCTAATATAATTGTGTCTTTGTCAGTTTTTTCCCTTTCTTTTGATAGTAGTTTACAATTTTGGTGCTCCCTGGTTTGGTGCATATGTGTTAATGTGTTATATTTTCTTGATGTATTGTCCCCTTTGTCATTATAAAATATCCATCTTTGTCTCTTGTTACCTTTTTTATCTTACAACTAGAGGCCTAGTGCACGAATAGGTGCACAAGTGGGGTCTCTTGGCCTGGCCAGCAATTGGGGCCAATTGGGGCTGTCTTGCCCAGTCCCAATGGGGGACGATCAGGGCCAGTCGGCTGGGGGAAGGGATCGTGGGAGGTTGGCCAGCTGCGGGAGGTTGGCTGTGGGAGCACACTGACCACCAGGGGGCAGCTCCTGCATTGAGCATCTGCCCCCTGATGGTCAGTGCGCATCACAGGTACCAGCCAGTTGTCCGGTCGTCCAGCCATCTGGTCATAACAGTCTCTTAGGCTTTTATATAGATAATTTTGTCAGTTATAAGAGTGGGTACATCCTCTTTTGTCTAGATGTACTATTATATTCCACTCCTTCACTTTGAGTCTATATTTGTCCTTAAAACTGAGGTGTGTCTATAGTTGGGTTTTGTTTTTTCATCCAACCTCGCTACTCTGTACCTTTTGGTGAGTTCAGTCCATTTACATTTAGGATGATTATTAATATATGAAAATTTTCTATAGCAATTTGTAAACCATTTTTAATGATTTTTACAAATATCTAAGCTACTGCTAAACCAATTTTATTTTCACTAGCTGGAAAAACTTAAGTATTATTTAATATTACAAATTTTCATACTTGAAATCTTAACATAAGAAAAGGAACACACTTCCAAATTAACACAAACACATTTTTAAAAACGTTTTTAATTAAAAAACGTAAAACCATAGGTGGTATTTAAAAAGACAAGATAATAATTAAATCATAATACTTATAATTCCTTTTAATTTGCTATAGTTCCTTTTCTTTAGAGTATTTTTTATGGTATTTTCCCAAACAAAATTACTAAAAAAGTTTTCCAACATTAAAAAAAGCATTCAGGGTCTCCTTGAGAGCTGCAAACAATGGGTGCACTTTTCAGTAACAACACAAACATGTAAAACTGAGGAAGCGGCAACTGTATCTGATCCTGACATGTTCATGCATCTCGTGACACAAACACAAGTGCTTGATCTTAAAGGCTTGAGAAAATAATCCAGGACAAATATCTCTGTTAGAGTAATCTCATCAGCTTTAACCTCCAGCAGTGCAATTGGGGAAATGCCATGACATAGGTTTCACTATAATCCAACTCATAGACCACAACAATGCTAGCTCCTTCTTAAAAAGCATGGTGGTGGCTTATGCGTGTATGTGTCTGTATGTCTGTATTTCGTGCTTTTTAATTTTTAGAAAGTTAATATCATAAAAATTTGATCTAACGATTAAATTTAGTCCTGCCTTCACAGGGATCCTCAAAGTCTGTCACTCTGTCACTAATGCCAAGAAAAGCAAAATGAAAACGAGGAAGATGAAAAAGTAGAGAAACAAGGAAGATTTCCTACCATTCTATTGAGTGTGAATATAATGATTTGCACTCCCATGCAATTAAACATATTTCTAAATTCATATATTGATGAATTCAGTCATGAAATCATGTTCACTTTGGTTTATCTAATACATCCAATTTATCTTTTTTTGTATAAGTCTCAGGCAATATTTATACATTTACTTAAATTTTGTGGCTATGAATAAGGTTTTTATGGTTTGCTTGTTTTATGAAACCATAACTGCAATAAGATAAATATGCTCAAACTGCTATGAGTTTGTCTAAATGCCCATTTCAATAATAAATTCAGAGGTGGGTAAGAGGGACATACATAATTCAATAAAGATAAGAAAAATAATAAATTCCATAAAAGTCACAACAATTTGCAATGGAAGCACTGAAAATGTGATAGAAATCTCAAATACATACTAAAGTTTGGAACATTATACCCTAAATGCTAAATTGTCATTGGAAGTTAAAGGAAAACTTAAGTAGATTTTCTAGCCAGTTAAGTTTTTTAAATATTGGAATTTTCAAAGTAAGTCACACTTTTTGAGATTTATATTAGAAAAATACTCAGCAAGAAAAACATCATTAGCATTTATAGTTACTCAGCTAATGACCATCTCAATCTATCTCAATACTGTCATATTTTGCTCTCAGGAAGTGTTCTTTCAGTATCCAGTGGAACTCCATAGGCATGTGCACTAAACAGGACTTTAAAGGAAATGAGCAGAGGAGAGGAGAGGACAAGTCTTATGCCTTTTCATACAGACGTTCAATGTGGCACACTAGGCAACATTCCCTTTGGCAAACTTCAGACTACAGACTGAATGTTTAGGAGTTCACTGAATTAAAATTTGTAATTATCCAATTTCCAAGGCACCAATGTAGTAGTTTTCTGGGAATTATCAAAAAAAGAAAACATATTGCCTCATGGTAACATCACAACTATAGAAAGTAAGAACTTCAGGTAGCAGGGATTGGAAGAGCAAATTTTCTCTAAATTCTCTACCAAGCTACCTAAAATTTCAGAATATAGCAAAAGGATTCCAAGGCAGAAAACCAAACCAAATTCTAAGGTTTTACATTTTCATAATGCATCATTCTAGAATGTTCTTGGAGTTCTATGACTGACCTTTGCTGGAAATCCTATTCTGCATGTTAAGACCAGAACCAATAGCTGAGAGTTCTGGGTAAACTTGGTTCTCATAAAAAAAAAAAAAAAAAGGTATTGCTGTATTCAGAGTCTTTTTAGCAGATTATTTTGTAGGACTCGCCAAAGGAAGAAAGGGACTTCATTAGATCTGTGCTTCACCAACAAATCAGAGTGACATTGTGGGTTTACTGGCCATGCTGAACAAAGAAAATGAGAATGGAAGTCAGGGAACCAAGTTCACATTCTGGTTCTTCCACTAAAACCCTATTTGTGGATTTATAGAATGCATTTCCCCAACCAAAGACAACCCCAAAATTGTCCCATACCCTTTAGATATAATGAATGATACCACATTTAGTGGCAAAATGAGAAAACATAAAATACAACAACAAAGAGACAAGTTTCACATCATATGGTAATTTCCTTAACAGAAATAATAAACCACAAGTCATCCAATGGAGCAAAGAGAAAATATGAGCTATAACTCTAACAATTTGGATTTAAATTTGTTAGTACCATAATGGTGTCCCATACCAATATTGATCAATAGTTATATATTTCTTTGTAGTGCTGAGATTTTCATAAATTTTTTTAGGATAAGACTTTTTCTTTTAAAAAATATATTTTATTGATTTTTTACAGAGAGGAAGGAAGAGGGATAGAGAGTTAGAAACATCAATGAGAGAGAAACATTGATCAGCTGCCTCCTGCACATTCCCTACTGGGGGTGTGTTCGCAACCAAGGTACATGCCCTTGACGGGAATCGAACCTGGGACCTGTCAGTCCGCAGGCCAACGCTCTATCAACTAAGCCAAACTGGTTAGGGCAGGATAAGACTTTTTCTGCTAATTATAAAACCTATGATGTTCTACTGGATCCCCACATATAAGATATCATGTTATATTAACAAAATAATATTTTTAATTTTATACTTTCAGATTGTTGCTTAAATATAATGAAAAGCAGTTAATATTTTTGTTTTGAAGTATTTTTTAAAAAAACAGGATGTTACAATTTACTTTTGCCCAGTGGAGATAATACAGGTCTCTACTAAGTTCACAGGGCTGTTGCATACATCAAGGAGATCATTTATGCAAGTTTTCTGAGATAAATAAAGCATTATGCACAACACCGTTATGCTGATGCCAGCTACATGAGTAACTAGGGATTAAGTCAGTTCTCCTTGGGGAATAGACTATAGAACTTCCCATACTATAGCTAAGCAATAAGATCTATCTGGTTCCTTGACTAAAAGCTGGGTAACCCTAGAGAAGGGAAAAATGTTAGAGACTTTTCTAAGGCTAGTAGAAAGTTAAATTTCCTTACCAATGAATCAGCTGCACTATTTATGTTGTGCAGATTAAATTCAAAGTTGCCCAGCCCTATCTGATTTGGCTCAGTGGATAGAGCATTGGCCTGTGGACTCAAGGGTCCCAGGTTCGATTCCGGTCAAGGGCATGTATCTTGGTTGCGGGCACATCCCCAGTAGGAGGTGTGCAGGAGGCAGCTGATCGATGTTTCTCTCTCATCGATATTTCTCTCTATCCCTCTCCCTTCTTCTCTGCAAAAATCAATAAAATATATATTTAAAAAAAAATAAAATTCAAAGTTGCCCAAAAGTTTAAAGAAGAGAGGAGGCCACACCTACTGATGATGTAAGAGATAAAATGTTCTTGTCTGTGGGCAAACAAAATTCTATCTTTTTGCTAAACAGACCCCTCAGGTTTAATACAATTAGTCAATTTTCTCTCAAAAGCTGTGGTTTCATAGACACTTCTTATGATTCAGTCTTCCACAAATTTCAGTAAGTTTTCTTAGAAAAGAAACCCTAGAGATGGTTTTGTCAACTTTTTAGTTTCTTACATAAAAATCTCAACATACAGGCCAGCTTTTACTCAGACTACCTGTTTTAGATATGTGATACAATGGGGAAGATAACCAGCAAGTAAAGATAGAAATTGTGGTGAAAAAGCTGGAAGGAACTACATTAAAATAGCAATCTTTTTCACTGGCTGGTAGAATTATGGCTAATCTAATCTTGATTTTGGTTCATTAAACTAAATTATCTACAAGTTTTTAAAATTTGTTTTACAACAAGCATGTATTACTTCAGTTATAAAGGTGTGAAAGAGCCAATTGCATAGAAAGAGTTGCAGGAATACAGAATAAATATATCACCTCAGCCCAGCTGGGGTGGTATACTGGTTGAGTGTCAACCCATGAACCAAGAGGTCACTGGTTCGATTCCCAGTTAGGGCACATGCCCAGCTTGTGGCTCCATCCCCAGTAGAGGCTGTGCAGGCGGCAGCCAATCGATGACTCTCATTATTGATGTTCCTATCTCTCCCTCCCTCTCCAAAATCAATAAAATTATATATATATCAACTCAGATGCCACTGATACTGTTTCAGACACTTAACAGGAATTGAAGGTCTAACAAAAGTTCCTTTTTCACAGCTAGCTCAACCTAAACAATGTTAGATGAGTAATAACATATTTTTTAAAATAACTAGAGAGATAAATATCATTTTAGAAAAAAAAAGTCTATTTTTCTTATAGGGGCAACTAATTTAGCAACATTTAAAAGCTTTTAAAACTCAAATGTCATAGAGCACCATTAGATATTCACACAGAAATGACCCAGGCAGCTTAGAGACGACTCTTCCTCATCAGTGAGATGCCTGATTAACTGCAACAAGATGAAACATTCAGCGCATCTGGTTGGGGCCAACATGCATGATGACATGCTTCTCATAAGCCCTTTTCATTGTTTTCTCAATTTGCTTCAGAAACACTTGTGGGATTCGTCCACATAAAGTGTGTACAGTTTCCAAAAACTTCAACTGAAGAGGATAATACATGGATTGAAAGAGATTGTCTTGAAAGGGAAACTGAAAGAAAGAAAAATTTTATTTTAGTTACTAAAATGATATTTAAAATGCAAATAACTTTTACTAAGAAATGAAGCAGGAAATTACTGTAAAGATGCAGGCACAGCCTGTATATACACAGTCTGTATGGTGACAAGGCCTCTGAGGACCCAGGGTCAAATCTTTACTCAATCCTGTGAAATCCAAAGCAATCATTAACCCATTCAGTTTCATTAATGTGGCTTCAGTTTCTTACCCTTAAAAAAAAAAAAAAAAAAAGATGATGTACTTGGGTCCTCAAAGCTCTTAAAATCTTGTAAGACTCAAGTAGATACTTAATCTACTATAATAAAACAGGAAAGTCTTCATAATTTTTGCCTTTATAGTCCAGAGTTTAGCAATTACTACTAACATTTATTAACAATGAACTTTATTTTAATAATTCAGATACCAAATACTTGTTGGTGGCTATTTGCCTCTTACTATTAAGGTTTCAAAAAATTTCTCTTGTTTTACCATGGAATAGGTCCATCAGTATTATTTTCGAAAATAAAAATTTCAAGAGAAACCAAGATGGCGACATAGATAAACACCTAAACTGCTGCCTCGCACAACAATTTAAAAACTACAACTAAAAGACAAAATGAACATCATCCAGAACCACAGGAAAGCTGGCTGAGTGGAAATTCTACAACTAGAAGGAAAGAGGAAAGCACAAGGTGAATCAGAGGAGCTGCAAAAGGCTGAGGTACGGAGACACATGCGCTGATGGCTGAGTGCCTGGCTGTCTTTCTCTAGTGGGAAGGAGACAAAAGCTCCCGACTGCACTGAACCCCAGTTCCAACTGCACTGAACCCCAGTTCCAGGCAAGACCCTGGGGACCCAGGCTTATACGGAGGGATTCTGGACTGTGGGGCGAAAACTAAGGGGAACCGTGAAAAGGCAGAGGTCTGGAGGCACGCGCGAGTGCATGAAGAGAACTACCAACACATAAGTTGTCCCAGCATAGACACAGCTGATCCTCACAGCCAATTGGCCTGGAGGTAAATCCCTCCCAGTGATACCAACAACAATCAAGACTTAACTACAACAAGGTTGTGCACACCCTCCACAAAGTGGTGCACCAAGAGTGTCCACCTCAGGTAACTGGGGAGGCTGAGCCACTGGGACACCTACCACACAAAGCTACCCTACCAATTCAGGGAAGCAGCGAAAATGTGGAGACAAAGAAACAGATCACAAATGACAGAAATGGAGGAAAACAAACAACTGGATATAGAGTTCAAAACCACGGTTATAAGGTTTTTCAAGAATTTCCTAGAAAAGGCCGAAAAATTTAGCGAGACCCTCGAGGATATAAAAAAGGACCAACTAGAAATTAAACATACACTGACTGAAATAAAAAATATTATGTAGAGACCCAACAGCAGACTAGAGGAATGCAAGAATCAAGTCAAAGATCTGAAATACAAAGAAGCAAAAAACACTCAACCTGAAAATCAAAAAGAAAAAAGAATCCAAAAAGTTGAAGATAGTGTAAGAAGCCTCTGGGACAACTTCAAGCGTACCAACATTAGAATAATGGGGGTGCCAGAAGAGAGAGAGCAAGATACTGAAAACCTATTTGAAGAAATAATGACTGAAAACTTCCCCCACCTGGTGAAAGAAATAGACTTACAAGTCCAGGAAGGGCACAGAACCCCAAACAAAAGGAATCCAAAGAGGACCACACCGAGACACATCATAATTAAAATGCCAAGAGCAAAAGACAAAGAGAGAAACAGTTAGTTACCTACAAGGGTGTCAGGGCCAGCCTGATGGTTGAACCGGGCTGAGGTAGGGAGATGGGAATTGAGAAAAGAAAGAAAGACAGGAAAATGGGGTCAGGAGGACTGTAGGTCCTTGAGAGACTGCAGCGAGTTTATTAACTGCATAATGCCTTTTATACACAAACACTTGAAAAGGAGGTCTGTGAAGAGGAATGTACTCTTTGTTCCTCTTAATCTCTAAGGGAGAGACAGAGCAGAAGGACAAATTCTTGGTACAGCAAATCAGGCAGATTCTTAGTATAGTAAATTTCAGTAAATAGTTACAGACTTCTTGGCAAGCCATGAAAGGTTGCTCTCATCCTACTGATAACTGCCATCCAAACTAGCCTGGGAAAACTGTGTGGGTAGAGGACAGCCTTGCTAGTCCCTTTGGGTGCAAGGACCGTGTCAGCTTACACCCAGTCTCCAACAGATCCCCCTTTTTTGTTTTTTAGGCTACCAAAAATAAAAGTAAAATTTAAACATTAATAATAAAGCTCTAATATTAAAACAATTGCAAACAATGCCAATGTAAAACTAAATTACATACATGTTATCATTTTCAAAACTTGAATGTTAAGAGCAAAACTCTGGCTAATAAATAATAACAAAACAATAAGAGAGAAATCAAAACTATTGACATATTAACATTGTTAGCTACTAAATGAAAGAAAGTCTCTTGTGCTGCTGGTGTATATTTACTTAGAGTCCTTTGTCTTGGCTGCGCAAGACTTTGCAGAAGACTGGCAGTTAACAGATGCTAGCATGAGCAGGAACATGGTTGAAGAAGTAGCTTCAACTTTTTGCTTTTCCACAATCTGCTGCACTTCAGTCGTTAACTTCTTCAGATGACTCTATGTTGGCACCTCAGTCCCTTGCGTAGCTTTTAGTTTTCTTCTTCCTCTGCTTTGCTGTTATTAGGCCAGTACTTAGTCCTTTTTGAGTGAAGGGACACAGGAGCTTGTCTGAGTCCATTGTGGTGACACACGTAATGCTCTGGCACCCGAATTGGCTGCATTGCTCCTTCTGGAAAGATAGAAAATACAACCTCTTCCCCACATTATTACTGAATCTGATAAAACTCTTTTCTGGTTTATGCTTTCTTCCACCTAGCTGATTCGGTGGAGGCTATTGTACAGGAGGCCTGATACCTTTCACCTGCTGTACGATCCTCTGCATCACAATTCAAAAAATTTTTAAAGTATAAAAATTTTTAAAGTATAAAAAGCATAACTGAGCTTCTCTTGAGGTGACACATAACATCTGTCTCCCCCTTTTTGTTTTAGTAAATGATTTTAAGAGTATGATGGGCTCTTTCTACAATTGAGTGACATTTATTTTGCTAGATTTGATTAGGTTTAAGTCCTCGGGGATTTACCCCTAAAGTTGGTACAGGAAGGTGTATAATATACTGAGGATATTGCTTCTAATAAAATATGAAAATTGTCGTTCTCAAATAATATTTTAAAGACTGAAAATTAAATGAAAAGTTCCTCTGAATTAGTGTACCCTATAGTAGCTGTTTCAATAATTTTTGCTATACTTACCACATAAGTACTATTACTATAGGTTGATGGGCTCCGTAGTAAAATCTGTTAAGGTATAAATAAGAGATTGTATTTCTACTGAAATATAAGGGGTTTGAAGGACCTTTGCTCCCCTGCTGTAGTAGATCCAGCCTTTCTAGAACTGGACCTATCTGTAAAAATGGTTAATGCCTGAGGTATAACATTTCTTTTAATGTGGTAGTTAATACTATTCCCTGTGTTAGAAATAAAGTAAGCCCCTAAGCCAGGGGTCCCGGTAGAATACAAAATATTAAACATTTTGACTTTTATGTAGAAGGGTGTGTACATATGATCTGGAAGTACGCACACCGACCTTCCTTGCCCTTGGTCCTGGGCAACCTGTAGCAATGTACAGCTGCTGACTGTTAGTATGGCAAGGAGTCTTCACTATTTTTATTTCTGGACTATTTTACCTCTGTTCTTGTGGGCCACTGCTTATTCTGTGGCTGGAACAGTTCTATTAGGTCCTCTCTGGGATCTGTTGTTGTAGGAATCCACATGGGCTTTTCTGGAAATATACAAACATATTCTCAATCAAAGGTTAATAAAGAAATCTTTTCTGTAAATTAGATTTGGGATCCTTTTGATTTTTGTCTAAATGATTTTCCTTTGGCTTATTTTGATACTATAAGATTTTATGGGTGTTGTGTTATTAGTATTATAAATGAAAATTAATATTTGAGTAAAAATTTGAAAGCAATTAAGGCTTGATGTAATTTACTTACAGGATATATATGTATATGTATATATAATATATATATATTTAAGATATTATTCTATTAATCTCCTTTTTTGTATTATTATGAGGCTTATGTAAAATTTTTTAATGTAGTCTTAATAACCTTTTATTTTTAATTTTTGTACAGAAATATGACTGCTTTGGATTTATTGTATGTTAAGTAATTTTACTATGAGATGAATATCAATAAAGTTTTGTTAATACTTCAGAACAGTTTTTTGTCTAGTACAATTAAATTTTTATGAATATTTACTTATTTTAATTAGCTAATTTAAATTAATCTGAAATAAAGCTTAATTTATTTATTAACTTTACTTGTCCTATGTTATGGACAAAAAATGATATTAAGTTTCTGCTGTTAATCTTTAATTTTACATAAAAGTTATCAGAGAGGAAAAACATAAATTATTTACCTTAGTTTAAAAGGCTAAACATATAGGCTTTTAATTATAATTCCTATAATATTTGAAGGAAACCTCTTTATTTCCTTCTAGAATAATTTTTAGGTTATAGAGAGTTTTATTTAAGAATTTTTGTCTTTCTTTTTATAACACGTAATTTGTAGGGCTGTAGTTTGAAGGTTAAGCCTATAGGCGACTAGCTAGCTATATTACAAGTACTTTTATAGTAAGGCTGACTACTAATTTACTTTTAAATTTAATATTTTAACAACAATCTTAGTTTACACTGTAAATATTAGTGAAAGAGAATTTAAAAATTTCTTCCTTTTATTAAAATTATAATTATATTTTAAAGTATCCTCTTAGGCTTATTTGTATATACAGAGGGATTATGGGAAGGCTTTAGTAACCCTTTTAGAAGACTTATTTAAATTGCTTATAAAGATATTGGCTTATTTAAAGGAAGGAGGTTGGCCTTTGTTATTTTAAGATGGCGGCCACAAGCCATGTGGCCAGAGGGGAGGCTGCTCAATCTGTTCTTTTAAAAGATAGTCAAATTTATATTGTAGATAAAACTTTCACTAGCTGTTTCTGGTCTTTATTAGAATTTTTTATAAAAATATTGGCTTTTTATTTAGCTGAAAACCTTGATTATAATTTAATAAGCTAATATATTTAAGTAATTAAAGTAGGTATCTTTAAAATAAAGTAAATTTACGTCTGATTTTACAAACCACAAATGTTGCCCTGCCTCTAGCTTAATGTAGGCGGCTACATAAAGTTAGGTAGTAAATGGTGGCTTCTAATCTGTTCCTAGCTTTTACTTGGATTTAATTATTTAAACATTGGTTTCTTATGTAACTTAATTTATATGAGACCTTGATTATATTTTAAAAGGCTAACTTATAAGGTAACTTAAGTATGTATCTTTAATGAAAAAGCAAAGAAACTTATCTAGTAAAACTTATAGGTCTGATACTTTATTGGTCTGATCTAAAAGCATGGCTTTTGTCTTTTTAGAAATTCTACTGCTGTTGAAAAATTTGGCTATATTTAAGAAATATATTGTTTTTGCCCTTCTTATAGGTGTTGCTGGAACCAGCTTGAATTTCTTTCCTTTAGATCAAATTGGCCATTTTTTTTTCTTTCCTTTTTTCTTAGGAAAAAACTAGTCTTGGGTTTTTTATTTCTGTAGCCCTTGTAAAGAGTTAAGTCCAGTTCAAGATCTATCTAATATCCGAAATCGGACCGTGTGTGCATCCTGTCTTACACTAGCTTTCTCTTTACACGTGTACAGATATCCCAAACGCATTTCTAAATTTTTAAAACTTTTTCATGGCGAGAAAGGAGACTTTAAATTTGTATACTGGGAGAGTGGGCATCCATATTGGATCATCACGTGTCTCTCCCTTCCCCCACATCCTGCTTACTTCAGGGGAAGCAACAGCATAGATCTGGACGAATTTCTTTTCATGCTTAAAAGAGAGACAGATCTCAAATTTTTCTTTCTTTTTGGCTTTTCTGAAGTATAACTCACACCTAATTTGGCCAAGATTTGCATTTCCCTCTGAGTTCTCTTATAATTTTTTTAATGTAACCTTAACTAATCTTATTGCAAGTAATCTTATTGCGGGAGAGCAAATAGCCCTGTCCTCTCCTGCCACCTTTGAATTTCTCTGTACCAGAGGCATTTTCAGCAGTGGAGTTCCACTTATTACAGATTTAAAATTCCATAGACATACTAAGATTCTAATTTGAACAAGAAACAACATTATTTTGTGATCACATAGACTTCAACATTTGCCTCTAAAGAGCATTTTCTCTAAACTCTACTTGTCCCATGCTTTACTCCCAACTATCAATAAATTGCTCCTTCCTTACCTTATCGAGTGCACTCTTTATCAGGAGGAGTTACTCACTGTCTGCTTTCCAAGTCCTCAGGTGCCTGCTCGGGCGCCAATTGGTCAGGGCCAGCCTGACGGTTGAACCAGGCTGAGGTAGGGAGGTGGGAATTGAGAAAAGAAAGACAGGAAAGCAGGGTCGGGAGGACTGCAGGTCCTCGAGAGACTACAGCGAGTTTATTAACTGCATAATGCCTTTTATACACAAACACTTGAAAAGGAGGTCTGTGAAGAAGAATGTACTCTTTGTTCCTCTTAATCTCTAAGGGAGAGACAGAGCAGAAGGACAAATTCTCGGTACAGCAAATCAGGCAGATTCTCAATATAGTAAATTGAGAATAAATAGTTACAGACATTTTACTGAAACTTTTACTTTCAGTAGTTACAGACTTCTTGGCAAGCCATGAAAGGTTGCTCTCATTCTACTGATAACCGCCATCCAAACAAGCCTGGGAAAACTGTGTGGGTAGAGGACAGCCTTGCTAGTCCCTTTGGGTGCAAGGACCGTGTCAGCTTACACCTGGTCTCCAACACAAGGGAGTACCCATAGGATTGTCAGCTGATTTCTCAACAGAAACTATTCAGGCCAGACGGCAGTGGCAAGAAATATTCAAAGTGATAAATAGCAAGAACCTACAACCAAGATTACTCTACCCAGCAAAGCTATCATTCAGAATTGAAGGTCAGATAAAGAGATTCACAGATAAGAAAAAGCTAAAGGAGTTCATCACCACCAAACCAGTATTATATGAAATGCTGAAAGGTATTCTTTAAGAAGAGGAAGAAGAAGAAAAAGGTAAACATAAAAATTATGAACAACAAATACATGTCTTTCAACAAGTGAATCTAAAAATCAAGTGAATTAAAAATCTGATGAACAGAATAAACTGGTGAATATGACAGAATCACGGGCATAGAAAGGGAGTGGATTGAAAACTCTCAGGGGTAAAGAGGTGTGGGGGTGCAGGAAGAGACTGGACAAAAATTGTACACCTATGGAGGAGGACAGTGGTGGGGGTAAGGGCAGAGGGTGGGGTGGGAACTGGGTGGAGGGGAGCTATGGGCGGAAAAAGGAGGAACAATTGTAATAATCTGAACAATAAAGATTTATTAAATTAAAAAAAATTTTCAGACCATTTAGTTATGAGCATGTGTCAAAGTTTTATTACAATATTGTTGAAAGTGAAAAGGCCTCTAGTCACTCAAGTTAAAGATTTATTGTTGGGAATGACATTTTATACCACACACACACACACACACACACACACACACACACACACATTTTATAACACACACACACACACACACACACACACACACACACACACACACAAAAGAAAGCCGAAGAAAAGAACAGTGGGAGGCTCTTGCCTTCCAGCAGAGTGGGTGAGTGTCTGGTTCTCTACAACAAGCTTCAATCCCTTTAAAGTTAATCAGAAATATTACTTAATCATGTTTAGCAGAAATCAGATTTCTTCCAAGAAGGAGGCTATGCATTATATGATACAAGATGGTTCTTTCCAAAACCATGTTTAGGACACTTTTTTACATAGAACAGTTTAGACCATTGATGAATTCCTTTTCACCACTGTATCCCCAGTGACAGAAACAGAGTAGGTCAAAACTATGGAGTCATCCTTGATTCCTCTCTTTCCCTTACATCCTTTAGCCAATCCATCAGCAAGTGCTATAACTCTGTCTTGATAACATATCCCAAACATGCCCACTTCTTCCGATCTTCCTGCTATCACACAAATGCATGCCAGCCCCATCTCTCACCTGAATGGCTTCCATAAGTCTCATTAAAGAGCCATTGTATTTTCACTCTTGCACCCTTTACACCAAGTTACCAAGGAGATATTTTTAAAGTATAGGTCAGCGCGTATCATTTTCATGCAGGGGCTTTTCACTGCAATTAGAGTAAGAGTCCAACTCCTCTCTTGCCCTAAAGCAGGGGTCCTCAAACTTTTTAAACAGGGGGCCAGGTCACTGTCCCTCAGACCGTTGGAGGGCCGGACTATAGTTTAAAAAAAACTATGAACAAATTCCTATGCACACTGCACATATCTTATTTTGAGGTAAAAAACCAAAACGGCAAAAACACTCGCATGTGGCCCGTGGGCCGTAGTTTGAGGACGCCTGCCCTAAAGGTTCCATGTGACCTAGAACTCTCCATGCTTATTTCCTCTCTCCTCTTGTTTCATCATTCTGTTCACTATGGCTACTTCCATGTCTTTTGGGAACACCAACTCATTCCTGTCTTGCTGACTTTCACCAGGTTAATCCTTCTACTTAGCAGTATCTTTCCCCAGATTTCCCCATAGCTTCTTTCATCTGATCATGCCTAAGGCTTACATAAGCCACCCTAAGGATCTTAGCTCATCAACTCTCCTCTTTACCTGTGACTCGGTCCCTCACCCTGCCCTGGTTCCCTTTTATTACCTCCCACTATCTGATACAATTTTTAAATGTTTATTGTTCATATGAGTATTATCTGGCTTCCTCTACCCAAAATATATGCTTCATGAGGACAGGGCTTTGTCAGTCTTGTTAGTTCTGACTTCCCTAGAGCCTCCTGCATAAAATAGGTTCTTCTTAGATGATTGTTGAAACGATTATTGAAAGAATGTGTATCTGATAGATGAATTTCCTTGGATCATGATGGGAGGAGATTGCACTTCCTTTTTACACAAACACATATACACCAGATTAAGGAATGTGTGTGTGTGAGAGAGAGAGAGAGAGAGAGGAAGGGAGAAGGGACAGAGATAGGAAAAATATTTTCAAAGACAAATGTGAAGGGAGAAAAATATAGTGAGAGAGAGAAAGAAAGGCAAGAAGAGAAAGTGTAAGCAATGTAGGGAAAGAGATAAGTGTGAACTGTTATCATCAAAACAATTTCTAATTATTGAGCACAGCCATATGTGAGGCATACTGGAAGTTTAAAGACCATCATTTGTTGAAGTCTCATAACACTGTTGTGAAGTATGTAATATTATCACCATTTCACAGATGAGGAAACTAAGGCCCAGCATGGGAATAGCACAGAGGTAATGACTAATAACCAGAAAGTGACCAAATTTGGACCTGAACCTAGGTCTGTTGATCCACAAAGACAAGCCCTGACCCTACTTATCTGTGATGCACATCACTGTGGAGAGTTGGGAAATACATATTTTATAATGTAATCTGCTTATATTTACTCATATTTCAGGATGGGTTTAGTGATATTCTGATTGACAGAAAGGCTTGAAAGAAAAAGCCTTTTTTTGATCCATCAGAAAACAAACAAGATACAGTGTAACTACAGAATCAAACTTGATCAATTCCAAACCAGGGATGACAGATCACAAATGAAATCTGAGAATGGCTCTGATGTACACATATCTGCTCAACACCTCTTTATATGCCACTTGTATTCCTGAATGGGCTTGCCCCCCTGGAGTCAGTGTTTGAATATCTAAGTATGATGATATCACTAAGTACAAAACAAATTTCCTATGTATGCAAATCACCTGGTATTTGCAAACCAACAGGTCAGCGCATATCATTTAGAAATACAGGACATATAGGAAAAGAGGTGTTAGGCATGGGCATTCAAAACCTTCTCTGCACAGAAGATAATTCTAGGAAATTTAGAGCTGGAATTCTCTTGGAATCTCCTTAGTGAAATGTACATTTTCACATAGGAGAAATGTGTTGTTATATTGCAGGATTCACCCTCTACCTCACTCCTGCCAAAGTCAGCACATGAATCTGGGGAAGATTCCTCAATCCTCACAGAAAAAATAAAATAAATAAAGTCTACATGCTTTAAGTTAGGGGGTCAACAAACTTTTCCTGTAAAGGGCTAGATAGTAAATACTTTAGACTTTGTGGACTATATGATTAGTCACTACTACTCATTTCCGCCATTGCAGCATGAAAGCAGCCACAGACAATACATAAACGAATAGTTGCCACTATGTCCCAATAATACTTTATTTATGAATGCTGAAATTTGAATGTTATATAATTTTCTCATGTCATAAAATATTCTTTTTTATTTTTATTTAAAAGCCATTATTGGATAGCCACAGGGAACTGAGAAAAAAAATTGAAAGAGAGTAAAAACAAACAAGCAAATAAACAAAAATTCCTAACTCATATATCTTACAAACATTGGCAGCAAGCTGGATTCAGCCTAAGTTTGGTGACCCCTAGTTATGTCTTGGAATTGTCAATGAAATTAAGGGAAGAATAGATGAAGTTAGTGAGAACTTCAACAAAGAGGCAGTAAATTTTAAAAAGACAGACACCATAAAAGAGAACTAGTCAAAATGAAGAATGAAATAACTAAAATGAAAAATACACTTAGAGGAATCAATAGCAAATTAGATAAAGCAGAGGACTGAATCTGCAATTTAAAACACAAAGTAGTGGAAAACACCAACTAGGAACAACAAAAAGAAAAAATAATTTTAAAAAATGAGAATATTTTAAGGAATATTTGGGACAACATCAAGGGTAACAACGTTTGCATCATAGGGGTACCAGAAGGAGAAAAGAGAGAAATAATAATTGAAAACTTTCCTAACCTGTTGAAAGAAATAAATATATAAGTCCAAGAAGTGCAGAGAGTCCCAAACAAGATAGACACAAAGAGGACAACACTATGACACATCATAATTAAAATGCTAACGGATAAAAACAGAGATAATTTTAAAAGCAGCAAGAGAAAAGCATTTAGTTACTTATAAGGGAGCTCCCATAAGACTGTCAGCTGATTTCTCAACAGAAACTTTCCAGGCCAGAATGCACTGGTACAAAATATCCAAAATGACCTATAATCAAGATTATTCTACCCAGGAAGAACCAAGATGGTGGCATAGGTAAACACCTACACTTGCTGCCTCTCACAATCACATCAAAATTACTAAAAGGTAGAACAACTACCATCCAGAACTGCGGGAAATCTGGCTGAGTGGAAGTTCCACAATTAGAGAGATGAAGAAAGTGCATTGAGATTGGTAGGATGTGTAGAGGCATGGAAAGTGCTGGCACCTGGATGTGCTGCTCTTTTAATTGGGAGGGAGATAGAAGACCCCGCTTGCTCTGAACTCCAGTTCTGGGGGACCCAGACACATACAGGAAGAAACTGGACTGTCTGGCATTGGGACAGGAACGTGAGGGCAGTTTTCTCTCAGAGGTGCTCGCAGCGATCATTATTCCTATGTGGGGGCACAGGACGTGGAGACCTGGGGACCTCTCTGGTGCAGGGCTGACTGGCAGCCATTGCTGTTTGCTCTGCACTGGTGATTTCCAGAGACCCCGCCCCACCCAATTTACAATCGTACCCAAGATGTGCACATTGGCTTTTGCATATGAATGGCCTGCCCTTTCTCCACCTAAAACCTGTCAAACTGCAGCTGGGTCAGAGAGCCCCAGAGATTCCAAAAGAAGGCCGAAGGCCCGGCAGCAGCAGCCTGCCCTGCTTCCCAGCTGGGCCTCGTCTGGCCACTTCCAAACGCCATACAAAGAGGAGGAATCTGCAGCTCTCTCTGTAGCTCCTACTGGGCAGCCCCAGACACTGGCTGACTTTGCACCTCCTTGGCGATCCAAGAGCCAGTGTACCCAGTGGTCAGTGTCAGACCATCCAGATTATAACTCTTCACATCCATAAGCGACACACTCATGGGGCAGACTCAGTGAGCACCAAAGCCCCACTGAAGCAAGTCCTGCCCCATAAGGGTGTCTCCAGCACAGCAGATCTTCCATTGTAGACACAGCTGGTCCTCAAAGCCAATTGGCCTGGAAGTCAATTCCTCCCAGTGATACCAACAGCAATCAAGGCTTAACTACAACAAGACTGTGCACACAGCCCACAAAGGGGTGCACCAAGAGTGTCCACCTCAGGTGACTGGGGAGGCTGAACTACTGGGCCCTATAGAACACCTACCACACAAGACCACTCTATCAACTCAAGGACACTTAGCAGCTACACAGTACATAGAAATAAACACAGGGAAGCAGCCTAAATATGGAGACAAAGAAACAAGTCACAAATGAAAGAAATGGATGAAAGCAAAACGCTGGATATAGAGTTTAAAACCACAGTTGTAAGGTTACTCAAGAATCTTCTAGAAACCTCCGAGGAATTTAGTGAGACCCTCAAGGAGATGGGAAAGGACCAGTCAGAAATTAAGCATACACTGACTGAAATAAAGAATAATATACAAAGATTCAACAGCAGACTAGAGGATCCCAAGAATAAAGTCAAAGATTTGAAATACAAAGAAGCAAAAAACGCCCAACTGAAAAAGCAAAAAGAAAAAATAATCCAAAAATATGAAAATAATGTAAGGAGCCTCTGGGACAACTTCAAGTGTACCAACATCAGTATTATGGGGGTGCCAGAAGAAGAGAGAGAGCAAGATGATGAAAACCTATTTGAAGAAATAATGACAGAATACTTCCCCCACCTGGTGAAAGAAATAGACTTACAAGTCCAGGAAGTTCACAGAACCTCAAACAAGAGGAATCCAAAGAGGACCACACCACGACGCAACATAATTAAAATGCCAAGAGCAAAAGACAAAGAGAGAATATTAAAAGCAGCAAGAGAAAAACAGTTAATTACCTACAAGGGAGTACCCTTACGACTGTCAGCTGATTTCTCAACAGAAACTATGCAGGCCAGATGAGAGTGGCAAGAAATATTCAAAGTGATGAATAGCAAGAACCTACAACCAAGAGTACTCTACCCAGCAAAGTTATCATTCAGAATTGAAGGGCAGATAAAGAGCTTCACAGATAAGAAAAAGCTAAAGGAGTTCATCACCACCAAACCAGTATTATATGAAATGCTGAAAGGTATTCTTTAAAAAGAGGAAAAAGAAGAAAAAAGTAAAGATTACCACCAAACCAGCAATGCAAGAAATGCTAAAGGGACTGCTATAAAAAGAAGAAATAGGAAGGGAAGAAGGAACACAGACATAAAGGATAAAAATGGAAAAAGATGGCAACTGGCAAGAAAGTAGGGAGGGAGAGTGTGTGAGAGAGTGAGGGAGCCATAGATGAGTGTGTGGATGTGTGTGGTGTGTGTGTGTGTGTATAAGATAGGGACAGTCAGATCTTGCAGGTCCTACAGGGGGTTGCCAAAACGGGCAGTTTTAAATGGCGAAACCACGCTGCCACTGCAAACACTCCAGGGAGGACACTGCCAGCAAAGAAACTACGCCATCTTGAAGAACAGAACTGCTTGAGACTAGGATCCTAGCCTCACCACTACCCAATCTGGTCTCAGACACAAACTGGAACCCTACAGCCACTTGGGTAAAAGACCTGCGACCACAGCTGCAGACCCAAGGACACCAAGACTCCAGGCACCCCAACTGTGGATTTCTTTAAGTCACAGAGCCCACATGCCCCTCCTCCCTGGCCCACTGCAGCTGCATAGGAACTGCTAGACCCTCTCCACATAAACAGTCCTCCTGCCCACACAGGAAGGCTGCTCTGAATTTGACCTGAGGGGCACGGACATGGGGAGTTTGTTTTCTGCAGCTCTCACTCCCACAAAAAGACCCCATGCCCACACAGGGAGTCTGCGCTGAATTTGAGCCTGGGCACACAGACACGGGGAGTTTGTTTCAGTATACTAGAAGAGGTAGAGGAGCAAATTAGTGAGTTAGAAGGTAATGCATCCCTAACCGGTTTGGCTCAGTATATAGAGCATTGGCCTGTGGACTGAAAGGTTCCAGGTTCGATTTTGGTCAAGGGCATGTACCTTGGTTGTGGGCACATTCCCAGTAGGAGGTGTGCAGAAGGCAGCTGATCAATGTTTCTCTCTCATCGGTGTTTCTAGCTCTCTATCCCACTCCCTTACTCTCTGTAAAAAAGCAATAAAATATATTTTAAAAAGGAAGAAGATAAGGTAGAGAAACAAGCCCAATTGAACAGCAACTGGAGAAAAAAAATAAAAAGCAGGAGGAGAGCCTAAGGGAGCTTTGGGACAACATGAAATGAAGTAACATATGTATAATGGGGGTGCCAAAAGGACAAGAAGAGCAGCAAGGTTTAGACAATCTATTTGAAGAAATAATGACAGAAAACTTCCCTGATATGGGGAAGAAAAATGTTACACAAGTTCAGAGAGTTCTAAGCAAGATGAATCCCAAAAGAGCCACACCAAGACATGTCATAATCACAATGGCAAATGTTAATGACAAAGAAAATCTTAAAGGCTGCAAGAGAGAGACAGAGAGTTACCTACAAAGGATCCCCCATCAGACTATCAAATGATTTCTCAACAGAAACACATCAAGCGAGAAGGCAATGGAAGGAGGTATACAAAGTGATGCAAAGCAAGGGACTCAATCCAAGAATACTCTATCCAGCAAGACTATCAATAAAAATTGAAGGGAAAATGAGGAGCTTCACAGACAAAATAAAAAGGCTAAGGGAGTTTATCACTACCAAGACAGCAAGAAATTTGAAAGGGAATGCTGTAAAAAGAAGAAATAGGAAGGGAGGAAGGAACACAGGCATAAAGTACAGAAATGGCTACAAACAAGTACTTATCAATAACAATATTAAATCTAAATGGATTAAGTGTTCCAATCAGAAGACATTGAGTGAATGAATGGATAAGAAAACATGACCCATATATATGATGTCTACAGGATACTCACCTCAGAACAAGGGACTAACACAGAGTGAAAGTAAAGGGATGGAAAATATGTATCAGGCAAATGGAAATGAAAAAAAAAGTTGGGGTAGCAATACTTACATATGACAAAATAGACCTCAGAGTGAAGACCATAACAAGAGACAAGGAAGGCCACTTCATAATTCTACAGGGATCAGTACAACAAGAGGATATAACTCTGGTAAACATTTATGTGCCTAATGCAGGAGCACCAAAATACATTTAAAAAAAACCTTCTGGAAGATATCAGGGAAGAGATTGACAGCAACACAATCATAGTAGGAGACTTTAATACCCCATTAACATCACTGAATAAATCCTCCAGACAAAAAATTAGCAAAGAAACTTCAATCCTAGAGGAGTCACCAGATCAGATGGACTTAATTGACATCTATAGAACATTCTACCCCAAAACTACAGAATATACATTCTTCTCAAGTGCACATGGGACATTTTAAAAAATAGACCACATATTGGGACACAGGCAAAGTCTCTCCAAATTCAAGAGGATTGAAATCATATCAAGCATCTTCTCAGATCACAATGGCATAAAATTAGAAATCAACTACAGTAAAAAAAAAAATCACAAAAATTCAAACACTTGGAGGCTGAATAGCATACTATTAAACAATGAGTGGGTTACCAAAGAGGTCAAAGACGAAATAAAACATATCCTGGAAACAAACAACAATGAAAACACAACAATGCAAAATCTCAGGGACACAATGAAAGCAATCCTGAGAGGGAAGTTCATAGCATTACAGGCCTACCTCAAAAAACTGGTAATAAACCATCTAACTCTGCAACTTGAAGAATTAGAAAGAGAGCAACAAGAAAAGCCCACAGTGGGCAGAAGGAAGGAAATAATAAAGATCAGAGTGGAAATAAATGACATAGAGACTAAAAAACAATACGAAAGATCAATGAAACCAAGAGCTGGTTCTCTGAAAGGATAAACAAGATTGATGAACCTCTAGCCAGGCTCACCAAGAAGAAAAGAGAGAGGACCCAAATAAACAAAATCAGAAATGAAAGAGGTGAAATAACAACAGACCCCACAGAAATATGAAGAATCATAAAAAAATACTATGAGCAACTCTACTCCAACGAACTGGTCAACCTAGAAGAAATGGACATGTTCCTGGAAAAATACTACCTTCCAAAACTCAGCCAGGAGGAATAAAAAAAAATCTGAATAGGCTGATAACTATGGAGAAAATTGAAACAGTAATAACTATCTTCCAACAAACAAAAGCCTGGGACCAGACGGCTTCACAGGGGAGTTTTAGCAAACATTCAAAGAAGAAATAAAACCTATCTTCCTCAGACTACTTCAAAAAATTTAAGGGAAGGAGCACTTCCAAGCTCTTTCTATGAAGCCAGAATTACCCTAATCCCAAACCAGATAAAGACAATACAAAGAAAGAGAATTACAGGCCAATGTCCCTCATGAACACAGATGCCAAAATCCTCAACAAAATTCCAGCAACTCTAATCCAGATAATGCACATGACCAAGTGGTATTTATTCCGGGGATGAAAGGATGGTACAATATCCGCAAATCAATAAATGTGATACATCACATAAACTGAGACATAAAATCCATATAATCATATTGATTGATGAAAAAAACCATTTGACAAAATCCAACACCCTTTCTTGATAAAAACTCTCAGCAAGGTGGGAATAGAAGGTTCATACGTCAACATAATAAAAGCCTTATATGACAAACTTACAGCCAACATCATACTCAATGGGCAAAAATTAAAACCACTTCCACTAAGAACAGGAACAAGACAGGGATGCCCACTCTCACCACTCCTGTTCAACATAGTACTGGAAGAAGAAATAAAAGGCATAAATTCTGTTCAATCAGACAAGAAGAAGAAATAAAAGGCATCCAAATTGGAAAAGAAAAAGTAAAACTGTCCTTATTCGCAGATGACATGATATTGTACATAGAAAACCCCAAAGACTCCATTAAAAAACTGCTAGACTTAATAAATGAATTTGGCAATGTAGGAGGATACAAAATAAACACCCAGAAGTCTATTGCTATACACCAATAATGAACTCACAGAAATAGAAATTTAAAAAGGAATCCCATATACCATTGCAACAACAAAATAAATTAAGATACCTAGGAATAAATTTAACTAAGGAGGTAAAAGACCTGTACTCAGAAAATTATAGGATGCTGAAAAAAGAGATAGAGGAAGACATAAACAAATGGAAGAATATACCATGTACATGGATTAGTAGAATCAACATCATTAAAATGTCCATACTACCCAAATCAATCTATAAATTCAATGCAATCCCCATTAAAATACCAATGGCATACTTCAAAGACCTAGAACAAATTCTCCAAAAATTCATCTGGAATAAAAAAAAGACCCTGAATAACTGCAGCAATCATGAGAAAGAAGAACAATGTTGGAGGGATCACAATACCAGATATAACGCTGTACTACAAAGCCATTGTTCTCAAAACCACCTGGTATTGCCCTAACCAGTTTGGCTCAATGGATAGAGCGATGGCCGGCAGACTCAAGGTTCCCAGGTTTGATTCCAGTCAAGGGCATGTACCTTGGTTGCAGGCACATACCCAGTAGGGAGTGTGCAGGAGGCAGCTGGTCGATGTTTCTCTCTCATCGATGTTTCTAACTCTCTATCCTTCTCAATTTCTCTCTGTAAAAAAATCAATAAAATATATATTTTTAAAACTGCCTGGTACTGGCACCAGAACAGACATATAGACCAACGGAACTGAACAGAGAAACCAAAAATCGACCCAAGCCATTATGCTCAATTAATATTTGACAAAGGAGACAAGACCATACAGTGGAGTCAAGACATTCTCTTCAATAAATGGTGCTGGGAAATTTGGTCAGATGCATGCAAAAAAAGAAACTAGATCACCAACTTACACCATACACAAAAATAAACTCAAAATGGATAAAGGACTTAAATGTAAGACGGGAAACCATAAAAATCTTAGAAGCTCCATAGGCAGCAAAATATAAGACGTAAGCTGTAACAATATCTTTAACAATACAGCTTTAAGGGCAATGGAGACTAAGAAAAAAATAAACAAATGGGATTACATCAAAATAAAAAGTTTCTGCACAGCAAAAGAAACCATCAAGAAAACAACAAGAAAGCCCACTGCATAGGAGAACATATTTACCAATGCTATTTCAAATAAGGGTTTAATCTCCAAAATTTACAGAGAACTCATACAACTTAACAAAAGGAAGATTAATAATCCAATCAAAAAATGGGCAAATGACCTAAATAGACATTTTTTGAAAGAGGACATACAGAAGGCCAAGAGACATATGAAAACATGCTCAAAGTCACTAATCATATGAGAGATACAAATCAAAACAACAATGAGATATCATCTCCCACCGGTCAGAATGGCTATCATCAACAAATCTACAAACGACAAGTGCTGGAGAGGATGGGGAGAAAAGGGAGCCCTAGTGCACTGCTGGTGGGAATGCAGACTGGTGCAGCCACTGTGGAAAACAGTATGGAGTTTCCTCAAAAAATTAAAAATGGAACTGCCATTTGACCCAATAATCCCACTCCTAGGAATATATCCTAAGAAACCAGAAACATCAATCAGAAAGGATATATGCACCTCTATGTTCATAGCAGCACAATTTACAATAGCTAAGATTTGGAAACAGCCTAAGCCATTAGCAGATGAGTGGATTAAAAGATTGTGCTACAACTACACAATGGAATACTATTCTATATAATAAAAGCCGAATATGCTAAATGTCCGGTTGTTCATTCAACCAATCAAAGCGTAATATGCTAATGATATGCTAAGGCCACTCAACTATGACGTGCACTGACCACCAGAGGGGTAGACACTCCAACCGGTAGGTTAGCTTGCTGCTGGGATCTGGCCGATTGGGACTAAGTGAGATGGGCCAGACACACCCTGGAATCCTCTCAGGGTCCCTCTGAGGTCCCAATTGTGCACCAGTGGGGTCCTTCAGCCTGGCCTGTGCCCTCTTGCAATCCGGGACCCCTCAGGGGATGTTGGAGAGCTGGTTTTGGCTGATCCCACAGGCCAGGCTAAGGGACCCCACTGATGCACGAATTAGTGCACCGGGCCTCTAGTGCCACTATAAAAAAGAAGGAAATTTTACCATTTTCAATAGCATGGATGGAACTGGAGAGCATTATCCTAAGTGAAATAATGCTCAGTAGGAGAAAGATAAATATCACATGATCTCACTCATATGTGGGATATAATGATCAAATAAACTGATGAATAAAAACAGAGCCAGAGACAAATGGCAGGGGAGAGGGGGAGTTCGAGATCAATCAAAGAACTTGTATGCATGCATATTAGCATAACCAATGGACACAGACACTGGGGCGGTGGGGGTTTGTCTTTGAGGTGGGAGTGGCCAGGGTGGGTCAACTGGGGAAAAAGGAGACATATGTAATACTTTAAACAATAAAAAAATAAAAATAAATAAAAGATTTGACAAAATAAAAATAAATAAATAAATAATTTTAAAAAGAAATAGCAAGAGAGGAACACAAACTTAAAAAATAAAAATGGCAATAAATAAGTACCCATCAATAATAACCTTAATTGTAAATGGATTAAATGTTCCAATCAAAAGATATAGAATAGCTGAAAGGATAAGAAAATATGACCCATATATATGTTGTCTATAAGAGGCTACCTCAGAACAAAAGACTTACACAGTATGAGACTAAAGGGATGGAAAAATATTTTACAAAATAGACTTTAAAACAAAGGCCAAAAAAGAGACAAAGAAAATCACTATATACTACTAAATGGGTTGATCCAACAAGAGGGTAAAACCCTAGAAAACATATGTGCGCCCAGTTTAGGAGTACCTAAATATATTTTCTAAAATTTTGTGGACTTTAAAAGGGAGATCGACAACAATACAGTCATAGTAGGGGAATTTAATACCCCACTGACATCACTGGATAGAACTTCCAGACAAAAAAATCAACAAGAAATGGATACCTTAAATGACACACTAGATCAGATGATTTAATTATATATCATCACCTGCCTGCCTGCCTTATTGCCCCTAACCACTCCTGCCTGACAGTCTGATCGCCCCTAACTGCTCCCCTGTCAGCCTGATCGCCCACAACTGCCCTCCCCTACAGGTCTGATTGCCCCCAACTGCCCTCCTCTGCAGGCCTGATGGCCCCCAACTTCCCTCCTCTGCGATCTGATGGCCCACAACTGTCCTCCCCTGTCAACCTGATCGCCCACAACTGCCCTCCCCTGCCAGCCTGATGGCCCACAACTGCCCTCCCTTGCTGGCTTCATTGTCCACAACTGCCCTGCCCTGCCAGCCTGATCGCCAACAAATGCCCTCCCCTGTCACGACCCGCCTCCTCCGCTGGGCCCCACTTCCACTGTGCACGCGGCCATCTTTTGACGGCCATCTTGTGATGGCCATCTTATGACGACGTTAGGGTGTGATGCATGACAACCACCTAGGCCAGTGGTCGGCAAACTCATTAGTCAACAGAGCCAAATATCAGCAGTACAACAATTGAAATTTCTTTTGAGAGCCAAATTTTTTAAACTTAAACTTCTTCTAATGCCATTTCTTCAAAATAGACTTGCCCAGGCCGTGGTATTTTGTGGAAGAGCCACACTCAAGGGGCCAAAGAGCCGCATGTGACTCGCAAGCCACAGTTTGCCGACCACGGACCTAGGCTATTATTAGTATAGATAGTGCTGGAAGTCCTAGCCACAGCAATCAGAAAAGAAGAAGAAATTAAAGGCATCCAAATTGGAAAGGAGGAATTAAAACTGTCATTATTTGCAGGTGACATGATATTGTACGTAGTAAATCCTACAGAATCTACCAAAAAGCTACTAGACTTAAACGAATTTGGCAAAGTTGCAAGATACATAGTTAATACCTAGAAATTGATGGCATTTTAATACACCAATAATGAACTCTCAGAAAGAGAAACTAAGAAAACAATCCCACTTACTATTGCAAAAAACAGGCACTTAGGAATAGACTGAAGTGAGGAGATAAAATACCTGTATTCAGAAACTATTGGACATTGAGAAAAGAAATAGAGGAATATACAAACAAGTGAAAGCATATACCGTGTTCATGGATTTTAACAATTAACATCTTTAAAATGTCCATACTACCCAAAGCAAACTATAGATTCAATGGAATCCCTATTAATACAGCAATGGCATATTTTACAGATCTAGAACAAATATTTCAAAAATTTGTTTGAAACTCCAAAAGACCCTGAATAGCCTCAACAATCTTGAGAAAGAAGAACAAAGTTGGAGGAATCATAAGACTAGATATCAAGTTATACTACAAACCACTATAATCAAAACACCTTAGTACTAGAACAGGAATAGGAATATACTTTAATGAAACAGAACAAAGACCCCAGAAATTGACCCAAGCCATTACGCTCAATTAATATTTGACAAAGGAGGCAAGAGCATACAATGTAGTAAAGACAGTCTCTTCAATAAATAGTGCTGGGGGAAAAGGACAGATACACGCAAAAAAAAATAAAACTAGACCACCAACTTACACCATACACAAGAACAAACTCAAAATGGATAAAATATTTAAATGTAACTTGGGAAAACATAAAAATTCTAGAAGAAAACATCACCATTAAAATTTCATACATCTCACATGGCAGAATTTCTGCCAACCTATATCTCCTAGGGCAAGAGAAACAGGAAAAATAAACAAGTGGGTCTTCATCAAAGTAAACAGCTTCTGCACAGGAACAAATAAACAAAACACACAAGAACTGAGAACAACCAGAAACCCCCACAAAACCATCAGCAAAGCAACAAGGGAGCACACTGTATGGGAGAACATATTCGCCAATGATACACCTTGAAACGGGTTAATTTAAAAAATAAACAAAGTTTGTATATAGCTCCACACCAAGAAGACAAACAATCCAATTTAAAAATTGAGTAAAGATCTTGAATAGACACTTCTCCAAAGTGGACATACAGATGGCCAAGAGACATTATGGAAAAATGCTCAAAATCACTAATCAACTGAGAGATGGAAATTAAAAGCACAATGAGGTATCACCTCACACCTGTCAGAATGGCTACCATCAACAAATCAACCAATGACAAGTGCTGGAAAGGACATGCAGAAAAGGGAACCCTAATACCTTGCTGGTGGGAATGCAGACTGCTGCAGCCATTATAGAAAACAGTGTGGAAGTTCATCAAAAATTAAATATGGAACTGCCATTTGACCCAGCAATCCCACTTCTAGGAATATATCCTAAGAATCCCAAAACACCAATCAGAAAGAATGTATGCACCTCTATGTTCATAGCAGCACAATTTATAATAGCTAAGATCTGGAAACAGCCCAAGTGGAAGGGTTTGGGGGGACAGAAAGAGAACTTGTACGCATATATGCGTAGCTCATGGGTGCAGACAATAGTGTGGTGAAGGCCTGGGGTGGGGTAGTAGCTGGGTGGAGGAGGTCAAAGTGGGGGGAACGGGGGACATCTGTAATAATGTTAACAATAAAACATTTTCATTTATATATTAGGCACAATAAGAAATTAACAATAACTAGTAGTAAAATAGATCCATTTTAACAATGTACTCTAATAACTAAGATAGCTACTAAATGACTTGAGTGGTGGCATTATGATGTCATCACATTACTTAGGGAAGTGTGCAATTTAAATCTTTAAATTATTTATTTCTGTAATTTTCGATATAATATTTTTAGGTTGTCGTTGATTGCCAGTCAGTGCAACCATGGGAAACAAATCCGCAAATAAGGGGGGAGTGCTGTAAAGGAAAAAGCGTGGTCTACACAGGGCTCAGCACTGCCCGCAGCTCCAGGCATCCACTAGGTCTTGCCGCGTGCTCCCCACGGATATGGGAGTCTACTGTGCTAGCAGGCAGTACTTCACGTGATTTCAGGTGGTGGACCTCAAAGTACAGTTATTTCAATCATGCCACTTATTTCAAAAGATAATTCACATAGATCTAGAAGTCCTCCTCAGCATTTGCTAACCAATCTCTTCACGGTAGTAAGAGGGGGCCTCAGGCCTTGAGGAGTGCAGTTCCAGGCAAAACCCTGTGTGTGCTCTCTCTGACTCAACCGTAGGCGATTTCCGGGCTTCTTGGGAGGCTTCTGGGGAAAAGCTGTCCTCCCCACACCAGATATAGGGCATAAACAGTGCCCTGTCATTTTCTTGAGGCAGCTGTAGTCACACTCAGTGTCTACGCCCTAGCTCCTATCCATGTATGCACTCCTGTCCCAGGCACCTCCATGTGGAGGCCTTCTTGTGGGAGAGGAGAAGGGTGACCTTTCCCTTCTTCCCTCCTTTCCTTCTCATCCAGCCTCCCTGGGGTTGGGGCCCATAAAGCTGCAGGAGTTGAGATGATTCCTGCATTTGTGCTGATTCCTTCGCCCTCGCTCAGCACTTGGTGGGAGTGGCGGGGAGCTCTGAGCAAGAGGCGCTGGGCTCCCTTGCCCTCTGCGTGCACTGAAGCAGCACATACATAACTACTGGACTATTGTTTTCAGTTTGGTTCCTTTCCTAACTGACCACCTCCACACCTGATTGCTCAACAGGGTGGAACTGGCACCCAGGCAACACACTTACTAGTAGTTTGAAATGAACATCATTTTGTTCTTGTGTTATCTTTACCTTGACCCCATCACCCTCTATTATGGCAACTAGCACAGGGTGGTTCTTTATGATATAAAATTTCCTCCATTAGTGAATTTATGGGAACAAAAGTGTGTGACTTACTTGGAAATACTAAGTAAAGAGTGAATAAAATATAGTCAAGTATAGTATAGTATAGTATAGTATAGTATAGTATAGTATAGTATAGTATAGTATAATATAGTCAATATAGTATAGTCCAGGGGTCCTTAAACTTTTTAAACAGGGGGCCAGTTCACTGTCCCTCAGACCGTTGGAGAGCTGGACTATAGTTTAAAAAAAAACTATGAACAAATTCCTATGCACACTGCACATATCTTATTTTGAAGTAAAAAAACAAAACGGCAAAACAAAAAACAAAACGGCCGCATGTGGCCCGTGGGCCGTAGTTTGAGGACGCCTGGTATAGTCAATATAGTATAGTATAGTATAGTATAGTATAGTATTAGTTTCTTAGCTTGGGGAAAACTGGTTTAGTTCAATGCTGTGGGGAAGTATTTGGCCTTCAAAGAAGAGAATGACTAAAGCACCCACGCTCTTCATGCTGTAAGCTCGTGCCTGCTGAGTGGTAGCAAGAACACACTTACGTCCCGTATGGCTTCATAGAGGGCTTTGAAAGTCGGCTGCTTATCATCATGGTAGACACCTCGGTTCCCGTGCAGAACAGACACCCCTTCGAGCTCCGCCCCTTTGCAGTTGCTGCCATACATGCAGTGGTCAGGACGGTAGTTCCAGTGGCAGGGGAACACATAGAGACACTCTGGTGGTGACAAGAGAAAGACATGTCCACAATCAGTGCTGGCTCTTCGGCAAACCTGACGATTAAACCAACGTTTCCATAAATGGCACATAGCAGATGACTTAAATGCACATTTGTGATTATGATTCATGGACCACATTTCAACACATTTGTTAATATCCTGAGGTCAGAAATTAAGAGGGTATACATTAGTGATATTGTCAGTCCCTCCCTCCAAAAGGAGAACAGGGGATAAAAAGGCACACAAACCCTTGCTCAGACAATCGGTCTGAATCCCAACTCTCATCCAAACACAGTGAAACCTAGGTCCAGTGACTTAATATTCCTGTGCTTCCAGTTTTTTTCCACCTTTAAAATGGGAATACAGGGCCTCCTTCTTATTTTGATAATTAAATGTAAAAAATTCATGTAAAATGCTTAGCAGAGTACTAAGCACATAGTGGTAGTTAATAGTGTTACCAGATATAATCAACTATTCAGAAAGATTTTGTGACATGGACGGACAGACCCCCAAAATGGGAGTTAAGATTAAAGCGAAGATTTTTCTTAGGATTAAAAACCAACCAACAGCCCTGACTATGTGGCTCAGTGGTTGCGAGTTGACCTATGAACCAGGAGGTCATGGTTCATTTCCTGGTTAGGGCAAATGCCCAGTTTTTGGGCTTGATCAATAGTTCTCTCTCATCATTGATGCTTCTATCTCTCTTTACCCCTCCCTTCTTCTCTGAAATCAATAAAAATATATTTTAAAAAATTAAAACCAACAAACAACAGCAAAGGAGAAAAAATCCAAAGAAAGAAGCAAAGCCAAAAGAAAGTTCCTATGCCATGGTGACAATACACACTGTGCGTGAGCATGCGCACATATGTACACCTGTGTGTTTATCTCTCTAACCCAGTGGTTCTTAGCCAAGGGCGAAATTACCCGCCCCTGGGGCCAGTTGGCAATGTTTGGAGGGAGACATTAGTTGTAATATACGAGAGAAGCTGCAACTTCCATCTGGTGACTAGAGAACAAGAGTACCCCAAACATCACCCAGTGAATGGACAGCCACCGCAGCTGCAATAGCACCAAATCAAGAAACTCTGCTGTAATCCTGTTGAACTCAGAAAATTTCCTCTTGGTGAATAGGATAACACAATTAGCAATAAATCCATAACTCCCCAGCTTCCTGGCCTTCAGCTTGATGGCTTTAAAGACAGGGCTACAGGCATACGGACCGGAGTTCTCTGTGAATGTGGGTTATTGATCAGGAGAAAGGCCCATGTGAGAGCACAGAAGAATTAGAGAAGATAGATTACACTGTCAGAAAGGCAGTTTAAAGATGTGCTAGTGGGTTGGGTTGATAGCATTCACTTCTCATGGAAAGAACCACTGCTTAGAGAACCCTTACAGAGAGCTTTACCAGGAAAGTGAAGAATGAAGAGGCTACCACACATCCCTCTGGCAGACTGTACTAGTACTTATGTCAGTGTAGGTAGCTGGTGAGGATTAATAAATGAAGGGAACAAATGCAATCAGACTTTAAGCCTCATCTACTGGTGAGCGGAATCAGACAGTAAGCCTGAGCCACTAAGAAGTTGCAGCATTCACAGGCTCCCCGGGAAACAACCACACCCTCACCGGGCAGGAAGAACGTCTGGAGAAAACCAGCCATTGGTCAGGATCCCAGAGTGGAGGGATAAGCAGCGGCGAAATTCCTTTGCTCGGCACCTGTGCAGTGGAAGCCAACAAGGTGCAGCAGGAGTGAGCATGTGCTCAGCAGAAACAAGATGAAGCAGCAGAGCTCTGGGGTGTGCACTGTAGGAGCCACAGTGGTGGCATAAGGGGGCAGAGTCCAGCCTGGGAAAACTGGGGAAAGAATGAGATTAGGTGGGGTGCAGAACCCCAGGACACCCAGGCCTTGGATTGGTTAGGGGACGACCAAGCATAAGCCTGGAAAACCCCAGAGAGTAGGTTGGACAGCTTTGTGGAGGAAAGGGGCCACGTGCTCACCTGACAGGCTCAGGGAAGGCCTGTGTGGCGGCCTTGAAAACTCAGAGACCTAAAGCAAACACAAAGTATGGTCTTAAATTAAAACATTTTAATTTTAAAAAAGCATTTTATAGTGGGTAGCTATGCCTAGGCTAGTATTGAAGTATGGTAGCAACCATACTTGGGTAAAAATTGCTGTTTAATATTTTAAACTTGCTGTCTTGGGTTCTGTACTCATTTAAAAGTTATTTTGATTTTCTGAACTTATGTATGATTGAATACTCCCTTGATGGCAGTTTGAATATCCCATTGATTGTGATCTCACTGGTCATCAAAGCACATTCCTCTGGGACCCAAGACAGTTCAATTATCCTAAATTGTCTCAGTAACTACAGATAGTGCATTCCTGTTGACTCAGTGGTCCCAGAATCTGGACAGCACAATTATTCTAAATTGTCCAGGTGGTCTGTCCCAGATAATGTGTTTCTGTCGATTCAGTGATTCGTAGATACTTTAGATAACTAACTTGCTCAGTCTCACTTCTGTAAAATTGCGAAACAGGTTCCTCATTCCAGACGCAAAGATGTAATCGATGCTTTTGTGATATTCTGCCAATATAAGCCAGAAGTGGCAAGCTGTTCGGGGCTGCAAGATTTGGAGCTTTAGCCCCTTGTATGCCGCCGACCTTTAATAAATGACTCCATAATTCAATTTCTTGAGGCATCCTTTGTAAGATGGGGGTTACACTACAACGTTTGGAGGCACCAGTGAGATCCGCCACTAGAGGACGCTAGTCCGGATGCCAAGGGAGGCCAATCTCCCCTGGGCCGGTTGTGGAGACAAGGGGCCCCTATGGGGTATGCACTCTGAGAAGTTCCAGGGCCCCGGAGAACTTCCCTTCGGATCCAGCGAGTGGACAAGGAACATTGGCACATCACTAAAAAAATTTGTCTCCGAGTCCTGGAAACCCTCCTGGAGGTGAGTCCTGGTTTACTGGGGGACTGGTCATCTGGGGATGGCGGAAGGGCTGGATGCAGCCAGGACTTCCCCATCCTGGAGTGCCCTGAGACGTCAGTGGTCACTCCTGGTTTCTGGTTGTTTTTGTCTTTTTGTTGTATTTGGGCCCTCTGTATTATTTGTTGAGTTTTGATTTGTCAAGGTTTTGTCAGTTTGTTGTCAGTTTGTTGAAACCCTCTAGGAGGACATTGAGTGGTTCTTCCTGTTTAACCTTTGACTGTGTGACTAGATTATCAAGGTTCCTTGCAGGATTTTACCTCTCCTGAAATAATGCTCTAGATGTAACCTGCCCCTCCCCAACTAAGCACTCTTTTTCCTAGGTCAGTGATGGCGAACCTATGCCACGCGTGTCAGCACTGACACGCGTAGCCATTTCTGTTGACATGCGGTCGCTGAGGCGGCCGCATGCCGAGGAGGTCGCATGCCAAGGATGAAACATTTGCTGCTCCTGAGGATGAAACATCTGCGACTAGAGTCTTGGAGTCAAGATTCTAGTCGCAAATGTTTCATCCTGCCCTATTAGACACTCTGTGCCGGAGGTCTGTAGGCCAAAACAACAGAAGTCCGGCACAGAGCGTCTTGTTCTGGGACTTCCGGTTAAGCCGGGATCTTTGCCCTCACTTCCGCAGGCAGAGCAGGGAGCAGTGGAACGCAGCGGGGGACGCATCTCTGGGGGCCCTGCCACTACCAGTAACCATTTAACAGTTAACCACAGCAACCATTATCTACTGTTCTGGGGTGTCATGGATTTCTAATCCATCATTACTGAGATAAGTGAGGGGGAGGCTGGGAGAGGCGAGGGTTTGTGGCATGCTATGGGTGCCGTTTCCCACCATTAGAAATAACGGCAGCCATTTTAATTCACATAAGGAACACCATCTTGCTCCATAGTGCAGATTCCATTTCACCACTATTACTGTTGTGCATCCTTATTTACCCCTATTTCTGCTTATTAACCCTGCCCTTTCCTAAAAGACAGTTATATGCACCATTTTGTGGTTAGTTAGGCTATTTAACCCCTAATTGCCTGCAGGCCTAACAAGCTATCTATAATTCTATCTTCTGTCACTGCCCGCCTGATGGAGAACCCAAAAAATAAAAAACTAAGGTTAAGTAAAGGAAGTGGTAGTAGCAGTGGCCGACCCTTTCAAGAGACATGGACCAAGATGTATGGCTTTATAGAAAAAAATGGCAGATCATTTTGCGTTCTATGTACTGAAACGGTAGTAAGCAGAACGTGGAATATAAATAGACATTTTGAAACTAATCATTCCCAGCTCTTGGAAAAAAGTGAGGATGAAAGGAAGGAATACATTTCCAGGCAGCTACACCTTTATAAGAGCCAATCTAATTCCATCCTTAAATTTATGAAAGGCTCTACAAATTTAACATCTGCAAGTTTGAGCATTGCTCACTCTATAGCTCAGCACGGAAAAGCGCTCAGTGAGGGAGAATTTATTAAAGAAACTCTCCTAAGATGTGCACCAGTTCTATTTCACGATATGCAGAATAAAGATGCAATTATTAAGAGAATATCTGAGTTACCACTCAGTAGAAATATCATAAAAGACCGAATAATGAGACTGAACACAAACGTACATCAATTAAAGAGAGACATAAGGAAGTGTAAATATTTTTTGATCTCTCTTGATGAAACTACTGATGTCACATCACATGCTCAGTTGGCCATTATTGTTCGATATTCTGATGGTCTCACAATGAGAGAAGAGTTGATAAAGTTAGTATCAGTGCCAACAAGTAAATCAGGAAGCGAAATATGTAAGGTTGTTATACAAACATTTCGTGACCTAAGCATTGATATCTCTAAAGTTGTATCAGTGACGGCAGATGGGGCACCAAATATGGTGGGGGAAAAAGTCGGATTTGTCAAATTGTTTACAGAAGCTATTGGACATCCGATTGTGCCTTTTCATTGTATTATCCATCAGGAGGCTTTATGTGCCAAGGCAGGATTCACTGACTTAAATGACTTAATGTCAGTTGTTACAAAAATAGTTAATTTAATAGCTGCTCGCCCCCTTCACAAGCGAGAATTTTCGGCACTTTTACTGGAGGTTGATTCCACCTACAGTGGACTGCTGATGTACAATAATGTAAGATGGCTGAGCTGAGGCAAAGTTCTTGAGCACTTTGTGGAGTGCTTTGAAGAAATTAAGGTATTTCTTGACGATAAGGATCTGGGAAACTATCCTCAGCTTAATGATGATAAGTGGGTCAACACCCTGATGTTTTTTACAGATCTCTCTGTTCATATTAATGAACTGAACTTTAAGTTACAAGGTTTTGGCAAAAGTATTGATGTTATGTTTGGATACATAAAAGCTTTTGAAAGTAAAGTTAAAATTTTCAAGTGAGATGTAGAAACTAAAACTTATAAGTATTTTCCTCGAGTAACAAAGTATTTTGAGAAGGCTAGTGCAGCTGTACAAAATGGAATGGAACTCTTGCATATGAAGTACCAGCATGTTTTAGACTCATTACTTGACCAGTTTAGTGATAGATTTAGTCAATTTAGAAGTCTAGAACAGACCATGAAAATAATTAAGTATCCTGATGTAGTAGTCTACAGTAGTTTGGAATTAAATGGTTTCCAATGGATGCAAATTGATGATTTGGAGATGCAACTTGCAGAATTTCAAGACAGTATCTGGGCTCAGGTGTTTGTCGACTTGAGGTCAAAGCTTGAGAATCTGGAAAGGTGCCGCTTGGAGAATCAAGAGGAGTGCCACTACGAACAGAAAATTTGGAGTGCCTGGAACCGACTACCAGACACTTTTAGCACCCTGAAAAATATAGCTATGGCTTTACTCACAATTTTTCCCTCTACATACTTTTGTGAGGCCTTATTCTCAGCATTAAATAATATCAAAACCAACAAAAGAAACAGATTGACAGATGAAGTTAGTAGCGCTTGCTTGGGCCTGAAGTGTACAAAATACCAACCTTCAACTGAAGATTTAGCCAATGAAATTCAGCAACAAAAAAGTCACTAATGGGCAGGTTAGTTAAAGAATTCCCCCTCCCCCTCACTTATCTTAGTTCACAGCACTCCACACAAGCTAAATAATATCAAGACCAACAAAAGAAACTGACTGACGGATGAACAAAGAAGTCACTAAGCAGGTAAGTTAAATATTTAGTTTTTGGTTTATTAAATAAAATTATATATAACAATTATACATTCATGTTATTTAAACTATAAATATCGCGAAATAATGTTTTTTCCTCAAAGTGACACACTACCCGAGTTATGCTCAGTTTTTTGGCGAAGTTTGACACACCAAGCTCAAAAGGTTGCCCATCACTGTCCTAGGTCAATGTCTGACTCCAGGATTACTTTCCCCACACAGTCCTTGGCAGACTCTGGGAGTAGTTTTAATTTTTTTCCCTTCACATACACCGGTCCTGCCCACTGACCTGCAGCGGTGGCAGCGGATCCAGAAAAAGCAGCGGCAGCGTTTGCATGTCCCTCTCTTCCCTCAGGGTGTTCGTTTCCTGAGCCCTCAGTCTCCCTGCGCCACCCCTCCTGGTCCCACCCTCATTAAGGGAGGCCGACCGAGCTCCAGAGAAACTCCCAAGGTTGTATGATGGGGCATTTATCTGTTTGTTGTCTATTAGTCTTGTTTCCTTTGTCCATTTCTGTTTTGCTGAAACATGGGTCGAGAATCCTGTCCTGGGATGTGGGAAAGAGAGGCCCCCATCAGGGGACTTGGGCAGTGTTCCTGTTATCTGCTCAGATCCCAAAACTGTAAGAGTACTTGTTTACTGAAACGGTATAAGTACAGATGTTTGTTTGATATTTTGTTTGTCTGCCTGGGTATAATTATTTGTTCATGTAAGTGTGGAAGTCTGTGAGAAGAAAAAAAAAAAAAAGAAACATTTAATTTATTTAAGGTTGAGTGCTCTGACACATAGCAAACTGCCCCGAGTGGCCACTGGGATTCCTTTTTCCCAGGGGTGCATGCTCTCTGTCAGAGAGGGAATCGGCCCGCCTAACAAAATTTCTGTCTATGTTTATTAATTTGAAGGTATGAAGTTGTAACAATTGTGGTCTGAAGAGGTTTAAAGCAGGGACCAAATTCTAAAGTTAATTGTTTACAAGAAGGAAGCCGGAGCTGGAAAGTCACCAAGTCTGCCCAGAAAGCTCAAAAAACAAACAAACAAACAAACAAAACCCCAAATGAATCTTATTTCTGACACCTGCTATCACCCAGTCTTAATCAGTGGTGGAGGATTGGTCTCAGAACTGTTTGTCTCAATTGGCCATTTGAGGTTAATATGGTTAATGATTACAATACATTGTAAAACCTTCAGAAGGAAAGGAGATTATTAGTTTTTAAAAATCAGTAATTTTAATGGAAACACACTCAAGCAGAGGGGCTTTTCAGAAAGGTCAGGGAGTCTGATTGCAGTGTAGGGGTCACTGGTTCCCCCCACCCGACCTTCGCTGGCAGGAGGCAAGTGCTTTTCCCAGTGGGAACAGAGATGGGACTGCCAGATGAAAACACCTCGGTGGGAGCCCTCCTTCGCCACCTGGGACCCGTGCCGCACTCCCTGCCTCTGCCTACCCGGCGCCCATCCCCTCCAGGGGTTGTTTTGAGTAGCTGGAGGCAGGGGCAAGGAGGGAAATTCCCTTGTGACCCCCTGCGCCCCAGTGAGACCCAAGAATCCCCGGCAACTCCTTGGACACTTTTCACCATGTCCACAGAAGTCAGGGGGCTTAAAGGCGCAGCTAGAAATTCCCCCATTCCCCTTTTCAGGCTTATCAGAAACTGAGATCTTTATCTCTAGGAAAACATGAGGTCTGGAAACAGGGTGCTGGGCCTGCTCCCTCTTCCCTTTGCCTTTTCTAAATGTTTTAAAATAGCATGCAATACTGAAACATTGATTACTAGACATGTTAAAGGAAAGGCCAGCAGCAAATAGAAAGGAATTAGTATGCCTATTGTAGGAAGCAGGGGCACTGGAAGAGAGAATGTCCTGACAAGTTATCTAGGGAAGCAAAAGGGGAGACTCAGACTCCAAGGGTCTTTAACTTAGAGGAAGAGGACTGACAGGGCCGGGGCTCCTTTCCATTAAGCCCCCAGGAGCCCAGGGTAACCTCACAAGTCGGGGGCAAACCTGTTAGTTTCCTGGTGGACACTGGGGCAGCCTATTTGGTCTTGACAGAGCCGATGGGACCCGTAACCTCTAAGAAGACATCAGTCCAGGGAGCCACCGGACAAACTGCCTGTTTTCCTTGGACATCAAAAAGGACTGTGGACCTCAGAAGGAACACGGTAACGCATTCATTTCTGGTCATGCCAGAATGCCCGTACCCCCTACTTGGACGTGACCTCCTACAGAAACTACTTGGACGTGCCACCATATCCTTTGAGGGGGACGGAGCACACCTCACCGTGGAGCCAAGGAACCCAGGTCCGGTTACATCCTCCCCTGGCTGTATTCTTTTAACCTGTCCTCTCTCAGAGGAATATCTCTTGCAGGAAACGGAAAAAGCGATGCCAGGGGAAGAGCATAAAGCCTCCACATACTTGGAGGAATTACAGCGTCTCTATCCCATGGTCTGGGCAGAAAACAACTCCCCGGTGTTGTCAAGTCATCAAGCTCCTTTAGTAGTCCAATTGCAAGCCACCGCCACTCCAGCTTGGCCGCTGAATTGTACCGAAGTGGAACAACGGGCCTTTGAGGAGCTAAAGAAGGCTCTCGTCTCAGCACCTGCCCTAGCCTTGCCAGACATCACAAAGCCCTTCCACCTCTACGTGAGTGAGGTAAGGGGCATTGCCAAAGGGGTTCTTACTCAGACTCTAGGTCCCTGGAAGAGACCTGTTGCCTATCTGTCTAAGAGACTAGATCCTGTGGCAGCAGGGTGGCCAGCTGACAGGGCAGTGGCTGCCACAGCATTGCTGGTAAAGGAGGCAGATAAGCTGACTCTGGGCCAGGAACTAGCTCTGACAACACCCCATGCTGTGGAGGCCTTCCTCCGAGGTACTCCAGAGAGATGGATGTCAAACACCAGGATCACCCAGTGCCAAGCTCTTCTCCTGGACCAGCCCCGCATCTGGTTCCAAAGACACTGGCCATCAACCCCTCGTATGCCGCTGGCCTTTAATAAATGACTCCATAATTCAATTTCTTGAGGCGTCCTTTGTAAGATGGGGTTACACTACAATAGTATCTTCCCTGACAAAGAGCCACTTCAATCTTTACTGAGCCTATTGTCATTTTGCAGCTAAGATAGCAAACCCCTGGAATGTCAGAGTAACTAGTAACTTCCCTTTTTCTGGACCCTCAGGGCAAACAGTGTGCCTGGGCGCAGACCCCAGATTCCCCCATTGTTATTGTTATCTGTGAACTGTTGACTGTAACCAATCCTGAACCACCTAAGAAGTATGTGTCTATCATCTTACTTTTTTCTTTCTTTTTTTATTGTTTAAAGTATTACATATGTCTCCTTTTTTTCCCCAATTGACCTTCCCCAGCCTCCGCTATCCCCCGGCACATGCCCTCACCCCACACCCAGTGTCTTGTGTCCATTGGTTAGGCTTATATGCATGCATACAAGTCCTTCGGTTGATCTCTCACCTCCTCCCCGCCCGCAACCCTCCCCAGCCTTCCCGCTATCATTTGACAGTCTGTTCAATGCTTCTCTGTCTCTGTATCTATTTTTTTCTTTTTTTTAATTTTTAATTTTTTTTACATATGTGTCCTTATTCCCCCATTACCCCCCATCCCCTGTCAATGCCCCACCCCCCTGTTGTCTGTGTCCATTGATTAGGCTCATATGCACACACAAGTCCCTTGGTTGATCTCTACCCCTCACTCCCACCGACCACCACCTTCCCTGAGGTTTGACGTTCTGATGGACGTTTCTCAGTCTCTGAATCTGTTCTTGTTCATCAGTTTATGTCGTTCATGATATTCCACAAATGAGTGAGATCATGAGATGTTTATCTTTCTCTGCCTGGCTTATTTAACATAGCATAATGCTCTCCATCTCCATCCATGTTGTTGCAAATGGTAGGAACTCCTTTTTTACCGCATCATAGTATTCCACTATGTAGATGTACCAGAGTTTTTTAATCCACTCATCTGCTGATGGGCACTTAGGATGTTTCCAGATCTTAGCTATGGTAAATTGTGCTGCTGTGAACACAGGGGTGCATATATCCTTTCTGATTGATGTTTCTAGCTTCTTGGGATATAGTCCTAGAAGTGGTATTACTGGGTCAAATGGGAGTTCCATTTTTAGTTTTTTAAGGAAACTCCATACTGTTCTCCACAGTGGCTGCACCAGTCTGCATTCCCACCAGCAGTGCAAAAGAGTTCCTTTTTCTCCACATCCTCGCCAACACTTGTCATTTGTTGATTTGTTGATGATAGCCATTCTGACAGGTGTGAGATGGTACCACATTGTTGTTTTGATTTGCTTCTCTCTGATGATTGGTGACTTTGAGCAGGTTTTCATATATCTCTTGGCTTTCCTTCTGTCTTCTTTCAAAAAGTGTCTATTTAGATCAGTTGCCCATTTTTTGATTGGGTTGTTTATCTTCTTTTTGTTAAGTTATATGAATTCTCTGTAAATGTTGGAGATTAAACCCTTATGGGTGATCTCATTGGCAAATATGTTCTCCCATGCAGTGGGCTTTCTTGTTGTTTTGTTGATGGTTTCTTTTGCTGTGCAGAAACTTTTTATTTTGATGTAGTCCCATTTGTTTATTTTTTCTTTAGCTTCCATTGCCCTAGGGGCAGTATCAGTGAAGAAGTTCTTTCGGCATATGTCTGAGATATTGCTGCCTGTGGATTCCTCTAGTATTTTTATGCTTTCCCATCTTATGTTTAAGTCCTGTATCTATTTAGAGTTTATTTTTGTGTAAGATTTAGTAAGTTGGTGATCTAGTTTCATTTTTTTGCATGTATCTGTCCAATTTTCCCAGCACCATTTGTTGAAGAGACTGTCTTGACTCCATTGTATGTTCATGCCTCCTTTGTCAAATATTAATTGGGCATAGTGGTTTGGGTCGATTTCTGGGTTCTCTATTCTATTCCATTGATCTATATGTCTGTTCTTGTGCCAGTACCAGGCTGTTTTAAGAACAGTGGCTTTGTAATACAGCTTGAAATCTGGTATGGAGATCCCTTCTTTGTTCTTCTTTCTCAGGATTGCTGTGGCTATTCGGGGTCTTTTTTTTTTTTTTTTTTATTCCAGATGAATTTTTGGAGAGTTCTTTCTAGGTCTGTGAAATATGCCATTGGTATTTTAATGGGAAGTGCATTGAATTTATATATTGCTTTGGGTAGTATGGACATTTTTATGATGTTGATTCTACCAATCCATGAACATGGTATGTCCTTCCATCTTTTTATGTCTTCCTCTATCTCTTTTTTCAGTGTCATGTAGTTTTCAACGTATAGGTCTTTTACCTCCTTAGTTAAGTTTATTCCTAGGTATCTTAATTTTTTTGGTGCGATGGTATATGGAATTGCTTTTTTAGTCTCTCTTTCTGTAAGTTCATTATTGGTGTATAGAAATGCCATAGATTTCTTGGCATTAATTTTGTATCCTGCAACATTGCCAAATTCATTTATTAAGTCTAATGATTTTTGATGGAGTCTTTAGGGTTTTCTATGTACAGTATCATGTCATCTGCGAATAAGAACAGTTTTACTTCTTCTTTTCCAACTTGGATGCCTCTTATTTCTTCTTTTTGTCTGATCACAATGGCTAGTACTTCCAGTACTATGTTGAACAGGAGTGGTGAGAGTGGGCATCCCTGTCTTGTTCCTGTTCTTAGGGGAAATTGTTTTAGTTTTTGCCCATTGACTATGATGTTGGCTGTGGGTTTGTCATATATGGCTTTTATTATGTTGAGGTATGATCCTTCTATTCCCACCTTGCTGAGAGTTTTTATCAAGAAAGGGTGTTGGATTTCATCAAATGCTTTTTCTGCATCAATTGATATGACTATGTGATTTTTATCTCTCAATTTGTTTATGTGATGTATCACCTTTATTGATTTGCGAATATTGTACCATCCTTGCATCCCTGGGATAAATTCTACTTGGTCATGGTGTATGACCTTTCTGATGTACTGCTGGATTCGATTTGCTGGAATTTTGTTGAGGATTTTGGCATCTATGTTCTTGAGGGATATTGGCCTGTAATTCTCTTTCATTGTGTTATCTTTATCTGGTTTTGGTATTAGGGTGATGTTGGCTTCATAAGAGGAGCTTGGAAGTGTTCCTTCCTCTTGAATTTTCTGAAATAGTCTGAGGAGAATAGGTTTTAGTTCTTCCTTGAATGTTTGGTAAAATTCCCCTGTGAAGCCATCTGGCCCCGGGCTTTTGTTTGTTGGAAGCTTTTTGATGACTGCTTTAATTTCCTCCAAGTTATCAGCCTATTGAGATTTTTAGAATCTTCCTGAGTGAGTTTTGGAAGGTTGTATTTTTCTAGGAATGTGTCCATTTACTCCAGGTTGTGTAGTTTGTTAGAAGAGAGTTGTTCATAGCACTTTTTAACAATCCTTTGTATTTCTGTGGGGTCTGTTGTTATTTCGCCTCTTTCATTTCTGATTTTGTTTATTTGGGTTCTCTCTCTTTGCTTCTTGGTGAGCCTGGCTAGAGGTTCATCAATCTTGTTTATCCTTTCGAAGAACCAGCTCTTGGTTTTGTTGATCTTTTGTATTGTTTTTTGGGTCTCTATGTCATTCATTTCTGCTCTGATCTTTATTATTTCCCTCCTTCTGCTCACTGTGGGCTTTTCTTGTTGCTCTCTTTCTAATTCTTTGAGTTGTTGAGTTAGATGATTTATTACCATTTTTTTCATGTTTTTTGAGGTAGGCCTGTAGAGCTATAAACTTCCCTCTCAGGACTGCTTTCATTGTGTCCCATAGCATTTGCATTGTTGTGTTTTTATTGTCATTAGTCTCCAGGATGTTTTTGTTTGTTTGTTTGTTTTGTTTTGTTTTTATTTTTTAATTTTTTTAAATTTAATAAATCTTTATTGTTCAGATTATTACAATAGTTTCTCCTGTTCCCCCCCATACCCATAGCTACCCTCCACCCGATTCCCACCCCACCCTCTGCCCTTACCTCCCCGGCACTTTCCTCATCCATAGGTGTACAATTTTTGTCCAGTCTCTTCCTGCACACCCCACATCCCTTTCCCCCTGAGAATTATCAGTCCACTCCCTTTCTATGCCCCTGATTCTATTATATTCACCAGTTTATTCTGTTCCTCGGATTTTTAATTCACTTGATTTTTGGGTTCACTTGTGGATAGATATGTATTTGTTGCTAATAATTTTTATCTTTACCTTTTTCTTCTTCCTCTTTTAGAATACCTTTTAGCATTTCATATAATACTGGTTTGGTGGTAATGAACTCCTTTAGCTTTTTCTTATCTGTGAAGCTCTTTATCTGATCTTTCATTCTGAATGGTAACTTTGCTGGGTAGAGTAATCTTGGTTGTAGGTTTTTGTTATTCGTCACTTTGAATATTTCTTGCCACTCCCATCTGGCCTGCATAGTTTCTGTTGAGAAATCAGCTGACAATCGTATGGGTGCTCACTTGTAGGTAATTAACTGTTTTTCTCTTGCTGCTTTTAATATTCTCTCTTTGTCTTTTGCTCTTGGCATTTTAATTATGATGTGTCTCGGTGTGGTCCTCTTTGGATTCCTTTTGTTTGTGGTTCTGTGTCCTTCCTGGACTTGTAAATCTATTTCTTTCACCAGGTGGGGAAGTTTTCAGTCATTATTTCTTCAAATAGGTTTTCAGTATCTTGCTCTCTCTCTTCTTCTGGCACCCCCATAATTCTGATGTTGGTACGCTTGAAGTTGTCCTAGAGGCTTCTTACACTATCTTCAACTTTTTGGATTCTTTTTTCTTTTCTGGTTGAGTGTTTTTTGCTTCTTTGTATTTCAGATCTTTGACTTGATTCTTGTGTTCCTCTAGTCTGCTGTTGGGTCTCTGTATAATATTTTTTTATTTCAGTCAGTGTATGGTTAATTTCTAGTTGGTCCTTTTTCATATCCTCAAGGGTCTGGCTAAATTTATTTGCCTTTTCTAGGCAGTTCTTGAAAAACCTTATAACTGTGGTTTTGAATTCTATATCCAGTCATTTGTTCTCCTCCATTTCTTTCGTTTGTGGTCTGTTTCCTTGTCTCCTCATTTTCACTGCTTCCCTGAGTTGGTAGGGTAGTTTTGTGTGCTAGGTTTCCTATATGGCCCAGTGGGTCAGCCTCCTCAGTCACCTGAGGTGGACACTCTTGGTGCATCCCTTTGTGGTCTGTGTGTACAGCCTTGTTGTAGTTAAGCCTTGATTGTTGTCAGTATCACTGGGAGGAATTGACCTCCAGGCCAGTTGGCTATGTGTATTAGCTGTGTCTACGCTGGGAGACCTGTGCTGGACATAGTCTTATAGGACCAGACTTGCAACATTGCAAAAGCCTCTGTGCTCAGCTTGGATGGGGCGGAGTCTCAGGGCTGAGCAGACAGTCTTGACTTCCCGTCAGCCCTGCCCTTGCACGCGCGTCTCCAGACCTCTGCCTTCCACACTCCCCTGATTTTCTGCCTGACAGTCCAGATTCCCCCAGGCTCGCCCGGAACTGGGGTTCCGTGCAGTTGGAACTGGGGTTCAGTGCAGTCAGGAGCTTCTGACTCTCTTCCACTAGGGAGAGCTAGCAGCAACCTCAGCAGTCAGTCTTGCGTGCACTGTTGCACGCGCGCCTCCAGACCCCTGCCCGCTGCGGCTTCCTCTCCGAGTTTCTGTGTGCCTTTCTCTCTACCTGACAATCCAGACTCCCCCCATATGAGCCTGGGTCCACGGCGTTTCACCCAGAACTGGGGTTCAGTGCAGTTGGAACTGGGGTTCAGTGCAGTCTGGGGCTTCCTTCCCTCTCCCATGAGAGAACACCAGCCAGGCACTCATCCGCCCTTCCTCTCCACGTGCACGTCTCCATACCTCAGTCCTTTGCAGCTGATTCTCCCTGTGCTTTCCTCTTTCCTTCTAGTTGTAGAATTTCCACTCAGCCAGCTTTCCTGTGGTTCTGGGTGATGTCTGTTCTTTCTTTTAGTTGTAGTTTGAAATTGTTGTGCCAGGCAGCAGTTTAGGTGTTTACCTATGCCGTCATCTTGGTTTCTCACCAGGATGTTTTTAATTCCTTCTTTGATCTCATTGACAACACAGTCATTGTTTAATAGCATGCTATTCAGCTTCCAAGTATTTGAATTTTTTGGAATGTTTTTATTGTAGTTTATTTCTAATATTATGCCATTATGGCCTGAGAAAATGCTTGATATGATTTCAATCTTTTTGAATTTGGGGAGACTTTTCTTGTGACCCAATATGTGGTCTATTTTTTGAAAATGTCCCATGTGCACTTGAGAAGAACATATATTCTGTGGCTTTGGGGTGAAATGCTCTGAAGATGTCAATTAGGTCCATCTGATCTAGTGAGTCATTTAGAATTGCTGTTTCTTTGCTGATTTTTTGTCTAGAGGATTTATCCAGTGATGTCAGTGGTGTAATAAAGTCCCCTACTATGATTGTATTGTTGTCGATCTCTCTCTTGATATCTTCCAGGAGTTTTTTTATGTATTTGGGTGCTGCTGCATTGGGTGCATATCTGTTTACCAGAGTTATATCTTCTTGTTGAATTGCGCCCCTTAGTATTATGTAGTGGCCTTCCTTATCTCTTGTTATGGCCTTTACTTTGAGGTCTATTTTATCAGAAATAAGTATCGCAACCCCAGCTTTTTTCTCATTTCCATTTGCCTGAAAAATGTTTTTCCACCCCTTCACTCTCTGTCTGTGTGAATCCTTTACTCTGAGGTGGGTCTCTTGTAGACAGCAAATATATGGGTTATGTTTTCTTATCCATTCACTACCCTATGTCTTTTGATTGGTGCATTTAATCCATTTATGTTTAATGTTATTATTGACAAGTACATGTTTGTTTTCATATTTTTCCTTAGTGTTTGTGTTTCTTCTTGCCTTTCTTTTTCTTCTTTTTACAGCAGTCCATTTAGCATTTCTTGCATTGCTGGCTTGGTAGTGATAAACTCTCTTAGCCCTTTTTTGTCTGTGATGCTCCTGATTCCACCTTCAATTTTGAATGATAGCCTTGCTGGGTATAGTATTCTTGGATTCAGTCCCTTGCTTTGCATCACTTTGTATATTTCATTCCATTCTCTTCTGGCCTAGTGTGTTTCTGTTGAGAAATAAGTTGCTCTTCTAATAGGAGATCCCTTGTAGGTCACTTTCTGTCTCTCTCTGGCAGCCTTTTAGATTCTTACTTTGTCGTTAGTGTTTGCCAATTTAATTATGATGTGTCTTGTCTTTTGGAGTTCAACTTGTTTGGGACTCTATGAACTTCTTGGACTTGTATAGTTTTTTCCTTGCCAACATCAGGGAAGTTTTCTGTCATTATTTCCTCAAACAGGTTTTCTATTCCTTGCTTCTCTTCCTCTCCTTCTGGCATCCCTATTATGCGAATGTTGTTTCGTTTTGTGTTGTCCCAAAGCTCCCTCAGGATCTCCTCTTGCTTTTTAAGTCTTCTTTCCAGTTGCTGCTATGTTTGTGTGTTTTTTCCTACCTTGTCTTCTAATTCACTGATGCGGTCCTCAGCCTCTTCTAGTCTACTGTTTAAGCCTTCCATTGTGTTCTTTATTGCAGCTATGTCATTCTTCATCTCCTCTGGTTTCATTTCATGTTGGTGACATTCTCATTCAGCTCCTTATAGGTCTCATTGAGTTGTGTGTATTTGTCATCCAGCCATTTAAACATCTTTATAACGATTACTCTGAATTCTTTCTCTGATAAGCTGCTAGCCTCAATTTCATTTAACTCCCTTTCTGGTGATTCCTCTTTTTCATTCCTTTGGGGATTGCTTTTTTGTCTTCCCATGTTTTCTTGTAATGTTTGAATTGTAGATCCAATTGCTTTGCTACCCAGGTTCTTTTGGGAATGGTGCTACTGGTGTAATCTCTCAGTTCTCCTAGGCTTGTTAATCTAGTGTAGCTCCCTACTTGAGCTATTTGGGTTCTCTTGATGTAGGCCTGTGAGCTTGAGAGGCACAACTGCCGTGTCTAGAAGTCAGCAGCCGTGGAGGGGAGTGTCCCAATTTTTGCTGTCTTGCACCCTTAATTGAAATCATGCATGCCCAGCAGGGACTCACAGTGGCACTAAGGAACCATCTGTCGGGGTGATGTGGCTCAGGGTGCCTGCACTCTGGAAAGGCATGACTCTGGTGCCCAGTGTTCTGTAGTTGTGGGGTGGGAAGACTCAGCTTTTCCTACTGCACCTGTGTTGGATTGGCACTTACTCACAGTGGCAGCTCATAGGAGCACCCACGGTAAATTTGCCAGCAAGGCACACTGAAGCACTCTGAAGGGCCCTGGTAGTGTAGCTGCGTAAATGAGGTGCCTGAGGGCAGGTATCCAAGATGAGTGAATTCAAAATTTCTACTGCTGTGGGGGAATGTGCCCCTGTTTGTTCATGTTCACTCCCAGGGAGAGCTCACAGTGTCTCCCATGAGCGCCCTGTGTGTGGATGGGCTCAGAGTGCCTGCCTGTTGGAACTTCACATCTGTGGAGGTGCATTTGCTGGCGCAGAGCTTTGATACACTCTGCGGGGTCCTGGCACTGAGGTTGAGCCACTGGGGTGAATGTGGGCAGTTATTCAGGAAGAGGGAATTCAGAATTTCTACTGCGGGGCAGCACATCCTTGTCTGTGCAGAATCACACCCAGCAGAGTCTCACAGCTGCTCCCAGGGGTCCTGTTCCTTTGTGGAGGTGCGTTTGCCTGCGCAGAGCTCTGATGCACTCTGAGGGGTCCTGGCACTGAGGATGAGCCTCTGGGTGTCTGTGGGCAGCTATTCAGGAAGAGGGAGTTCACTGCGGGGCCACGTGCCCTTGTCTGTACAAAATCACTCCCTTGGGGGCTCTCAGTGGCTCCCAGGTGCTGCCTACAGAGTGGAGTGCCCTGGATGACTGCACGCGCTGGAAACGCACGAATGTTTTGTCCGGAGTTCTGCCGCTGGGGAGGGGGAGGTTGCACTTACTGCTGCCGAGCGGTGTACCTTTGGAGGTGGAGGTCCCAGGGTCCACGGGTCTGCAGCTGGGGCAGCAGGATTTTGGCTGGAGTGGCTGCTGGGTCGCGGGGCAGTTCCAAGGTCTATCTGGGTGGTGGTGCTGATGAGTTCCTAAAAAAGGTCATTTTCACCTTCAAGATGGCGTGGGCTCCATGCCCGAGTCCCGCAGTTTGGGGAGTGCCCGCAGCGGTGGTAGTCTCTCCTTGTCAAAGAGAGCCTGATCTGCCAGCCCCTGCTGCTCCTGTGAGATTTAACTGTCCCTTACTCACTCACACACACACCACACACATCCACACACTCTCCTTTCATACCCTCACTCACTCACTTCCTCTCCCTCACCTCTGTCCTGCCAGCCGCCATCTTTTTTTCTCTCTGTATCTATTTTTGTTCATCAGTTTTTCTCTCTGTATCTATTCTTTATTATCCATAAATGAGTGAGATTATGTGGTATTTCTTTTCACTGACTGGCTTATTTCACTTAGTATAATGCTCTCCAGGTCCATCCAAACTGTTACAAATGGTAATAGCTCTTTCTTTTTTATAGCAGTGTAGTATTCCATTGTGTAGTTGTACCACAGTTTTCTAATCCACTCATCTGCTGATGGGCACTTAGGCTGTTTCCAAATCTTAGCTACTGTAAATTGTGCTGTGAACATAGGGGTGCATATATCCTTTCTGATTGGTGTTTCTGTTTTCTTGGGATAGATTTCTAGAAGTGGTATTACTGGGTCAAATGGCAGTTGCATTATTAATTTTTTGAGGAAACACCATACTGTTCTCCACATTGGCTGCACCAGTCTGCATTCCAACCAGCTGTGAAGGAGGGAACCTTTTTCTCCACATTCTCTCCAGTACCTGTCATGTTTATTTGTTGATTATAGCCATTCTGACAGGTGTGATGTGGTACCTCATTGTTTTTTTGATTTGCATCTCTCAGATGATTAGTGACTTGGAGCATGTTTTCATATGTCTCTTGGCTTTCTGAATGTCCTTTTTTGAACAGTGTCTATTTAGGACATTTGGCCATTTTTTGATAAGGTTGTTTATCTTCCTTTTGTTAAGTTGTATGAGTTTCCTGTAAATGTTGGAGATTAAACCCTTATTGGATATAACATTGGCAAATATGCTCTCCCCTGCAGTGGGCTTTCTTATTATTTTGTTGATTGTTTCTTTGCTGTGCAGAAGCTTTTTATTTTGATGTAATCCCATTTGTTTATTTTCTCCTTAGATTCCATTGCCCTAGGAGCTGTATCGTTAAATATATTGCTTTGACAAATGTCTGCTATTTTGCTGCCTATAGCTTCTTCTAAGATTTTTATGGTTTCCCATCTTATGTTTAAGTTCTTTGTCCATTTTAAGTTTATTTTTGTGTATGGTGTAAGTTTCATAATTTTTTTGCAAGTATCTGTCCAGTTTTCCCCAACACCATTTATTGAAGGGACTGTCTTGACTCCATTGTATGGTCTTGGCTCCTGTGTCAAATATTAATTGCACATAATGGCTTGTGTTGATTTATGGGTTCTCTGTTCTGTACCACTGGCCTATATGTCTGTTCTAGTGCCAGTACCAGGCAGTTTTTAACACAATGGCTTTGTAATATAGCTTGATGTTTGGTATTGTGATTCCTCCAACATTGTTCTTCTTTCTCATGATTGCTGCAGCTATTCAGGGTCTTCTTTTATTCCAGATGAATTTTTGGAGAATTTGTTCTAGGTCTTTGAAGTATGCCATTGGTATTTGATTGGAGATTGCATTGAATCTATAGATTGCTTTGGGTAATATGGACATTTTAATGATGTTGATTCTACCAATCCATGTACATGGTATATTCTTTCATTTGTTCATGTCTCCCTCTATCTCTTTTTTCAGCATTCTGAAATTTTCTGAGTACAGGTCCTTTATCTCCTTGGTTAAGTTTATTCCTATGTATCTTAATTTATTTGTTGCAATGGTAAATTGGATTCCTTTTTAAATTTCTATTTCTGTGAGTTCATTATTGGTGTATAGAAAAGCAATAGACTTCTGGGTGTTTATTTTGTATCCTCCTACATTGCTGAATTCATTTATTAAGTCTAGTAGTTTTTTGATGGAGTCTTTGGGATTTTCTATGTACAGTATCATGTCATCTGCAAATAAGGACAGTTTTACTTCTTCTTTTCCAATTTGGATGCCTTTTATTTCCTCTTCTTGTCTGATCACTATTACTAGTACTTCCAGTACTATGTTGAACAGGAGTGGTGAGAGTGGGCATCCCTGTCTTGTTCCTGTTCTTAGTGGAAATGGTTTTAGTTTTTGCCCATTGAGTATGATGTTTGCTGTGGGTTGTCATATATGGCTTTTATTATGTTGAGGTATGATCCTTCTATTCCCACCTTGCTGAGAGTTTTTATCAAGAAAGGGTGTTGGATTTCATCACATGTTTTTTCTTCATCAGTCGATATCATTATATGGTTTTTATGTCCCAGTTTTTTTATGTGATGTATCACATTTATTAATTTGCGGATATTGTACCATCCTTGCACCCCTGGAATAAATACCACTTGGTCATGTGCATTATCTTTCTAATGTAGTGCTGGATTAGATTTGCTGGAATTTTGTTGAGAATTTTGGCATCTGTGTTCATGAGGGATATTGGCCTGTAATTCTCTCTCTTTGTATTGTCTTTATCTGGTTTGGGATTAGGGTAATGCTGACTTCATAGAAAGAGCTTGGAAGTACTCCTTCCTCTTGAATTTTTTGGAATAGACTGAGCAAGATAGGTTTTATTTCTTCTTTGAGTGTTTATAAAAATCCCCTGTGAAGCCATCTGGTCCAGGGCTTTTGTTTGTTGGATGATTTTTTATTACTATTTCAATTTCCTCCATAGTTATCGGACTATTCAAATTTTTTTATTCGCCTGGCTGAGTTTTGGAAGGTCGTATTTTTCCAGGAACATGTCCATTTCTTCTAGGTTGACCAGTTCGTTGGAGTAGAGTTGCTCATAGTATTTTTTTTTATGATTCTTCATATTTCTGTGGGGTCTGTTGTTATTTCACCTCTTTCATTTCTGATTTTGTTTATTTGGGTCCTCTCTCTTTTCTTCTTGGTGAGCCTGGCTAGAGGTTCATCAATCTTGTTTATCCTTTCAGAGAACCAGCTCTTGGTTTCATTGATCTTTGTATTGTTTTTTTTTAGTCTCTATGTCATTTATTTCCACTCTGATCTTTATTATTTCCTTCCTTCTGCCCACTGTGGGCTTTTCTTGTTGCTCTCTTTCTAATTCTTCAAGTTGCAGAGTTAGATGGTTTATTACCAGTTTTTTGAGGTAGGCCTGTAATGCTATGAACTTCCCTCTCAGGATTGCTTTCATTGTGTCCCTGAGATTTTGGATTGTGTTTTCATTGTTGTTTGTTTCCAGGATGTGTTTTATTTCATCTTTGACCTCTTTGGTAACCCACTCATTGTTTAATAGTATGCTATTCAGCCTCCAAGTGTTTGAATTTTTGTGATTTTTTTTTTTTTTTTACTGTAGTTGATTTCTAATTTTATGCCATTGTGACCTGAGAAGATGCTTGATATGATTTCAATCCTCTTGAATTTGGAGAGACTTTGCCTGTGTCCCAATATGTGGTCTATCTTTTAAAATGCCCCATGTGCACTTGAGAAGAATGTATATTCTGTAGTTTTGGGGTAGAATGTTCTATAGATGTCAATTAAGTCCATCTGATCTGGTGACTCCTCTAGGATTGAAGTTCCTTTGCTAATATTTTGTCTGGAGGATTTATTCAGTGATGTTAATGGGGTATTAAAGTCTCCTACTATGATTGTGTTGCTGTCAATCTCTTCCCTGATATATTCCAGAAGGTTTTTTATGTATTTGGGAGCTCCTGCATTGGGTTCATAAATGTTTACTAAAATTATATTTTCTTCTTGTATTGATCCCTTTAGAATTATGAAGTGGCCTTCCTTGTCTCTTATTATGTTCTTCACTTTAAGGTCTATTTTGTCAGATATAAGTATTGTTACCCCAGCTTTTTTTTTTTTTTTCATTTCCATTTGCCTGATACATATTTTTCCATCCCTTCACTTTTAGTCTGTGTGAGTCCCTTGTTCTGTGGTGGGTCTCCTGTAGACATCATATATATGGGTCATGTTTTCTTATCCATTCATTCACTCAATGTCTTTTGATTGGAACATTTAACTCATTTAGATTTAATGTTACTATTGATAGGTGCTTGTTTGTAGCCATTTCTGTACTTTATGCCTGTGTTCCTTCCTCCCTTTCTATTTCTTCTTTTTATAGCATTCCCTTTAGCATTTCTTGCATTGCTGTCTTGGTAGTGATAAACTCCCTTAGCCCTTTTTTGGTCTGCGAAGCTCCTGATTTTCCCTTCAATTTTTATTGATAGTCTTGCTGGATAAAGTATTCTTGCATTCAGTCCTTTGCTTTGCATCTCTTTGTATACCTCCTTCCATTGCCTTCTCGCTTGATGTGTTTCTGTTGAGAAATCATTTAATAGTCTGATGGGGGATCCTTTGTAGGTAACTCTCTGTCTCTCTCTTGCAGTCTTTAAGATTCTCATTTGTTAACATTTGCCATTGTGATTATGGCGTGTCGTGGTGTGGCTCTTTTGGGATTCATCTTGATTAGGACTCTCTGTACTTGTGTAACATTTTTCTTCCCCATACCAGGGAAGTTTTCTGTCATTATTTCTTCAAATAGATTGTCTAAACCTTTCTGCTCTTCTTGTCTTTTCTCCAGTTGCTGTTCAGATTTGGCTTGTTTCTCTACCTTATCTTCTAACTCACTAATTTGGTCCTCTGTTTCTTCTAGTCTACTGTTGAAACCTTCCATGGTGTTTTTTATTGTTTTTGCATAGGTTGTTGATTTTATCCTCCATTCGATGTATGAACTGTACAACCATTGCTCTGAATTCTTTTTCTGTCATCTTGGATGCTTCCTTTTCACTTATTTCCTTTCTTGGTGATTCCTCATTTTCTTTCCTCTGGGGATTGTTTCATTGTTGCCCCATTCTAACTATCACCAGAAGGCTCAACTGTCAAGTTGCTGGGGTCTGAGCCATGTGCAGTGGAAGCTTCGCACCCCCTGAGTGTCATTGAAGAACTCTGACTCCAAGACGTGTGGCTGCCATGGGTTCTTGGGAGCCACACTGGCCTAGAATCAGAGTCACAGGTGCACTTAGTGTGGCCTCGTGTGCGCATCTAGAATCAGGGACCCTGCCTGTGCCGCACTGAATCAGAGACCCTGCTGGTGTGTGCTGAAAATCAGAGTCCCCTATCACATGTCAGGAGTCAGAGACCCCCTGTACCCATGCCATGAATCGAGTATCAGTGTCTTTGTTGCTTGGGGTGGCCTCACATCAAGAATCAGGGTCCCTATGTGCACATTTGCCAAATTGGGGTCACTGACTCTTAGTGTGAATGCACTGGGAATCAGGGATCCCAGACATGCGCGAGGAGAAACAGAATCAAGTCACTGGTGCACAGTGCTGCCTTTCACACAGGGAATCAGGGTCCCCTGTCTAATTGGGGGACCGGGTTGCACTGTCACACTGTGTCGGCAGGAGATCCACTCCTGCCCTGTGGAAAACAGCCTTCTGTGTCTGCTTTCTCTGAATCAAGGTCAAATGGCTCTGCTGTCCTGTGTGGGCATGGGGTCTGGTTCCGCAGGTGTGCACTGCGGGAAACAAACTCCCTGTGTCCACGTACCCAGGCTCAAATTCAGCACAGCCTTCCTGTGTGGGTGTGGGGTCTGATCACGGGAAACAAACTCCCCAAGTTCGCGCTCTCAGGCTCAAATTTAGTGCAGCCTCCATGCATGGGCTGGCCGCAGGAAACAAACTTCCGTGTCTGCACACCCAGGCTCAGATTCAGGTAGAGCCACTGATGCTCTGTGTGGGCAGGAGGCCTGTTTGAGCGGAGAAGGTCTGGCAGTTCCTATACCACTGGTATGAGGCCGGCGGGGAGGGAGATTGGCTCTGTGACTCACAGAAATCTGCGGCCAGGGTGCCTGGGGTCTTGGTGTCTGTGGATCTGCAGCTGTGGTTACAGGTCTTTTACCCGAGTGGCTGTAGGGTCCCGGTTTGGGACTGAGACCAGATTGGGTAGTGGCAAGGCTAGGATCCTAGTCTCAAACAGTTCTGTTCTTCAAGATGGCGTGGTCTCTGTGCCTGAGCTGGCCACCCCCAGAGTGTCCACAGTGGCAGAAGGGTTTTTCTGTCTAAGACTGCCTGGTTTAGCAGCCCCTTGGAAGATCTGTAGGATCTAACTGTCTCTATTTCACTCACACACACACCCACACATGTCCACACACTTCTCTATTGCTCCCTCACTCTCTCACACTCTCTCTCTCCCTACCTTCTTGCCAGTTGCCATCTTGCCTCTATCATTTTACTTTTCATCCAATCACAGAGGTTTCCCTGTTTTGCTTTCTCCTGCCTCCCTAATCCATCTCCAATGGATTTCATGTGACCCACTTACATCTCCTCTTCTGATTGTAATTTATAAAGTAGATGAAAAACCGCCATTCTCCAGAGCATTATCTCAATATGTTGAGATTCTGCTTCCTGTCAATTGTCATCAGTTTGGTTCAAATAAACTCACAAAAATTCTTTCCATCTTTGAATGTTTCATATATATATGAGAGGAAGGGAAAGGGAGAGAGAGACAGAAACATCAATGATAAGAGAGAATCATTAACCAGCTGGGAATTGAGCCAGCAACCCAGGCATGTGCCCTGACTGGGAATCAAACCATGACCTCCTGGTTCATAGGTTGATGCTCAACAACTGAGCCATGCCGGCTGGGCTGAATGTTTCTTATGTTAATAGTTTGAATGACAAGCCTGCTTGTTCCTGAAAATCAAGAAAACATTTGAAGAATTATCAGGGATCTGGGAGCAGTTCCTAGTAGAGCCTGCCTTCCCTGTACACCCCCATTGGCATATTGTAAAAAAAAAAATAGGCCTCTGTGATCCATCTCCAGCAAAGTCAACTTTTAATGGAAATGGTTACTGAATTTCCCCAGGGCAAACAGAATGCAGGGAGAAGGGAAGAGGATATAAGAACAAAGAACTGTGGACGTGGGCTAGCATCATGGTGGAAACCACAGAGGCGCCCAGGATGAAACACCATGTGCCACCTCAATTAGACAGGGGATGGTGGAAACAACTAGAAAAGGCCTGAGCCCATTTTTCCATTTTTTGAAATGGCCCAATGGTAGACAATAAGACCTAGGCAACGTATGAGGAAACTACCAGCCAATGAGGAACCGTAGAAGGGTCTCTCACACTCTAGATAAATAGCCTGTGATTGCTGCTCCGTGTGTACCTGTACAGCTAGAGGGACACCTGCTCTTGCAAGATCGTATTAAAAGTCTCATTTTGCCATACTTCTCTCTCCAAGTCCATTGTTTGAATTCGGACAGGTGAGCATTTCACACAATTTGGAGGTGTATCTGGGATTTCTGTGCCCATGGAGAGTGGGGCCCCAGTTGATGGGGAGACAAGTTCCACCTGATTTTGGGTGGCCACTCTTTGCCTGGGATCCTGTCTCTTCTTGGAGGCCATAGATAGGCCTGAGACTGTTTTGTTTTGTTTTCTTTCCGGAAGATGGCAAAATGGACATTGTGGACAAAAGACAGGCACCCACAGCAACCAGGCAACCTCGTGCATGGGACAAGGTAGGAAAAATTGGACTGTAAGCACTACTTTCATGGTTGGGTGTCCTCAGAGATCAAGTGTATGTGACTGAGACTTGTCCTGGACACGAAGTGAGCATGGAGTCCTAATCTGCGGTTCTGTTCTCCCTTGAGGGAAATGACTAGGGTCAGATCAAGCAGATCACAGGGTGTACAAAAAAATCTCCAGTGAGGGGGGTCAAGTGCACAGAATAGTCACAGGGACTTACTGAGGATGGGAAACAAAAATTCTAAGCCTAAGGAAGACATTCCCTCAGATAGTTCATTGGGAAGAATGCTGAGATTCTTGGGGGACAGTCTCTGAACCAGGAACAAGAGACATTGCTCTGCTTTGGTGTTTTTTTTTTAATGCAGGGAATTCTGTGGTGTCTGTGGCTGGACAGACAAGGAGCATGGTGTGTAGCTCTTATCTGTGGGTTGTGCGTGCCTGTAAATATTGTACATAGAGTGTCTCAGTTGATGTTTTGTTTCTCTTTATAGATTGGTTTAATTTGTTTAAAGGTGGGGCACATCCCACTTTGGGGGCCACAGCTACTTGTGGCAGGCTGAACCTGTGGCAGGGGTTGCAGGAACTTCCCAGCAGCTGCCAAGAATTCTTAAGTTTAGGGACTCTTCCTGCTCTCCCTCTCAAGGTATCAGCCACTGGAAACTCTTAGCTAATAAGAGTTCCTGTCTGTCTGTCTGTCTGTCTGTAATGTAACTTGGTTACTGATGTTCTTTGCTTGCTTTCTTTTAGTTTGCTGTTAAATGACATGGGGCAGTAAGCCAGGAATAGAGAAACTAAGATGGTTAAACAGCAATTTGGAGCCATCTAGTAAATCCTATCTTCCCTAAACCAAGGACACTTAAAAATGGATGATTTGCATTTTGCCAGAGGGTAAATGGCTTATGTCAGCCTACTCAGGGATGGCAGAAATCCAATTAGCGTCATTTGCTGATCACATCCAATGACAAATGAAGTTAAAGAATAAACCTTATTTTGGTTAGTCTGAGAAGGCTAAAGGCTAATCCTACCTAATAATAGAGTAATATGCAAATTGACCGTACCTTCGCTACACCCACAAGCCACGACCACCAGGAAACCATCCTGCCAGAGGCTTTTCCGGCCTTGGGCACCAGCGGGGAGCCTGCGACGGATGGCAGGCAACTGGTGGTCGGCTCCTGCGATCCGTCACCGGGAGACTGGGGTGCGGCTGAGCCCAAGGCCGGGAAAGACTCCGCAGGAGGCTTTTCCGGCCTTGGGCACCAGCGGGGAGCCTGCGACTTGGGCACCAGCAGGAGCCTGCGACGGATGGCAGGCAACTGGCAGTCAGCTCCTGAGATCCGTCGCCGGGACACTGGGGTGCGGCCGAGCCCAAAGCCTCCGCAGGAGGCTTTCCCAGCCTTGGGCACCAGCGGGGAGCCTGTGATGGATCGCAGTAAACTGGGGGTCTGCTCCTGCGAGGGAATCTGCTCCTGTGGTGGATTGCAGGGAGCTGGGGTCCCCTGTCCAATGGGCGGTGTCTGCAATCACAGGGAGCTGGCGGTCCCCTTCCCAGGCCTAAAGCTTTTGGCCAGAGGTTTTAGACCTGGGCAGGGCACAGCCGGTGATTGGTGTGAACTATAGAGGAAACACCTTTTCTGACTGCACATTGGCTAAGCTTCCTGTATGCCCCTGGTAGTGTTCTCAGTAACTTGGGTAATAAGAATCCAAAAAGGTGATCTAGGGTTTTTCCACCACACTTCTGGAGAAAAAAACGAAGGTCTGCTGCTGGAGGGCTAAGAAATGTCATATCCTGCCCTAGCCGGTTTGACTCAGTGGATAGAGCCTCGGCCTGCCCACAGCAGGGTCTGGGTTGATTCTGATCAAGGGCATGTACCTAGGTTGCAGGCTCCTCCCTGGCCGGGGCCCAGATCAGGGCTCATGCAGAAGGCAACCAATCAAAGTGTTCCTCTCACTTTGATGTTTCTCTCTGTCTTTCCCTTTCTCTTCCATATTCTCTAAAAGTCAATAGAAACATATCCTTAGACAAGGATAAAAAATAAGAAAAAAAAAAGAAAGAAATGCATATCCTATGAAAGACACATCTTGAAAATGCCTAAAGAAAGTTGTCATTTTTTCTTGGTGAAGGGACTGGGGTCATGTTGATGAAAACACCTTGGTGGCTGTGGTGACTGGCAGTGGCTGCAGCAGTGGGGTGATGGGGCTGGTGCCTTCCCCTGATCAGCCCGGTTGCCTCCCACAAAGGGAGGCCAGACTGTGGCTTAGGCCCACTTCCTGTGGGGATCGGGCCTAAACCATCAGTAGGACATCCCCTGAGGGCTCCCAGTATGTGAGAGGGGGCATGTTGGGCTGAGGGACCCCCCCCAACCCCAGTGCACGAATTTCATGCACCAGGCCCCTAGTTCTTTCTATAACATCTGGCTCCCTCTAAGGGAACTTTCCTCAGGTGGAACAGTGTAACCCAGATGGGAAAATATAACCTATTGCCCCTTTTCCTGCAGTCTGGGCTACCAAGATTTGTTGCCTGTTTGCTCACATGTTACAGAGGCCATAAATCGTAAAACAATACACAACCCCCAGAGAGGGCTGTCAGTGTTGGTGCCAGACCAGGCCCTTGGGTATGGTCGCATGGTCCCCATCCCCACACACGGGGCTTTTTGCAAAGCCCCCAAAGGTTCAGAAGTACAAAGAAGCCAAAAATATATAAAGGAAAAGCTTCCACCAGACTGCTTTGCTCAGAATTTGAGAGGCAACCTCCTCTGAGTCTGCCGGTGTAATAAAGCTGTGTAACTCCATTTCTCTAAGCATTGATTGGTTTTTCTCCAGTCTTTTATAACATCTGCTTCCCTGACCAGGAAGCCCAACCACGCTGGCTTTTTGGCCTCTGGTGAGTGGACTGGGTTTGGGGCCCAGGGACACGGGATAGGCCTCCGGGAGGCGCGCCCTGCTGATTTTAGCAAAATTGAACCTGGCCGGCATCTGGAGAGAGTGGATGGACACCCCTGGACCTGTTGACAGAAACAGTAAGGTAGGGGCCCACGTAGTTAGGCCCACTCTGAGAGAGTGGAAGGAGGAGCTTGATCACCTCCCCAGAAGTCATACGACTTCGTCAAGTAAATTAGTCAGGAATTGGGTGGGCTGCTTAAACTCTGAGTGAATGACTGGTGAAAGTGTGTGAGTGTGGAAGGAGAGGGCTTGCGCTCTCCTATCCATTGTGTGGCTACTCAACCTCAGTTACAATGTCCAAGTGGGCCCTCAACTGCGGTTCCATGATACGTCATAAGGCGTAACGGTGACTCACCCCCACGTGGAGGTGACCAGGCCTGGCGTTTATGCAGGTGCACCTTAGCTAAGACAAATCTAAGCTCCCAAGGGATGTGCCCAGGCGGGCATCTGAGTGAGGATCTGTGAAAACAGGTCACCCCTCCCTTGTCTATCTCTCACCACCGATCATCATGGGATTGGGACAAAGTAAACCCACTGTCCTCAATTGCATGTTGAAAATGTTAAAAAAGGGTTTCAATGGGGATTATGATATTAAAATGAATCCCGAAACACTGAGGAAATTCTGTGAATTAGAATGGCCAGCCTTCAGTGTCAGCTGGCCCTTGGAAGGCTCTTTAAATGAAGGACTGGTCAGGGCAGTCTGGAACGTAGACACAGGAGACCCTGCATACCCAGATCAGTTTCCCTACATAGACAGCTGGTTAGAAATTGCTCAAACCTTGCCACCTTGGGTCTAGTTCTGCGTGTGTAAGAAGGGACAGAGTAAGGTTTTAGTAGCAGGAGTAAAGAGGCAGGCAGGGCAGGAGCAGGCAAAGGAGAGGCAGGCAGAGCAGGAACAGGCTAAGGAAAAGTAGGCAGGAGAGGAGAAACAGGTCCCTTAGAAGGAAGCTCAGCCTCCTATGCTACAGGAATTCCCCCCAGGAAGTCCCGCCAGTGTTACCACCTCCATATGTGCCACAGGCAGCACCAAGTGCTCCCCCCGCTCGTCTGGAAGGTCCGGAAAGTCTGGAAACATTGCCCCCTCTGTCTCTCCTCAACCGGGCTCTCCAGAGCCAGTTGGGCAGCGCTTGTGTTCAGCCGACCAAGGGCCCAAACCACAACCGGCACATTAGATGCCTCTCAGGGAGATTCAAGGCGCCCAAGTACTTTGCAAAGATGCGACCTTATAGGAGGAAGGGCAGGTCTATCATTATCAGCCCTTTACCATAAGTGACATTCTGAATTGGAAACATCATACCCCAGCTTATTCTGAAAAACCTCAGGCCATGATAGACCTCCTAAAAATGATCTTCCAGACACAGAAGCCCACCTGGGTGGACTGCAAGCAGCTCCTTTTCACGTTCTTTAACACTGAGGAGCGCATGAGAGTAGTAACAGAGGCTCGGAAGTGGCTCCAGACCCAGGCCCCGGCAGGAATATTAGATACAGACAGATGGGCCAGGGAGGGCTTCCCAGATGAGGAAACCGATTGGAACCTGAACTCAGAAGATGGACGGGCCAGGCTAGAAAGATATCGGCTGCCTTCCTCCAGGGGGTCAGGGCTGGAGCCAAGAAGCCCACCAATATGGCTAAAATCTCTGAAGTTTTCCAGAAGCCTGATGAAAGCCCAGTGGCTTTCTATGAGAGACTATGTGAGGCCCCGGAAAATCGAACTATGGTAAATGCACCTTTTGTAGGTCAAGCCTAGCCTGATAAGAGGGGAAAATTACAGAAGCTGGAAGGATTTGCAGGGGAAAAAATGCTACTGAGCTGCTAGGGATAGAAAAAAAAGGTTTTCATCAACCGAGACAGGGCAGCAAGAAAAGAAGAAGAAAAGAGAATACAAAAAAGGGCCAATATAATAGCAGTGGCTTTTAGAGGTTTAGGCTCCCAGACAGATCAGAAAGGGAAGCAAGAATACAGACCGGGGGGGAAGGAAGAGAGAGCCTGAGACGGGACCATTGTGCCTATTGTAAGGAGACAGGACACTGGAAGAATGAATGTCCCAAACGACAAAGTAAGAAAACTGGGCCCCCTTTTCCACCCCGTCGCTATCAGCCAGAGCCACCTGAAGCAGATCTCATTGGGCTAGCAATGGCTGATTCCGACTAGGACAGACCGGGCTCTTTTCAGCTAGGCCCCCATGAGCCCATGGTCAGAATGAAAATTGGGGGCCAGACTGTGGACTTTATGGTTGATACGGGAGCTGAGCACTCAGAAAGTAGCGCCTCTCTCAGGAAAGGAGGTCACCATTATTGGAGCTACTGGGGATTAGACTTGTAGACCATTCTGCCACCCTCGCCGATGACAACTTGGTGGTCATCAAGTAATTCATGAATTCCTGTGAGACTGTCCAGTGCCTCTGATGGGTAGAGACCTTTTAGATAAAATGGGTGCAGAAATCACTTTTGCTCCAGATGGCTCAGCACAGCTGCGCTTGGTGAGGAGACCTCCCAAATGATCCTGTCCCTAGCAGTGCAGAGGGAGGAAGAATGGAGACTTTATATGCCCCAGACAAAGACCTCACCATTAGAACCTGAATTAGAGGAAGAATTTCTGCTAATTTGGGCAGAAGGGAATCCTCCAGGCCTGGCTAAGGACCATGCCCCAGTACTAACAGATTTAAAGCCTGGGGCACAGCCTGTTAAAATCCACCAATATCCGATTCCAAGGGAGGCACACCTAGGAATCCAGATTCACTTAGACTAATGCCAGTCACCATGGAACACTCCTCTCTTGCCTGTCAAAAAGCCTGAGACTAATGACTACCACCCAGTGCAGAACCTGTGGGCTGTTAATGAGGCTGTTATAACCTTGCATTCGGCGCTACCGAACCCCTTCACACTTCTAGGACTCATTCCATCAGGGGCGGAATGGTTTACCTGCCTAGATCTGAAAGATGCCTTTTTTTGCCTTCAGCTGGCACCCTCCAGTCAGCCCCTGTTTACTTTTGAATGGGAAAACCCAACTATGGGGGCCAAGGAGCAGTTCACCTGGACCAGACTGGCACAAGGTTCAAGAACTCCCCTACTCTTTTAGTGGAGCACTAGCATCTGATCTGTCTAAGTTCCCAGGACAGGACTTGGGGTGTGTTCTACTCCAGTATGTAGACAATCTCCTACTGGCCAGCTCCACACGAGCTCAGTGCTGGGAGGGAACGTGAGCCCTTCTGAACCTATTAACTAAAACAAGTTACAGTGTGTCCAAGAAAAAGGCACAGCTTTGTCAGAAAGAAGTCAAATATCTAGGCGTCTGAATTACCCAGGGGAAATGAAGGCTAGGGACTGAAAGGCATGTGTCATCCCAGTCCCTAGCACCTGGTGGCAGATTCGGGAATTCCTGGGATCAACGGGGTTCTGTTGGATTTGGATCCCAGGGTTTCAAACTTAGCCAAGCCTTTCTATGAAGCTTTGAAAGGGGGAACAGAATGTACCCATCAACTGGGTTCCTGAGTAGGAAAATGCCTTTATCACTATTAAGGCAAAGCTTACCAAGGCCCCAGCACTAGGCCTACCAGATGTGACAAGGGAATTTAACCTCTTAGTTCACGAGAACAGCAGGGTAGCCCTAGGAGTTCTAACCCAGGAGTTTGGACCCTGGCAAAGACCAGTAGCCTATCTCTCCAAGCAGATTGACCCGGTTGCCTCCGGGTGGCTCCCATGTCTCAGGGCCCTTGCAGCCACAGCATTATTAGTCAAAGAAGCAGATAAGCTTACCCTGGGGCAAAACTTAAATGTAAAAGTACCTCATGCTCTTGTTACCTTAATGGAAGCTAGGGGGCAGCACTGGCTGACTCATGCTCGGATGACTCAGTATCAGGGGCTCCTATGTGAAAATCCACGGGTACGACTAGAAGCAGTGAGAACTCTTAATCCTGCCACCTTTTTAACCGTTGCTGAGGGAACCCTGAAGCATGTTTGCCCAGAACTCCTAGAGGAGGTTTACTCTAGCCGACCAGATCTAACATCATTCTTCTCTTCAAAATCCAAACTTAGTATTATTCATGGACAGCAGTAGCTTCTTAGATACAGGAAAAAGACGAGCCGGATATGCAGTGGAACTCCTCAAGCCTACCTGGAAGGGACCCTATCCAGTCATATTAACCACCGCCACAGCTCTCAAGGTTGCAGGTTTGAGCACCTGGATCCACCACTTGCGTTTGAAGGCAACTCATCAACCAAGCAGCGATCAGGTCTTGAGAATCCCCTCCAGCTGCGCCTCAGCAAGGAAACAAAGGCCTAATCATGAATTGCTGGGCCACTCCTTGTCATGCCATCCTTGGCTACATCTGCCTTGCAGGAATAGTTATAATACTACTCTTTGTTCTAGCGGTTCACTGCTGTGGACCCCCACTGAACAGGAACAGGGGGAATAACATACTTCCCTTAATTATAGCCTGTATGTTCCCACTCTCCCTTGCAACTACATATCCATCCTGCCCGTGCTTTAACCAGGACCCAGGATGATACTATTGTAAGTCTTTCCTCTTATCAGGGGAGCTAGGGCTACACTGGAGTAAAGCTCTGTATATGGAAAAGACAGGGCTACTGGACAGGTAAGCTCTGCAACCATTGTCAGGGATCCTCAAGCAGTGCGTACGTCTGTTGGGCCAGTAGTGGGGACCAAAGTTTTGTTGACCGAGCCTGAGCCAAGGAAGCCATCAGACTAGAAACAATCAAACAACAACAGGAAGCATCCAAGGTACCGGTACCCAGACTAAGAACTCGGCCACAGAGGCAATATTGCTTGGACCCCAATTCTATCAGCTCCTCGATTCAACCCACCACCTCCTCAATATTACCAACCCTAATTTGGCTAGGGATTGCTGGTTATGTCTTCCCCCAGGACCACTCCTCTTAATGGCTACCCTGATAAACATAGCTAAACCAGGGAACTTAGAGGAAGAAATAATAGAATCTGTCATGGCCAATGTGCAGCTAACTAATGTTGCTCCTATTTGGTTCAGCAGTATCCTGGGCCAACATCCAACAGGTCACCTCCCAGATGATCTATGCAACTCCACTCTCAAGGCTGAAGACCACCAATCCCTGGTGCACCCCTGCAGGAACATTCTACGTGTGTGGGACCACTGCTTACCCCTGACTGCCTGCAAACTGGACGAGAGTGTGCACTCTTGCCTATATAACCCCAGATATATCTATTATACCCAACAATCAATACCTTGAAACCCCCCTTAAAGCAGTAACTAGATATAAAAGAGCTCTGCAAGTAATTCCCCTCCTAATAGCACTCAGAATTGTGGGTGGCATAGAAGCTGGGAAAGGGGGAATAGCTCACTCTGTCTCCTCTTATCAAGTCTTGACCCAAGAATTTTCAGAAGACATAGAGAGAGTAGCTGAGACCCTAACTGCCTTACAGTATCAAGTTGATTCCTTAGCCACAGTAGTATACAGAATAGAAGAGGATTAGACTTATTAACGGCAGAGAAAGGTGGAATCTGCCTCTTCTTAGGAGAAGAGTGCTGCTTTTATGCCAACCAGTCAAGCATTGTCAGGGATAAGGCAAAAGATCTAATTGAACAAGCAACAAAAAGAAAACAGGGGCTATCTGAGTCCTGGGCTAATTGCAGCAAGGTGTGTGTGTGTCTGGAAATAGCTTCTCCTATTGACAGGACCACTGTTAATGCTACTCATAGCTATAACCTTAGGACCATGTCTTCTAAATTTCTTAACTCACTTTATCTCATCTCGCCTAGATGCCTTTAAACTTCAAATGGTCCTACAAACCAGGAGAATTCCCTAAAAAAACCCTCTGAGAGGAAGAAACGGGATGCTACCCCCTTAATCATCATCCCTTATCAGCAGGAAGCAGCTAAGAGCGTTCGTCGTCCCTGTTCATTGTAACACCCCCTAGTCGTTGTACCACAAGGCTAAGAAAAGCTTGTGGGACAAGAGGTGGGGGGTTGGAGGGAATGAGAAGGCTAAAGGATAATTCTTTCTATAACATCTGGCTCCCTCTAAAGGAACTTTCCTCAGGCAGAACAGTGTAACCCAGATGGGAAAATATAACCTATTGCCCCTTTTCCTGCAGTCTGGGCTACCAAGATTTGTTGCCTGTTTGCTCACATGTTACAGAGGCCATAAATCGTAAAACAATACACAACCCCCAGAGAGGGCTGTCAGTGCTGGTGCCAGACCATACCCTTAGGTATGGTCCCATGACCCCCATCCCCACAGACGGGGCTTTTTGCAAAGCCCCTGAAAGGTTCAGAAGTATAATTCATATTTGGGGGATAAAGAAGCCAAAAAATATATAAAGGAAAAGCTTCCACTAGACTGCTTTGCTCAGAATTTGAGAGGCAACCTCCGCTGAGTCCACCAGTGTAATAAAGCTGTGTAACTCTATTTCTCTAAGTATTGCTTTGTTTTTCTCCAGTCTTCTATAACAAGTCCTTTTCTAGTTTGTTAAAAGGAAAGAGGTCTTTCCTATTTTTATCCAGGAAGCAAAAATTCTATAAGTATTCTGTAGTATTGTGTTTTGCAGAAAGGACAAAGTTGCATGTCATTTGCATTATAATCAAATCCATAACCATGTCATTTTACTAGTAGTGACAGTTCTTTTGTTATAATGCATTTGAAAAAGAAATGTTACATTTCTGAGGGATCCATGGAAAGGACTCTGACATTTTCAAATCATCCCCTTTGAACTGGATGAAAATTATTAGAATTCTTAGAGTATCTGGAATTATAGAAGTACTGGCAGGGAAAATCAAGAGAAACAAAAATTGATTATGGAACTGAATGAACTAAAAATAATTATATAGTTTTTATAATTTTTATAGAAAGTATTGCTGATTCTTGGTCTTTTTGTTTTTCAGACATAAGGAGACTTTGTTTTCTTAAAGAAGTTTAGTAAATTGTGTATTTTCTCCCTACTTTATTGCTAGAAAATTTGGCAATTCTTAATGAGTGAATCATGGCAATACCTTTCTTTGCATGAGTTCAATAAGACCAGTTTCCATTGGTGGTTTTATTAACCAAGTCTTTGACTGGAGTGTCATGTGTAAGAGAGTCATTTCTGGACTCTGGATGTCACCAGAAGACTTGAAGCCAATAAGAGCGCCTTGGAGAAAGCCTGGTGCCTTGCTTAGCTACATGGTGGCCCTGAAAATGGATGGCGCTGGAGCATTGGGCCCATACCCGCAGTCGCTGGTGTGGTGTCTGTCAGAGAGGGATGGGAGTAGCAAGGGTGCTTCTGTGTCCCTGCCCACCCCCTCATGCATGCTACATCGAGACAAGTAGGAGGGCCACTGCAATGAGCCTTGAAGCCTAGCACATGGCCTCAGGGAAGCCACCGCAGGTGCAGGTCTTGGTGAGGAACTCCCTTATGTCTGCAGGTATTTTAACAGGCAGGCCTGACGGCAGCTGGATGGCTTGGCTTCTCTGCCCTGAGGGACTCACTAAAACTCAATCATGCAATTCCAGCAAAGCAGATTTTATAAGAGCCTATGCAGTCAATTGCTATTCTTACTGTTTTCATGCAAACAATCAGGCCAAATTGAAACTAAACTTAATGCAATAGATAAATTGGTCTTAATTTGGCTCTTTAATAAAAATAAGGGTGATTTTAGGGAAAAATTATATTCCAATAGGGAATTATTAAAACTGAAATTATTTTTCCCTTTCACCAGACCATTTGTTATAATTCTTAATGTTCTAACTTTTGAAATTTTATAAAACAGTTTGTCACCACCAGATTACAAACACTACTAGTACTCAGGAAATACCACCTCTAGACACCTCCTTCTGTGCCCAGGTCTCATCATCCTTCTGACAGAAAGCAAGGATCTGTTAGCCCTGAAAGAAAACATTCGCTCCTCCTCAGCATGAAGTAGTCTCAAAAGTGACACTACACCTTTTCCATGAAGGAATTCGGAGCCAAGATCCTTGAGGGGAGGTGGCAGGCAGTCAGACAGGCATAAGCAGAGCAAGGATGATGGGCCAACAGGAAGAGAAATGGACGGGACTCTGAGACATGCTTCTCACCACTCCAACTGCTCTGAAGATGGCAATGGAGGAAACGGCGTAAACTCTTCCTCTCCCTTCCACTAAGAAAGCCAACAGGTTTTAGAACAGCTAAAGAAGATATGATCGATTAATGTAAAGAAGAGGAGGAAATTTGTAGGACATAGGCCTCTGTGATCCTTCTCCAGCAAAATCAACTTTTGCCCTGACCGGTTTGGCTCAGTGGATAGATCGTCGGCCTGCGGACTGAAGGGTCCCAGGTTCAATTCCGGTCAAGGGCATGTACCTTGGTTGCGGGCACATCCCCAGTAGGGGGTGTGCAGGAGGCAGCTGATCAATATTTTTCTCTCATAGATGTTTCTAACTCTCTATCACTCTCCCTTCCTCTCTGTAAAAAATCAATAAAATATATTTTTTTAAAAATCAACTTTCAATGGAAATGGTTACTGAATTTTCCCAGGGAAAACAGTGTAGGGAGGAGGGAAGAGGATATAAGAACAAAGAACTGTATACATGAGCCAGCATCATGGTGTTAACCCCAGAGGTGCCCAGGACGAAACACCTCATGCCCTCCTCAACTAGACAGGGAGGGGAAACAACTAGAAAAGGCCTCAGCCCATTTTTTAAAATGGCCCAATAGGAGACACTAAGACCTAGGTGACATATGAGGAAAACTGAACCCTAGTACTCAGCTAATGAGGAACCAGAGGGACTCTTGCACCTTAGGGATAAATAGCATGTAATCGCTGCCCCATGTGTGCCTGTTTTCACCATACTTCTGTCTCCAAGTCCGTTATTGGAATTCAGACAAATGAGCATTTCTCACAGCCACAATAAACCTTGCCACTGTGCTTAAACTTTTCCCATATAGGTGCCCTTTGAAATTCCTTTCTTGCACAATGCAAGAATCCATTTTCACTGGCAACATTTATACTGCTCAGTCTTTAAGATAGGCCACAGTAACATCCAAGCACCCTCTATTAAATTCCTCATTGTTCACAACACACTATGAGATTTTTATTTTCTCTGGAGTTCTCCATTCCACCATAATGTTTCTCTTACTTGCATTCACCTCCACACTTTCACATATCTGATCCAAAAGTGGGAGATCATCCTGAAGTCACATTATCTAGATTTGTATTAGCTGTATGACTTTTCTGCACTTTAGTGCAGAGGGATGTGTAAGGACTGAGTGAAAATATCTAAAACTGCTTTTGTAACACGCTTTACCCCAGCCCGATTGCTTCCTTTACTAACACAGTGAGTTACACTGCTTATTTATGATACCTTCCTGGGAATTGCATTTGCAGTCCATCTTAAGCACTTGCTATGTTCCTTGCTGAATTAATTGCCCTAGAACCCACCTCTGTTTCTGTATACACACTGATTAAATCAATAGATTTTTATTGAGTGCCTGCTATATGTACAGTTCCTGCCTTCATGGAATTTAAGATAGCTGCTGAGAAATTGTGCCCTTTCCCAAGTAACGTAGGACTTCACTATAAAATGAAACATTTTCTCTCTTTACAGTCTCCTTAGAGGACTGAGCCCAGTGAAAACACTAAGACAGAGATGAAATAGAAAGGATTTGGAATCAGACAAATGTATGTTCAAAGTGGGCTTCTACCACCTCTTATCTCTGTAACCTTGGTAAATGACTGAAGCCCTTGACTTCAATTTGGAAGCAAAACAGAGAAGCTAAATTACCCCAGTTTGAATACCAGATTTGCCATGAGTTAGCTGTGACCTAATGGCAGAGTAGCTAATGAGCAAGTTCTGGAGTTAACCTATTGGGTTTGAATACAGAACTCTACCACTAGTTGCATGAACTCAAGCAAATTACATAATTTATCTGGACATCGGTTTCATCATCGGTAATATTACTTGCCCAATAGAATTTGAGGGAGTATTAAATGAATTCATATATATAAGTACCTGGAATACTACTTATATACATATGGTACTGTGGATGAAAAGGGGCCACATACTAACCTGACTAGCTCAGGGAAGGCCTGCAGGCAGCCTTCAGAGACCTAAAATAACCACAAATGATGGTATCAAATTAAAACATTTTTTAACTAAAAGCAGTTTATGGTGGGTAGTCATATCTTAGGCAAGTATCTTCCTTGACAAAGGTCAATCTTTACCTGAACTGAGCCTGTCTGTTGTCTTTTGCATCTATGATAATATTCCTTTGGAATGTCAGGGTAACCCCACTCTTTCCAGACCCCACAGAGCACAACCAGGGCAGAGACCATAAACCTTCTCATTGTTTTATCATGTTAATTGTGACTGTTAACTGTCCTGCACCCGCCTGTGTAAAAGAAGTGTGTGTCCATCATTTCACTTTTGGTCTAATCCCAGAGGGCCCGCCTCCTGCTTGGTTTTCTCTCACCTCCCTAATCCATCACCAATGGATTTCATGTCACCCACTTATGTCTCCTCTTTTTATTGTAATGTATAAAATTCGATGCAAAACTGCCATTGTCCTCAATCTGTTAAGATTCTGCTTCCTGGCATTTGTCGACAGTTTGGCTCAAATAAACGGAAAATTGTTCATAGGTTTGAATATGTCTTACATTAATAGTATAATATTATGCACACAATAAATGTAAACAGTAATAATTACTATTATCATTGTTATAACAAGAAGTATTGCTTTAGGTTGCTGGAAGTTGAATGAACCTGACACATAGTACTGAAGGTAACCAAAGTTACCTTTGCCACTCTAAAGCAGCTTTCTGGAATATTAACTTTAAGCTGTTTATTAGGAAACAAGACTCAGAGAAAGCCTTTGACCTCCACCCTCTTTTCTGCCTGAGACTCAACAGAAGTCTTCCTTGTTTTAGGAAGGAGATCTTAGGGTGCCTGCCTTCCCTAACGTGAATTAAGTGTGTAAACAGGAAGGCTTTGGGAATGTGCCAGTTAGCTAGATAGCGTGTGACCTGTTGTCTCCAAGTCGTCTAGCAAGGATTTTCCTGCCACGTATGTTTCACTCTTCCTCAACTCCCTGTGAACTGGCCATTCTCACTTCTGAAATCTAATAGCCGGACCCCCACCCCACTTTTCTCTTTGTCCAAAATATATACCCAGTGTTACCTCACTGTTTTTGGAATTTTCATGCTTATGTTAGTTCCCCATACACATGCATTAAAACCTTGTTTCCTCCTGTTAATCTGTCTTTGTTAATTTGATTATTAGCCCAGCCTAGAAGAATTTAGAATGTGGGAGAAAAGTAGCCCCCACAGTACACTGATGATAAATGTTTTACTACAACTCTTTCTAAACATGCAAATCACCATTCTTAACCCTCTTATGGGTAACAGATCTGATAATCTAATGAAAGCTTTAGGCCCTATATTTGGAAAAATGCAACTAGGTATATATGAAGAATATTTGCTTATAAGTTTAGGGGTTTAGAGATCTTTCTTATAGAGTTTAAGACCACCTAAGAACCCCAGATGTTGAATGTCAAATATGCAATTGGATTTCAGACAGAATTAATTTTATATCCAGACAGAATTCAATTCTCAAGTATTGGTTCACCCAATTTATGCATGGCATTGTTGTAAATGTACGATAAGATGATATTCCTGCTCTCAAGAAATGTATACTCTTATAAGAGAGGTAATATATCATATCATCAGAATAAACATGTTTTATCTTGGTTTATAAAAACAGAGGACATTTCAGCAAAGTTTCGTTCAAACTTAGACCTTTAGTAAGGATGGAATTTTGACAATCAGACAGAGGCTTGGAAGAGCATTTGAGGAGAAAAAATTAGTCTGATTGAATGAAATATTTAAAATCAGAGTGTGGCTTAGAAAAGATAAACCATTAAATTTGCTGGGCACATGCAATCTTTTCAAAGGCATAAAAAAATGGTAGAAATGTTGTCACACAAGTAGACTGCTTTACCCTAAAATATTCAAGAATACAAATCTATATTAGGTTGTAAGTAACCAACATTTATTCTAGCTTGTGAAGAAAAATAAATAAATTTTTTATTCTTTTGAAAAAGGTAGCTCATAAAATCAGAGTTAAAGCTGAATTGGGGCAAGAAGTGGAGTGCTCCTGGTATATGAGGGGTGGGGACAAATAAATGTGAGTTTTACAGCATTGCTGCCAGAATGAACCAGCCCTGGCTACTCTCTGTTCTTGAAGATGAAGAGACTGGCTTAGTGGAAGTCAGGGTGGCCAGAGCTCTAAGTCTGCATGCCATGGGGGAGGAGCAATTCCTGGGAAAAAGCAGGAGCACTGTCACTAAAAAAAAGAATGGGGGGTGGGAATCAATGATGGAAATTAAAAATAGCAGATGTGATAAAAACAGGGATGATGTCAGGGAAATGGCAGTATGAGAGAGCCCCTTGCTCTCTCCCCCTAAAATTTCAACCATTGGAACAGCTATAACTTCACAGAGGGAGAGAGAGAATCAAGCCCACAACCTGGGCATGTGCCCTGACTGGGAATCGAACCATGACCTCCTGGTTCATTGGTTGATGCTCAACCACTGAGCTACATCGGCAAGGCCTCACCTTTGATTTTATTTTATTTTATTTTTTTATTAATCCTCACCTGAGGATATATTTCCATTTTTTTTTTTTTTTTTTTTTTTAGAGTGGAAGGGAAGGGGAGAGGCACACAGAGAGAAACATTGATGTGAGAGAGACACATCAATTGGTTGTATCCACACGTGCTCCCTGACCAGGGCTAGGGATTGAACCTGAAACCTAGGTACATGCCCTTGACTGGAATCAAACCTGGGACCCTCCAGTCTGCGTGCTAATGCTCTGAGCCAAACCAGCTAGCGCTTGCCTTCAATTTTACATGATAGCCTTTCCGGATAGAGTTGTCTTGGATTCAGGTCCTTGTTTTACATGACTGTGAGTACTTCATGCCAATCCCTTATGGCCTGAAGTTTTTTGTTGAGAAGTCAGCTGATAGTTTAATATGAACTTCCTTTTAGGTAACTTTCTGTTTCTCTCTTGCTTCCTTTAATATTCTTTGTCTTTAATCTTTGCCATTTTCACTATGATGTGTCTTGGTGTGAGTCTCTTTGAGTTCCTCTTAATTGGGACTGTATGTGCTTCCAAAGGTTGTTATCTTCATCTTAAAATATATTTTTATTGATTTCAGAGAGGAAGGGAGAGGGAGAGATAGAAACATCAATGATGACAGTTATTGATCAATTGCCTACTGCATGCCCCCTACTGGGGATTGAGCCTACAACCCAGGCATGTGCCCTTGACCAGAATCAAAACCCAGGACCCTTCAGTCCACAGACCAATGCTCTATCCACTGAGCAAAACCAGTTAGGGCCCTGTGTGACATTTTCCTTCACCTATTTAGGGAATTTTTCTGTCATTATTTTATCAAGCAGGTCCTCTATTTATTGCTCTATTTCTTCTCCTTCTGGTACTCCTAAGATGCAGATGTTGTCCCAAAGTTCCTTTAAACCATCCTCCTGCTTTTTCATTCTTTTTATTTTTTATTTTTTTCTGCTTTAATTGGGTATTTTTTTCCTACCTTTTCTTCCAAATCTCTGATTTGATCCTCTGCTTCATCCAACCTATTTTTAATTCCTTCTTGTGTATTCTTTATGTCAGATATAGTCTTCAATTCAGACTGGTGTTTGTTCATGGTTTCGATTTCTGTTTTCATGCTGTTGTCATTTCCACTAAGTTCCTTGTAATTCTCATTAAGTTCCATGAGCATCCTTATGACCATTACTTTGAACTGTATATCTGAAAAATTGCTTTCCTCCATTTCTTTTAGCTCCTTTTCTGGAAATTCCACTGTTTCTTTCATTGGGGCCTGTTTCTTCATTTCCACATTTTGGCTCTCCCTTTGTGTTTGTTTCTATGTATTGGATAGAATTTCTATGGCTTCCAGTCTTCCTGAGGTGGAGTTATTGGGGCCCAATGACACGGTCTCCTTGATCTCCTGAGTTGGATATTCTAGGGATGTCCCTTGTGTGGATTTTGTGGTCCCTCCTGTTGTAATTGGGTCTTGATTGCTATTGGCCCATTCCTGTGTAGGATCAACCCTCAGTCTGCCTGACTGTGAGGTTCAACTCTGACCACCTCTTGCAAGTTATTATACAGGTGACAGGCAAAGCAGCTGCTCCCAATGTTGCCAACTAGGAAGAATCCCCACATCTCCCAGCACATGATCCCAGACAAAGACTTTAAGACAATGGCTCTGTGAAATATTAAATTATTTTCTTGTCTTACATTTTCTTTATTACTACCTTTATTGTGAATATCCCAGGCACTGCTGCTGATGCGGATGCTGCCACTGCTGCTGTTGGTGTGCACAACCTTGGGAGACTTTGCTCCCCTCGGCACTCCCTCATTTTCCCACAGCACAGTGCACTGTGGACCCTGGCCTGGAGTTGGCTTGGCCCTGCTTCCTGTGGGCCTAACTTCTGAGTCAGGCCTAGCATTACTCAGGACCCTGTGTCCCTGTCACTACATCCATTCCCCTAGAATGAATCATTTAAATTTCCAAACCCCTGCTGAAACTACTGAAATTCATATTAAAACATCTTTTCAAGTCAAACCCTGTGTCTTGGCCTTTTTCCTCTCCATTTTACATAGATAAAGAAGCTCCTCATTACAGAGAACAAACTGGTGGTTGCCAGAGAGGAGGGATATTTGGTGGCGGGGGGGGAGCTGGGTGAAAAGGTGAAGGGAGTAAATAGTACAAATTTGCAGTTATAAAATAGTCACTGGGATGTAGGAATATAGTCAACTATATTGTAATAATGCTGTATGGTGCCAGGTGGGCACTAGACTTATTAGGTAATCTGTTTGTAAGTTATATACATGTCTAATCACTATGTTGTATGCCTAAAACTAATATAATATTACATGTCAACTGTAATTGTAAAAATCCTATATAATAAAAGTCCAACAACCAAAACGGTGAACGACCAGAGACCAGAACGACCACGGCCCCTTGCTCTGGCTGGCCCTGCCCCCCAGAGGGGACCCCTCACCCTGATTGGGGGCATTTCCAGCATGCAAACTACCCACTGCCCCTTGCCCCAGCCGGCCCTGGCCCCCAGCAGGGACCCCCACCCCGATCCAGGGCCTCCAACAGAGCAGGATGGCTGGCCCCCACCTGTGCACCAGGCCTCTATCCTATATAATAAAAGGGTAATATGCAAATTGACCCTAATGGCAGAACAACAAGAACATCCACTGGACCAGTCACTATTAGGCACACTGACCACCTCTTGGTCCCTTTCCCTGGCTGGCAGTCTCTGATCACCTGATGGCAAATGGGGAACCGGGGGTGGGTGGCAGTGGGGGGCAGGGCTGGCTACAGGCAACTGGGGAAGATGGCCCTGATCGCAGGCCAGGCCTAGACACAGTACCCATGCATGAATTTCATGCGCTGCATTTCTAGTAGAAATATAAAACCCTATCCTGCCATCACTCCAACCCAACCTGCCAAAGGGTTCTCAAATCACAAAATTAGATCACAGATTCAGGCTAGCAGTTCAAAGTGTAAAGCCTCACTCACACGTGAGGAATTCCCACCTTTCTCCTTCCCCTTGGACTCCGTGTCTCAGAGGAGGCATGCACAGTGTGGACACACAAATGAAAGCTCAGAAAAGTCACTCTTTTGGGGTCCTGTGGTGCATCCAGGCAGAGACAAACTGATCACCAAAAGCCAAGCACCAGACTCTGCCCCTTCCTCATCCTGAAGCCTCAGCACCAGACAGGCACTCCCCGTGGCAAGATACAAGGAGAGCCCCGTCTGGAATCTTGGCAGAGACGGGAATGCTCAGGAGGCCAAGGTAATAGAAACCTAAGAGCCCAAATGCTGGGGCCCATGCCGCCAGGGCCCGCTCAGCACTGGGCCAAGGGGAGCTCGGACCAAGTTCTGGTACAATATCTAACCCAGTCCCGACCTGCCATCCTGGGGCCACAGCGCGCTGGAGTGTGTAATTGTGGGGTGGGGGTGGGGGTGCTCTGGAGGTGGAGGGCTCACCCCAACCCCTGGGTCCCCAGGGCACTCTGCCTGCACGCCCTTCCCCCAGGTGCTCAGCCCCAGCTGTGCCAGCAAAGCCCCTTTGCTGGGGTGAGTTCACAGGGGACAGGGCAGGGGAGGGGTGGCTGGCCTGTGGCCTCTGCTGAGGCTGTTTGGACACATGTAATTAGCTCCAATTATCCAGGGCTTTCAGTTCGCCGACTCCCCCGGGCCTGGGAGCTGTGCTCTGGGTGCCCACAGAGCTGCTGCTCCACCGAATGAGCCCGCTCACCAGGCCAGGAAGCTCTATCCCCGTCCACAGCACCCTGTGTCGTGTGCTGTCTCGCCCTGTGAATCTCTCTCTGTTCCTTGCTCTATGATCCTGTTTATTCATTCCCCATGTCTCGCTGGGCCTTTTGTCTCTGTCTCTCATAGGCTCTCTGCCCGTGGAGAACACCCCTGCCACCCCCACAAAGGAACACACACCAGCAGGATCCACCTTTTAAATAAAAAAAAAGACAAGTGGAAAACAGAGTGAATTAAAAAGCTTTAACTTAAAAACAATCAATGTGTCTGCAAATGCATTCCAAATGGCAGCACTTTGGCAGGGTAGCATGGGCGGGGCATGTTGGCCACATGTTTTGGAGTCTCAGACGAAGTGTAGGGGGCTCAGCACCTCACTATGGACCCCTCCCACTAGCCACCTGGGATGTCAGGGTCTGGGGAAGGGACTTAGTCTATACTCACCCTCGCGGACCCCACCTGATTCCATAGACCTTTTCCCCTGTTCTGGCATCTGCTGGTCCCTCTTACTCCCCCCATACCTCCAAACCTTCCTATGCTGACCCCAACTCTCCTTCTGCACCAGCCCTCCCTGCCTCCAACACACAGATTTCACCCTCTTCCTCCCTTAACCCCAGTCTTCTACCCCATACTTCCTTCTGCCCTGCCCTGCCCACCTCCATTCTGCCCTCCTGCCCAAGACCACCCAGCAGCACTGTTTCCAGAATAAATGATTAGAACAAAGCTTTCCTTGGCCAGAAGAGACTCTCCAGGGAGCTGCATGCAGAGGCGCTCCCAGTCCTGTACCTGCAATTGCTCTGTCCTGCCAGATGCCAATCAGAAATGTGTCTCTGGAGACAGAGGGTAGCAGAAGTAGGCTGCTGTCCTTTGAAGCCCCTCAACAGGAGGAAACTCTTCTCCCCACAAAAAACGTTCACCCTGCTGCCTCCCTTATCACTTTCAGCAACCTTCCTTTGTCCCTTTCCCATCCTATATAATAAAAGCCTAATATGCAAATCGACCAAACAGCAGACCAAACGGTGGACCGAACAGTGGAACAACGGTTGCTATGACACACACTGACCACCAGAGGGCATACGCTCAATGCAGGAGCTGCCCCCAGCCCGCAGACCCCAGGACAGCCAAGGCAGGTGCCAGGGGGGGATTGGAGGGGGGCAGTTGCCCAGCCAGTTGCCTCACAGATTGGCCCTGATTGCTGTCCAGGCCTAGGGACCCTACTTGTGCATGAATTTCGTGCACCTGGCCTCTAGTGTATATATATATATATATATATATATATATATATATATATATATATATATATATATATATATATATATATATATATATATAAAATATGCAAGTCAACAGAACGGCAGAACGACCAGAATGACCACTTGACCAGTCATTATGAGGCACACTGACCACCTCCTGGTCCCTCCCACAAGCCAGCAGGCTCCAATCTCCTGATGGCAAGTGGGGAACCGAGGGTGGGTGGTGACAACACACTCATAACTGCCAATTGCTGGGTGCTTTTGGTGGAGTGAGTATACAATATGATTGCACACTCAAGTGCAGAGCTGTAGTGATCACTGGCAGTATAAGAACAGACCCTGACAAGGCCACTGAAGAGACATGTTCCATGTGACTATATGTCCTGCTCCCTGTGGCCCCAGTAAACTCTCCTAACTTCCTATATGATATGGAACTTACAGAAAATCTATATACCCCATGGAGCACTTCAGCTCTTCTCTCTCCCTGTGGGCAGAACCCCACTGTTTCTATCCTAATTGGATGCCCTGCCTTGTCATCTATACTTGGCTAATTTCATTTCCTTATCTGCTCACAACCCATTTTTTTTAAATTGCCTCAAAGCAGAGACAGACCTAGGTGGTCATGTTTGAGAGAGAGAAATGCCACATACCCTTGCTTCTTTGGCCCCTGATGACCAGATCAGGAGTGGTATCCTTAACAAAAAAGAACTGATTCAAAGTTAAGCTGGGAATCAGTTCACAGGCTGAGACAGCCATCTCTCTCTCTCTCTCTCTCTCTCTCTCTCTCTCTCTCTCTCTCTCTCTCTCTGTCTCATCTTGAATTAGAAAACATAGGAAACAGCATAATTAATTTGGGCTTGTAAGATTGTTCAAAACAACCTCAGGGTTTGGGCCATGTGCAAATAGAGAATGCTTGTGTGGATGAAAGGGGCCACATGCTGACCTGATAGGCTCAGGGGAGGCCTGCATGGCAGTCTTGCAAACTCAGAGACCTAAATCACAAAGGATGGTCTGAAATTAAACTAAAAGCAGTTATGGTGGGCAGTCACCTCCTAGGCCTGTATCTTCACTGACAAGGTCAACCTTTACCTTAACTGAGCCTATCTGTCTTTTTGCATCTATGATAACATACCCCTGAAATGTCTGGGTAACTTGTAACTTTCCTTTTTCTGGACCCCTTGGGGCACAACCAAATGTGGTGGGCACCAGGACAGAGACCACAGATTCCTTCATTATCATGTTAATTGTTCCTGCACCCACCTAAGTATGTGTCCATCATTTTACTTTTTATCCAATCCCAGGGGTTTCCCCCGCTTTGCTTTCTCCTGCCTCTCTAGTCTGTCACCAATGGATTTCATGTAACCCACCTACGTCCCTCCTTTGATGGCAATGTATAAATACAAATGTAACCCGCCATTTCTCCAGAGCATTATCTCAGTTCGTTGAGGTTCTGCTTCCTGGCATATGTCAACAGTTTGGCTCAAATAAACTCACAAAAATTCTTTACAGGTTTCAATGGTTTTTACGTTAACACTTTCTAAACAGTAAAGTAGAATCAGAGAGGCACAGAGAGAAGCAAAATGACAGAGACCATCAGGGATGAAAAAATCAGCTTTGGCCCTTAGCAGCTTCCAGAGCTTGTTCTCATGGCAACCAGCATGATCTGACCCACTGCTCCTGGTCTGCCGCTGCACCCTTGCCTGAGTGGAGTTCCTTTTCCTTGCAGCCTCGGAGCATTAACCCAAGCACTTCTTCCTACACAGAGTTCCTTGGATTCTTGTCAAATTTACCTTTTCTATGGGATTCTGCTCTTGAACTCAAATTTACCTGTAAAGGTGCGAGCTCAGTCTTCCAACCCTTGAAGAAGCTGCCTTAGCTCACCTGCCAGGAAATGACCTGTAGCCTGACCCACCTGTGTGCCCTCCATGGACTTCAACTGTCTCCTCTTGTACCAGCCTGTCACCCAGCACTGCAATCACCCACCCACAGGCCTGCATCTAATTACAGCACAAGTTCTAAAACCTCTTTGTAACTAATGACTTTTAAACACATTGTAATAGTGATACCATTGGCTACAGGATATCCTATCTAATAATAGAGTAATATGCAAATTGACTGCACCTTCGCTACGCCTAAGCCACGCCCACCAGCCAAGCCATGCCCACCAGCCAATCAAGAGCAAATATTCAAATAAACCCAACCAAGATGGCTACAGCCACCGAGAGTGGGAGGGAGGCTTGGGTTTCTGCGGTAACAAAAGAAGCCATCCTGTTGCTGGCCTAAGCCTCCACTCAAGGCTACAAAGTTTCAATTATAGAAGGTGAATTAACTCCAACAGAAATCGCTGCTGGACACGGAGCAAGCAGCAGGCTTGGCTTTGCTCCAGGCTACAAAGTTTCAATTGTAGAAGGTAAACAAATTCCAGATACCAGGGCCTCCTCTTGGGTCGCCAGGGGGCGTGGCCGGCCTGCAAACCACCACAGGCCCCTCGCTCAGGCTGCCCCATGCTCCAAAGGAACCCTCACCCTTCAGGGCAAACCAGTCAGCCCCCACCCATGCACCAGGCCTCTATCCTATCTAATAAAAGAGTAATATGCAGATTGACCATCACTGCAACACACAATATAGCTGCCCCCATGTGGTCAAAGATCCTGCCCCCATGTGGACACAAGATGGCCAGCAGGGGAGGGCAGTTGAGAGGCACCAGGCCTGCAAGGGAGGGCAGTTGGAGGCGATCAACCCTGCAGGGGAGGGCAGTTAGGGGTGACCAGGCCAGCAGAGGAGGGAAGTTGGGGGCAAACAGGCTGGCTGGGGAGCAGTTAGGCATCAATCAGGCTGGCAGGGGAGTGGTTAGGGGGTGATCAGGCTGGCAGGCAGAAGCGGTTAGGGGCAATCAGGAAGGCAGGCAGGTGAGCAGTTGGGAGCCAGCAGTCCTGGATTGTGAGAGGGATGTCCGACTGCCCCTTTAGGCCCGATCCGGCCTAAACAGGCAGTCGGACATCCCTTGAGGGGTCCCAGATTGGAGAGGGTGCAGGCTGGGCTGAGGGACACGCCCCTCCCTGCGTGCACAAATTTTGTGCACCGGGCCTCTAGTCCTATATAATAAAGAGGTGATATGGAAATTGACCATCACTCCAACACACAAGATGGCTGCCCCCATGTGGTCAAAGATGGCCACCCCCATGTGGACACAAGATGGCCAGCAGGGGAGGGCAGTTGGGAGGGACCAGGCCAGCAGGGGAGGGCAGTTAGGGGGGACCAGGCCTGTAGGGAAGGGCAGTTGGGGGGACCAGGCCTGCAGGGGAGGGCAGTTTGGGGGACCAAGCCTGCAGGGGAGGGCAGTTGGGGGGGACCAGGCCCGCAGGGGAGGGCAGTTTGGGGGACCAAGCCTGCAGGGGAGGACAGTTGGGGGGGCCAGGCCTGTAGGGAAGGGCAGTTGTGGGGGACCAGGCCTGCAGGGGAGGGCAGTTGGGGACAACCAGGCTGGCAGGGGAGGGCAGTTAGGGGTGATTGGGCTGGTCATCAATTGGCTGCCTCCTTAATGTCCCAACTAGGGGTTGAGCCCAAAACCCAGCAGGAATTCCACTGTGACCTCCTGGTTCATAGATCAGTGCTCAACCACTGAACTATGCCAGCTGGGACAAAGACTTTATGTTTAATAAAATTCTTGAATAAAGTATAAAATAGCAGATTAAATGCAGGCAACATATGCAAAAAAAAAAAAAAAATCAAGGAGTTACCTAATACTACTGTAAAGCCAGGAAACTTTACTTTATTCTTGTATTCAACAGATCTAAGAGGGGTAGTGAGGAAGGCATTTACTCAGCTGGTTTTCAGCCTAAAAAAAAGACAAGAAGGTAATGGGGAAAAATAAAACAAAGGAAAAAAATAAAAAAAAGACAAGGGGCTTAATTACAAGTTGCTGTGACTCCCTTTCAGCATTTTTTACTTACTAGTCACATCTTTGAACAATCTGCAATAGGCTCAGAGGGTATCTGGGGAGGCAACTCTGCAGATTATTTAAATTCCTCAGTTTGGGAATTCAAATAGATTAGGATTATGGAAGACAGTTTTAGCCACTCAGCAGAAAGGAAAATGCAACATTGAAAGGACAGAAATAATGCAGCAGAGAGATCCACTGTGGGGTAGCTGCCCAGCTCTCTGGGATTCCCCTCTCCAAAATCTCCTCCCCAAATACATAGGGCTGGAGCTGAGGGCCCTGGGCTCAAGCCATGCTCCAGCGCTTGTTAGCTGTCACTTGGTAGCTTTGTCTTTACATTCTCAGGGTTGTTGTGAGGATTAAATAAGATAATGCTGAGACCAACACCTGGCAACTAGTACATAATAAATGTCAGCCCTTATCCCTAAGCATCATGCTTGCCTAACTGGCTGCACTGGAACCAACAGATCTCTCCCTGGGGCAGTGAGACTGGGATCAGTCAGTCATTATGTGCAGCTGGACCTGGAGTTTGAAACCTCTGTACTTAGCTTTGAGGTCTGAGGAGCAGAGAACGAGTTTTAAAAGAGGAAAAACCAGCCTGAGTGGAAGAAAGTCCAACCTGGCTCCCCATCATTTCTCTTTGCTGCTTCAGGTTCTGGCTGAGTCTGCTGGCCTGTCTGCCCTGTGTCCATGCAACAGCAGTTTGGTTTTCTTTTAAAGTGCCCTTTGCAAGAACAATGGATGGGTCTGGCTTACAAATCTTTAGCCAAAGAAGTTATAGGCCTGGAGGAGAAACCAAGATGGCGGCAAAAGTAAACAACTAAACTGCTGCCTCGCACAACAATTTCAAAACTACAACTAAGAGACAAAAAGTCTATCACCCAGATCCACGGGAAAGCTGGCTGAGTGGAAGTTTTACAATTAGAAGGAAAGAGAAAGGAGCACAAACGCTGAAAAGCTGAGGTACGGAGGCACACGAATCAGGCTGGTGGTGGGTAACTGGGTGCATGGCTTTTTTTCAACCTGAAGGGAGACAAGCTCCCGATCACTCTGAACTCCAGTTTCTGGGGACACGCGGGGGATCCAGACGCCTACGGGGAGAAGCTGGACTGTCGGCCATTGGGTCAGAAAGTGAGGGTGACATTTTTTGCAGAGGTGCGCCCAGCAATCATTGTTTACTGTGCTGGAGCATGGGACGCGGGGACTTGGAAACGTGGAAACACAGAGACGGCTGACTGGCAGCCATCACTGTTTGCCACGCCCTAGCCTAGTGACGCCCTGAGACCCCGCCCTGCCCTGAGACCCCACCCCACACATTCTACAAACCCACCAAGGCTCCATACAGTGGCTTTTGCATATAAATGGCCTGCCCTGTGGCAGCTTAACCAAATAAACTGCAGCTCCAGTCAGACTGCTCCAAAACTGCCAAATCCCAAGCAAAGAGGAGAAAACTGTAGTTCTTGCTGTAGCTCCTGCTGGGTGGCCTCAGACAGTAGCTGACATGCACCCCATTGGAGATCCAGACACTAGTGTATCTAGTGGTCGGTGTGAGACGACACCAGATTTCAACCACTCGCATAAGGGACACATTCAAGAGGCAAACTCAGTGAGCACCAAAGCCTTACTGGAACAAGTCCTACCCCATAAACGTGTCTCCAGCACAGCAATTCTCCCATTATAGACACAGCGGGTCCTCACAGCCAATTGGCCTGGAGGTCAATTCCTCCCAGTGACACCAACAACAATCAAGACTTACCTACAACAAGGCTGTATACACAGGCCACAAATGGGTGCACCAAGAGTGTCCACCTCAGGTAACTGGGAGACTGACCCATTGAACCACATAGGACACCTAACACACAAAGCTACCCTACCAACTCAGGGAAGCAGCGAAAATGAGGAGGCAAGGAAACAGATCCCAAACGAAAGAAATGGAGGAGAACAAACGAATGAACATAGAGTTCAAAACCACGTTTATAAGGTTTTTCAAGAACTTCCTAGAAAAGGCCAATAAATTTAATGAGACCCTCGAGGATATGAAAAAGGACCAACTAGAAATTAAACATACACTGACTGAAATAAAAAATATTATACAGAGACCTAACAGCAGACTAGAGGAACGCAAGAATCAAGTCAAAGATTTGGAATACAAAGAGGCAAAGGACACTCCTCCAGAGAAGCAAGAAGAGAAGAGAATCCAGAAAGTTGAAGATAGTGTAAGAAGCCTCTGGGACAACTTCAAGAGTACCAACATCAGAATTATAGGGGTGCCAGAAGAAGAGAGAGAGCAAGACACTGAAAACCTATTTGAAGAAATAATGACTGAAAACTTCCCCCACCTGGTGAAAGAAATAGACTTACAAGTCCAGGAAGCGCACAGAACCCCAAACAAAAGGAATTCAAAGAGGACCACACCAAGACACATCATAATTAAAATGCCAAGAGCAAAAGACAAAGAGAGAATATTAAAAGCAGCAAGAGAAAAACAGTTAGTTACCTACAAGGGAGCACCCATACGATTATCAGCTGATTTCTCAACAGAAACTATGCAGGCCAGAAGGGAGTGGCAAGAAATATTCAAAGTGATGAATAGCAAGAACCTACAACCAAGATTACTGTACCCAGCAAAGCTATCATTCAGAATTGAAGGGCAGATAAAGAGCTTCACAGATAAGACAAAGCTAAAGGAGTTCATCACCACCAAACCAGGATTACATGAAATGCTGAAAGGTATTCTCTATAAAGAGGAAAAAGAAGAAAAAAGATAAAAATTATGAAGAACAAATACATATCTATCAACAAGTGAATCTAAAACTCAAGTGAATTAAAAATCTGAGAAACAGAATAAACTGGAGAATATAATAGAATCAGGGCATAGAATGGGAGTGGATTGATAATTCTCAGGGGGAAAGGGGTGTCTGTGTGGGGGGTACTGGAAGAGACTGGACAAAAATCATACACCTATGGATAAGGACAGCGGGGGGGGAGGGAGGTAAGGGCAGAGGGAGGGGTGGGAACTGGGTGGAGGGGAGCTATGGGGGGGAAAAAGGAGAAACAACTGTAATAATCTGAACAATAAAGGTTTATAAAATAAATAAATAAATAAATAAAGTGCCCTTTGCATTTAGACAGACTCCAGGGGCCTTTTATTTGTAGTCGAGAATCTTACCCAACACATCTACACCTAGAAAAAAAGATGAAATGTGCTGAGCAAGAAAAAGCAGAAGGTGCGGACTTGAAAATCCCTGTGATTATCAGAGTGCAAAGGACTGAAACGTCACAAGTGAATGGCAACATCTTCCCTTTGTCTAATGAATGAGCACTGGGTATCTTTCCCAGAAACTATCCACCTGCTTCTGCCCCTCCCCCTGCATTTGATCCTTTTTGATTCAAAGATATAGGAGATTAGGTTTTATTCCAGGGCTTTGTTAAAGAAAATAAAGGTACATTGCAGGTGGGTCCAGGGTGATTTGCAACCATAGGCCAAAGTCTTTAAAAGGAAATTTTGTTAGTTTTAAGTGTCAAAATAAAAACAGACCAGAAATGTTTGTCTCTCTCCCTCTCTCAACTCCACCATATCATGGATATAACAATATAAAAAGAACTTCCTTCGCCCCAAATGAAAACAAAAAGGGGCTTGGGAACCTGAGTCCTTATTCAGGCTCTTTACCCTTGAATAAGTCACTTCCCTTTAAGGATCCCAAGAATCCACCCCCTCCAATCCAGACGTGTTCAGGCGAGGAGGGCCTCATGCCTAGATAACGTTGTCATTTAGTTCAGTGCCTCCCATTAATTTTGACTGTACTCCTCAGAAGAATCGTGCTGGCAAATCTAAGAGAGATTCTCAAAAAATGGATCCAGTGTTGGAGGTTTTACCATTTGGTCTTTGTGTCAGCAGCGTAAAGACCCGCTTCCAAGAGATCCCAGGGGCCTGAGCCAGCAGGTGGGGAGGGGGCGCAGGCACGGCTCACGCTCTCAGTGGTAGACCTGGCTGGAAGGCCTCTGTGGGTTGAGGTGGGCACACTAAAACACAGATGACATTCTGGAAAAACCACCTACCTGGATTGAAGTAAAAAATAATATTTAGTAAATCTTGGTCTCCCCACGTGATGGCATTCTTGTACTTCTGGTATAGAGGGTACAGCATGTCCTCCCAAGCCAGCCCTGTTGGAATCATGCTGTTCTGGAAAAGAGGAAACCATCAGAGCAGCTGAAGCAAAGCAAATCCGTCTTGTCCACTGAGAAACCATGGAGAGGGACTGGTCCCCGCTCCCCCAAAAGCACATAGAGGAGAGGTGCTGCTGGCTTCAAGGCACAGCACAAAGCGACATGGGGCTGTCGATAGTAGAGTTTTAAATGTGCCCATGGACACATGGTAGTTGGGACATGATTTTTACTTAGAAAATCATGCCCCAAAATGAACCTCTTTCTTGTGCTTAATTCTTACCTCGGCAGTGAAGGAGCAAAATAGGAACAACAGAATTATGGCAGCTTAAGGAAAAACACTTTTCTCGCCTTAAAATAATAATTTAATTTAAAAAATAAAAGCAACACATTCACAGGACTAAATATTGAAATAGCATACAAAGATCTAAAATATAGTAAAAGTCCTCTTCCTCAATCCTCCTACAATTCCCATTTCCACTTTCCCTACAAGTATCCACAATTAACAATTAATGGTCTCTTAGGTATTTTTCCGGAAATTTCTAAGGCATAAAAGGGATCATACCCTACAATATTAGGCTTTGTTCTATTTTAATTTTTTCACTTAATATTGTTTATATATCTTACTTATAGATTTACCTAATTCTTTTTAATAGGAGGATAGGTTTTGACTAGTTTTCTATTTATGTTCCGTTAGGAGCGTTCCCGTTATTTGCTGGGATAAAAAATGAGGCCAGGTACAGCTGTGTACAAATATCTGTGTACGTAGGTAAATAACCCTATGGCAATTCCAAGGACTGTCCCCAAGGTTTTTGAAGCACTGGATACACTCAGAGTCCAAACATGACAGGACTCAGAAATGCAGCTCAATAGTCCCGAATGGAAACTCCGCTGAAGCTTTAGATTCAATAACCCCCTAGGCTTTTCCTGAGCAGACAAATATCCCAAAATCCTCCAAACACCATTCCCTGGCTCCTTCCATCCCTATCTGTCTATCTCCAAATCAGCACACTGACTCTCCGGAAAAGACAAAATTCCAAATTTTAAACAAGGAAATATAAAATACTTCCTTACCTTGAACTGGGTGCTTCTTATACGAGTTAAATTCATTAGCATGACTCCCGAATTAACTCCTGCAGAGCCATAAAAAGGGTGCTGAGCAAAGCGGCTGTACCAGCCGATCTTGGGGATTTCATGCTCAGGGGCCATGGCGGCAAGCTGGGTGGAGTTAAACTGCCGCAGGAGCTTCCAGATGTCCTCGATAGGTCTCAGAAAGAGGACATCAGTGTCCACGTAGAGGAGCGAGTCCACGTCCTTTAAAATCACCTTATGTGTGACAGGGAAGGGGAGGAGGGAGGAAACAAAAACAAGTCAGGAACAAAGGAAGTGGCCTGATTTCAAAAATGCCACCAATTTTCATCGATTAATGTTGAATTTTAGAAAGGGTACCTCTCTTAGCTCCCATACCTCCATCTCCTTTGACTTGAGTGGTTAAGTATCAATTAAGGGGTAAAGACTCAAAGGAAGATAAATCTTGATCTACATTGGTCCAATTTCAGGGCCCACTATTCCATTTGGTAAAGGCTGAACTTTCAAGGAATGAAAACATCACCAAATTACTATGGCTCTGTCTTCTTCATCCTCCTATAAGGCCATCTGTTTTCTCTTCTTGGAACAGTTGGGTCTGGCATTATACAACTTGAAGCGGACAGTCTCGAAACCAGCTCACGCCATGCTTTGGAGTAAATGTTCTGTCTCCGGATCCATTTGTTTCTAGTGTTGATGGGTATGGCTCTGCATCTTTTTGAAATCTATTTTGAGCCAAGATTTAGAATGGGGAATAGGGAAACTTTTTCTCTAAAGGGCCAGAGAGTAAATATTTTAGCATGAAAGCATCCATCGACAATGTATAAATAAATGAGCATGGCTGTATTCTAATAAAACCATATGATTTATTCTAATAACACATTATATGAAATTTGAATTTCATATAATTTTCAAATCTCACAAAATATTCTTTTGAATTTTCAACCATGTGAAATGTAAAAGCCGCTCTTGGCTCGTGGGCTATGAGCTGTTACCCGCTGTTGCAGGTCATTCAAGCAAAACACTTAGTAAATGAGTTCTCCTTTGCTAACTGCTTATCTTACCAGAGTTTTGCACTGGGGCTGTAGACCTCAAAGCTTTCGTTAGTCACCATGCAATCTGCCTTGCTTTGCTGTTGTTCCCCAAACGTAGTGGTAGATTAAACCAAAGAAGGATTTGAATCCTTAGGGATCCCTGGCTTAACATCACCCTAATACCATCATAGCCCTTGTTACAGATAGGGTGCCTGTGTCTTTCCAAAATTCACATATTAAAGCCCCAACCCCGCCCCCAATGTGATGGACCTTGGAGATGGGATGCGGGCGGGCATTAGGGTTAGATGAGGTTAAAGAGACACTGTTCCAAGAAAAAAGCTAAGAGAGAAAGAGAAGCGGCCGTATTGGAAGATGGAAAAAACCAAGCCACAGTAATTTGCTGCTGTTTTCATTCCTTTGAAAGTTCAACCCTTACCAGAGAGCTTGTCCTCTCTTCGCCATGTGACAACACAAGGAGAAGCAGCCTCTGTAAGCAAAACGGGGCTCTCCAGAACTCAGCCATGCTGGCCCCAGACTCCAGGCTCCCAGGCTCCTGAACCCTAAAAAAATAAGTTTCTGCTAATTAAGCCACCAGTCTGGGCTATGAAGAGCCTTCAGTTATGACAAGCTGACAAAGGCGACACTTCATATCCCCAATATTTAACACCGAGGAGCAGGTGCTAGTGACATGCCACAGAGGTTTCCTTCTTGAATAATCTGAGAGCTCACTTGATTGGCCACAGGATTTATCTTTCTCATCGACTAGAGGAATAGATTTTACAAACTAATAAAATGAAAAATAATCATCTACCATTTCGTAAAAGATTATTTTGATATCCATTTTAATAATTCACAATTAGGATAAATGCTTTAATTGAGTACACAGACTTAAAAAACACACTAGCCTTTCTTTTTTTCTCTATTTTTCCAGGGAAAGGTAAACACCTTTTTTTTTTTTTTTTTTTTTTTTTAAGCATAACTATAGAGTGTTGTGGAGGAAAGGCAAACTCACGTTATAATACTAATTAGGTGTCACATGTAAATACAATTATGATGTCTTGTAGGTCCAAGACCCATCCCAAGGACTCAACATCCTGCCAATGTATTTTATTGAAAAGGAACAATAAAGCACAGAAAAGTCCTCTATTTAAATTCATGTGTCAAATAATCGCTGGATTTTGGCTAATAAATTACAGAAAGGGGCTCTGTGCGCCTCTCGCCACTTGGACAGTCTGCACCAGGTTGAGCTCCGCCACAGGTTCTGACCATCTCCCTGGACCCCAGGCTGCAGTCCGTTCCCCTGGCCAGGCCGTCCCTTTGGTCCTGCTCCACGGTGAGCCAGCGAGGCCGCGTCAGCTCCCCACCCGCCTGGAGCCCCAGGACCCCAGTGTGCAGTGCAGCAGGTGGGAGGAGGTCAGTGCGGGGGCGGTGTCCAGCCCAGAAGAGGCCTCCTGCTGGGTGAGGCTCTCCCAGAAGCTGTCCTCGGGCAGGCTGGGCGTCACCATGAGGATGCTGGGAGGCCTGGCCCTCTTCTGGATCATCTTCATCTTGGGCTACGTCACCGGCTACTTCTTGCAAATAGTGCCGGCCGGGACCACGGGCACAGGCCCCCCAACACACATCCTATACAGCCTCTCTCCCATACATGCATCTGTATAGACTCCCCCCATATACATGCATCCCCCTATAGACCCTCCCACATACACGCATCTGTATACAGACCCTCCCACATACACGCATCTGTATAAACTCCCCCATATATACACATCCCTATACAGACCCCCCAATACACACATCCTATACAGACCCACATACATGCATCATATACTGACACCCCTACATATACGCATCTATATACTGACACCCCCATATACACACATCCCTATACAGACCTTCCCCTATATACACGCATCTGTATACAGACACCCCCATACAGAGGCCCCAAGAGCATTGAGAGGAGCCTTGTGTGCCCCTCTGGCCGCCCTCCCAGGGGCCAAGACCTGTCCTGGAAGCCACTTCCCAGGCAAAGCAGGGAGCAGCCTCGACCCTCACCCCAGACCCACCCCTTCTTTCCTTGGGCTGTGTTCCTGGGGCGGCCGGGCAGGAGGGGACGAGTGTATTAGTCATTAAACGTCTGATGAATGAAAGACAAAAAAAAAAAAAAAAAAATTATAGAAAGATAAAGTCACTTCCTAGAATGTGTTTAAGAAAATAAGAGACTGCATGGTAGTTCAGTGAAAAAGCTAATTTAGAAACTGAATCAGAGAGAAAACTATTCCAACTCATGTGAAATAGTACACATTTTTCATCATGGCTGATTAGCCAATAAATTATGAATAAAAATATGTAACTCTGATGTTTTAATCAATTAAGGGTTATGAGACATCTGCTCCAAAAATTTAAAGTCAATGGGATTGATTAATTTAACTTTTCTTGGCCTTACATTATTGTTGTTGTTGTTGTTGTTGTTGTTATTACTTTCTTCAATAAAATAAATTTGTTGCCATCCCTCTTTAACCTTTTGCACTCAGATGTCGAGTGTGACTTGACACGGTTAGCATCGGTAGCAGCTCGTATGTCGAGCCACACTTGACACATAGTTTCACCGCGGGGGGGAAGGAGGATTTTTGTCTATTTTTCCAGTATCTTTTCTTGTTTTCATTAGCATGAAAGGACAAGTAAAATGTAAATGCCGTTGTAACTGATGCCAAAAAAGAAAAAATGAAAAACCGATAACGCATGTGAAATTTATTAGGAAACTAGTACATGATCTTGTTGGAGAATTCAGAGATGGTACACTAACTTCCAGGGGTAGATTATTATCCACTAACTTAGAGCAACATTTCGATGGAAAGCTCCATATAATCACACCTCACCCTAACAAAAAACACAAAGATTGTGTTGTTTGTTCTAACAGAAAAATCAAAGGAGGAAGAAGAGAGACGATTTATATTTGCGAAACATGTGAATGTAAACCAGGTCTTCATGTGGGTGAATGTTTCAAAAAATATCACACCATGAAAAATTATAGAGATTGAAATTACTCTTTGAATGTATCAATAATTTGAAATATAAAAAAATCCAAATAAATAAGTTTGTATGAAAAGAAACTCCAGTTTTTTATTCTACTGCCGTGCTTTGTAAAATCTGGGGTATTTAAAAAATTAAGTCCTGAGTAGAATAAAGGAATCGAGAATAAAGCAAGCGAGTGCAAAGGGTTAAAAACAAAAAAGAAGAAAACAGACACACTTGAAGAAGGTCTTGAAAAGGAAAACTGAAAAAGGCCTGAAGGATTCAATCATGAAGCTACCGGCAATACCTTCAATCAACAGAGAAAAACACAAGTTGCCCAGAAACGTATAGTATCAGAACAATCTTAAATAGTGCACACTTTCATTCCACCAATACCCTATTATGACATGCAGATTGCTCCTCTTTTTTACTATTATAAACAACAGCAAAATGAATGTCTTTTTAGGAAAATTTTTAATCACATAGTGTGGCATTTCTTTTTAACTTAGTAAATATTTACATGGTTAAAAAATAAAAGTATATTAAAGTAAATTTCCTGACAAGTTATTCTTCTTTGCCCTCTGTTACCAGGTCCCCTCCAGAGGCAGCCAATGTTATTGAATTGCTCAGAGTTGTGCCAGAGACCTTTTGTGCATCCTATGTAATAAAAGCGTAGTATGAAAATTGTCCCCTCAACCAGGAGTTGTCTGGGAGTTTGACCAGGGGGTGGGGCTGGCCAGGGGAAGGGAGGGAGGCCCCGTCTGGTAGCTGGCAGCCGCTAGGGACCCTACCAGTACACAAGTCCTCTTTTATGCTACAAGTGATAGCATACATGATGTTATCATCTCATTTGTTTTATTTTTAAAATATATTTCTATTGATTTCAGAGAGGAAAGGAGAGAGAGAGAGAAACATCAATGATGAGAGAGAATCATTGACTGGCTGCTTCCTGCCCGCCCCACACTGGGGATGGAGCCCGCAACCTGAGCATGTGCCCTGACCAGGAATCCAACTGTAACCCCCTGGTTCATAGGTTGACACTCAACCACTGAGCCATGCTGGCCAGGCTCATTCGTTTTATTTTTTTTAAATAAAAGATAAAATAAATGTAGAAGGACGTTTTATATCAGCAAATAAAATTTTCATTAATTATTTTTTATTCCTGCACAGTATTCCATTGTGTGGATCTACCAAAATTTATCTAGTTATCTACTGTAGAACACTTAGGTGTTTCTCACGCTTTTTTATTACAATGTCACAATGAAAAACCTCCTCATATTAATTCATTTCAAACACATATGAGTGTATCTTTAGGATAAATTCATTAAAATGTAATTCCTTAGTCAAAGAATACATGCATTTTTACATTAAAAAAAAAACAATTCTTTATTGTAGAAAGCATTACATATGTTTCTCTCCCCATTGTCCTCTCCCAGCCTGCCTTCACCCCCCTCACCCCCCCCCCCCAGCCCCGCTGTCACACCCTCCATTGTCTGTGTCCATTGGTTATACTTATATGCACACAAGTAATTTGGTTGATTTCTTATCTCTCCCCCATCCCCCACCATGCTCACCCTCCCCACCTTCCTTCTGAGGTTTGACAGTCTGTTCAATGAATCTGTGTTTCTGGATCTGTTTTTGTTCATCAGTTTATGTTGTTCATTTTATTCCACAAATGAGTGGGATCATGTGATACTATCTTTTTCTGACTGTCTTATTTTGCTTAGCATAATGCTCTCCATGTACATCCATGCTGCGGCAAATGGTAACAGCTCTTTCTTTTTTACAGCAGCATAGTATCCCATTGTGTAGATGTACCACAGCTTTGTAGTCCACTGATGGGCACTTAGGCTGTTTCCAAATCTTAGCTATTGTAAATTGTGCTGCTATGAACATAGGGGTGCATATGTTTTTTTCTGATTGGTGTTTGTTTTTTGGGGGGATATATTCCTAGGAGTGGGATTACTGGATCAAATGGGAGTTCCATTTTTAGTTTTTTGAGGAAACTCCATACTGTTCTCCACAGTGGCTGCACCAGTCTGCATTCCCACCAGCAGTGCACGAGGGTTCCTTTTTCTCCGCATCCTCGCCAGTACTTGTCATTTGTTGATTTGTTGCTGATAGCCATTCTGACAGGTGTGAGATGATACATTATTGTCATTTTGATTTGCATCTCTCGGATGATTAGTGACTTTGAGCATGTTTTCATATGTCTCTTGGCTTTCCATAAGTCCAGTTTCGAAAAGTATCTATTAGGTCCTTTACCCATTTTTTGATTGGATTATTTACTTTCCTTTTGTTAAGTTGTATGAGTTCTCCATAGATTTTGGAGATTAAACCCTTATTGAAGATAATATTGGCAAATATGTTCTCCCATGCAGTGGTTTTTCTTGTTTTGTTGATGGTTTCTTTTGTTGTGCAAAAATGTTTTATTTTGATGTAGTTCCATTTGTTTATTTTCTCCTTAGTTTTCATTGTCCTAGGAGATGTGTCAGTAAACATATTTCACTGCCAATGTGTTCTTCTAAGATTTGTATGGTTTCCCGTCTTACGTTCAAGTCTTTTACCCATTTTGAGGGGTTTTTTTGTGTGTATGGTGTAAGTTGGTGGTCTAGTTTCATATCTTGGCATGAATCTGTCTAATTTTCCCAACACCATTTATTAAAGAGGCTGTCTTGACTCCATTGTATGCTTTTGCCTCCTCTGTCAGATATCAATTGAGCATTCTGGTTTGGGTTGATTTCTGGGTTCTCTGTTTGGTCCCATGGGTCTATATGTCTGTCCTTGTGCCAGTACCATGTTGTTTTGAGAACAGTGGCTTTGTAGAATAACTTGATGTCTGGTATTTTGATCCCTCCAACATCATTCTTTTTTCTTAAGATTGCTGCGGCAATTCCAGGGTTTTTTTATTCCATATAAATTTTTGGAGAGTTCATTCTAGGTCTGTGAAATATTCCATTGGTATCTTAATGGGGATTGCATTGAATCTATAGATCGCTTTGGGTAGTATGGACATTTTTATGATGTTGATTCTACCAATCCATGAACACGATATATATCTTGTGTTTATATCTTCCTCTCTTTTTTCAAAGTCCTGCAATTTTCCAAGTACAGCTCTTTTACCTCCTTAGTTAAGTTTATTCCTAGGTATCTTAATTTTTTTTGTTGCAATGGTAAATGGGATTTTTTTTTTTTAGTTTCTCTTTCTGTGAGTTCATTATCTGTATATATTAAAGCCTTAGTGACCAAATGACCTAACACCTGAACAACCGGTTGATTAGTCGCTATGACATGTACGGACCACCAGGGGGCAGATGCTCAACACAGGAGCTGCCCCCTGGTGGGCGTGCTGCTCAGCTGACCAACCCAGCGGCAGCCCCTCACTCCCTCAGTCGTCCTGCAGGTCCAATCTCTGGAGAACAGCCATGCACCGATGGACCAGCGCCACCGGCCTCCTGGAAGTTGGCCTTGGGCACTGTGGTCGCTACCCCTCCCTAGAAGCTCCGCAAGGAATAAATGATATAAAAGCGGCCGCCAGGTGGCTCCCGACAACCAGTGTGAATGTCAGCAGGACAGATCTGGATCGGGGCCAGCAAGGGTGTCCCACCATTTGCCCTGAGGGCTGATCACATCTCGGCCCACTCCACCCTCCTCAGGACAGGCGCCAGACGCAGGGCTCACAGCTGGTGAGAGCCACTGTGGCAGCCCAAACCACTCCCCATTGGGACTGACTGGGCGCAAGCCCGCTATGGGCACAGTGGGGCTGGGATGAGCGGGAGCAGCAGTCAGGAGTGGCAGGTGGCATGGGACTGTGGGTTTTGGCCCGATCCCTGCAGGCCACCCCGCAGGACACCAACCATGCACAATTATGTGCACTGGGCCTCTAGTTTTTTTATAACAGGCAACTTGTGCTTCTTAATCCCTTTTGCCTTTTTCACTCCTTCTTGAAGTCCCCTCCCAGATGGCAGTTTATTCTCTACAAGTCTGTTTCTGTTTTGTTTGTTTTGGTTTTTAGATTACACATATAAGTGAAATTATATGATATTTGTCTTTGTCTGACTTATTTATCTTACCATAAGACCTTCTAGGTTCATCTATGTTGTTGCAAATGACAAGATTTCATTCTTGTTTATGGCTGAATAATATTCCATTGTATATATGTACCACTTCTTTACCCATTCATTATTAATGGACACTTAGGCTGTTTCCATATCTTGTCTGTTATAAATAATGCTGCAATAAACATAGGGGTGCATATAGCTTTTTGAATTAGTGTTTTGGATTTCTTTGGATAAATACCCAGAAGTGGAATTGCTGGGTCATATGGTAGATCTATTTTTAAATATATGTTTTTATTGATTTCAGAGAGGAAGGGAGAGGGAGAGGGAGATAGACACATCAATGATGAAAGAGAATAATTTATTGGCTGCCTCCTATATACCCCATACTGGGGATTGTGCCCACAACTTGGGTATGTGCCATGACTTGGAATTGAACCATGACTTCCTGGTTCATAGGCGATGCTCAACCACTGAGCCACACTGGCCAGGCTAATAGATCTATTTTTAATTTTTGAGGAACCTTCATAGTAGCTGCACCAATTTATAATCCCACTAACCATGCATGAGGGTTCCCCTTTCTCCATATCCTTGCCAGCACTTGTTTGTTGATTAATCTTTTTAAAGATTTTTAATTGACTTTTAGAGAGAGAAACATTGATGTGAGAGTGAAACACTGATTGGCTGTCTTCTGCACGCCTCCCACCAGGGATTGAGCCTGCAACCTGGATATGTGCCTTGACCAGAAATGAAACTGACAACCTTTTAGTGCCTGAACAATTGGGCCACACTAGCCAGGGCATGTTGATTTATTGACAATTCACAGGTCTCATTGTGAAGGTTGTTTTTGTTTGTTTGTTTTTGCATTTCCATGATGATTAGTAACGTTGAGCATTTTTTCAGATATCTATCAGCCATCTGTATGTACTCTTTAAAGAACTGTCTATTCAGGTTCTCTGCCCATTTTTTAATTGGATTGTTTGAGGTTATTTGGTGTTGAGTAGCAAAAGTTTCTTATATATTTGGATAGTAACCCTTTATGGGATCTATCATTGGCAAATATCTTCTCCCATTCAGTGGGCTGTCCTTTTGTTTTGTTGATGGTTTCTTTTGTAGTGCAAAAACTACTTAGTTTGATGAAGTCCCAGTTGTTTACTTTTTTTCTGTGTGTGTCCCTTGTCTGAGGAGATATATCTAAGAATATTGCTTAGTTATGTCAAAGTGTTTACTGCCTATGTTTTCTTCTAGTTGTTCTATGATTTCAGTTTTACATTTATTTTTTAAAATCCTCATCTGAGGATATGTTTTTCATTGATTCTAGAGAAAGAGGAAGGGAGAGGGAGAGAGAGAGAGGGAGAGAGAGAGAGAGAGAGAGAGAGAGACATTGACATGAGAGAGAAACATTGATTGGCTGCCTCCTGAACATGCCCTGACTAGGGATCAAACCTGTAACCTGGGTATGTGTCCTGACAAAGAATTGAACCTGTGACCCTTTTTGTGTACAGGATGGTGCTCTAACCAAATGAGCCACACCAGCCAGGGCTACATTTATGTTTTTAATCCATTTTGATTTTTTACATGGTGTAAGAAAGTGGTCTAGATTCATTTTTGCATGTATCTGTCCAGTTATTCAAACACCATTTATTGAATAGATTGTCTTTACATCATTGTATATTATTGCCTGCTTTGTCATAGATTAATTGAACATATAGGCATGGGCTTATTTCTAGGCTCTCTACTGTTTTATTGATCTACTTATCTGTTTTTACACCAGTATCATGCTGTTTTGAGTAGTATAACCTATTAGTATAGTTTGATATCAGGTAGTGTGATCCCTTCAACTTCATTCTTTCTTAAGATTGCTATGGTTATTTGGGTCTTTTGTCATTCCATATAAATTTTAGGATTATTTCTTCTAATTCTATGAAAAATGCCATTGGTATTTTGATAGAAATTGCATTGAAGTTGTAGATTGCTTTGGGTAGTATGAGTATTTTAAAGATGTTAATTCTTCCTATCCATGAGCACAGTATATCCATTTATTTGTCTTCTTCAATGTCTTACAGTTTTCTAAGTCTTTTACTTCCTTATTTAAATTTATTCCTAGGTATTTTATTCTTTTTGATGCAATTGCAAATATGATTATTTTTTAATTTCTCTGATGATTATTTTTTAATTTCTCTGATAGTTTATTATCCTATCTAATAAAAGAGTAATATGCAGATTGATCATGACTCCAACACACAAGATGGCTGCCCCCATGTGGTCAAAGATCCTGCCCCATGTGGCACAAGTTGGCCACCACAAGATGGCCAGCAGGGGAGGGGAGCTGGGAGGGACCAGGCCTGCAAGAGAGGGCAGTTGGGGGTGATCAGGCCAGCAGGGGAGGGCAGATGGGAGGGACCAGGCCTGCAAAGGAGGGCAGTTGGGGGTGATCAAGCCTGCAGGGGAGGGAAGTTAGGGGTGACCAGGCCAGCAGAGGAGGGAAGTTGGGGGTGACCAGGCCTGCAGGGAAGGGCAGTTGGGGGGGACCCAGGCTTGCAGGTGAGAGCAGCTGGGGGGGACTAGGCATGCAGGGGAGGGCAGTTAGGGGTGACCAGGCCTGCAGGGGAGGGCAGTTAGGGGTGACCAGGCCTGCAGGGGAGGGCAGTTAGGGTCAATCAGGCTAGCAGGGGAGCAGTTAGGCATTGATCAGGCTGGCAGGGGAGTGGTTAGGGGGTTATCAGGCTGGCAGGCAGAAGCAGTTAGGGGCAATCAAGAAGGCAGGCAGGCGAGCAGTTGGGAGCCAGCAGTCCTGGATTGTGAAAGGAATGTCCAACTGCCCATTTAGGCCCGATCCTACCGGGATCAGGCCGAAATGGGCAGTCAGACATTCCTTGAGGGGTCCCAAATGGGAGAGGGTGCAGGCTTGGCTGAGAGACACATTCTCCCATGCATGAATTTCGTGCACCAGGCCTCTAGTCCTATATAATAAAACCCTAATATGCAAGTCAACCAAACAGTGGAACAACTGGTTGCTATGACATGCACTGACCACTAGGGGGAAGACACTCAATGCAGAAGCTGCCCCCTGGTGGTCAGTGCCCTCCCACAGAAGATGCCCAGAGATGCCCAGAAGCCGGGTTCACAGCTGGCAAGTGCAGCGGTGGTGGCAGGAGCCTCTCCTGCTTCCACTATAGGTAGGCCGTAAGGAGCAAGGGGTCTTAGACTGCAAGAGCCCCGGACTGCAAGAGGGATGTCTGACTGCCGGCTTAGGCCCAATCCTCCCGGGAATTGGGCCAAAGCCCGCAGGTGTACATCCCCTGAGGGGTCCCGGACTGTAAGAGGGTGCAGGCCGGGCTGAGGGACCCCCCGCTCCCCCTCCACAGTGCACGATTTTCATGCACTGGGCCTATAGTTGATGTATAAAAATGCAACTAATTTCTGAATATTAATTTTGTATTCTGCTACTTTACTTAATTTATTCATTAATTCTAATAGGTTATTTTTTTGGTGGACTCTAGGATTTTTCTATATGTGGTATCATGCCATCTGTAAATAATAACAGTGTTACTTCTTTCTTTTTAATTTGGATGCATTTTTTTTCTTGTCTGGTTGCTGTGGCTGGGACTCTGAAACTATGTTGACTAGAAGTTGTGAAGGTGGATATCTGTGTCTGATTCCTCATCTTAAAGAAGCAAACTGGAGGAGAAACAAAGATGGCGGCATAGGTAAACACCTAAACTGCTGTCTCGCACAAAAATATCAAAACTACAACTAAAAGACAAAACGGACACCATCCAGAACCACAGGAAAGCTGGCTGAGTGGAAATTCTACAACTAGAAGGAAAGAGGAAAGCACATTGAGACTCAGAGGAGCTGCAAAAGACTGAGGTACGGAGACGCACGTGGAGAGGACTGGTAGCTGAGTGCACGAGCAGCTGAGTGCGTGGCTGGCTTTCTAAAGCAGGAGGGAGATGGAAGCTCCCGACTGCGCTGAACTCCAGTTCCGGGCGAGTTTCTGGGAACCCAGATTCATTTGGGAAGAAACTGGACTGTCTGGCAGTGGGCAAAATTCGAGGGTAGCTTTCTCTCAGAGGTACTTGCAGCAATTACTGAGATACACTAAGACCCAGGGGCCTCATAGGGCAGGGCTGACGGGAAGCCAAGGCTGTCTGCTCCGCCCTGAGACTCTGCCCCATCCAAGCTGAGCACAGGCTTTTGCAAGTCTTGTCCCATAAGGGTGTCTCCAGCACAGAAGTCCTCCCAGAGTAGACACAGCTGATCCTCACAGCCAATTGGCCTGGAGGTCAATTCCTCCCAGTGATACCAACAACAATCAAGACTTAACTACAACAAGGCTGTGCACACAGTCCACAAAGGGGTGCACCAAAAGTGTCCACCTCAGGTAACTGGGGGAGGCTGAGTCACTGGGCCATATAGGACACCTACCACACAAAGCTACTCTACCAAATCAGGGAAGCAGTGAAAATATGGAGACAAAGAAAGAGATCACAAATGAAAGAAATGGAGGAAAACAAATGACTGGAGATAGAGTTCAAAACCACGGTCATAAGGTTTTTCAAGAATTTCCTAGAAAAGGCCGATAAATTTAATGAGACCCTCAAGGATATGAAAAAGGACCAACTAGAAATTAAACATACACTGACTGAAATAAAAAAAATATTATACAGAAACCTAACAGCAGACTAGAGGAACGCAAGAATCAAGTCAAAGATTTGAAATACAAAGAAGCAAAAAACACTCAACTGGAAAAGAAAAAAGAATCCAAAAATTTGAAGATAGTGTAAGGAGCCTCTGGGACAACCTCAAGCATACCAACATCAGAATTATGGGGGTGCCAGAGAAGAGAGAGAGCAAGATACTGAAAACCTATTTGAAGAAATAGTGACAGAAAACTTCCCCCACCTGGTGAACGAAATAGACTTACAAGTCCAGGAACCGCACAGAACCCCAAACAAAAGTAATCCAAAGAGGACCACACCAAGACACATCATAATTAAAATGCCAAAAGCAAAGAACAAAGAGAGAATATTAAAAGCAGCAAGAGAAAAACAGTTAATTACCTACAAGGGAGCACCCATATGATTGTCAGCTGATTTCTCAACAGAAACTATGCAGTCCCGACGGGAGTGGCAAGAAATAGTCAAAGTGATGAATAGCAAGAAACTACAACCAAGATTACTCTACCCAGCAAAGCTATCATTCAGAATTGAAGGGCAGATAAAGAGCTTCACAGATAAGAAAAAGCTAAAGGAGTTCATCACCACCAAACCAGTATTATATGAAATGCTGAAAGGTATTCTTTAAGAAGAGGAAGACGAAAAAGGTAAAGTAAAAGTTATGAACAACAAATACATGTCTATCAACAAGTGAATCTAAAAATCAAGTGAATTAAAAATCTGATGGACAGAATAAACTGGTGAATATGATAGAATCAGGGGCATAGAAAGGGAGTGGACTGACAATTCTCAGGGGGGAAGGGGTGTGGGGGTGCGGGAAGAGACTGGACAAAAATCGTACACCTATGGATTAGGACAGTGTGGGGGAGGTAAGGGCAGAGGGTCGGGTGGGAACCAGGTGGAGGGGAGCCTGGGGGGAAAAAGAGGAACAATTGTAATAATCGGAACAATAAAGATTTATTAAATTAAAAAAAAGAAGCAAACTGAACATGGCCACCACTTGTGCCAGTCTTTTGACACTTTGGTGGGTGATACAGCGTGAGCTGAGGACAGCTGCCACTGGTGCTGGGCCTGTGCTGCTAATTTGGAACCACATTAGCGGCCAAGACTGGCCACCACTTATGCTGGATTTATAGCCACTTGATGGAAGTTAACCTTTTGCACTCGGATGTCGAGATTAAAATTACTCTTTGAATGTAACAATAATTTGAAATATAAAAAAATCCAAATAAATAAGTTTGTATGAAAAGAAACTCCAGTTTTTTATTCTACTGCTGCGCTTTGTAAAATCTGAGGTATTTAAAAAATTAAATCCCGAGTAGAATAAAGGAATCGAGAAAAAAGCAAGCAAGTGCAAAGGGTTAAAATGCAAGTTGAGACTATTTGCTACATATGTTGGGTTTGAAGATGTTTGGCAGAAGTTACAATGTATGCAAGGCCAGCTGCTGCTTGTGTGGGATTGGTGAACCTATGAAAGTCTACACTGGGTGGCCAGATTATTATGATCTCTGAATGCATAATAATCTGGCCACTCAGTGTATATCCTATATAATAAAAGGCTAATATGCAAATTGTCCCCTCAACCAGGAGTTTGACCAGCAGGCAGTCTGGCCAACTGCCCATGTCCCCTCCCCCTGGCCAGGCTGGCCAGACCCCAACCATGCACGAATTCATGCACTGGACCTCTAATACACACACACACACACACACACACACACACACACACACACACACACACACACATTGAGTGGCCAGATTATTATGTGTGCAGAGATCATACTAATCTGGCCACTCAGTGTATAGCATGAGTCAAGGATAGCCTCCACTTGTATTGCAGTCCTTTTGATACCATTGTAATAATCTGATTATTGAGTTAGACCCTGCAGTTCTTCCAGGGTGTTGCCAATCCGGGCAGTCTTAGACAGCAAACCCCATGGCCGCCGCAAACACTCCGGGGAGGACATCGGTGGCACAGAGACCATGCCATCTTGAAGAACAGAACTGCTTGAGGCTAGGATCCTAGTCTCGCCACCACCCAGTCTGGTCTAGGAAGCAAACCAGGACCCTACAGCCGCTCTGGTAGAAGACCTGCCACCACAGCTGCAGACCCAGGGACACCAAGACTCCAGGCACCCGGCCGCAGGTTTCTTTGAGTCACAAAGCCAATCCCCCTCCCCTACTGCCCCCGCGGCAGCGACATAGAAACTACCAGACCCCAGATGCACAATAAGGCTTTCTGCACACACAAAGCAGAGGCGACTCTGCCTGACTTTGAGCCTTGGAGTCGGACACAGGAAGTTTGTTTCCCGTGACTAGTCTCCACGCCCAGCAGGGAGTCTGAATGGAATTCCAGCCTAGCTGCTCATCCCTAGGGAGGTAAGTTTCTGCGACCAGATCCCCCACCCACACAGGGCAGGGAGACAGCGCTGAACTTGAGCCCAGACTTGTGAACTTGGGGAATTTATTTCCCTCGACTCGTCTCCGTGCCCAGGCAGGGAGACTGAGTGGAATTCGAGCCTAGCTGCTCATCTTTAGGGATGTGGTTTTCTGCAACCAGATCCCGCGCCCACACAGGGCAGGAAGACAGCGCTGAACTTGAGCCTGGACTTGCGAACTCGGGGAATTTGTTTCCCACAACTCATCTCCACGCCCAGGCTGGGAGGCAGTTCTGAATTTGAGCATAGGCACACAACCTTGAGGAGATAGTTTTCTGTGACCAGATCCTACACCCACACAGGGAGACAGCACTTAATTTGAGCTTGGGGGTGCAAAGCTGGGGAGTTTGTTTCCCATGAGAGGCTATGGTGAATTTGAACCTGGATGTGTGGTCTCGGGGAGTTTGTTCCCCACGACCAGACCCTGTGCCCACACAGAAAGGCAGCGCTGAATTTGAGCCTCGGTACATGGACACAGGGAGTTTGTTTTCCACAGTGCACATCCGCATGACCAGACCCCACACCCACACTAAGTGGCAGTGCCACCTGACTTTGATTCAGGGCAAGCACACACAGAAGGCTGTTTACCGCAGGGCAGAAGTGGACCTCCTGCCAACACAGTACGACTGAGCAACCCAGTCTCCCAGGCAGATTGGGGACCCTGAATCTCCACACAGGAGGCAGCATTGACCACCAGTGACTAGACTCCATTCCTCATAACTGCGCCTGAGATCCCTAATTCCCAGTACATTCATACTAAGAGCAGTGACTCCAATTCTTGGCACATGTGCACACAGGGACCTGATTCTCAGTGTGAGGTAGCACCAAGAAACAGAGACTCTGATACTCGAGTCTCGACATGGACACTGGGAGCCTCTGACTCCTGACATGCAATAGGGGACTTTGATTTTTGGCACACAACCAGTGGGTTCTCTGTTTCAATGTGGCAGAGACAGCGTCCCTGACTCTAGGTGCACACATGAGGCCACACTAAGCACCTGTGACTCTGACCCAGAGCAAGTGTGGCTCCCACCAACCCACAGCAACCGCACATCTTGGTATCAGAGCTCTTCAGAAACACTTGGGGGCTGGAAAACTCCCACTGCACACGGTCCAGGCCCCCACAACTCGACATCTGAACCTTCTGGTGATAGTCAGAATGGGGAGACAATAAAGCAATCCCCAGAGGAAAGAAAAGGAGGAATCGCCAAGTAAGGAAATAAGTGAAACAGAAGCATGCAACATGACAGAAAAAGAATTGAGAGTAATGGTCATACAGTTCATACACCGGATGAATGAGAAAATCAACAACCGATGGAAAATAAGGAAGAAATGAAAAATGATAGAGCTACAATCAAAAACACCATGGAAGGCTTCAACAGCAGACTAGAAGAAGCAGAGGACCAGATCAGTGAGTTGGAAGATCAGGTACAGAAACAAACCCAATCTGAACAGCAACTAGAGAAAAAAATTAAAAAGCAGGAGGAGAGTGTAAGGTAGCTTTGGGACAATGCAAAATGAAATAGCATACATATAATAGGGCTGCCAGAAGGACAAGAAGAGCAGCAAGGATTAGAAAATTTATTTGAAGAAATAATGACAGAAAACTTCCCTGATATGGGGAAGAAAAAAGTTACTCAAGTACTAAGAGTCTCAAGCAAGATGAATCCCAAAAGAGCCACACAAAGACATGCCATAATTACAATGGCAAATGTTATCTACAAACAGAGAATCTTAAAGGCTGCAAGAGAGAGGCAGAGAGTTACCAACAAAGGATCCCCCATCAGATTATCAAATGATTTCTCAACAGAAACACATCAAACTAGAAGGGAATGCAAGGAGATATACAAAGTGATGCAAAGCAAGGGACTCAATCCAAGAATACTCTATCCAGCAAGACTAAAATTGCAGGGGAAATCAGAAGCTTCACAGATGAAAAAAAAGGCTAAGGGAGTTTATGACTACCAAACCATCAATGCAAGAAATGCTAAAGGGAATGCTGTAAAAAGAAGAAACAAAAAGGTAAGAAAGAATACAGCCTCAAAAAATAAAAATGGCTACAAACAAGTACCTTTCAATAATAACTTTAGATGTAAACGGAATAAATGCTCCAATCAAAAGACATCGAGTGGCTGAATGGATAAAAAAAAATGACTCATATATATGCTGTATACAAGAGACCCACCTCAGAACAAGGGACTCACACAGACTGTAAGTGAAGGGATGAAAAAATATCTTTCAGGAAAATGGAAATGAAAAAAAAGCTGCAGTAGCAATACTTATATCTGACAAAATAGACCTCAAAGTGAAGGCCATAACAAGAGATAAGGAAGGCCACTTCATAATACTAAAGGGATCAATACAAGAGGATATAACCCTGGTAAACATATATGCACCCAATGCAGGAGCACCCAAATACATAAAAAAATCTCCTGGAAGATATCAAGAGAGAGATAGACAACAATACAATCATAGTAGGGGACTTTATACACCACTGACATCACTGGATAAATCATCTAGACAAAAAATCAGCAAAGAAACAACAATCCTAAATGACTCACTAGATTAGATGGACTTAATTGACATCTTCAGAACATTTCACCCCAAAGCTGCGGAATATACGTTTTTCTCAAGTGCACATGGGACATTTTAAAAAACAGACCACATACTGGGTCACAAGCAAAGTCTCCCCAAATTCAAGAAGACTGAAATAATACCAAGCATCTTTTCAGACCACTATGGCATAATATTAGAAATAAACTACAATAAAAACAATCCAAAACACTCAAACACTTGGAAGCTGAATAGCATGTTATTAAATATTGACTGGGTTACCAATAAGATCAAAGAAGAAATTAAAAACATTCTGGAACCTAATGACAATAAAAACACAACAATCCAAAACCTATTAGACACAATGAAAGCAGTCCTGAGAGGGAAGTTTTAGCTCTACAGGCCTACCTCAAAAAACAAGAAAAAATGGTAGTAAGACATCTAATGCTACAACTCAAAGAATTAGAAAGAGAGCAACAAGAAAAGCCCAGAGTGAGCAGAAGGAAGGTGATAATAAAGATTAGAGCAGCAATAAATGACATAGAGACCAAAAAAAAAAAAAAATACAAAAGATCAATGAAACCAAGAGTTGGTTCTTTGAAAGGATAAACAAGATTGACGAACCACTAGCCAGGTTCATCAAGAAGCAAAGAGAGAGGACTCAAATAAACAAAATCAGAAATGATAGAGGCGAAATAACAACAGACCCCACAGAAATACAAAGGATTGTTAAAAAATATTATGAAGAACTCTATTCCAACAAACTAGACAACCTGAAGGAAATGAACATATTCCTAGAAAAATACAACCTTCCAAAACTCAAAGAGGAAGATTCTAAAAATCTCAATAGGCCAATAACTATGGAAGAAATTGAAGCACTCATCAAAAAGCTTCCAGCAAATAAAAGCCCAGGCCCAGACGGCTTCACAGGAGAGTTATACACATTCAAGGAAGAACTAAAACCTATCCTCCTCAAACTATTCCAAAAAATTCAAGAGGAAGGAACACTTATATCAGAGGAAGAAACACTAATACCAAAACCAGATACAGACAACACAATGAAAGAGAATTACAGGCCAATATCCCTCATGAACATAGATGCCAAAATCCTCAACAAAATTCTAGCAAATTGGATCCAGCAATACATCAGAAAGATCATACACCATGACCAAGCAGGATTTATCCCAGGGATGCAAGGATGGTACAATATCCGCAAATCAATAAACGTAATGCATCACATAAACAAATTGAGGGAGAAAATCACATAGTCATATCAATTAATGCAGAAAAAGCATTTGACAAAATCCAACACCCTTTCTTGATAAAAACTCTCAGCAAGGTGGGAATAGAAGGATCATACCTCAATATCATAAAAGCCATATATGATAAACCCACAGCCAACATCACACTCAAAGGACAAAAACTAAAACTATTTCCCCCAAGAACAGGAACAAGACAGGGATGCCCACTCTCACCACTCCTGTTTGACATAGTACTGGAAGTACTAGCAATAGTGATTAGACAAGAAGAAGAAATAAAAGGCATCCAAATTGGAAAAGAAGAAGTAAAACTGTCCTTATTTGCAGACGACATGATACTGTACATAAAAAACCCTAAAGACTCCATCAAAAAATTATTAGACTGAATAAATGAATTCAGCAAGGTAGCAGGATACAAAATTAACGCCAAGAAATCTATGGCCTTTCTATACACCAATAGTGAACTTACAGAAAGAGAGACTAAAAAAGCAATCCCATTTACCATCGCACCAAAAAAATTAAGATACTTAGGAATAAACTTAACTAAGGAGGTAAAAGACCTATATGTAAAAAACTACAGGACACTGAAAAAAAAGATAGAGGAAGACGTAAACAGATGGAAGAACATACCGTGTTCATGGATTGGTAGAATCAACATCATAAAAATGTCCATACTACCCAAAGCAATCTATAGATTCAATGCACTCCCCATTAAAATACCAACAGCATATTTCACAGACCTAGAATGAACTCTCCAAAAATTCATCTGGAATAAAAAGACCCCAAATAACTGCAGCAAACATGAGAAAGAAGAACAAAGTAGGTGGGATCTCAATACCAAATATCAATCTGTATTACAAAGCCACTGTTCTCAAAACAGCCTGGTACTGGCACAAGAACAGACATATAGATCAATGGAATAGAACAGAGAACCCAGAAATCGACCCAAACTACTATGCCCAATTAATATTTGACAAAGGAGGCATGAACATACAATGGAGTCAAGACAGTCTCTTCAACAAATGGTGTTGGGAAAATTGGACAGATACATGCAAAAAAATGAAACTAGACCACCAACTTACACCATACACAAAAATAAATTCAAAATGGATAAAGGACTTAAACATAAGACAGGAAACCATAAAAATGCTAGAGGAATCCACAGTCAGCAAAATCTCAGACATATGCCAAAGCAATTTCTTCACCAATACCGCTCCTAGGGCAATGGAAACTAAAGAGAAAATAAACAAATGGGACTACATCAAAATAAAAAGCTTGGTTGGAAACCAAGATGGCAGCATAGGTAAACATCTATATTCCCACCTCACACAACAATTTCAAAACTGCAACTGGAAGACAGAGCGGACATTGTCCAGAACCACCAGAAAGCTGGCTGAGTGGAAACTCCACAACTAGAAGGAAAGATAAAAGGATACAGACTCAGAGGAGCTGTGGAGGACAGGTGCGGAGACCCGCACGAGTGGAAAGGGCGGGCGGCTGAATACGCAGCTGGCAGACTTGCGGCGCGGCTGGGAGACTCACGGCGCAGCTGGGAGACGCGCGGCACTGCTCAGACACTTGCAGCATGGAGGCCAGCAGCAAGCGTGCAGCTAGCTTCCTTATTCGGGAGGGAAACAAAACCTCCACTGAACTTCAGTTCCGGGTGAGACTTTGGGTACCCAAACTCACTCAGGGAGAAACTGGACTGTCTGGCAGCGGGTGAAACTCAAGAGCAGCCTTCTCTCAGAGGTGCGTGCAGCCATTGCCATGGGACACTGAGACACAGGGGCCTTGTAGGGAGGGGCTGCCGGGAAACCAAGGTTGCCCGCTCAACCCTGAGGCTACGCCCCCCAAGCTGAGGACAGAAGCTCTCCCAGCAGAGACACTGCTAATCCTCACAGCCAATTGGCCTGAAGGTCAACTTCCCCCAGTGATACCAACAACAACCAAGGCTTAACTACAACAAGACTGCACACACAGCCCACAAAAGGGTGCACCAAGAGTATTCACCTCAGGTAACTGGGGAGGCTGACCCACTGGGACCTGCTGGGAGACCTAGCACACAAAGCAACTCCATCAACTCAGGGAAGCAGCTAAAATGAGACAAAGAGGCAGGCCACAAATGAAGGAAATGTATGAAAGCAAAAGACTGGATATAGAACTCAAAACCATGGTTATAAGGTTTTTCAAGAATTTCTTAGGAAAGGCCGATATTTTAATGAGAACCTCGAAGATATGAAAAAGGATCAACTAGAAATTAAGCATACACTGACTGAAATAAAAAATATTATACAGAGACCTAATAGCAGACTAGAGGATCGTAAGAAACAAGTCAAAGATTTGGAATATAAAGAAGCAAAAAACACCCCTCCGGAAATGCAAAAAGAAAAAAGAATCCAAAAATTTGAGGATAGTGTAAGAAGCCTCTGGGACAACTTTAAGCATACCAACATCAGAATAATGGGGGTGCCAGAAGAAGAGAGAGAGCAAGATACTGAAAACCTATTTGAAGAAATAATGACTGAAAAATTCCCCCACCTGGTGAAAGAAATAGACTTACAAGTCCAAGAAGTGCACAGAACTCCAAACAAAAGGAATCCAAAGAGGACCACACCAAGACACATCATAATTAAAATGCCAAGAGCAAAGGACAAAGAAAGAATATTAAAAGCAGCAAGAGAAAAACAGTTAGTTACCTACAAGGGAGCACCCATGTGATTGTCAGCTGATTTCTCAACAGAAACTATGCAGGCCAGACGGCAGTGGCAAGAAATATTCAAAGTGATGAATAGTAAGAACCTACAACCAAAATTACTCTACCCAGCCAAGCTGACATTCAGAATTGAAGATCAGATAAAGAGCTTCACAGATAAGAAAAAGCTAAAGGAGTTCATCACTGCCAAACCAGAATTATATGAAATGCTGAAAGGTATTCTTTAAGAAGAGGAAGAAGAAGAAAAAGATAAAGATAAAAATTATGAACAACAAATACTTATCTATCAACAAGTGAATCTAAAAACCAAGGGAATAAGAAATCTGATGAACAGTAGTAACTTGTGAATATAATAGAATCAGGGGCATAGAAAGGGAGTGGACTGACAATTCTTGGGGGAAAAGGGGAGTGTGGGGTGCGGGAAAAGACTGGACAAAAAGCATACACCTTTGGGATGAGGACAGTGTGGGGGGAGGTAAGGGCAGAGGGTGGGGTAGGAACCTGGTGGAGGGGAGGTATGGGGGGAAAAGAGGAACAATTTTAATAATCTGAACAATAAAGATTTATTATATTTTAAAATATAAATAAAAATAAATAAAAAGCTTTTGCACAGCAAAAGAAACCATCAACAAAACAACAAGAAAGCCCACTACATGGGAGAACATATTTGCCAATGTTATCACCGATAAGGGTTTAATCTCCAACATTTACAGGGAACTCATACAACTCAACAAAAGGAAGATAAACAATCCAATCAAGAAATGGGCAACGGACCTAAATAGAAACTTTTCAAAAGAAGACAGAAGGAAGGCCAAGAGACATATGAAAACATGCTCAAAGTCACTAATTATCCGAGAGATGCAAGTCAAAAATGACAATGCAGTACCATCTCACACCTGTCAGAATGGCTATCATCAACAAATCAATAAACGACAAATGTTGGCGAGGATGCAGAGAAAAAGGAACCCTGGTGCACTGCTGGTGGGAATGCAGACTGGTGCAGCCACTGTGGAGAACAGTATGGAGTTTCCTCAAAAAACTGAAAATGGAACTCCCATTTGACCCAGTAACACCACTTCTAGGACTATGTCCCAAGAAGCTAGAAACATCAATCAGAAAGGATATATGCACCCCTATGTTCATAGCAGCACAATTCACCATAGCTAAGATTTGGGAACAGCCTAAGTGCCCATCAGCAGATGAGTGGATTAAAAAACTGTGGTACATCTACACAGTGGAATACTACGCTGCACTAAAAAAGAAGGAACTCCTACCATTTGCAACAACATGGATGGAACTGGAGAGCATTATGTTAAGTGAAATAAGCCAGTCAGAGAAAGATAAATATCACATGATCTCACTCATTTGTGGAATATAATGAACAACATAAACTGGTGAACAAAAACAGTTCCAGAGAGAGAAACATCGATCAGACCATCAAACCTTGGAGGGAAGGTAGGGGAAGGTGGGGGTAAGGGGAAGAGATCAACCAAAGGAATTGTATGCATGCATAAGGGCCTAACAAATGGACACCGACAACAGGGGTGAGGGCTTGAGTGGGGGGGGATGAGGGGTTAATGGGGGAATAAGGACACATATGTAACACCTTAATCAATAAAGAAATTTAAAAAATAATCTGATTATTGTTAACAGAAAAGAAGTAAAGGGAGCCTAGATAATATAGGCATGCTACTTATACAGCTTTGCTAATTTAATACTCTCCACATCTGTTTCCCATTGATAGATGGGGGAAAGGGACTGGACAAAGGCAGTTTAGATGCATGCCCAATAAGGTCTGGGTGATGTGGGAAGATGTTTTTATGTCAGTCACACCTGGAAGCGAGTCAGTGGCCAGAATAGGCGTGGCCACTGCAAGGTTGTAAAACCTGAATATTTAAACTTCTAGACAAAAGGAGTTTTCTCTCTTGGCTCTTGGCTCTCTTGGCTGGCTGGCTTGCTGTTTGCAACTGACTCCTGTTGCAGGGGGCACACTTCCCTGCATTTGCCCATGTGTCCCACGGCCATGTGGGCTCCACACAATGGACTAATAGCCTTTAATAGCCTGATGTTCAGCCGGCCCGGCTGCAACATGGAACAGAGGCTCTGATGCTGGCTTTGCGCTTGGCTCTGCTGAACCCCAGCTACCCCCTTTTCAGGACTGGGTTAAGGGGCATGGGACTTTGGACCCAGGGACTGTAATTCCATACACACAAAACCTTTTACCACATCTCATTCACCTGTGCAAGCTTAGAAAATTCATTATCTAAAGCTATTGTAAGAACTCTGCTCCCTCGAGCAACAGAGAAGTTTGATTCTCGGGTAACACTCTGCATGAGTCTGCTGCACCAGTTGAGGCGGCCCTGCCTGTGAGGAGCTGCGGGAAGAGCTGGGCCAGATGAGTGATTGGGAGAATGGAGTCTCAGAGGACCATCAGGCGGGACACAGGCTGTCAGGTAAATGACAACACAGATGAGAAGCTGCCTGCACACTGGCTGGGTGGAAGGAGAGTGCAACCTAGGGGACAATGGCATCTGCCAGCACTTCCCTCCCTGGAGAGAGCTGCTCTGACCCCTGTCCCTCCAGCCCTTGCCATTCAAGAGCAGTGTAGATCTGACCATCAAACCTCAGAGGGAAGCGGGGGGAGAGGGAAGGAGAGAGATCAACCAAAGGACTTGTATGCATGCATATAAGCATAACCAATGGACAAAGACACTAGGGCAGTAAGGGCACGATTGGGGGGGGCGGGGTAGAGCTAAGGTATTACATAGGGTTACCCCCCCTATGTAATACCTTAATCAGTAAAGAAAAAAGAAGAGCAGTGTGTCTCATCTCCCACAGCCCTCTGTTTCTCTGGGACACAATTCTCAGAGATTTTCACAGCCAAATGTTAGAGGACTCCTTTTCCCAGTGCTAGTGCCCAGGGCTAAGGGGACCAGTCTGGGGCTAGGACCCCTTGCTCCTCACAGGGATCTCCAAAGCTGAGATACCCCTCCATTTTCTTAATCTCCATACCTACAGCATGAGACCTGCCCAGGCCACGTCTCCACCCCTCTTGCCCGTCTTGAAGAGGCTTCTCCTTTATGTCCTTATGTCCCTGCCTCCTGAGCTCCAGCAGGTTCTTGCTTCATGTGCGCCTGCATTTTGGTGGAGAGCACTTTCCACTGGCTTCCTGAGAGAAAACTCAGAGGTAAATATTTTGGAACTATACAAATCTAAAAAAAGTCTTATTTTAAAGTTCCAATATTATATTTATACCAAAACCAGAATTTTTTTACTTTAACTTTCCTGGATTTAAAGAAGCTAACTTATCAAATGTATACATATACATGCATATATATTTATTGTGGTAACGCTGATTTATAACTTTGTGTAAGTTTCAGGAATGTGACATTACAATTTGACGTTGTACTCACCACAAATTAAACCTAGTTCCCAACCATCACCATACAATTGACCACCTTTAGCTATTGCATCCTTCCTCCAGGTCCCCTTCTCCTCTGATAACCACTTATCTGTTATCTGCCTCTATAAGTTTATCTTTTGGATTTTGTTTGTCTTATTTTTGTTTTTATATTCTACATATGAGTGAAATAATAGGGTATTTTTCTTTATCCATCTTACTTATTTCCTCAAGGTCCATCCATGGCATCCAAATGTCAGGATTTCAACTTTTTATGGTGAAATTGTATATGTGTATGTGTATATGTGTACCATATACATACAACACTTAGGTTGTTTCCATATCTTTGCTATCTATATAATAAAGAGCCAGGGTCATAACGACCATTACCACTGGAAGTCAGTGTTGGGTTGTCCAGGTGACCCAGCACTGATTGGGGCCGCTGCTGGCACCCTGACCCAGCACTGACTTCCTAGGGGGCTGTGGATCAGGCCCGGAGAAAGGTCTGCAGAGAGAGAGGCAGGATCTGATCCATAGCCTCTGTGGAAGCTATTGATCAGAACTTGTCTCTCTTTTTCTCCCAGCCTGGCCAACAGCCTCACCTCCATTTCTCTCCAGGCCTCCACCGGGGCTGCTGATCAGCCCTGCCTTTCTGATCAGGCCCCGTTGACAGGCCCAGAAACGCTGACTGGCATAGAAACTGGCCAATCAGAACCAAATCTGGGTGAATGCAAGGAGCCTATGGCTGCCTAGGAGTGGAGCTTTTGACGCTGACCTGCATAGAAACTGACCAATCAGAACCAAATCTGAGTCAACTGTGAGGAGCCAATGGCTGTCTAGGAGGCAGAGCTTTTGACACTGACTGGCATAGGAACTGACCAATCAGAACCAAATTGGCCAGCAGAGCAGTGTGGTTTGGGCGAGATCAGGCCAGCAAGGGAGGGCAGTTAGGGGTGATAAGGCAGGTAGAGGCATTTAGGGGCGGATCAGGCAGGCAGAGAGGTTAGGGGCAATCAAGCAGGCATGCAGAGCCAGTTAGGGGCGATCAGGCAGGCAGGTGAGTGGTTAGGATCCAGCAGTCCCAGATTGTGAGAGGGGTGTCTGACCGCCAGTTCAGTCCTGATTGGGTCTAAACCGGTGGTCAGACATCCCCCGAGGGGTCCCTGATTGGAGTGGGTGCAGGCTGGGCTGAGGGAACACCCCCTCTTCCATGCACAAATTTCATGCACTGGGCCTCTAGTTGTAAATAATGTTGTAGTGAACACAGATGTCCATGTATCTTTGCAAATTACTGTTGAAAATGTTTTTATTCTACCCATACACTTGATTTTTAGTTGGCTGGGTATGGAATTCTAGTTTGGAAATGAGCTTTAAAGTCATTTATATAGTATTTTAGCAATTTCCCTCTTACTATTGAGAAGTCTGAAGCCCTTCTGATTTTTGATCCTTTGGATGTGAACTGAATATAATCTTTTTATTCCTATTGTTGTAATAATTGTATTTGTTAAACTCCTCTATTGAAATTTTCAATGCAGCTATTATATCTTCAGCTCTATGATTTCTGTTTGCTACATTCTTATATTTTATATTTGTAGTAAATTTTATTTTGTTGTAAATTTCACTTTGTTCATACATTATTCTCTTGACTTCAGTACATCTTTATGACTGTAGTTTTAAATTATTTTTTAAATAAATCTTTATTGTTCAGATTATTACAATTATTCCTCTTTTTTTCCCCCATAGCTCCCCTCCACCCATTTCCCACCCCACCCTCTGCCCTTACCGCCCCCCACTGTCCTCATCCATAGGTGTATGATTTTTGTCCAGTCTCTTCCGCACCCACCACACCACTTTCCCCCTGAGAATTGTCAGTCCACTCCCTTTCTATGCCCCTGATTCTATTATATTCACCAGTTTATTCTGTTCATTAGATTTTTTATTCACTTGATTTTTAGATTCCCTTGTTGATAGATATATATTTGTTATTCATAACTTCTATCTTTACCTTTTTCTTCTTCTTCCTCTTCTTAAAGAATGCCTTTCAGGATTTCATAAAATACTGTTTTGGCGGTGATGAACTCCTTTAGGTTTTTATCTGTAAAGCTCTTTATCTGACATTCAATTCTGAATGATAGCTTTGCTGGGTAGAGCAATCTTGGTTGTAGGTTCTTGCTATTCATCACTTTGACTATTTCTTGCCACTCCCTTCTGGCCTGCATAGTTTCTGTTGAGAAATCAGCTGACAATCGCATGGGTGCTCCCTTGTAGGTAACTAACTATTTTTCTCTTGCTGCTTTTAATATTCTTTCTTTGTCTTTTGCTCTTGGCATTTTAATTATGATGTGTCTTGATGTGGTCCTCTTTAGATTCTTTTGTTTGGGGTTCTATGTGCTTCCTGGACTTGTAAGTCTATTTCGTTCACCAGGTGGGGGAATTTTTCAGTCATTATTTCTTCAAATAGGTTTTCAGTATCTTGCTCTCTCTCTTCTCTGGCACCCCCATAATTCTGATGTTGGTACGCTTGAAGTTGTCCCAGAGGCTTCTTACACTATCTTCATATTTTGGATTCTTTTTTCTTTTTTCTTTTCTGGTTCAGTGTTTTTTGCTTCTTTGTATTTCAAATCTTTGACTTGATTCCTACGATCCTCTAGTCTGCTGTTGGATCTCTGTATATTGTTTTTTATTTCCATCAGTGTATGCTTAATTTCTAGTTGGTCCTTTTTCATATCCTCGAGGGTCTCGCTATATTTATTGGCCTTTTTTAGAAAATTCTTGAAAAACCTTATAACCGTGGTTTTAACTCTATATCCAGTCATTTGCTTTCCTCCATTTCTTTAATTTGTGACCTGTTTCTTTGTCTCCGCATTTTGGCTGCTTCCCTGAGTTGATAGAGTGGCTTTGTGTGCTAGGTGTCCTATAGGGTCCAGTGGCTCAGCCTCCCCAGTTACCTGAGGTGGACACTCTTGGTGTACCCCTTTTTGGGCTGTGTGCACAGTCTTGTTGTAGTTAAGCCTTGATTGTTGTTGGTATCACTGGGAGAAACTAACCTCCAGGCCAACTGGCTGTGAGGATCAGCTGTGTCTATGCTGGGAGAACTTCTGTGCTGGAGACACCCTTATGATACAAGACTTTCAAAAGCCTCTGTGCTCAGCTTGGATGGGGCGGAGCCTCAGAGCAGAGCAGACAGCCTTGGCTTCCCATCAGCCCTGCCCTAAGAGGCCCCTGGGTCTCAGTGTCCCTCTGTAATCGCTGCAAGCACCTCTGAGAGAAAGCTGCCCTCGAGTTTTGCCCACTGCCAGACAGTCCAGTTTCTCCCTGTATGAGTCTGGGTCCCCAGAGTCTCTCCCGGAACTGGGGTTCAGAGCAGTCGGGAGCTTTTGTCTCTATCCCAATTGAGAAAGCCAGCCACATACTCAGTTGCCAGTCCTCTCCACACGCACGCCTCCATACCTCTGCCTTCTGCAGCTCCTCTGAGTCTCAGTGTGCTTTTCTATTTCCTTCTAGTTATAGAATTTCCACTCAGCCAGCTTTCTTGTTGTTCTGGATGATGTCTGTTTTGTCTTTTTTTTTTTTTCTCTGTTCTTTCTTTTATTTTTATTTTTATTTTTTAAATTTCTTTATTGATTAAGGTGTCACATATTTGTCCTCATCCCCCCATTCCCATCCCACACCTTTCCCCACATATGCCCCCACACCCCTGTTGTCCTTAACCATTGGTTAGGCTCGTATGCATGCACACAAGTCCTTTGGTTGACCTCTCCCCCCTCCCCACACCCTACCCTCCCCTCCCTCTGAGGCCCGACAGTCCGATCGATGCCTCCTTGTTTCTGGGTCTGTTCTTGTTCATTAGTCTATGTTGTTCATCATTTCCCCTAGATGAGTGAGATCATGTGTTACTAGAAATATACTTATAAGAACCGAATGTGAGACGAGCAATAACAGTTATGCTGACAGGTGAATGAATCAGTCTGTAGTGAATTTCTTTCTGGACCAACAGTTCTTTTGAGTCCCAATTTCAATGTCAACCAGTTCCTTATGTGTACATGTCGGCACTAACTTTTCAGTTCTGGATGGTGGACAAATGGTGGTAATGCAGGTCCGACTCCCTCTGGTTTGGTCTCGCCTGGACCCAGGGGCGCGGCCTCACCCGGACCTGGGACGCAGCATCACCCAGGCCCCAGAGCGCGTGGCCTCACCCGGACCAGGGGCGCGTGGCCGCACCCGGACCCAGGTGCGCGCGTAGTCACCCGGTCCCAGGCTCCAGCCTCACCCGGACCCAGGGGCGTGTGGCCTCACCCGAACCCAGGGGCGTGCGGCCTCACCTGGTCCTGGGGGTGCGTGGCCTCACCCGGTCCCAGGGGCGCGCAGCCTCACCTGGATCCAGGGGCGCACGGCCTCCCCCGGACCCAGGGGCACGCAGTTTCACCCGGAACGGGGGGCGTGCAGCCTCACCTGGGCCCGGGATCCAGCCTCACCCGGACGCAGGGGCGCTTGGCCTCTCCCGGACCCAGGGGCGCGGCCTCACCCGGACCCGGGGCGCGCGGCCTCACCCAGACCCTGGGGGCGCACGGCCTCACCTGGTCCCGGGGGCACACGGCCTCACCCGGACCCGGGACCCAGCCTCACCTGGACCCAGGGGCGTGCGGCCTCACCCGGACCCGGGTTCCAGCCTCACCTGGGCCCAGGGGTGCGTGGCCTCTCCCTGACCCAGGGGCGCAAGGCCTCACCCGGGCCCGGGACCCAGCCTCACCCGGACCCAGGGGCACGTGGCCTCTCCTGGACCCAGGGGCACAGCCTCACCCGGGCCCGGGACCCAGCCTCCCCTGGACCCAGGAGCGCATGGCCTCACCCGGACCCAGGGGCGCGTGGCCTCACCTGGACCCAGAGGCATGCAGCCTCACCCGGACCCGGGACTCAGCCTCACCCTGGCCTGGGTCCCAGCCTCGCCCAGACCCAGGGGCACGCGGCCTCACCTGGACCCAGGACCCAGCCTCATCCAGACCCAGGGGCGCGTGGCCTCTCCCGGACCCAGGGGCTTGCAGCCTCACCTGGACCCAGGACTCAGCCTCACCCTGGCTCAGCCTCGCCCAGACCCACGGGCACGCGGCCTCACCCGGACCCAGGACCCAGCGGGGCTTCATCTTCTTGATGCCAATTCCTGTCAGTCAATTCCCTCTCAGCAATTCCTTCAGCCATTTTCTCAAAGCTCCGGGGAGGCTTCCGCGGAACTCGCTGGGCAGCGGGCTTGGCGAAGCTCCGGTGCACCCGGTGCGTGGCGGCGGGCTTGTCCAAGGTCGCTGCGGCGGCACTCGGGTCTGCAGCGGCAACTAGTCGCCGGGCGAGCACACCTGGATCCGGGACCCAGCGGGGCCTCGTCTTCCCGATCCCAACTCCCATCAGGCAATTCCTTCTCAGCAATTCCTATGGCCATTTTCTCAAAGTTCTGGGGTGGCTGCCACGAAACTCACCAGGCAGCGGGCTCGGCGAGGCTCCTGTGCGCCCGGTGCGCGGCGGCAGGCTGGTCTTAGGTCGCTGCAACAGCGCTTGGGTCTGCAGCGGCGGCCGGTCGTCGGGCGTGCACACCTGGCCACTTCCGGGGCGCTGAAATTCTCGAAGGACTCGGAGGTCAGCAAGTGCAGAGTCTCCCACCCCATGTCCCCCAGGGGCTCGTCTTCCATGCTCGGCAGTGAGCGGAGCCATCCCCTCAGCTGGAGACCGCCAGGGGAACTGCGCCGAGCACGATCGAGGCCGCCATTGTGTCGCCTGAGCCGTAGTTCTTAAAGTGTGATCTTTGGCTCACTGGCATCAGCATCATCCCGTGTACCCCTCTCTTTTATTCTAGTGGTAGAGCATCCACTCAGCCAGCCCTCCGGTGGTTCTGGATGGTGTCTGCTCTGTTTTCCCGTTGTAGTTTCAAAATTGTTGTGGTAGGCAACAATCGGGCATCTGCCCTATGCCGCCATCTTGGTCCTCCAGAAGATTCTTAAGTAGCCTTATAAATGTGGTTCTGAACACTGTGTCGTCCATTAGTTTACTTTCCTATTTCCCTTCTATTCGTGACCTGCTTCAGTGTCTCCACATTTTGGCTGCCTCCCTATGTTGATGGAGTGGCTTTGTGTGGTCAGTGACCTATAGGGGCCGGTATCTCAGCTTCCCTAATCTCCCTAGGTGGTCGCTCTTGGTACCCCTCTTTGTGGGCTGAGTGCAAAGTCTTGTTGTTGTTAAGCCTTGATTGCTGTTGGTACACTGGGAGGATTTGACCTCCAGTCCAATTGGGTGTGAGGATCAGCTGAGTCTATGCCAGGAGACAGCCTTATTCAACTAGACTTGTGAAATTGTAACACCTCTGTGCTCAGCTTGGATGGGGCAGAGTTTCAGGGTGGAGCCTACAGCCTTGGCTTCCCGTCAGCCCCGCCCTATGAGGTTCCTGGGTCTCAATGTCCCTCGGTACTCCCTGCAAACACCTCTGAGAGAAAGGCGCCCTGGAGTTTCTCCCGCTGCCAAACAGTCTAGTCTCTCCCCCAATGAATCTGGATTCCCAGATTCTCACCCAGAACTGGGGTTCAGTGCAGTCGGAACTGGGGTTCAGTGCAGTCCAGAGCTTTTGTCTCCTTCCTGCTAGGGCAATTCAGCGGCACAATCAACAGTCTGTCCTCTGTGCACATTCATGTGCACGCCTCCGGAACTCTGCCTTTCGCCGCTCCCCCTGCGTTTCAGCCTTACAGCCCAGATTCCCCCAGTATGAGCCTGGCTTCCCAGGGTCTCGGCTGGAACTCGGGTTCAGTGCAGTCGGAGCTGGGGTTCAGCGCAATCTCGAGTTCTTATCTCCTTCCCGCTAGGGCAATTCAGCGGCACAGGCAACAGTCCATCCTCTGCACACATTCACGTGCGCGCCTCCGGAGCTCTGTGGGCGTTTCAATCAGCCAGCTTTCCTGTGGTTCTGGATGATGTCCGTTTTGACTTTTAGTTGTATTTTTGAAATTGTTGTGCCAGGCTGCAGGTTAGGTGTTTAACCTATGCTGCCATCTTGGTTTCCATCTGTTTTGTCTTTTAGTTGTAGTTTTGAAATTGTTGTGTGAGGCAGCAGTTTAGTTTACCTATGCCACCATCTTGGTTTTTCTGTAGTTTTAAATTCTTTATCAAATAAAGTACTTACCTCCATTTCATTAAGGTCTATTTTGGGGGGTTATATTTGGAATATATTCTCTGTTTCTTCATTTTTTTTCTTTGTCTCTGTACAGCAGATAAAACAGCCATCTCTCCTAGTCTTAAAATAATAGTTTTATGTAGAAAACTAGAAGCCCAGTGCACGAAATTCGTGTATGGAGAGGGGTTGTCCCTCAGCCCAGCCTGTACCCTCTCCAATCTGGGAGTCCTGGAGGGATGTCCGACTATTCATTTAGGCCCAATCCTCATGGGATCGGGCCTAAACAGGCAGTGGGACATCCCTCTCACAATCCAGGACTGCTGGCTCCCAACTGCTCACCTGCCTGCCTTCCTGATTGCCCCTAACCGCTTCTGCCTGCCAGCCTGATCACCCCCTAACCACTCTGCTGCCAGCCTGGTTGATGCTTAACCACGTCCCTGCCAGCCTGTTTGCCCCCAACTTCCCTCCTCTGCCAGCCTGGTCACCCCTAACTGCCCTTTCCTGCAGGGTTGATCACCTCCAACTGCCCTCCCTTGCAGGCCTGGTCCCTCTCAACTGCCCTCCCTTGCAGGCCAGGTGCCTCCCAACTGCCCTCTCCTGTTGGCCATCTTGTAGTGGCCATCTTGTGTCCACATGGGGCAGGATCTTTGACCACATGGAGGCAGCCATCTTGTGTGTTGGAGTGATGGTCAATCTGCATATTACTCTTTTATTAGATAGGATAGAGGCCTGGTGCACAGGTGGGGGCCAGCTGGTTTGCCCTGAAGGGTGTCCCTGATCAGGGTGGGGTTCCCTTGGGGCGTGGGGCAGCCTGAGCGAGGGGCCTGTGGTGGTTTGCAGGCCGGCCACGCCCCCTGGCAACCCAAGCAGAGGCCCTGGTATCTGGAATTTATTTTCCTTCTACAATTGAAACTTTGTAGCCTGGAGCGGAGCCAAGCCTGCTGCTCCCTCCGGGGTGGCAGCCATTTCTGTGGCAGTTAATTCACCTTCTACAATTGAAACTTTGTAGCCTTAAGTGGGTGAGCCCCGCCAGGGTGTGCGGAAAGCTTTGCTTCCCCTGTTGCCGCCGGCAACCCTGGCCTGCTCTCTCAAGCTTCAATCTGCCGCCATTTGTTTGAATTTGTTTACCTTCAATAATTGAAACTTTGTAGCTTGAGTGGAGGCTTAGGCCTGCAACGGCTATGGAAAGCTTGGCTTGCTCTGTTACCTGGGAAACCTTTCTCTCTGTGGCTGTAGCCATCTTGGCTGGGGTTAATTTGCATACTCGCCCTGGTTGGCTGGTGGGTGTGGCTTGGCTGGTGGCGTGGCTTATGTAGCGGAGTGATGGTTATTTGCATATTACCATTTTATTAGAGAGGATGAGCCTTTTTGATCAGCATGGCCCAACCTCTTGATTATCTCTCATTTATGATTGTGAAAACCACCTTCTTTGTTCTGACTGACTCCAATAGTTGAGGATGTGCCAAGACCCATTTTGATGTGGGTATTTTCTTGTTTGCCCAATGTGTAGGAGACCTCCAGCTAATTTCCAGATTTCTTTCAGAGGGAATTCCTCTGTGTGTATCTGCAGATTTGGTGTGTCCATGGGAGGAGGGGAGTTCAGGAGGCTTCTATGTTGCCATCCTGAAAGTTCAAGTCATTTTGCCTGATGCAGTATGTCTTTTTCTTTTTCTTTCTTTTTTTTTTTCATATAATGTGATAGTCTTTTGGTGGGAACTGGTGTCCTCTTAGTCTGGAAAATTTTCTTAAGTTACCTTTATGGTTGCTTTTTGTCAATTATGTTCTCTGTTCTCTCTTCCCAAAACCCCTATTTTTTTAATCCTCACTCGAGAATATGTTTTTATTGATTTTAGAGAGAAAGGTATGGAGGAAGGGGGATGGAGAGAGAGAGAGAGAGAGAGAGAGAGAGAGAGAGAGAGAGAGAGAGAGAGAAACATCAATCAACTGTCTTCTGTATGTGACCCAACCTGGGATTGAACCAAAACCTAGGCATGTGCCATGACTGGAAATCAAACCCACAACCTTTTGACAACACTCCAACAAACCTGGCTGTAGCCCAAAGTCCTTATTTGTTGAGGTGTTGGACTTACCCTCTAACTTTCTGATCATTTTATTGATATTATTGAATTAGTTTTTATTGTTTCTTCTTTAATTTTACTTTCACAAAGATTTCCTCAGCCTTTTCTTTCAATTTATCTATTGAGTTTTAATTTCTGTTATCATATTTTGAATTTATAAGAATTTATGTTTAATCCTGTTTCTTTTTTTTTTTTAACAGAATCTTGTGTCTTCATATATTATCTTCTTTTATTTCTCAGGATACTAGTGATAATTTCTTTAGAAATTTTATTCATTGTATACATATTATTTTCTCTAAGTTGATGTTTTCCCTTTGTTTTGACATCTGTCCTATTAGAGGGTTTCTTCAAATTTCTAGCGATTGCTGATTTCTGTTATTATTTAACAGCTGTTTGTAAAGGAGAAAAGAGAGAGAGAGCAAGAAATTGAAAATCTATTTGAAAAAAACTTCCCTAATTTGGTCAAGAAAATAGACATACAATTCCAGGAAGTGCTGAGTCCCAAACAAGAGGAACCCAAAGAGACCTACATCAAAACAATTAAAATGCAAAAGGTTAAAGACAAAGAGAGACTTTTAAAAGCAGCAAGAGAAAAGCAGTCAGTTGCCTACAAGGAAGTGCCCATATGACTGTCAGCTGATTTCTCAACAGGAACTTTGCAGGCCAGAAGGGATTCACAAGAAATATTTAAAGTGATGAAAAGCAAGGACCTTACAACCAAGACTATTCTACCCAGCAAAGCTCTCATTTAGAATCAAAGGACATGTAAAGTGTTTCCCAGACAAGAAAAGCTAAAGGAGTTCATCACCACAAAATCCGTATTACATAAAATGTCAAAGGATCTTCTTTTAGAAGAAGAAGAAGCAAGTTAAAAATATGAATAATAAAATAAATATATATCTATCAACAATTGAATCTAATAAAACAAAATAAACAAGCAGAACAGAAACGGATTCATAGATACAGAAAACATTTGCTGGGGGGATGGGTGAAAAAGGTGAAAGAATTAAGAAGTACAAATTGGTTGTTACAGAATAGTCAAGAAATGTAAAGTACAGCATAGGGAATACAGTCAATAATATTCTAATAATTATGTATGATGTCAGATGGGTGTGAGATTTATTGGGATGATCAGTTGGTAAGTTATGTAATGTCTGGAAAATCAATGAGGTATAAACCTAAAACCTATAATAATGCATGTCAACTGTAATAGAAAAAAACTTTTTAATTATTAAAAAAAGAAAACTCAGGGAGAAACCAAGATGGCGGCATAATTAAACACCTAAACTGTAGCCTCGCACAACTATTTTAATTATACAACTAAAAGACAAAACGGACATCATCCAGAACCACAGGAAAGCTGGCTGACGGGAAATCCTACAACTAGAAGGAAAGAGAAAACCACAAGGAAAATCAGAGGAGCCGTAAAAGCCTGAGGTACGGAGACACGGGTGCACGCGCATGCGGGGAGGACAGAGCCGGAGAGGACGGGGCGGCTGAGTGCCTGGCTGGCGTTCTCTAGCAGGAAGGAGTTAAAAGCTCCAGACTGCACTGAACCCCAGCTCCGACTGCACTGAACCCCAGTTCTGGGTGAGACCCTGGGGACCCAGGCTCATATTGGAGGAATCTGGGCCTTAAGGCGGAAACTCAGGGGAGCGGCGAAAGGCAGAGCTCTGGAGGCGCGCACGTGAATGCGTGCAGAGGACGGACTGTTGATTGTGCCGCTGAATTGCCCTAGCAGGAAGGAGACAAAAGCTCCGGACTGCGCTGAACCCCAGTTCTGACTGCACTGAACCCCAGTTCCGGGTGAGAATCTGGGAATCCAGATTCACTGGGGAAGAGACTAGACTGTTTGGCAATGGCGAAACTCCAGGGCACCTTTCTCTCAGAGGTGCTTGCAGCGAGTACCGAGGGACACTGAGACCCAGGAACCTCACAGGGTGGGGCTGATGGGAAGCCAAGGCTGTAGGCTCCACCCTGAAACTCCGCCCCATCCAAGCTGAGCACAGAGGTGTTACAATTTCACAAGTCTAGTCGATTAAGGCTGTCTCCCGGCGTAGACGCAGCTGATCCACACAGCCAATTGGCCTGGAGGTCAACTCCTCCCACTGATACCAACAACAATCAAGACTTAACTACAACAACGCTGTACACACAGTTCACAAAGGGGTGCACCAAGAGTGTCCACCTCAGGTAACTGTGGAGTCCGAGCCACTGGCCCATATAGGACAACTAGCACACAAAGCTACCCTACCAACTCAGGGAAGCAGCAAAAATGAGGAGACAAAGAAACAGATCAAAAACCAAAGAAATGGAGGAAAACAAATGACTGGAGATAGAGTTCAAAACCACAATTATAAGGTTTTTCAAGAATTTCCTAGGAAAGGCTGATAAATTTAGCGAGACCCTCAAGGATATGAGAGAGACCCTCGAGGATATGGAAAAGGACCAACTAGAAATTAAACATACACTGACTGAAATAAAAATATTATACAGACGCCCAACAGCAACTAGAGGAACGCAAGAATCAAGTCAAAGATTTGAAATACAAAGAAGCAAAAAACGCCCCTCCGGAAATGCAAAAAGAAAAAAGAATCCAAAAAGTGTAAGATAGTGTAAGAAGCCTCTGGGACAACTTCAAGCGTACCAACATCAGAATTATGGGGGTGCCAGAAGAAGAGAGAGAGCAAGATACTGAAAACCTATTTGAAGAAATAATGACCGAAAACGTCCCCCACCTGGTGAAATAAATAGACTTACAAGTCCAGGAAGCGCACAGAACCCCAAACAAAAGGAATCCAAAGAGGATCACACCAAGACACATCATAATTAAAATACCAAAAGCAAAGAACAAAGAGAGAATATTAAAAGCAGCAAGAGAAAAACAGTTAATTACCTACAAGGGAGCACCCATACAATTGTCAGCTGATTTCTCAACAGAAACTATGCAGGCCAGACGGGAGTGGCAAGAAATAGTCAAAGTGATGAATAGCAAGAACCTAAAACCAAGGGTACTCTACCCAGCCAAGCTGACATTCAGAATTGAAGGTCAGCTAAAGAACTTCACAGATAAGAAAAAGCTAAAGGAGTTCATCAACACCAAACCAGTATTATATGAAATGCTGAAAGGTATTCTCTAAGAAGAGGAAGAAGAAGAAAAAGGTAAACATAAAAATTATGAAGAACAAATACATATCTATCAACAAGTGAATCTAAAAATCAAGTGAATTAAAAATCTGATGGACAGAATAAACTGGTGAATATAATAGAATCAGGGGCATAGAAAGGGAGTGGACTGACAACTCTCAGGGGTAAAGGGGTGTGGGGAGTGTGGGAAGAGACTGGACAAAAATCGTACAACTATGGATGAGGACAGTGGGGGAGACGTAAGGGTAGAGAGTTGTATGGGAACCAGGTGGAGGGGAGCTATGGGGGGAAAAATGAGGAACAACTGTAATAATCTGAACAATAAAGATTTATTAAACTTAAAAAAAAGAAAACTCTTAGGACAAATTTATAGGTCAAGACTAAAAGCAATTTTATCCTGTCTCTCTTGACTATATATTCTTCCCTAACTCCCTCCTTGAACATGGATGCTTGTGCTTGAGGCAAGTGTTGGGAGCCAGAAAGATACCAGACATTGTTATAATCTTGGAACTTATTGAAATTTAGTTTAAAAAAGCCTTTCTCCCTGGGTGAGGCCTGTATAGTGCCTTAACCTTAACCTAACTCACATGGCCAAGTATCTGCAGACTCTCCAACCCGATGATCTCAGTCATATTTTACATATCTCTAGGATCCCCAGTGGAGTACATTATTGAGGATATAGGTCTTTGTAATCAAATAGGCACAGTGTATAACATCCTATCTAATAAAAGAGTAATATGCAAATTGACTGTACCTCCCCTACACCCATAAGCCATGCCCACTGGCCAATCAGGAGTGAATATGCAAATAAACCCAACCAAGATAGCTGCAGCCACGGAGAGCAGGAGGGAGGCTTGGGTTTCTCTGGCAATGGAGGAAGCCAAGCTTTCCGCCTGCCCTTCCTGGCCTAGGCCTCCACTCAATGCTACAAAGATTCAATGATAGGCTAGGGTTTCCCACGGCGATGGAGGAAGCCAAGCTTCTGCAGCTCTGGCCAGCACAGGCCTCCACTCCAGGCTACAAAGTTTCAATTATAGAAGATAAGTAAATCCCAACAGAAATGGCTGCCACCTCGGAGCGAGCAGACTTGGCTCCACTCCAGGCTACAAAGTTTCAATTGTAGAAGATAAATAAATCCCAGATACCAGGGCCTCCGCTTGGGTCGCTGGGGGGCATGGATGGCCTGCAAACCACCACAGGCCCCTTGCCCAGGCCACCCCACGCCCCAAGGGAACCCCCACGCTGATCCAGGACACCCTTCAGGGCAAACCAGCTGGCCCCCAACCATGCACCAGGCCTCTATCCTATCTAATAAAAGAGTAATATGCAGATTGACCATCACTCCAACACACAAGATGGCTGCCCCCATGTAGTCAAAGATTCTGCCCCCATGTGGACACAAGATGGCCACCACAAGATGGCCAGCAGGGGAGGGCGGTTGGGAGGGACCAGGCCTGCAGGGAAGAGCAGTTGGGGGGGACCAGGCCTGCAGGGGAGGGCAGTTAGGGTTGACCAGGCCTGCAGGGGAGGGCAGTTGGGAGGGACCAGGCCTGCAAGGGAGAGCAGTTGTGGGCAATCAGGCCAGCAGGGGAGGGCAGTTAGGAGGGAGCAGGCCTGCATGGGAGGGCAGTTGAGGGCGATCAAGCCTGCAGGGGAGGGCAGTTAGGGGAGACCAGGCCGGCAGAGGAGGGAAGTTGGGGGTGACCAGGCCTGCAGGGAAGGGCAGTTGAGCGGCGACCCAGGCCTGCAGGGGAGAGCAGTTGGGGGGGACCCAAACCTTCAGGGTAGGGCAGTTAGGGGTGACCAGGCCTGCATGGGAGGGCAGTTAGGGGTAAACAGTCTGGCAGGTGAGCAGTTAGGCAATGATCAGGCTGGCAGGGGAATGGTTAGGGGTGATCAGGCTGGCAGGTAGAAGCGGTTAGGGGCAATCAGGAAGGCAGGCAGGCGAGCAGTTGGGAGCCAGCAGTTCTGGATTGTGGGAGGGATGTCCGACCGCCCGGTGGGATCGGGCCTAAACGGGCAGTCGGACATCCCTCAAGGGGTCCCAGATTGGAGAGGGTGCAGGCTGGGCTGAGGGTCACCACCCCCCATGCACGAATTTTGTGCACCTGGCCTCTAGTCTATATAATAAAAGCCTAAGCGACCATTATGGCAGAACAACCAGAACAACCAGTTGCTATGATGTGCACTGACCACTAGAGGGCAGACGCTCAATGCAGGAGTTGCCCCCTGGTGATCAGTGCATTCCCACAGGGGGAGTGCTGCTCAGCCAGAAGCTGGGCTCACAGCTGACAAACGCAGCAGCGGTGGTGGGAGCCTCTCCTGCCTTTGTGGCAGCGCTATGGAACAGTGAGCTGAGCAGTAAGGAGCAGTGAGCAGGCAGGTGGTAAGGATTGAGGGGTCCCAGACTGCAAGAGGGCACAAGCCGGGCTAAGAGGACCCCCCCCCCAGGGCATGAATTTCATGCACCGGGCCTCTAGTAATACATAAATCCATTATAAACATCTCACTAATTCTTATTAAGTGGGGGAAAAGTGATGTGAATTCATGAAACCCAATTATTTCCTTTACTAATGGAAAAGGAAAAAGTCCTCCAGGATCGCTTTTAATGAATAATTTTTATTTATTTGTAATTGGCATATCGTTTTACTATAAATACTTTAAGCTTCTGAATTATCTGCAGCTTGGAGGGCTTAATCAAGCCATCTGAAGTTCAGTGTGCACCAGTAATGGTCTTGCTCTTAGGACCATTCTTCACAGAACTAGAACAGTAAATATTCATTGATATTTAGGACTTCAGATATCCTGACTTGGTGAGATCTAAATTCCAGTGATTGCACTTGAAAATCTTGAGTGCAAAGACTTGTGCTCTGATCATTCTCATAGTATGAGAATCTTACCCGAGAAGGGTTGCTTCCACAGATGTGAGGTAGGTGTGACCCCCTTCAGAAAAATGGGTAAGGCTGTGCTTCTCAGTCAATTGACCAACCACCTGCAGAATGTTTACACTTTAGAGTTTCCGTCTTCTCTGTGCTGCTTTAGCAGCACACCTGATTTGGTCTTATAGAGATGAATATCAAGGAAAACATCACCTAAATTTTATTTCAAATTACATTTCTCTGATGCCCAAAAATGTCAAGTTCATAATCTGCTATTATGATATGACTCAGAAAAGGGAAATGTCCCATCAATCACAATCTATTATTTTTAAGGACCTCTAGTTTCTATTATCAAAAGCAGAATGCCAGAACCCATTTGTTACTGAAGATTACTGGATGAATAAAAACCATCATGTGGTAAGTTTGGGGTTTTTTTTTAATTCAAGGTCAGGGGAAAAATGTGTTGCTAATATTTTTTGGATAGGTTGGAGAGACAATTTTCCAACAGTAAATTGATTATATACAAAATGAAGACTATAAGAAATCTGACTTTTTTCTCATCTTCTTAAATAGTATTTAGCTTTAAAATCACCAACCTAGAGATTTAGTGTCAGTTTGAGGTTGTTTTTTCTTACCCCCATTTTAATACATTTAATCCCATCTGACAACATATATAATCCTATCTGATCTTGTTCTTACAGGTTCTGTGTAAGAAATGCTAAAAACCCCATCTGCCATTTAGGGTTTCAGACCAACAGATGGTAAAACTTCCCTGTGTGGATGCCTCCCAGGCACCCCAAAATCACATGCATCTCCCCTGTTAACAAAACAGATTTTTGTCTAGACTTCCATCTCTAAATAGCACCACCAATCACTGAACCATAAGAAATGGCTTTTTTTTTTTTGTAGGTCATAAATAGCTGAATATTGGCAATTTCAAACAGATCAACCTTTTCAGACCATAAATCTGGGTGAAATACCTCTTACCTCACTTCCCTTCAACTCTTACAACAAGCCAGTCATAAAAACTGATAAATTCTATTTTTCAAGCAGGTTCTAAATCCATCTCTAAAGCAACCACTATAGCACAAGTCATCATTGATTGGCCTCAGCAATCAATGAGGTTCATCCAGATAAGTAAGTGTGCAATGGCCACGTTAGACCATCCCACTTCTATGCTAGAAACCAGTCCACAACCCCTCCCTGCCCTGCATACAGAGCAGACGCTCAGCAGGTCTCCAGAGCCCACAGCTCTGCCCTTCACTCCCACCTCACTCTGTTTTCTGGTTACTGTACTCTTTTATTTTCTCAATATGCTCCTTGAGAGTCTTGGTTTTTATATATGTTCAATAATTTTTCTATTTATGATTTTTAAAAATGAAATTGAAACATTTCATTACCTTAAAAAATTCAAATTCAAAAGGCTGTACCAAAACTCTGGACCTTTTCTGAATTATTCCCTAGCCTGGCTGCATCTAGTGGTAGTTACTGTTATAAGAAAAATAACAATAATCAAAGCTAATATTTACTGAGGGTCAAGCTGACAGAGCAAATTGAGGTGCAGAACAGGGGGGCTATGAGGTTTGCAGAGCTAGTAAATGGTAAGCGTCAGAAAGACCCATCATTCAAAACATGCTTTGGGTGCTCTCAGCCCCTCAATCTTTGGGAAAGACAACCTTTCAAACGGAGGGACCCTCTCTCTACACCCTGAAGACCAAGAGCAGTGACTACAGACAGATCCAAGAGACACATTTTAGCTGTAAAATGCCTCTAAATGTGCTCCAGTTAATCCCACTCCATTTCCAGGAGCAATTCTCTCTCAAGTGGCACCTCATTGAAAGCAGGGTTCCTACCGGGAGGAAGAGTCTCTGGGCAGCGCAGGGTTTGAACAGCTTCCTCCACTCCTGGGGGTTTCCCACGGAAAATGTGATGGGGTAGATTCTGTGCACAAACTTCTCCGTATACGAGTCAGGCCACTGCTGTAACTGAAAAACATGGAAGTCAAGGGGAGGGTGATCAGACCCCCAGAAATATGGAAACCACCTGAAGCTTCTGAATGCTCAAATGGAATGTATTCCAGCAACTTACATAAAAAGCCTAGCTATGTCGCCACTTTTGATGCTCGCCGAGGAAAGACCATTGCTATGATTAAAAAGTAACTTCCAGAGGTGGCAAGGGTGATGAGAAACACGTAAACACAGTGAGGACAGTACAAATCAAGCAAATTTTCAAGAGGGAAATTGGGAAAGTGGTAAGGACAAATCCTCAAAGGCAAAAATACAGAACTTTTATCAAAACCTATTTTGATAGAAAAGAAAAACCACACACACACTTAGGAACAAACAAAATGCTCCTAATTCATTATTATAGAAATATGCAATGGACTACTGTACAGTTAGAATAAAGTAGATCTATATGTGCTGACATGAAAATAATGGCTGATATTTAGTTAGGTTTTAGGAAAAGCGAGAAAGCAAGACATTGAAAACCTAGTTGAAGAAATAAAGACAGAAAACTTCCCCTGCCTGGTGAAAGAAATAGACTTACAAGTCCAGAAAGCACAGAGTCCCAAACAAGAGGAGCCCAGAGAGGCCCACATGAAGACACATCATAATTAAAATGCCAAGGGTTAAAGACAAAGAGAGAATCTTAAAAGCAGCAAGAGAAAAGCAGTTAGTTACCTACAAGGGAGTGGCCATACATTTTAATAGTTGAAAAAATAAAAACAAGAGCACGGTTTTGTGATGTGAAAACCACGTGGGATGTGAATTCCAGTGTCTGTAAATGAAGTTTTTATTGGCACACAGCCACGCCCGTTTGTTGGCATGTTCCTACGGCTGCTTCCGCAGCAAGAGCAGAGACAAGTGACCGCGATGGCAGTCTGCAGAGCCTGAAACAGCTGCCAGCTGGTCTCTCCCAAGAAAAGCTGGCCAGGCCCTGTTAGACAAGTAACTCAGTCATCAAAGTATCAGTCAGACAAGAGAGAATATAGGATCTGATCCTATTTCTGATGTTAACATGAAAAAAGAAAAATAACTAAATACACCAGAACTGTTGTCCCTGAGCATTAGTATGATGGTTAAAGTTTTTTCACTTATGATTTTATGACTTTTTTTCAATGTATGTATACTGCTTATATAATCATATAAAAGTTTTAAAAAAAAACACATAACATTGGGAACACTTTAAATTTGCAACTTTGCAACTTTAAGATGGATATTTGGGCTCTTTGTCAATCTATGTCTTTTAACTGAAATATTCAGGCCATTCACAGTTTCACTATGCACACATAGGAATAGTTGCTGATTGCAAACACTGGACGCTCCTATTGACACTTCCTCCATGGAAATCACACACACACACACACACACACACACACACACACATACATACACTGCCCCACTGTCGCTGTCGCTGCCCCACTGTCCCTGCCAGAACGGATTGATGGCCATCCCCCTTTCTGTGTCCCATTATTTTCTAACTAGGGGCCCAGTGCATGAAATTCGTGCACTGGGGGGGTCCGGGGTCCCTCAGCCCAACCTGCCCCCTCTCACATACTGGGAGCCCTCAGGGGATGTCCTACTGACGGCGTAGGCCCGTGCCCCACGGGGAGCAGGCCTAAGCTGCAGTCTGGCCTCCCTTTGTGGGAGGCAACCGAGCTGATCAGGGGAAGGCACCAGCCCCATCACCCCACTGCTGGAGCCACTGCCAGTCACCACAGCCACCAAAGTGTTTTCATCAACACGACTCCAGTCCCTTCACCAAGAAAAAATGACAACTTTCTTTAGGCATTTTCAAGATGTGTCTTTCATAGGATATGCATTTCTTTATTTATTTTTTATCCTCACCTGAGGATATGTTTCCATTGGCTTTTAGAGAATGTGGAAGAGAAAGGGAAAGACAGAGAGAAACATCAAAGTAAGAGGAACACTTTGATTGGTTGGCTCCTGCATGAACCCTGATCTGGGCCCCGGCCAGCAAGGAGCCTGCAACCTAGGTACATGCCCTTGATCAGAATCGAACCCAGACCCTGCTGTCTGCAGGCCGAGGCATTATCCACTGAGTCAAACCGGCTAGGGCAGGATATGACATTTCTTAGCCCTCCAGCAGCGGACCTTCATTTTTTTCTCCAGAAGTGTGGTGGAAAAACCCTAGATCACCTTTTTGGATTCTTATTACCCAAGTTACTAAGAATATTACCAACGGCATACAGGAAGCTTAGCCAATGTGCAGTCAGAAAAGGTGTTTCCTCTGTAGTTCACACCAATCCAGGGCTGGGCCCTGCCCAGGCCTAAAGCCTCTGGCCGAAGCTTTAGGCCTGGGCAGGCCCCTCCAGCTCCCTCTGATCACCGGCTCCGCCCCTGCCCAGGCCTGCCCAGATTGAAAGCCTCTTGGGCAGGAGCGGACCCCCAGCTCCCTGGAATCAATCGCAGGGGGTCCGCTCCTGCCCAGGCCGAAAGCAGACCCCCAGCACCCTGCCCAGGCGATTGATGGCAGGGGGTCCACTCTCGCACCAGGCCAAAGCAACCCCCAGCTCCCTGCGATCGATTGCAGGGGGTCCGCTCAGGGCACCTATGTATGCAAATTAACTGCCATCTTGGTTGGGTTAATTTGCATACTGGCCCTGATTGGCTGGTGGGTGTGGCTTGGGCATGGTGAAGGTGCAGTCAATTTGCATATTACTCTTTTATTAGGTAGGCTACTGAGTCTAGGGCAGGAGCATAGGAGAGCCAAATCTAAATCACATGTCTGACCCCAAGCTTCCTGGAGAGTCCAGGAAGTCAATCATCTGTCATTTTCAGCTTCTATTTTGGGAGATGACAAAAATAAATAAAACTTTAAAATGTAGAAGGTAAGTATCACCATATTTAAGCAAATTTAAAATCTATTCTACTTAAATAAAGCTCACTCACAATGCAACTTCCAAAGGAATAATGATGGCGAGTAGCTTTTTTTTTACCCTGAGGTATGTGACTTTGCACTTCCCAGGAAGTTACTACAAGAAACTTTGGATATTCCCACAATGCTGCTGTGCTGGCACTTAAGAGCTCTGAGCAGTGGCATAACCTGCCCTCCACCTTCCCTGTGGCTGAAGAGAAACCGCTGCTGACCCTCGGCTAACACACTGCCCCATGTCTAGGAGATGTTCCCAGAACCTTTGTGGAATGAGAGAATATATAGATGACCGGACCCACCTCACAGTTACACTCTGCAATAAGCAGAGCAAACATCATGTGTCCCCTTTGTGTATCCATCTACCACGGTTTTGGTTAACTCTTTGCTACAAAGACATTGGAACTGGGAATTCAGTGACTTGTGTAAGAGCCAAGATTTTAAATCAAAACTGGCACCACAGTCCGAGTATGAAAAAAACGAGATGACTCCATTGGTCCTGCCCAACTTTTAACATCCACGTATAACTCCCTTCACTAGTTGGGCTTCACTGGCCTAGCAAACACCTGAGGAAATGAACCATCAAATGGGTAAAGGCATCAGGAAATTCAAAATGTGGCACCACTTCACATGTGTCTGCAATAATTTCATTCATGTAATTGGCTCCTGATTATCCCAAAACTTAGTAATTTTGTATTTATTATGCTCATGGGTCCCATGGTCCAGGAGTGTCGACAAGGCCCAGAAGGGACAGCTTGACCCTGCTCCACAATATCTGGGCCTCAACTGGAAGCCTGGAAGGGGCAGCTGGAATCACCCGGAGGCTCATTTGCCCACACGTCTGGTGGGAGAGGGGAGTTATTGGCTGGGACGCAGTCCCTCCTGCATGGACCTCTGTGTGTCGTCTCTCCGTGCAGGGCGGTGGCCAGGCTCCGGGGCAGGCATCCCGAGAAGAACCAAGCAGAAGCCATCTCCTTTCTATGACCGAGGCTCAGATGTCACATAGCATTACATGTCTCATACCCCATTTTATATAAACGTACATATTACGTATGTAGATGTGTATGTATTAGCTATTGCCTTATAACAGCCTCGTAGCGCAACCCCAAAAGTATTGATCACAGATGGTTTCTTAGGGCAGGAACCTGTGAGCTGTGTTGTTCTGGCTCAAGGCTTCTTGTGAGGCGCAGCCCAGTGGCTGAGCTGCAGTCATCCTGACCCGCGTAGTCAGCTGGCTATTAATAACAGGAAGGAGCAGAGCGAAGGCCAGATACCACAGGCATGTCACTTGGAGCTTCACCGGGAAGCGGCAGTTTCACTCACCCCGGCGGCCAACAAAGGGGAGGCAGAAGCATGCCCAGTGAAGTTGGGGGGACTAGGGAAGGTGCTGACAGCATCTGGCTCCCCCAGAGAAAGGGATCAGGAGAGAAAGAGAATGCGAACAAGTTGGAAGGGGTCATACCGTTTTCAACCTAGTTCTGAAGTGGAATAGCATCACTTCTTCCCTATGCCATTGGTCACACAGACCAAGCTGGCTCGGTGTAGGAGGGAAACACAGAGGGAGGGAGTAACAGAAGGTGGGACACGGGGGCCTCTGAGAAATACGACCTGCCCACATACGTGGTCACACAGCCACACCTTCCTCCTCCTGACCTTGTGTGAAGGGGAAACTTATATTTTGTTTGGCTCCGTCCTCTCGCCCCAGCTTCCTGCATGAGGAGGGATCAGTAAGCACTTGTCCAGCAGGTGCTGTACAAGGCGTGGCTGTCTGCTCATGGCCCGTGTGCTCCTTTCCCGCACGTGGAGTACTTCTCAGCCCCCTCGAAACACTTCTGGACAAATGAGTGGGCGCAGAGAAGATGTGCTGCTGTCAAGCAAAGGGACTAAAAAGCAGTCGTGATGCGCTGTTCTCTTCTCCAGGAGCGAGACCCAGGGCTTGGAGGCTGCAGGCTCCGCAGGTGCACCAGAGCACAGCTGGTCTGCACGAGAGACAGCAACCACAGGATTCTCCGGAGTGGCCACTGCAGCCTGGCCTGGCTGGTTCCATCGCAGATCTGTCATCTCGGCCATCAGTCCCACTGGCCACAAGTTGCAGATGAGAAAACTGAAGCTCAGAAAGGCCACGAGATTTTGTCACTCAGTTTGTAAAACGGGAACATGATTGTTACCTTTACAAAGCGTCATTATGAGGATTAAGTAATAGTCAACCATAAACCCTTGACAAATGCTTATTATGACTTTCATCATTTCCAGACCACAGCTTCAGACCAGCTACGTATGTTTTCATGATTTTTCTTCCCCCTTCCCCTGACTTAGTTTTCAAAGCATTTTGCAAACATATTCAAAATCCCCAAGAATATCTGTTCCCATGGCTTCTCTTGGAGAAGACGTCACAGGTTTTTTCTTTAGGAAACATTTTCCAGCTTCCTGTTGCTACTAGCCTTCCTCCGCCCCAGCTGCTGCTTGGGCATCTCCCCTCCTGGCAGGCGGCAGCACTGATGGCTCAGGAAGCAGGTCCGGCGCAGAGCGAGAGAGCGAGAGTGGCATCCGGAACTCACAGACTTTCAGGGAAAACAAAGCTCGCTCTGCAGGAACACGCAGGCGGGACTGCGGAGGGGCGTTTCCCATGCGCTCTCATGTGCTGGCTAAAGAACCACAATTTGTTCCTCAGCACAGAAACAGTTAAATAAATGATGGCTCAGCCACATAGTTAACTACTAGGCAGTCACTGAAAAGGATGATGCAGAAATGTAGGGATCCTGACCCGGAGAGGAAAAGCAAGTTCCAGGAGAACTCTGAGAGATAATCCTGATTTTGTAAAATAAATATATGTTAAGTTAGGTACATAACTGTGCATGCATTATTATGTGCCTATATACTAGTACAGTGGTCGGCAAACTCATTAGTCAACAAAGCCAAGTATCAACAGTACAACGATTGAAATTTCTTTTGAGAGCCAAATTTTTTAAGCTTAAACTTCTTCTAACGCCACTTCTTCAAAATAGACTCACCCAGGCGGTGGTATTTTGTGGAAGAGCCACACTCAAGGTGCCAAAGAGCCGCATGTGGCTCGCAAGCCGCAGTTTGCCGACCACGGTACTAGTACATGTATGTATACAGTATACACATATACACACCCACATGGATAAACACACATACACACACCTGTATATGGGAAAACACATATAGAAGAATCACTCTAAATTGCTAATTCTGATACTTTCTTGGATAGGACTGAAAGGTAGCAAAGATGCACATTTAGTATAAACCCCTATATTGTTTGAATTTGCTTTAATTAACATATATTACTTATTTATAACATACACTACAGAGTACACCAATGAACATAAACTATCCATCTCCCAAGTGAGAACAATGTTCATAATTCCAAGAGGGATCAAGCTCTGGGGCAAATACTTTAAGTGCATCATCTCAATTAATCCTCACAATGCTTCTATCTACAGGTGTAATTACCCCTGTGTGGGAGCCACGCCGATGAGAGCACAGAGGCCTTGTTATTCGTACACCAGGATGTTCAAAGCTGTCCTGGGATAAGTCTAATCGGGGTGCCCAAGGCCAAGATACCACGAGCGGGTGCACGGACATACGGTGCACTGTGCCTTCTGTAACCCAAACGATTGGTGTCACTGTTGGCAGCTAGCCTGCTTTGTCTCTGGGCTCATATACAGGCTACTGACGCGTCAGTCTGCAAAAGCACAGCTGGGCAGAGGCGAGAGAGCTCAGAGAAGGAGGCGGTAGCACAGAGAATGTACTAGCAGCTCCTATGTGTGCAGGAGAGAGGAGAGCTCAGACGGAGCTGAGAGCTGGTGCTGCTATGATGGAAGGCTAGGAGCTCACAGAGAGCTCAGATACATGTTACCCCGCCAGTGTGCTGGGCAGAGAGACAGCAGGAGCTGCTGAGCCAGAGAGGTCATGAGGCTGCAGCTCGAAGGGAGAGCGCAGGTGCTATTGCTGTGTAAAGCTTTAGGTTTAGAGGCAGCGTGCAGCTGCTCAGATAACAGCTGTGGGTACAGAGATTAAAGCTGCTTTATGGGAAAGACGTGTATTTACCAGCTGCTGTGCACTGCCTGCCTGTATGGGCTTTGCTGTGAAGAACTGTCTTGTCTGATAGTTATGTGGCCACTGGCACCTGCAATAAAGACTCATCCTTATACACCCACAACCTCTCATGGCTTCTCGTCTGCACCGCCGCCGAGAAAGAATTGACCTGCTGTCTAGTGAGCAGAGGATAAAGGGGATTTGGCTCAAGTTCCCAACAGTGAGTGTAGTGGGCAGGGTTCGAGAAGGAACCAGCCCTGGCATAGTCGGAGGAGTTGAGAAGAATACACTCGGAGCAGCAGTGCTGAGCAGAGCTCCTGCTGGCTGACACCCTATGTTGCAGATAAAGACAGTGAGGCTCAGAGTCAAGGGTGCAGAGTCACAGAGTTGAATGTGTAGCAAAATACATCTGTGAACAAGATATGCTTTTCCCAAAATGCAGCCCAGCTGACTCGGCACGTATTATGCTGCGCTTTCTGCAAATTCACCTGCTTATCAAACTCGGGCTTCAGAGATTCTTCTGTGAAAATGTGGAAGTGCATCTTCCTGTGGCTGAAGAGCACGGCCGACTTCAGCATGACCAGTGTTTCCTCCAGCCGGTTGCCGCAGGCCACCACAGCCAGGTGCATCCAGAGCCTCGGGGGCAGCACAGCATGGAAACTCCTGGGTTCTCCGGGTCTCCTGGAAAGAATACAAGTTAAAACTACTCCTCAACTTATAAAAACAGCCAGTAAATGGTCGGAACATTTCAAAACATGAGCAGGCACACTATGCTATATTTTATAAAGTGATAAGCAGACAACTCTTCTTGTTCAGAGAACAATAGCATGTATCCAGCATTGACCCTGGCAGTGGCAGGATGTCACAGTTAGGGCTGCGGAAGGGGTCTGGGACTTCCATGCCAACACACAGCTGTCTGGTGCCTGCCGGCTGCCACTGGCCCGCTGGGAAACAGCATCGTAACCTTGATAGCTGTGACAGGGGCTGGGAAGCTCTCCTCACAGGGGCCATGGAAATTAGATTTGAATGCAACTTAAGAGGGTGGGACATGGCTTTTCTCGTGTGAAATGAGCAACTTGCTAGTCTCATCATCTGGGTGGTGTTAGGTGGTGGGGGTGCGTGACCACGGAACCAACGGAAAAGCACCGAGTCCGGGAGGGGAGCACAGGAACCCACACAGTGCCCCTGTCACCTGCTGGGAGAGTCATGAAGAAACGGCGTGAATCTAACCTCTCACTCACGATGGCGGAGGGGGTATGTGTGAAATTCAGCTTTCAGTATGAAACTGATATTAGTGAGAAACAGTCAGGAGAGGGGGCAAGTGAAGCTGAAAATTACCAAGAAATCAAATACCCAGTTAACAGCTGAGAGGGGACTAGGATCCAAGAGTCCTGCTATTTCATCATAACAAAGGATTTGTTCCAGACGAGGGGATGATGCTCACTCAAACACAGCACTGAGAAACAGTCCCGGCACGTGGGGGGAAAAAGGGGGCCCGGCGAGGGACTGAGACAAAGGGAACTAACGCACTGGAGCAAAAGAGCAAAAGATTCAGACAGGGAAGCCTGGATGTCGGAGACCCCGCCCTTCTGAAACTTGAGCACAGCGAGGGAGCTGCGAGCTGCCCATGGGAGGAGGGCAATTTGCTCCCATTCCTTTCCCCAGAAAGAAAGTTAAAGACGTGGGTGGAGCTTGCTGGGCAGCTTCCTAATCCTATCACTGATCACTCGGGAGCATGCTCAGTGAGCCAGGATGCAGCAAGTCCCTCAGAGTCCACTAGTTTTGGTGATCACCGGAAAAGACAGCAGCGAGGTCCTCAGTCTCTCCCTAAATTATCCACTTCTCTTCACTCTCCCGTTGAAGGCCACCGTCTGCCTTCCCCTTCATAACTGGGGCAGCTCCCCTGTGAGTACAAAGGTGACTGCAGCACAATAAGGTATTTTGAGAAAAAGACAGACTGCACTGACCTAGCTTTTAGTACAGTACTAGAGGCGGGTGCACGAATGTGTGCACACGTGGGGTCCGGTGACCTCCCCAATTCGGGTGATCAGGGCGGGCCAGATGGGGGGATGTGCTGCAGGCGGTTGGCTGGACAGCCAGCCCCTGGTCGAACTCCTGGTGGAGGGGACAATTTTCATACTAGCCTTTTATTATATAGGATATTTTTATAATTGTTCTATTTTATTATTCATTGTTAATCTCTCACTGTGCTGAATTTATTAATTAAACTTTATCATGGGCATGTATGTACAGGAAAGATCGTGTATAAGTAGTCCCTATCTAGGGCAGATATGCTCTAAGAACCCCCATGGATGCTGAAAACCATGAGGAGAACTGAACCCTATTCACATGTTCTAGGCACCTCACAGCACCTCTTTGGCAGATCCAGATTGCCAGCATCACTACTCTTGCATTTTGGAGGCATCATCCATAATATAAAGAGCCAGAGACCGGAATGCCATAATGAGCAGAACGACCGGTCGCTATGATGCCCACTGCCTGCCCTTGCAGAGTTACATTGGCCAGCCCAATTGGGGGGTAGGGCCGGCAGCCAACCTCCTGCAGCCCCTCCCCCTGCCGGCCCCACCCCTGATTGGACTCTCCCACCCCAATCGAGGGTGGGGCAGCCAGCCTACAACCCCTCAGCCCTTCCACCCGGCCAGCCCCACCCCTGATCACACCTCCAACCCCAATAGGGGGCGGGGCCTGCCCGCCAACCTCCTGCAGTCCCTCCCCCTGACCAGCCCTGTCCCTGAAGGGCCCCCACCACCCCAATCAGCCCAAAACCCTCCCCCAGACAGCTCCGCCCCCAATCCCCCCCCCCACTGCAATCAGGGGCAGGGCTGGCCGGACAACCACCCATGACCCCTAAACCAGCCCGCTGGCCCCCAATCGGCCACCCACCTCATTTGGGGGTAGGGTCTGCTGGCCCACTGCCCACAGCCCCTCCCCATGGCCGGCCCCACCCCAGATCAGCCCCCACCACCCTGATCAGCCCACTGCCCCTACCCCCAGCCAGCTCAGCCCCTGATCATTCCCCCCCCATACCAATTGGGGGTGGGGCTGGACGACCAACCTCCCACGGCACCTCCTCCAACCGCTGATTCCCCATCGCCCATGGCCCCTCCTCCCAGGTGGCCTGGCCCTGATCGTGCTCAATCAGGGAGGGCCGGCCAGCCAACCTCCTGCCATCTCCGCCTCCAGATGGGCCCAGCCCTGATCTGCCCCAATTGGGGCCAGGCTGGGTGGACCCCACCTGTGCACAAATTTATGCACTGGGCCTCTAATCCTATATAATAAAGAGGTAATATGCAAATTGTCTGCCATGCCCTCGCACAAGATGGCCACCCCCATGTGGTCACAAATTGACCACCACAAGATGGCCGGCAGGGGAGGGCAGTTGGCGGCAACCAGGCCTGCAGGGGAGGGCAGTTGGGGGCGACTGGGCTGGCAGGGGAGGGCAGTTGGGGGCAACTGGGCCTGCAGGGGAGGGCAGTTAGGGGAGACCAGGCCGGCAGGAGAGGGCAGTTGGGGGGACCAGGCCTGCAGGGGAGGGTAGTTGGGGGTGACTGGGCTGGCAGGGGAGGGCAGTTGGGGGCAACCAGCCCTGCAGGGGAGGGCAATTGGGGGCAACCGGGTCTGCAAGGGAGGGCAGTTAGGGGAAACCAGGCTGGCAGGGGAGAGCAATTAGGTGTTACCAGGCCAGCAGGGGAGGGCAGTTGGGAGGACCAGGCCTGCAGGGGAGGGCAGTTGAGGGGGATCAGGCCTGCCAGGGAAGGAAGTTGGGGCAACCAGGCTGGCAGGGCAGGGCAGTTAGAGGCGACTGGGACGGCAGGGGAGGGCAGTTGGGGATGACCAGGCCGGCAGGGGAGGGCAGTTGGGGGACCAGGTCTGCAGGGGAGGGCAGTTGAGGGGGACCAGGCCTGTAGGGGAAAGCAGTTGGGGGCAACCAGGCCTGCATGGGAGGGAAGTTGGGGGCAACCAGGCTGGCAGGGCAGGACAGTTAGGGGCAACTGGGCCGGCAGGGCAGTTGGGGGCAACCGGGCCTGCAGGGGAGGGCAGTTGGGGGCAATTGGGCTGGCAGGAGAGCAGTTAGGCATCAATCAGGCTGGCGGGGGAGTGGTTAGGGGGTGATCAGGCTGGCAGTCAGGGCCAATCAGGCAGGCAGGCAGATGAGCAGTTGGGAGCCAGCAGTCCCAGATTGGAGAGGGTGCAGGCTGGGCTGAGGGACACCCCCCCCCCCCAGTGCACTAATTTTGGGCACCGGGCCTCTAGTTAAGTATAACAGGGGCTACTTGAATACAAGTATTTTGATACCCTTACAGTCAATCTGATGACCAAGACAGCTATAAGTAACTAATGAACATCTATTATAATAAAAGCATAATATGCTAATAAGACCAGACAGCAGAACGACCTTCTGGACGAAGCTGGGGCTGCGGGGGCTGAGGAAAGCTCTCATGGCTGTGAAGTCTGAGCCCCTTGCACAAAGTTCATGCATCAGGCCTCTACTATAACATATACAGCATGGATACATTGGACAAAAGGATGATTCATGTCCTGGGTGGGATGGAGAAGGACAGCAGGAGAGTTCATCATGGTATGCAATTTAAAACTTTTGAATTGTTTATTTTTGGAATAATTATTCTATATAATAAAAGTGTACGACCATTCATTCAACTGTTCGTTCAACCATTCCACCAGTCACTATGATGCCCACTGACCACCAGGGGCAGATGCTCCAAACAGTAGGTTAGCTTGCTGCTGGAGTCTGGCTGATTGGGGACTTGGCAAGACAGGCCAGACATGCCCTGAAGCCCTCCTGTGGTCTTTCCCTAGCCATCCAGCCCAATCAGCCCTGATAGGGAATGGGTGAGACAGGTCAGACACTCCCTGGATCCCCCCCACAGTCCCTCCCCGGCCCCAATGGGCCCAATTGGGACTGGGTGAGACGGGCCGGACACTCCCTGGAGCCTTCCCATGGCCCTCCCCGGCCAGCCAACCTCCCAAGGTCCCTCCCTGGCCGCCCGGCCCCATTCAGCCCCGATCGGGACTGAGCAAGAGGGCCCCGATCACCGGCCAGGCTGAGGGACCCCACCGGTGAATGAATTCATGCACTGGGTCTCTAGTATCTAATATTTTTCAGACCACAGGTAACTGAAATCAAGGATAAGGAGGGACCACTATAATAAACAGAATAGAGCAAGATGCCTGCCCTTGCAGAGTTACATTCTACAGGTGGTAGGGGAAGGACAAAGAAAGAAACAGCAGTCAAAGCAAATAGTAAGTAATTAATTTACATAGATAGTGACTCAGTGGTAAGCACTATGAAGGAGACAGAGCAGGAAAAGATACAGGAGCAGCTGCTGGGCTAGCACACTTTACATAGCCCCACTGAAAAGGTGAGAACTGGAGAAGATGAGGGGGTGACTATGGGCATTTCTGGGTGAGGAACAGCCAGAGCAAAGGTGCTATACCAGGAACATGCCCAGACATCTGATGCCTGTCTTTATGCCTCAGATGTCTGTTCACTTCCTCAGCTTCATAGCTGGGTTTTCAGACCTGCTGTTAAAGCCAACTCCCAATTAACTTATGTAATGGGCTGGGAAGAACGTGCCACAGATAATGCGAAATTCACAAACAACTAGCTAAAATATATTACAAAGATATTTAATACAAACTCATTTACTTAAAAATATGCTCAATATTTAGGAATAGATACTAATACATCATCCAAAGGTACTAAAACTATACATGTGATTGTTTAGATATCTTTTTTTAATTTAACAAATCTTTATTGTTCAGATTATTACAATTGTTCCTCTTTTTCCCCCCAAGCTCCCCTCCACCCGGTTCCCACCCCACCCTCAACCCTTACCTTCCCTGCACTGTCCTAATCCATAGGTGTACGATTTTTGTCCAGTCTCTTCCCGCACCCCCACACCCTTTCCCCCTGAGAATTGTCAGTCCACTCCCTTCCTAGAGCCCTGATTCTATTATATTCACCAGTTTATTCTGTTCATTAGAATTTATATTCATTTGATTTTTAGATTCACTTGTTGATAGACATGTATTTGTTGTTCATAATTTTTATCTTTAACTTTTCTTCTTCTTCCTCTTCTTAAAGAATACCTTTCAGCATTTCATAAAATACTGGTTTGGTGGTGATGAACTCCTTTAGCTTTTTCTTATCTGTGAAGGTCTTTATCTGACCTTCAGTTCTGAATGATAGCTTTGCTGGGTAGAGTAATCTTGGTTGTAGGTTCTTGCTATTCATCACTTTGAATATTTCTTGCCACTCCCGTCTGGCCTTCATAGTTTCTGTTGAGAAATCAGCTGACAATAGTACGGGGTGTTCCCTTGTAGGTAATTAACTGTTTTTCTCTTGCTGCTTTTAATATTCTCTCTTTGTCTTTTGCCCTTGGCATTTTAATTATGATGTGTCTTGGTGTGGTCCTCTTTGGATTACTTTTGTTTGGGGTTCTGTGCCCTTCCTGGACTTGTAAATCTATTTCGTTCACCAGGTGGGGGAAGTTTTCAGTCACTATTTCTTCAAATAGGTTTTCAGTATCTTGCTCTCTCTCTTCTTCTGGCACCCCCATAATTCTGATGTTGGTACGCTTGAAGTTGTCCCAGAGGCTTCTTACACCATCTTCAAATATTTGGATTCTTTTTGCTTTTTGCTTTTCCAGTTGAGTGTTTTTTGCTTCTTTGTATTTCAAATCTTTGACTTGATTCTTGTGATCCTCTAGTCTGCTGTTGGGTCTCTGTGTAATATTTTTTTTATTTCAGTCAGTGTATGTTTAACTTCTAGTTGGTCCTTTTTCATATCCTTGAGGGTCTCACTAAATTTATCAGCCTTTTCTAGGAATTCTTGAAAAACCTTATAGCCGTGGTTTTGAACTCTATATCCAGTTGTTAGCTTTCCTCCATTTCTTTTGATTGTGATCTGTTTCTTTGTCTCTGCATTTTCACTGCTTCCCTGAGTTGGTAGAGTAGCTTTATGTGCTAGGTGTCCTATATGGCCCAGTGACTCAGCCTCCCCAGTTACCTTTGGTGGACACTCTAGGTGCACCCCTTTGTGGGCTGTGTGCACAATCTTGTTGTAGTTAAGTCTTGATTGTTGTTGGTATCACTGCGAGGAATTGACCTCCTGGCCAACTGGCTGCGAGGATCAGCTGTGTCTACATTGGGAAGCCTTCTGTGCTGGAGACACCCTATGGGAGAAGACTTGTAAAAGCCTCTGTGCTCAGCTTGGGTGGGGCGGAGTCTCAGGGTGGAGGAGACAGGCTTGGCTTCCTGTCAGCCCTACCTATGAGGCCCCTGGGCCTCAGTGTCCCTTGGTAATTGCTGCAAGCACCTCTAAGAGAAAGCCACCTCTGAGAGAAAGCCACCCTCGGGTTTCGCCCGCTGCCAGACAGTCCAGTTTCTCCCCAAATAAGTCTTGTTTCCCAGAAACTTGCCCAGAACTGGAGTTCCGTGCAGTCGGGAGCTTCCGTCTCCCTCCTGCTTTAGAAAGCCAGTCGCACACTCAGCCACCCATGCACTCAGCAGTCAATCCTCTCTGCATGTGCGGGCCTCCGGACCTCTGCCTTCTCCAGCTCCCCTGAGTCTCAGTGTGATTTCTCTTTTCCTAACAGTCCAGATTCCCCCCAAATGTGTTTGGGTTCCCAGAGTCTCGCCTGGGACTGGAGTTCAGCGCAGTTGGGAGCTTCCATCTCCCTTCCGCTTTAGAAAGCCACCCGTGCTGTCAGCTGCCCATCCTCTCCACGTGCGTCTCCGTACCTCAGCCTTTTGCAGCTCCCCTGAGTCTCAATGTGCTTTCCTCTTTCCTTCTAATTGTAGAATTCCATTCAGCCAGCTTTCCTGTGGTTCTGGATGGTGTCCGTTTTGTCTTTTAGTTGTAGTTTTGATATTGTTGTGCGAGGCAGCAGTTTAGGTGTTTACCTATGCCGCCATTTTGGTTTCTCCAATTGTTTAGATATCTTAAATATGAACCATTACCCCACCCCAAATATAACAACTCTGACTAGTTTAGCTTTACACACTGAGCTTCTACATGAATAAAACATTTAACCTTAGTAATCTGGGAAATACAAATTCAAACAATAAAGAGATTCCATTTTATTTTCAGATTTTCAAACATTTTTTAAGAAAATAAAAGTTGGGCCATTTAAGCCTTGAAGTGATGGAGGTGGGGGACAGTTCAGACAGTGAAAATCGGCCTCACACCATGGAGAGCCACTGACAACATCTCCCAGGAGTGAAGATGTGCACACACTGCTCAGATCTCCAGTTCTACATACATACATACAACATGACACATCATAATTAAAATACCAAGAGCAAAGAACAAAGAGAGAATATTAAAAGCAGCAAGAGAAAAACAGTTAGTTACCTACAAGGGAGCACCCATACGATTGTCAGCTGATTTCTCAACAGAAACTATGCAGGCCAGACAGGAGTGGCAAGAAATATTCAAAATGATGAATAGCAAGAACCTACAACCAAGATTGCTCTACCCAGCCAAGCTGACATTCAGAATTGAAGGTCAGCTAAAGAACTTCACAGATAAGAAAAAGCTAAAGGAGTTCATCACCACCAAACCAGTATTTTGTGAAATGCTGAAAGGTATTCTTTAAGAAGAGGAAGAAGAAGAAAAAGGTAAAGTAAAAATTATGAAGAACAAATACATATCTATCAACAAGTGAATCTAAAAATCAAGTGAATTAAAAACCTGATGAACATAATAAACTGGTGAATATAATAGAATCAGGGGCATAGAAAGGGAGTGGACTGGCAATTCTCAGGGGGAAAGGTATGGGGGTGTGGCAAGAGACTGGACAAAAATTGTACACCTATGGATGAGGACAGTGGGGGGTGTAAGGGCAGAGGGTGGGGTGGGAACCAGGTGGAGGGTAGCTATGGGGGGAAAAAGAGGAACAGTTGTAATAATCTGAACAATAATGATGTATTAAATTTAAAAATAAATAAATAAAATGCTAGAAGGGGAATAAAAAAACTCGCACACTTGCACAAGACTCTTGCAAGAATGCTCGCAGCAACCCTGTTTGTCATAGTGAAAAATTGGAAATAGCTTTGCTGTCCACACACAGGACAATCATGAATGTATCTGATATGTTTTAGTGGAATACTACATAGCAGTGAAAATGAAAAAACCAGAATGCCTTGTATCATCATAAGGCCAAAAAGGACAGAAGCAATTTGTAGAAGGATAGCTTAAAAACAAGCTTAAAAACAAGTAAAATGACCCTATATATTGTTCACAGATGTGAAATAAAAAGTAAACATGCATAAGGGTGATAAACATCAAATGCAAGATAGTGGTTATTTCTGGAGACTTACGTTGTTATTTCCTAAGGTGAGTGCAGGGTGCACAGAAATTCCTTATTTTACTATCTTTATTTTGTGTACCCAAACTAATAGACATACACTTTTTTTTCTAATTAATAAAAGCTTGCGATCCCTTGCTGTTCAGCAGGCCACTTCAGGGACCTGGAAATGCGGTACAAAAAGCAGGGGCAGGGGCAGCCGTCTCTCTTGGTATTTGCTGACAGTTCTGGGGTCAGTTCAAGTATCCGTGGCTGGGATTTAATGAGACCTTTGCTGCCCGGATTCTGCTACCTCTCACATTACATTAAAAATCTCAGGCTTCAGGTAATAAGCATTTGTGTTGTGCAGTCACAATGAATAATCAAGTTTAAGGTCATTGAAATGTTGCGACTTTCACCAACTCCTACCAATGACACACTTAACTCTCAAATGTAGCTTCCACTTAATCTGCCGCCATGTTGGAATCCTTAATTTTCTTTCTAAAGATAGAAACTTTATTATATTTGTTTATATAATGTTGTATACTTGATGTAAATTATATTAAACGAATATGTAATCACCAGCAGAGGCAAGTTTTTGGAAAGAATAAGCAAAGACCATGTCAGAGAATAAAAGAGAGGGTATTCCTTTGATGAGGTCATCAAGGAAACCCATTCCTCTGTCCAAAAGAGAAGTGGTAGCCATGCAAAAATCCAGGGAAGAACACTTCAGGTAGAGGCCAGTTTATGTACAGGTTCAGGATCTGAGCACAAGGGCATCTCACAGAGAATGAAGGAAAAGGTGGTGGGTGTAGAGGCCACAAAAGTGAAGGGTCTAAATAGTAGTAGAAGTCCCCAACAATGTTCACAGGAATTGGAAAGGAGGGAATACCATGAGTGAGGACCTAACTTTTCAGTGAATGAAGAGGTGTAACCAGGATTCCAACATGGCGGCAGATTAAGTGGAAGCTACACTTACACTCTCCCAGAAACAAACAGAAATTCCAACTAAGATATAGAAAAACTAGGGGCCCGGTGCATGAAATTCGTGCACTGGGGGTGTCTTCTCAGCCCAGCCTGCCCCCTCTCACATACTGGGAGCCCTCAGGGGATGTCCTACTAACGGCTTAGGCCCGCTCCCTGCTTAAGTCTGGCCTTCCTTTGTGGGAGACGACCGGGCTGATCAGGGAAAGGCACCAGCCCCATCACCTCACTGCTGCAACAACTGCCAGTCACCGCAGCCACCAAGGTGTTTTCATCAACACGGACTCCAGTCCCTTCACCAAGAAAAAATGACAACTTTCTTTAGGCATTTTCAAGATGTGTCTTTCATAGGATATGACCTTCCTTTCTTTCTTTCTCTCTTTCTTTCTTTCTTTCTTTCTTTCTTTCTTTCTTTCTTTCTTTCTTATCCTCACCTGAGGATATGTTTCCATTGATTTTTAGAGAATGTGGAAGAGAAAGGGAAAGACAGAGAGAAACATCAAAGTGAGAGGAACACTTTGATTGGTTGCTTCCTGCATGAGTCCTGACCCCAGTCAGGGAGGAACCTGCAACTTAGGTACATGCCCTTGATCAGAATCGAACCCGGACCCTGCGGTTGGCAAACCTAGGCATTATCCACTGAGCCAAACTGGCTAGGGCAGGATATGACATTTCTTAGCCCTCCAGCAGCAGACCTTCGTTTTTTTCCCCAGGAGTGTGGTGGAAAAGCCCTAGATCACCTTTTTGGAATCTTATACCCAAGTTACTAAGAATATTACCAACAGCATACAGGAAGCTTAGCCAATGAGCGGTCAGAAAAGGTGTTTCCTTTGTAGTTCACACCTATCTCCCACGATCTCCGGCTCCACCCCTGCCAAGGCCTAAAGCCTCCAGCCCTGGGCAGGGGACCCCCAGCTGGCTCCGATTACCTGGCTCTTCCCCTGGCCAAGGTCAGCAAGGGCAGGTAGAAAGCTTGGCTTCCACCATTGCCGGGGAAACCCAAGCTTCCCTCCTGCTCTCCATGGCCGCAGCCATCTTGGTTGGGGTTAATGTGCATATTCACGCCTGATTGGTTGGTGGGCGTGGCTTGTGGTATAGTGGAGGTACAGTCAATTTGCATATTATTCTCTTATTAAATAGGATCATCATGAATAATCAATTTAAGATTAGGGTTTTAAGAAAACCCTGATAACCAAGGATGGAAAGTGGAGACTGCATAGAGACTCATAGGAAGTGTGGAGGTATGGGAGGGCTGACTGGGCTCTCACAGATGGCAGCTGAAGTATATATGGATATCTCAGCTGTGGGGGGTTCCCACTGAGAACTCTGGGGTATAAACCCAAAACTGGGCTCTCCAGCCTAGAGAACCAGAACTGAGAAAGGTGCCCACAGAATATCTGGTTGTGAAGAGCAGCTGGAAATGCAGGCACCCTCTTAAAGGGTTAACACACAAAATTTTGTGTGCAGCCACTCACCTTGTGCTGCAGCAGAGGGAGGACAGAGTGGTCTAGAACTGCCTCACGAGAATACAGGGGAGGGGGCTCTAAAGAAAGAGCTCAAACAGCAGTCTCCTGGGTTCCTATGCAGAGTCAATCCCCCCACATGCAGAGGACATCTTCCACAGGCAGACCTTAACCATCCAGGCAGCATTGGCCTGGGTGGAAGCAATTGCCCCAACCTGTTGGAAAACCACACGCCACAACCGGTGGAGTTTATGCCTTGCTGTCATCTATAGCCTAAGGTACATTAAGAGACAGATTAGAGACAAACAAAATGGCAGCATAGGTAAACACTTGTACTTGCTGCCTCTCACAACCACATCAAAACTACATCTAAAAAACAAAACAAATATCCAGAAGCACAGGAAAGCTGGCTGAGTGGAAGTTCTACAACTATAAAAAGAAAAAAGCACATTGAGACTGGTAGGAGGTGCGGTGGCGTGTGCGAAACAAGCTGGCAACTGGGTGCACTGTTGTTTTTTTCAATCAGGAGGGAGATACAAGCTCCCCATTGCTCTGAACTCCTGTTCCAGGAGAGACTCTGGGGACCCAGACACATATGGGGAGAAACTGGACTGTCTCACATCAGCTGGAACCCGAGGGCGGCTTTCTCTCAGAGGTGCTCGCAGCGATCATTGTTCCTGCAGGGATGTGGAGAACCGGGGACCTCTCCGGTGCAGGGCTGACTGGCAGCCATAGCTGTTTGCACTGCCCTGGTGATTCCCAGAGACCCCGCCCTACCCAATTTACAACCATACCCAAGATGTGCGCTTTGGCTTTTGCATATGAATGGCCTGTCCTTTCTCCATCTAAAACCTGTCAAACTGCAGCTGGGTCAGAGAGCCCCAGAGCTTCCAATAGAAGGCCCAAGGCCCAGCAGCAGCAGCCTGACTTGCTTCAGAGCTAGGACTCGTCTGGGCACTTCCAAACCCCATACAAAGAGGAGGAATCTGCAGATCTCTCTGTAGCTCCTGCTAGTTGGCCTCAGGCAGTGGCTGATTTTGCACCTCCCTGGAGACCCAAGAGCCAGTGTACCCAGTGGTCAGTGTGAGACCATCCAGATTATAACTCTTCACATCCATAAGTGACACACTCAAGGGGCAGACTCAGTGAGCGCCAAAGCCCCACTGAAGCAAGTCCTGCCCCATAAGGGTGTCTCCAGCACAGAAGTTCTCCCATTGTAGACACAGCTGATCCTCACAGCCAATTGGCTTGGAGGTCAATTCCTCCCAGTGATACCAACAACAATCAAGGCTCAACTACAACAAGACTGTGCACACAGCCCACAAAGGGGTGCACCAAGAGTGTCCACCTCAGGTGACTGGGGAGGCTGAGCCACTGGACCCTATAGGACACCTAGCACACAAAACCACGCTATCAACACAGGGAAGCAGCCAAAATGCAGAGACAAAGAAACAGGTCACAAATTAAAGAAATGGAGAAAAGCAAACAACTGGCTATAGAGTTCAAAACCATGGTTATAGCCGAAACTGGTTTGGCTCAGTGGATAGAGCGTCGGTCTGTGGACTGAAGGGTCCCAGGTTCGATTCCAGTCAAGGGCATGTACCTTGGTTTCGGGCACATCCCGGGTGGGGGGTGTGCAGGGGGCAGCTGATCAATGTTTCTCTCTCTTCGATGTTTCTAACTCTCTCTCCCTCTCCCTTCCTCTCTGTAAAAAATCAATAAAATATATTTTTTTAAAAAACAAAAAAATACCAACCCACGGTTATAAGGTTTTTCAATAATTTTCTAGAAAAGGCCTATAAATTTAGCAAGACCCTCGAGGATATGAAAAAGGCCCAACGAGAAATTAAGCATACACTGACTGAAATAAAAAATAATATACAGAGATCCAACAGCAGACTAGAGGATTGCAAGAACTACATCAAAATAAAAAGCTTCTGCACAGCAAAAAAAAGCCATAAACAAAAAGAAAAGGGAGTCCACTGTATGGGAGAACATATTTGTCAGTGATACATCTGCTAAAGGGTTAATTTGCAAAATACATAAGGAACGCATACAACTTAACAAAAAGAAGACAAACAATCCAATTAAAAAATGGACAAAGGTCCTAAATAGACACTTCTCCAAAGTGGACATACAATGGTCAAAAGACATGAAAAATTCTCAGTCATTAATCAGAAGAGAGATGCAAATTAAAATGACAATGAGGTATCACCTCACACCTGTTAAAATGACTACCATCAAAAATACCAACAAATGACAAGTGCTGGCGAGGATGTGGAGAAAAGGGAACCCTAGTGCACTGCTGGTGGGGATGCAGACTGGTGCAGCCATCATGAAAAACAGCATGGAGTTTCCTCCAAAAATTAAATTTGGGCCAAAACCGGTTTGGCTCAGTGGATAGAGCGTCGGCCTGCAGACTGAAAGGTCCCAGGTTCGATTCCAGTCAAGGGCATGTACCTTGGTTGCGGGCACGTCCCCAGTGGGGGGTGTGCAGGAGGCAGCTGATCGATGTTTCTCTCTCATCGATGTTTCTAGCTCTCTATTCCTCTACCTTCCTCTCTGTAAAAAAATCAATAAAATATATTTTTTTAAAAAATTAAATTTGGAACTACCATTTGACCCTGTGATTCCACTGCTAGTAATAGAGCTTAAGAAACCCTAAAACATCCATCATAAGAATAGAGACACCCCTATGTTCATAGCAGCACAATTTACAATAGCTAAGATCTATAAACAGCCCAATTGCCCATCAGTAGATGAGTGGATAAAAGAGCCGTGGTACATTTACACCATGGAATACTATGCAGCAGTAAAAAAGAAGGTCTCTTACTCTTTGAGACAGCATGGAGGGACCTGGAAAGTATCATGCTAAGAGAAATAAGCCAGTCAGAGAAAGACAAGTATCATATGATGTCACTCATATGTGGAATATAATCAACAAAATAAACTGGTGAACGGAGTGTATCCCTAGACATGGAAGCATGGAACAGAGTGCAGAATCTCAGAGGGAAGGCAGGGGAGGGTGGGTGGGTGAGTGGGGATAGATTAACCAAAGAACTTATATGTACTGTATATACACATAACCCATAGGCACAGACAACAGTATGGTGAGGGCCTGGGGGTACAGGGGAAGGGGTCAATGGGGAAAAAATAAGAGGTCATCTGTAATATTTTCAACAATAAAGATAAATTTAAAATAAAGAAAAAAACTGAAATAAAATACACAATTTTACATTTTCAATTAAAAATATAAATCTTGCACTAAACATATGAAGGCCGATGTATTTTTTCTTCTTTTGCATTATTTTCTTAGACTAAATCCCCAGAAATGGAATTACTGGGTTAATAGCTATTATTCTATCAATAATGTAGTAATTCTGAGTGTCTCAAATTTACCCAAGAGTTCTCAGAAAACACCAGGCCATGAGAAGAAAAACAAACAAACAAACAAACAAAAACATAACAAACGTTACTCCAACCATCTCTGAGTTACTTGTATGAGAAAGCCATGCAGCTGACATAAGAAACAGGCTTGCATACGGCATATTGCCTCACATCTGTGTGTCCCAAAGGAGGTGACGCAGAGGGTGTTGTTATAATTTATACGCTGCATAAAATGACAGTGAGACTCATAGTAAGAAAGTTATTCCAGCCGAAACCGGTTTGGCTCAGTGGATAGAGCGTCGGCCTGCGGACTCAAGGGTCCCGGGTTCGATTCCGGTCAAGGGCATGTACCTTGGTTGCGGGCACATCCCCAGTAGGGGGTGTGCAGGAGGCAGCTGATCGATGTTTCTCTCTCATCGATGTTTCTGACTCTCTATCCCTCTCTCTTCCTCTCCGTAAAAAATCAATAAAATATATTAAAAAAAAAAAAAAGCAAGTTATTCCATTTTCAGTTCTTTTTCAACAATATTGACAAAAAAGTCTCAGCTTGGTGCTAATATGTCTTAAACACTTTTTTAATGTTGCCCAATCCTCTTTTTCAACTAAAAGAGCAGCCGACTTAAGACATAGAACCTTTAGTAGCAAAAGTACCAAGATAGAAATGAATAACGTTGTTTAGTTTTCTCAGTGTTTGATTCAACATTTACCTTCTATTTATGTTATTGCTGACAAGTTAGGGCAGTGATATAAAATTTCTCCACTTGGGATGTAGAGAAATTAGAAACCTCAAACACTGCGGTGGGATTGTAAGATGAGGCAGCCACTTTGGAAACCACCTCAGCAATTCCTCAAAAGGGTAAATGTAGAACCAGCATGTGATTCAGCAGTTCCACTCCTGGGTGTATTCCCAAGAGAAACACAAACATGTCCACACAAAAACTTGTACACAAACGTTCATAGCAGCATGATTCACAATAGCCAAGAAGTCCCACCCAAATGTCCTTCAACTGATGAATGAATAAATAACATGTGGTATATCCATATAATCCTATCTAATAAAAGAGTAATATGCAGATTGACCATCACTCCAACACACAAGATGGCTGCCCCCATGTGGTCAAAGATCCTGCCCCCATATGGACACAAGATGGCCACCACAAGATGGCCAGCAGGAGAGGGTCGTTGGGAGGAACCAGGCCTGCAAGGGAGGGCAGTTGTGGGTGATTAGGCAAGCAGGGGAGGGCAGTTGGGAGGCACCCGGTCTGCAGGGGAGGGCAGTTGGGAGGCACCAGGCCTGCAAGGGAGGGCAGTTGAGAAGGACCAGGCCTGCAAGGGAGGGCAGTTGGGGGTGACCAACCCTGCAGGGGAGGGAAGTTAGGGGTGACCAGGCCAGCAGAGGAGGGAAGTTGGGGGCAAACAGGCTGGCAGGGGAGCAGTTAGACATCAATCAGGCTGGCAGGGGAGTGGTTAGGGGGTGATCAGGCTGGCAGGCAGAAGCGGTTAGGGGCAATCAGGAAGGCAGGCAGGCAAGCAGTTGGGAGCCAGTTGTCCTGGATTGTGAGAGCGATGTCCGACTACCCATTTAGGCCCGATCCCGGTGGGCCTAAATGGGTAGTCAGACATCCCTCGAGGGGTCCCAGATTGGAGAGGGTGCAGGCTGGGCTGAGGGACACCACCTCCTGTGTATGAATTTTGTGCACCAGGCCTCTAGTGGAATATTATTTGGCAATAAAAAGGAATAAAGTACTGACACCTACTACAACATGGATGAACCTTCAAAACAGTGAACTGTGAACCTTGTGAAAATATAACAAACCACATATTTTATGATCCCATGTATATGAAGAGTCCAGAATAGGAAAATCCATGGAAACATAAAGCAGATTAGTGGTTACCGGAGGCTAAGGGAAGACGCAAATGGCAAGTGACTGCTTAATGAGTACAGAGTTTATGTTTGGGGTGATGACAATGTCCTGAAATTAGTTAGTGGTGATGGTTGCATGACTCTGAATGAATGAAAAGCCCCTTCATTGCACAGCTTTACAGTATATTTGAATTACATGAGAATAAAGCTGCTATTAGATAAATAAGAAATAAATAAATGCACTCAAGTTTATGAGAAGGATAGATTTAAAGTTTTTTTTAAGTTAGCAATAGTAGTGTAGCCATATTATAAGACTAGAGGTCCAGTGCACAAAATTTGTGCATGGGGGTGTGTGTCCCTCAGCTCAGCCTGCACCCTCTCCAATCTGGGACATCCCTCTCACAATTCAGGACTGCTGGCTCCCAACCGCTCACCTGCCTGCCTTCCTGATTGCCCCTAACCGCTTCTGCCTGCCAGCCTGATCACCCACTAACCACTCCCCTGCCAGCCTGATCAATGCCTAATTGCCCTCCCCTGCCAGCCTGGACACCCCTAACTGCCCTCCCCTGTCAGCCTGGTCACCCCTAACTATCCTCCCCTGCAGGCCTGGTTGCCCCCAACTGCCCTTCCCTGCTGGCCCGGTCACCCCTAACTGCCCTCCCTTGCCAGCCTGGTCGCCCCTAACTGCCCTCCCCTGCCAGCCTGGTCACCCCCAACTGCCCTCCCCTGCAGGCCTGGTGCCCCCAACTGCCCTCCCCTGAAGGCCTGGTCCCCCCCAACTGCCCTCCACTGTAGGCCTGATCACCCCGAACTGCCCTCCCCTGCTGGCCATCTTGTGGTGGCCATCTTGTGTCCACATGGGGGCAACCATCTTTGACCACATGGGGGAAGCCATCTTGTGTGTTGGAGTAACAGTCAGTTTGCATATTACCTCTTTATTATATAGGATTATATAGGATGCTGGTACTAATGTGGAAAAGACTGAACTTTGGTAAACACTGTCCCAATTGTCGTACTCAAGCTCTCCCCACACACAAATGAAAAATGATATTCAGAATACCCAAGGTGGCTCAGAAGGAATGCAGCCTTGCTACCTCCACGCTGCCCAAGACAAGGTGTCTCCTTAAACACTTAAAAGTCTCAAGTGTTTGACTTGATTAAACTTCAGTTTCTGGAGTGTATAAATAATGAAATAAGACATTTATGTGTAGTGCTATTTACTTTGTAGCCTATTACTGCAAAACACATGGAATTACTCAAGGGAGTACTTGTTCTCCTCGGGCCCTCTTCTCTGTCAGCTTCGCCGCCCCCTCCTGTCAGTGCTTCTCCCTAACTGATGAGTTAGAGGGACTCGGCAGACCTGACGCTGTGACATAAGCAGGCAAGTTTGACAGACACGGCAGGTCTTTAAAAGAGCTGAAGACAGCACTGCTGGTAACTGGTAATAGGGAAGCAAATGCAGAAATATTGGGGGAAACATGGTAGAAGATTAATTCTAAGAAGTTGAATATGCTCACCTTGGAGGAAGAACAGATTATCAGAATCCCCTCCCAAGTGGAATCTGTTACAAGAGGAAATCTTAGCTGTATGAACATGGAGGAGGTCTGCAAATGAGGCCAGAGTGGAAGCTCAGGGAAAAGAAACACCCGGACAGAGCCCCTAGAAGAGACTCTGGTGTGAAGTATGGGCTGCGAGAGGCACTACTAGTAAAGTTCCCTAACAAGAAGTGTCCTCACTGAAGTGTGAGGAGAGCCTTCATGGGAAACCTAGACGTTACACTAAGAACTATGCTAACAGTGAAATCCCTTTTCATGGCCCAGGGTCTGGAGTTAAATCAAACTCATTAATCTCCCAAGATAGCCAGAAAAGCTGACATTTTCACTGAGGTCATGGTATTATATGAATGGTGTCAACATAGTGCCCAAATACCACCAAGGGGGGTATTCATTACAAATGTTTGTTAAGTGCATTCAGTTATGAATAGTTATATATTTAGTTTGGACCATGATATTTGAGACATGGCTGTGCTAAACAAAGTCTAGTCTAGCACACAATAAGGTGTTCAGTGCCTCAAGGCACATGATTTTGTCTACGTGTCTTTATGTGTGTGCCTGCCTTAGACGTGGATGACAGACACATGCTTTACAAACAGTAAGTTGCAGAGCAAGGATTCAAACTCAGGTGGCTAGACTTAAAAGCCTGTGCTCTCAATCATTATGCTATATTTGGGGCAACACAAGCAAGTTAGAAAGGAGCCCCTTCTGGGCAGATGAACCTTTTATCTGTATTCAGGGCTTCTGGCTCAGAGACCCAAGTATGGACTGGATTCCAGCCCCGACCCCAGTCCCCGGGGCACGGCTCTCACAGCATATTCTCACCAGCTCTGCCTTAGTCATCCATGCATTCACCATTAGCTAAGGTCACAGTCTTATCGATGATTCTCCTCCCTTGAAAACATTATGATGCTTCCTGGACTAATTCTCGTTACATTTCTCCCCACTATCATTGTTCCTGACACAGGAGATTCTATTCCTCCATCTTCCTGTTCTCTTCAAATTAAGATGTTATTGAGGTTTTAAACTATGAACTAGAAGTGATAGTTTGAAATAAATGGCTGGTGACATATGAGAGAGAAGAATGAGTATTACATATTTTGCCAATGGGGACTGCTCTTTTCCCAAAAAAGAGGATAAAGAACATACCAACTTAAAGGGAAGAATCAATAATCCCCCCAATTCTGATGCCTTACACCAAGCGTGGCAAACTCAAAGGCTACCACGGGCCAAATAAACAAGGGTTACGTGTATGTGGCCGCAAAGAACAAAAGCTTCAATTTTCATAGAAACATACAGTTTTTTCGATAGAGACATGCTGAATACAAAGGGCTGAAATAAATGAGTAATAGTTAACATAAAATAATAGAACATTTTGCCCTGGCTGGTTTGGCTCAGTGGATAGAGCATCGGCCTGCAGACTGAAAGGTCCGGGTTCAGTTCTGGTCAAGGGCACATGCCCGGGTTGTGGGCTCGATCCCCAGTAGGCGGCGTGCAGGAGGCAGCCTATAAATGATTCTCTCTCATCACTGATGTTTCTATCTCTCTCTCCCTCTCCATTCCTCTCTGAAATAAATAAAAATATATAAAAAATAATAATAGAACATTTTAATAAAAATTAATATCTTTTCTTGAACATAACTTACCAGACACTGAATAATTGCACAAATTAATAAGTGTAATGCAAATAAACCTATTTCTCTTGTTCTTTGAAAGCAAAATATTTCCTGTTGCACACACCAAACAAGTCAGTACAAGACTAATGATGTGGCAATCAGTTGCTAACATATCCGCTGCTAGTATTAATGGAGAGAAATGGTGTGCCTGCACGAAAGGCGCATAAGGAAAATGAATGCAACATGATTATAATAATCAGTCATTAGCAAATGTTGTTGTTTGTTATTAATAATCCTAATATATGAAAACCCAGGGTCCGTAATGACTGACGGAAGGCTTGACCGAACACCAGAAGTCAGTCTGCAGTCAGTTCTGGGTTGCCATGGCTGCGGATCACACCGGGAGAGAGACCCAAAGAGAGAGGCAGGGTCTGATCCCTAGCCTCCATGGCAGCTGTTGACCAGCCGTTGCCTCTCTCTCTCTCCAGGCTTCGCCAGCAGCCACGCCTCTGTTTCTCTCCGGGCCTCCAGGGGGGCTGCTGATCAGCCCCGCCTCTCTGATCAGGACCAGAGATAGGCCCAGAGACGCTGACTGGCATAGAAACCAAACAATTTGAACCAAATTGGCCAGCAGGGGAGGGCAGTTGGGGGCAAGATCAGTCCAGCAGGGGAGGGCAGTTGGGGGCGAGATCAGGCTGGCATTTTGTATTGCTAAAAGAGGAAAAGAGGAGGTGACGCAGGTGGGCATCAAAACATCACCTTCAAATGGACCTAAGTCACTCTTGACTGGAACCAAATCATGGGTCTCAAATAAGATAGCAAGTTTAAGAAACTCCTCTTCCAGGGGCAGTTTTCAGAGTTTCATAATCTAAAATAAATCAAGTACTGAGGACAATTTGGAGATGGCTGTAAAGTGAATTACATCTTCAACAAAAGTCTTCTATTTTCTATTTAAAAACATATTTTTAAATAATGGTAAAATATGTAACCTAAAATTTTGTCTTATTTTATTTTTTCTCTATTTTTAATTTCTTCTATTACAGTTCAATAATATTTTATATTAGTTTCAAGTGTACAGCATATTGGTTAGACATTTATATAATTTACAGAGATCTGCACCATACATAATTATCACAATATTACTGACTATAGTCCCTAGGCCAGTGGTCGGCAAACTCATTAGTCAACAGAGCCAAATATCAACAGTACAACGATTGAAATTTCTTTTGAGAGCCAAATTTTTTAAACTTAAACTTCTTCTAAAGCCACTTCTTCAAAATAGACTCGCCCAAGCCGTGGTATTTTGTGGAAGAGCCACACTCAAGGGGCCAAAGAGCCGCATGTGGCTCTCGAGCCGCAGTTTGCTGACCACAGCCCTAGGCTGTACTTCACATCCTGTGACTATTTCACAACTACCAATACAAACTTCTTAATCTTGTCTCCATTTTCACCCCGCCCTTCAATTCCCCTCCCATCTGGCAACTATCAATTTGTTCTTTGTATCTAGGAGTCTGTTCCTGTTTGTTATTTATTTTGTTCTCTAGCTTCCACATTTAAGTGAAATCATATGGTATTTGCCTTTCTCTGTGTGCTCATTCCACTTAGTGTAATGCCCTCTGGGTCCATCGTGTTATCATAAATGGTTGGATTTTCTTTTTATGGCTGAGTAACACTCCATTGAAGTCTTTTGTTTCCATATGAACTTTTGGATTATTTGTTCTATTTCTGTAAAAAATGCCATTGGCATAGGGACTGCATTGAATATATAGAATGCTTTGGGTGGTATGGACATTTTAATGATGTTAATTCTTCCTATTCTGAGCATACTAGTATACTTCCATTTAAGTTTATCTTCATCTTTCTTCAAGATCCTATAACTTTCCAAGTACAGGTATTTTATCTCCTTGGTTAAATTTATTCCTAGGTATTTCATTTTATTTTTTAAGCAGTTGTAATGGGGCTGTTTCCTTAGTTTTTCTTTCTGAAAGTTCATTACTGGTGTATAAAAATGCAGCTGATTTCTGAATATTAATTTTGTGTCCTGCTACTTTATGGAATCCCCTATGCTGAAGTGTATATCCCTGTGACTGTTTTATAACTACCAATTTGTACTTCTTAATCTTGTCCCATTTTTACCCCACCCTCGAACTCCCCTCCCATCTAGCAACTATCAGTTTGTTCTTTGTAGAGTTTATCAATTCTAGTCGTGTTTTGGTGGATCTTTTAGGGTTCTCTATAGACACTATTATGTAATCTGCAAATATTGACAGTTTTACTTCTTCCTCAACAATTAGGATGCCTTTTATTTCTTCTTGTCTAGTTGTGGTAACTAGGACTTCCAGAACTGTGTTGAATAAGAGTAGTGAAAGCAGACATCCCTGTCTTATTCCTGATCTTAAGGGAAATGCTTTTAGTTTTTCCCTGTTGAGTATGATGTTGGCTGTGGATTTGTTATATGTGTCCTTTAATTAGATTGAGGTATATTCCCTCTATTCCCACTTTGTTGAGAGTTTTTATCATAAATTGGGGCTGGGTTTTGTCAAATGCTTTTCCTGCATTTATTGAGATGATCATATGATTTTTATCCTTCATTTTATTTATGTGGTGTATCGATCATGTTAATTGATTTGTGGATATTGTACCAACCCTGCATCCCTTGAATAAATCCCACTTGGACATGGTGTGTGATATTTTAATGTATTGCTGGATCAGATTTGTTAATGTTTCCCCACTCCCCCATAGGAAAACAAATCCACTTTATTTATTTTCAGTAAGTTTAAATCCTACATTTCTTGTAGCACCACTTTGAATATTTTGAGGGGTACAGCAGTACACGGATTCTGTGTCCAGTGGCCTTGGCAGGAAGGTGGCTTCGAAATTTAGCACGAACCATTCCACTGTTCCACAGGCTCGAGTTACCTTTCCCCAGATGACTGGTTTTGTTTGGTTCGCCACCAGGAGTCGCTGTGGTGTTGTTTACTTTGTACACATAGCACAGCTCTTGCCTAGAGAGAATTGTTTCATCTGGAGCATGAACACCTTCCATTTTCAGAAGACCCTGCTTATAGCCAGCAAAAATGGCCTCGGGCACAGCCTTCCAGACATATTTGTCCTTACAGAAGTCCTGTCCCAGCAGGCCTGGCAGAGCCTCGTGCCCCAGCAGTGCCTCTCCGAGAGATGTGGTGGAACCCACTCGTTATTTTTCCCAATTCGTTAATGTTTTGTTGAGAATTTTTATGTCTATGTTCATCGGAAATATCATCCAATAATTTTCCTTCTTTGTAATGCCTTTATCTGGTTTTGGAATTAGGATATGCTAGTCTCATAAAATGAGCTTGGGAGTCTTGTCTTCTCTTAAATTTTTTGGAATAGTGAGAATGTTTGGTAAAATTAACATGTGAAGCCCTCCAGTCCAGGACTTTTTTTTTACTGGGAGTTTTTTTTATTTGTTTTATTACCACTTTGACTTTGTTATTGTAATCAGTCTGTTCAAATTTTCTGATTCTTCTATATTCAGTTTTGGAAGATTGAATGTTTATAGGAATTTATTCATTTCATACAGATTATCTAATTTTTGGCATATAGTTCATATTTTAAATTTTTTGTATTTTTATAGTCTCTTTTATTTCTGGTTTTATTTATTTGTGTCCTCTTTCTTTTTTTCTTAATGAGTCTGGTTAAAGGTTTATCTTTTTGAGGAACCTGTTCCTAGTTTATTGACCTTTTGTATTGTTTTATTAGACTATTTTGGTTATTTCTGCTCTGGTCTTTATTATTTCTTTCCATTTGCTCACTTTGGTCTTTGTTGTTCTTTCCTAGTTCTTTTAGGTGCAAAGTTAAGTTGTTTATTGGAGGTTTTTCTTGCTTCTGGAGGTTAGCCTGGATGCTGTGAATTCCCTCTCAGGACTGCTTTCACTGTGTCCCCTAGATCTGGGTTGTTGTGTGCTCATTTTCATTTGTCTCAAGTAATTTTTCATTTCTTTCTTGATCTCACCGGTAACCCATTCATTGTTAAGTAGCATGTTGTTTAGCCTCATGTATTTGTTGTTGTGTTTTAGTTTCTTTCTTGCTATTGATTTCTAGTTTCATACCATTATGGGTGGAGAAAATGCATGACATAATTTCAATCTTCTTAAATTTACTGAGAATTGTTTTGTGTCCTAACATGTAGTCTATCCTAGAAAATGTTCTATGTGTACTTGAAAAAATGGTATATTTTGCTGCTTTGGGGTGAAATGCTCAGAAAATATCAATTCAACACATCTGTTCTGTGTGTAGTTTAAGGCCACTGTTTCCTTGTTGATTTTCTGTCTGGAAGATCTATCCAGTGATGTCAATGGGGTGTCTTATGACAGTATTACTATCAATCCCTTCCTTTATGCCCATCAATATTTGCTTTATATATGTAGGTGGTCTTATGTTGGGTGCATAAATGTTTACAAGGGTTATATCCTCTTATTTAACAGATCCCTTTTTCATAATCTAATGTCCTTGTCTCTTATTATAGCCTTTACTTCAAAACCTTAAGTATTGCCACCCAAGCTTTTGTTTCCATTTGCATGAAATCTCTTTCCATCCATTTACTTTCAGTCTGTGTGTCTTTCGATCGGTTGTGGGTCCCTTGTAGACAGCATATACATGGCTTTTGTTACCTTATTCATTCAGCCACTCTGTATGTGTTTTTTTTTATTATTATTTTATTGATTTTTTACAGAGAGGAAGAGAGAGGGATAGAGAGTTAGAAACATCGATGAGAGAGAAACATCGATCAGCTACCTCTTGCACACCCCCCACTGGGGATGTGCCCGCAACCAAGGCACATGCCCTTGACCAGAATCGAACCCGGGACCCTTGAGTCTGCAGGCCGACGCTCTATCCACTGAGCCAAACCGGCTTCGGCTGTATGTGTTTTTATTGGAGCATTTAATCCATCTACATTTAAAGTAAATATTGAGAGATACATAGCTATTGCCATTTTATTATTCATATCTATGTTCTTTTCTTTTTCTTATTCTTCTTAAAGAGTCCCTTTAACATTTCTTGTAGTACCAGTTTGTTGGCGATAAACTCCTTTGGCTTTTTCTTGTCTGGGGTGCTCTTTAATTCTTCAATATTAAATGATAGCATTGCTAGGCAGAATAGTATTGGTTTTAGGTCCTTGTATTTCATCACTTTGAATATTTTGTTCCAATCACTTCGGGCCTAAAAAATTCCTGTTAAGAAATCAGCTGACAGTTTATGGGAGCTCCTTTGTACATAACTAACTGATGTTCTCTAGGTGCTTTCAAGATTCTCTCTTGGTCTTTGATTTTTGCCATTTTAATTATGTCTTGGTTTCATCTTGTTTGAGACTCTGCATTTCCTGGACTTGTATTTCTACTTCATTTCCTAGGTTAGGGAAGTTTTCTCTAATTATTCCGTCAAGATCCCTTGATCTCTCTCTTCTCCTCCTGGTACCACTATGATACAAATGTTGTTATGCTTGATATTGTCCCAGAGGTCCCTAAAACTATTCTCATTTTTAAATTTCTTTTTGCCGTTTTAATTGGGTATTTTCTGCCTCCTTGTCTTCCAAATTGCTGATTTGTTCCTTTGCTTCATTTTATCTGCTGTTGATTCCTTCTAGTGCAGTGATGGGCAACCTTTTGAGCTTGGTGTGTCAAACTTCGCCAAAAAACTGAGCATAACTCGGGTAGTATGTCACTTTGAGGAAAAAACTAACTCCAAGACTCTAGTCTCAAATGTTTCATCCTCAGGAGCAGCAAATGTTTCATCCTCGGCATGCGGCCGCGTGTCATCAGAAATGGCTATGCGTGTCAGTGCTGACACACGTGTCATAGGTTTGCCATCACTGTTCTAGTATATTCTTCATTTCAGTCATTTTCATTTCTGACTGATTCTTTTTTATTGTACCTATGTCCTTTTTTTATGCCTACTTTTTAGGGTTCTCACTAAATTCTTTGAGCATTCTTATAACCAGTGTTTTGAATTCTGCATCTGTCAGAATTGCCTCCATTTCATTTTGTTCTTTTTCTGGAATTTTCTCCTGGTCTTTCATTTGAGACCTGTTTCTTTGTCTCATTTTGGCTGCCTCTCTGTGTTTGTTTCTATGTATTAAACATATCTGCTATGTCCCCTAATACTTACAGGATGGCCTTATTATCTTGGTGTGCTATGGGGCCCAGTGGCACAGTCTCCCTGGTCACCTAAGCCAGGTACTCCAGAAGTGTGCTTTGTACGGGTTGTGTGTGCCCTCCTATTGTAGTTGAGCCTTGATTGCTATTGGCATGTCAGTGGGTGTGATTGATCCTCAGGCCTACTAGCTGTAAGAACTGGCCCCAACCATGGAAAACAAGCTACTGTGTGGGGCCTGACCCAAAGGAGCAGGATTAACCTCAGTGGGCTCTGCTACTTGCCAAGACCACCTCTTGGGTGTGCTTCTTATGGAACTAAGTGGATGGTTTTCTTTGGGGTTTGAAATCAGCCATTAGGTATATTGGTTCTGGGGACGCTTGGTAGTGGCTCCAGTATGGATGGAAGTCAGTCATTGCCTGTGATCAGCCCTGGCCACCTTACAGTGGCTACAATGTAACGCAGAGCTGGTAGCTGCATTGCTGAACATGGAGGCATGTCACAGAGGCCACACTGCAAACGACAGCCAGCTGCCACCAGCACCAGGCCTGGCTCCACTTCGTAAAAGGAGCAGGGCCCCCTGAGACCCACCACTGCACACCAACTGCTGTAAGGCTCAGCTATTGAAGGAGCCTCAGGTGGTTCTTGAGTTGTGTGAGGAGGGGTCTCAAGGAGTCCTCAGGGTGGGGTGTGTGGTGTTCACTAGGCTAAGGCAGATTCAGATTTGACCACTGCAGAGAGGGATCACCACAGGAAAGATGGCACCTGCCTGGCAGCTATGTGGAAGGAGGGTTCAACACAACGCAATGGCGGCTGTTCATCCAGCCCTTGCCTTGAAGCCACACAACTTGTCTCTCCCTGTATGTGTCTGGTGACTCCCAAGCCACTGTCCCTCTTCTGGAGCCCAGGGTAAGTGCCTGTGAGGGAGTGAGTCTGTGCATAAGCCCTTCAAGAGGCAGCTTTCCATTTCACCTGGACAGAACCCCCACTGATTTTCACAGCCACAGGTTATGAGGTTCCTCTTTCCAGCTCTGGTGTTTCAGGTGAGGGCACCCAGTGTGAAACTGAGATGCCTCGCTCCTCGGGGGGATCCCTGCAGCTGAGATATCCCTACAGATGCTCAACTGCCACGTGTGGGTGTGAGGCCAACCCATTTCATATCTTCGCCCCTCCAGCCAGTCTTGATGTGGCTTTCTTATGTCCTCAATTGTACGATCTCTATTCATCTAGCCTTCCGATGGATTCCCAGCTTGACTGTTCTATAATTTAGTTGTGATTTTGATGTGCCAGCACAGCATTTACTTATTCTCCCATCTTGACTGGGAGTCTCTCTTATTTTCTTACAGTGAATTATAAACAAATCTGTTTAAATTTTCTTCCAAAGAATCTCACCTGTGAGTTTGTATGTGGATAAGAGTCAATAAGGCTATTATTTATTGAACTTAATAAAGGTGCTAAAATCAGGTGCTACATTTCCAATTTAGTCAAGACACTTTGGCAGTGAGTGACAAAACTCAATTCCTGAAAACTAGGAGAAGGGTGAACTCGTACCGCCAGCAAATGGCAGGGCTGGTCTTGGGAGCTATGCTGGGACCTGTCCTCCACCCAGCCACTCAGCATTGCTGCTCATCTGCCCCATCACTTTGGCTCACGTACTCCTGATGCAGAAAGCCTTCTCCACATGGCAGAGACATGGCTCCCAATTCCCGAGTTTCATACCTGATAGTCTCAGCCACTAGATAGTCTGTTCTTATACTGTCTCTGACCTTGGATGATCTTGGCCTCACCCCTACCTCAAGGCGTGGACTTTGCTTGGTTTAAATCAATTAACTGGTCCTATCTGGCGCCTCCACTCCTTTCCATTCCCTCCACCATGTGACAGGCATTTAAACCAACCAAGGCAAATTGGTTGAGAGATAAGCAGGTGAAAGAAGCTAGAATGATCCATGTAAGTAACAGACACATTAGTATGAATCCATGTTTAACTTAACATAGATAGAGATGGTTCCAAATGGAAATATTTGTAGGTGTACATACAAAGGTTAGTAAAAACATAGCTGTGAGGAATTTTTTTAAATGACTGCTCAATAGCAACAAGCATGCTGAGTGCCCAAATCTTGGTTTCTAATCCTATTTTCCAACACGATGAATCAGGGTTCCTTGAAGAAATGGCTGATTCTATGACTGAGGCAGGAGCATCCTATGGTGCCAGACAGCAGGAAAGTGCTCAAAAAAAAGGAAACAAAAACACATTGTTGGGGGTATGTCATAGATTGACACCAACTAAAAGAGCTAGTAATGGCCAAAACTGAAAACTGTCTATTCAGCAACAGAATAAAGTCATATTAGATTGTATCTCAAAGTATAAAATAAATATAACTAATACTGATACAGTGACTGAAAAAATAAATGAGGGAAAAGAATCAAACCTCCCATGCAGAAGAATTTCAAATAATGTATACAGATCTCCCAGCCTCAAGGAGAGAAAGCCTAACTCCCTACTCCTCACGCGTGAGGCTGCACACAGTGGCTTCCTTCAAAGTGTGTAGCCTGGAGGTGGGGAGTAATCTCACAGCGGAGAATCTGACACCCCCCCCCCCCCCCCCCCCCCCCCCCCGCGAGGTGACTAGGCCAATAATAGCAATCGTAACTCATGCTGACAGCACATGTAGTTGATATGAGGTGATGAAATGGTACTTTACCTCTATGACTTTCCTCCCCCAAATCCATAACCCCAGTATTATCATGAATAAAACAGCAAATACATTCCTCTGGTGGAGTATCCTACAAAATATCTGACAAGTCTCCTCAAAGCTCTCAAGGGCATGTAAAACCAGGAAACTCTGTGAAACGCCCACATTCAAGAGAAGCTACAACTACATGTGATGCGGCATCCTAGTTGGAATCCTGGCACAGAAGAACAGCATTTGGTCAAAACGGAAGAAATCTGAATAAACTAAACATTAGCAATAATGTTTGTATTAGTTAATTAATTATAACAAATGTATTGTATTAGTGAAGGGTTAGCAACAGAGGAGACGCAGTACAAGGCACAGAGAACTCTGTGCTGCTCTCTCAATCTTTCCATAAATCCTAATTGTTCTAAAAATGGAAATCCACTGAAAAGAAAAAACCCCTCTTCTAATGATGTTGTTACTAAAGCTCTCAGTTTTCCTGAACAGGGTGGGCTGTTTTGCACACTATGGAACGCTGTGTGACGTGACAATGTGAGTGCGGCGTCCGCACTGGGCTGGCACACGGCAGATGCTGCAGCTGTTCACTGGCTCATTCAACAAATTATGGATTTGAGAACCTGCTTTGAGATCATCTCTGTTCTAGGTACCAGCAGCACAAGAAGTAAACATGGAGGAGGGGGAAGAAGCAAATAAAATACAACGTTCAATGATAATAAGTGCCTTAAAAATATACTGAACAGGTAAAGGGGTAGAGAATAAAAGGGAAGGTTCTGTTTTTCTAGGACAGCTGGGAATACCCCTCTGAGGAGAAAAGCTGAACACACAAACCTGAAAGAAATGAGGGAGTTAGTGATACAAGGATTTGAGCAAAGAACACTGCAGCACAGGAAACAAATGAAAATGCTGAGGCAGGAATGAGCTCAGTGTACGCGAGGCCCGGGTGGCTGAGCTGGAGTGAATGAAGTAGGGAGGGCTCGGAGACAAGGTCAGAGAACTAGATGGGGTTGAGATCAGGCAACAGCTTGAAGGCCACACTAAGAAGTTAAAGTTTATTCCTAATGTGATAGGAGGTCTGTCACTGTATGTCTTTAATCAAGAAAGTGACTCCATGTGGTGCACACATTTAAGATTATTCCAGCAGAGGCATGGAGAATGGAGGTGGCATGGGGGTGCTACATTGAAAATATGCAAACCAGATGGCAGGCCACATAGATGTCCAGGTGAAATGATGGCAGTTAGGAGACTGGTGGTATCACAAAGTGATAGAAATGGTGAGAATGGTAACATGTTTTGAGATAGAACCAACAGGGCTTACTGACTGAGTACATGCGGAGATTGAGCGGGGGGGGGGGGGGGGGGGCGGATGGCACTTATGGACTAACCAACAAAAATGAATGTGAATAGAATCAACACCCATAAGACATCATATCATAGGACACAATAGCTGATACCCAAGCTCAAGAGATTTTATATATTTTTTTAATTGATTTCAGAGAGGAAGGGAGAAGGAGAGAGAGATTGAAACATCAATGATGAGAGAGAATCATTGATTGGCTCTTCCTGCATGCCCCCTACTGGAGATAGAGACCACAACCTGAGTATGTGCCCTTGACCGGAATCAAACCTGGGACCCTACAGTTAGCAGGTCGACGCTCTATCCACTGAGCCAAACCAGCTAGGGCTCGAGAGATCTTAAATGTGCTCTGGACCTACCAGCTAACTGGGATGGCCACAAACTTAGCATTTTGCTATCTATATATATAAAACCCTAAGCAATCTTTCAACCATTTGACCAGTCGCTATTACACTCAACGACCATCAGTGGGCAGATGCTCAATGCAGGAGGTGCCCCTGGTGGTCAGCGCGCTCCCACAGTGGGAGCGCTGCTCAGCTGACAGCGCCAGACACTGGGCTCACGGCTGGCGAGCACAGCTGCGGTGGCATGAGCCTCTCCTGCCTCCGCAGCAGCACTACCAAGCAGCAGAAGCAGGCACTGCGGGGCCGGGATGAGCAGAAGCGCCCAGCCTGGGCTCAGGCTCCTCCCTGGCCACCTGCCGCTTTCATGCACTACATCCCTTGGCAGATGTTGAACTGCTGATTTTGGCCTGATCCAATCTGGCAGTCCAACATCCCCTGAGGGGTCCTGGATTGCAAGAGGGACAAGGCCAGACTAAGGGACCCCACGGGTGCCTCTAGTCCTATATAATAAAAGCCTAATATGCTAAGTGTCCAGTCACCTGTTCAACCAATCAAAGTGTAATATGCTAATGATATGCTAAGGCTGCTCAACCGCTCGCTATGACATGCACTGACCACCAGGGGGCAGACGCTCTGACCAGCAGGTTATCTTGATGCTGGGATCCAACCAATTGAGACTGGGTGAGACAGGCTGGACACGCCCTGGAGCCCTCCCGCTGTCCCTCCTCAGCTGGCCAATCATGCACTGATGGGGTCCCTCGGCCTGGCCTGCGCCCTCTCGCAATTCAGGACCCCTCAGGGGATTTCAGAGAGCCAGTTTTGGCCTGATCCCGCAGGCCAGGCCGAGGGACCCACTGGTGCACAAATTCGTGCACCGGGCCTCTAGTATAATAAAATCCCTCTTTAGTGAGACCTTTATTCAGGCTATGAACCTCTGAGAAGACTTATCTCAGAGATCAAAAGGAATTGCAGGAAATGGTGCCTCTTCATGAGCAAGGAGGTGTGCTTCCTTTCTCTGGGGCAGAACTGTCTTCTCTCCTCAACTTTCCCCCCAAAAATTCTGGGAGGGCAGCTCCATTGCAGAAGGAGTGCCTGGCTCAGGAGACACTGCAGCAGACGCCTGCTGAAGGCTGTGGAAAAAGCGGCACCCAGCGCCACCGCCGGAGAGGAGCCTAGTCTCCCTGGGAAACAGCGCCACCGCCGGAGAGGTGCCTGGTCTCCCTCGGAAACCAAGTTCTAAAAGAAAACAGCACTATCCAGGCCAACACAGAAGAAAAACAATGAGGTCAAATAATCAACGAGTCCTGGGCTAGAGGCGACAACCGAGAAACAGTGATTTTGCAAGAGATGCACAAAGGGCTGAACAACAGTCTGTTGGTATTTTGCAGTTAAACTTGATGATCTCGTCACAGAATCACCAAATATCAGAGCTGAGAGAGATTTTAGAAAACTCTGGATCAATTTGCTCATCTGACAGATGAGGAAATGAAGATGAAATGCCGGGGCCCCGGTGCCAGCTGTTTCGACATGGCAGGGCGGCAGGTGGGTTCACTCCCTTCCCCACACATAGGCTCAAAGGAGAGTTTCCAGAAGCTGGAGAGACAGGCTTCTAAAGTCTACAGTTCATTCCCAAGTTAAAGTCCCCATTTAACATTCCCTCCGTGAACAACAAATCGCCTCCCTTGATAAGCTTGTCCTCTTCCTTTCGGTTAAAGGGCGGCGCCAGGACACTTCCCGATCGGACATGGCTGCCAGGGAGCTCAGAACTCCACTGAACACTTAGCCCTCGTAACAATAACGGCCTCCGTTTTTGACAAACATACTTATTTCCCCTCCTCTTTTTTTTTTTTAATATATTTTATTGATTTTCTTTTTACAGAGAGGAAGGGAGAGGGAAAGAGAGCTAGAGACATCGATGAGAGAGAAACATCGATCAGCTGCCTCCTGCACACCTCCTACTGGGGATATGCCCACAGCCAAGGTACATGCCCTTGACCGGAATCGAACCCAGGACCCCTCAGTCCGCAGGCCGACGCTCCATCCACTGAGCCAAACCGGTTTCGGCTTTCCCCTCCTCTTTATGTCTTTTCATTATTTTATAACTATTCAATGGCTTTATTGTATATGCGTTTTTTATTGTAAGTCACCTCAAATTCTGTTTGGAAGACAGCCAGGTGTAAATCATCAATAAACCAAAACAGAAAGATTTCACTTCTCTTGTGCACTGCAACTGCGGCCAGCTGTGGTGTCTGTTCAGATCCCACCCTTGACCTGCAACTCAGACCTCACCTCCTGGCGTTATATTTACAGAGCAGAAAGGCCACCACAGGGCGGACTGCACACACATGACTAATTACAAAATGGCAGGGTCTGCCTGCTAACCAGACAAGGCCCTGGAAACTTCTCTGGAATTAAAACAAGATGTGGAGGGAGATGTGCTTCCTGCGCCGACGTGGCAGGCCTTCACCAACAGCCGAGCCCGGGGCAGCCGCCACTGGCCGCTCAGCAGGTGGTGAACCGTTTCCCCACCAACTCCAGATTTCCGCTGGCTACTGCCCCAGGCCTGAGAAGCGAGGTCCCGTAGCCTTCATCTCTTCAGGATTCTAGCCATGTAAAGAGATTAAAGCACTCGTTTTTCTGAAAACATGAGGCTTTTTTTCCACCCTAAAATAAAATTCCCCCTAAACCACAAAAATTTAACCCAGGCAGGATTAGAAATGCAATGAAGGAGTCTATACCGAGATCCTTCCTCCTGCTCCCTCCCGGCTGCAGTCCTCCGGCCCCATCGCTGTCGAGGAAGCGAAGGAAACATTAATAAGTCCCAGAAAATGTCAACTTCTCCAGAGGGCTCGAGACTTTCATGTTTATGCATTTGAGCTTGAGACTTCCTGTGGCTCTTTTATTTTTCACTCTTCCCTGAGTTGTACAATTTTGTTCTTTATTCCTATGGTGTTGGCCACAATTTTCATGATAGTCTAAGAGATAGGTTTAAAAAGATGGGTTCAGAGGTCCTCTCGCCTATGGAAATACTAGTAGTCCTTCCCTAGAACATCCATCTAGATTCTGTTCATTGATCTCTTCCTAGCCAGAGCCAATTTGTTCAGATAGACAAAAATGCTGCCCCGACACCTTAAAGAATGAGACAGTTACAAAAACGCAAGTTTCTCTGGAAACATCTCAGGGAAATTATGAATTGCAGACAAGACTAGTGTATAACATCAGCCTAACATGGCAGAGCTCACCTGGGCCCAGGCTGCCGCTGGACCTTTATCCTGATCTATCGCATAATATCTATGAACTCTGGACCAAACGCCAAACTCTGCATTACTTTCCTCATCCGAAACGGCAGTGATGCCAACGTGTGCTGCCCAGAGCAGGCTCGCACACTCTGGGTGCATCAGAAACAATGGAGGGCTTTTCAGAACACAGATCACGGACCTCACCCCACGGCTTCTAACGCAGTGGGTCTGTGCAGGTGGCTGAGAATCTGAATTTCTACAAAGGCCTCACGTGACACTGGTGCTGCTGGTTAAAGGCCATACTCTGAGAACCACTATCTCAGGGTTATGGGAGAGGTGACATAGTCAATATACATAAACTCAGTGTCAGCAATGGCTGTTTTTATGACTGTTGAGCACTGTGCCTGGTTAGCTATGTTAAATGGTGTCAGTTATTATCTTACAAGTTGCCCATCAATTTACAAATTATAGTAAACTTGTAGTTGAACTGTGATATAATCTATAATAATAAAAGTGTAACATGCTAATTATACCGCACACCCTTTCAGATGATCTTCTGGACCAAGCCAAGGTGACTGGGCCAAGACAGAGGTGGCAGAACCCCTGCTCCCCTACCTCCCCCCTCCCTCACCGCAGCGGGCGGGGCCGAGCCCCTCGCACAAATTTCCACATTGGGCCTCAAGTCTATTGTAAGAAACCTCGGTAGGACAATAGTTAAGCTCCTGATAGAAATACCCTTATTATAAAAAGCATATACACTCACGAGGGGTTGTAAGTGGTTTTAAATACTTAAAAGCAATTCTGTAGATCACTGGGCCCCCCCACAAAAGATATTTTGTCAGAAACCATCTGTACATTTACTGAGACAGAAGAGAAGCGGACACAGCTACTTCTTGGGGTTTCATTTTTCTCTTAGTTATGGTACAAGTGCCAAAAGTCATTTAGTCATCATGATCAAAAAGAATCCAGCTCGCTTCCAGTAATTAAGGAGCCGGCAAATGTGGGCCTTGCAAAGGCCATTAGAACCGTCCAGGGGCCCTAAGGGGCCTGGGACACGCAAGGGCTGCGAGACAAGAGGTCCTCAGGAAGCTCTCCACGACAAAGGAAATAAACGCAGCCCTAACCTGCGGGCGGCCAGCAGCCCTGAAAACACAGGCAAGCGCTCTGAGGAAGAGCTGTGGGTGTCCGCTTTGCGCAGAGGATAGGAGATCAAACCTGACGTGGAAGCGCGAGAGGTTTCCTCGGTAAGGCTCGGGCTTGAGTCTGAACTAGACCGAGGGGCAGGGAAGCCCGCGTCCTCTCTGCCACGCACCACTCCTCCCAAGGAGAAAACGTTTCTATAAACTCAGGTCCAGTGCCTCTGCCTTCTAGGAACAGTGATTGGAGATTCACAGCCAGCCAGTCTTGGTGAATATGGAACTTGTACAATTCAACCAGATGTACACGTTTGTTAAAGTCTCCAAGAAACATGAGAATTAGAACATCCTAGCGTCGTGAAGCTCTTGAAAATTTAAACAAAGGGCACATGTTTACCAGAATGCGAGATGAAGCCTAGCTTTGACAGGTCACGGGTGTGCTGCAGAAACCTTTTCCTGGCACCTTGTGGAAAACGTACGTGATTCTCTCCTGAGCCCTCAGGCGGACTCCGCGGGGAGGGCTCTTCAGCGCCCGCAGGTTCGGGCCCAGCAGGGCAGCTCGGCGTGCGCTCTGCCCTCGCCCGGCCCTCCAGCCACAGCCGCCCGGGCCCGGGCGCGGAGGGAGCGCACGGCCGCGCGCCGGCCTCGGAGCTGCCACGACTCACCTCGCCAACTTCTCCGGGCTCGGCGCGCCCCGGCGGCGGCCGGCTCGGGGGCGCGGACGCGGGGGCCGGTGCCTCTGGGCGCCTGGGCCCGCCCCGGTGGGGGCGCCCCGGCCCGCGGGGCGCGCGGGGGCCGGCGTGGGAGGGCGCTGCGGGGCGGACGCGGGGCGCGCAGGCGGCGGGGGCGCAGGGCCGGGGCGCAGGGCCAGCAGCGCGAGCAGCAGCGCCGACAGCGCGAGCAGCAGCAGCGCGGCCGCCCGGCAGCGGAGCCTCATGGCGCGGGCGGCCCCTCTGAGCGTGGGCGCCCGGGGCGGCGGCGGGACGGCGGCGGCGGGACGGGCAGCGGCGGGACGGCAGCGGCGGGACGGCAGCGGCGGGACGGGCAGCGGCGGGACGGCAGCGGCGGGACGGGCAGCTGGCGCCTCCCCCACCGTCCGCGGGGACTGGGGGCGCGGGCCGGCGGGGAGGAGGCTGCGGGCGCCGCGGCCGAAGGAGGAGCCCCCACGCCTACCGTACTGTGTGGAATAGCTGCCCGCCGCGCCGGGCGCAGGTAGCGCAGCCTCGGAGCCTCCTCTTACTCGCCCACTAGGTCAGGCGCCATCATCCGGCCGTTCACTCACCCCGCTCACCCCGCGCCGCCGCCCCCTGTACTTACTGGTTCGCTCACTCATCCTCTCACCCTCTCACCGCCACGCGCTCTTCCATCTGACTCTACTTGTTCCAGGCATTTCCCCTGTAATTTAGTTCTGTCCGGCTGTCCAAGCGCTAACGTACCGTACTCTCCAAACATCCACCAGGCAGGCCTGACACTGATGGATAGCTGTTGGATAAAATAAATTCAGGTCCATGTAATCTAAAGAATTTACAGAATTAATTCCAGAGTCTAGGTTTGAAATCTGACTCTGCTGCTTACTTGGTGATGCTGAGCAAGTTGCACGGTTTTCCTGGTTTCAATCTCCCAGCATGCAAGTGGGGGTGCTGGAGCTGCTCTCCATGGAGTGCTGTGTAGAGTTACATTAAATAATGCCTCAAAGAAACCAGACAGCGCCAGGCTACCAGTGCCCAATAAAAGCTCTGTGGTAATTAGCACAACATAATGTAGCTTGTTCATCCTATATAATAAAAGACTAATATGCAAATCGACCAAATGGTGGAACAACCGGTCTGCACCAGGGCGCAGACGCTCAATGCTGGAGCTGCCCCGTTGTGGTCAGTGTGCACCAAGGTGGCCAGAGAGGGCCTAAGCCAGTTGTCGGCAAACTCATTAGTCAACAGAGCCAAATATCAACAGTACAACAATTGAAATTTCTTTTGAGAGCCAAATTTTTTAAACTTAAACTTCTTCTAACGCCACTTCTTCAAAATAGACTCACCCAGGCCGTGGTATTTTTTGGAAGAGCCACACTCAAGGGGCCAAAGAGCCGCATGTGGCTCGCGAGCCGCAGTTTGACAACCACGGGCCTAAGCCGTCAGTCAGACATCCCCAGAGGGCACCTGGACTGCGAGAGGGCTCAGGCCAGGCTGAGGGACCCCCTGAGTGCTCAAATTTCATGCACCAGGCCTCTAGTATAAACATAAATGCCAATGTTAGTTTTTTCTGATATAGAGTTGAGACAGAGTAATAACTTCACAACCAAGTGGAGGAAGGATTCTTCCAAAACTTTAATAGCCGCAATCACCAGATCAAGATTTCAGAATTCCTCAGCTAATGATGTAGGACATCCCCAGTCACAAACCTGAAGCCTTAAGATACTCATCTTATTACTCATCATGAATCAGAAGCCATCATTCTACTGATTCTCTTTGTAGCATGGCAACAGAACAAGAACACTTGTAATATCAATATCTCTGAGTTTCTACAAGATTCCATGTTGCCTTGTAAATCACCTAAAATGCAATTAAATTCTGAATTATTCTCATATTAGCATTACTTTTTAGTTCTTTGAGAACAAATTGTATTTATGAATACACTGTTATGAAATTATTTTATTTTATTTTTGCTGGAAATAAGTACATGTCTCTTCTAGATATATGTCCAAGAGTAGAATTTCTGGGTCCTATAATCAGCATAAGTTCAGTTTTAGATGCTGCCAGTGTTTGAAATGGTGGTGCCCGTGTACACGCTTACACAGCAGCTAAGCACACCAGTTTACTCTACATCTTTAGTGATACTTCATCTTGTGTTCATTTTAGCCATTCTCCTGCGTGTGGGAGCATCTTGTTATGGTTTTAATTCCCATTTTCCTTGAGCACCTTTTATATATTTATTTACCATATAGCTATCTTTTTTTTGTGAAGTGCCTCTTCATGTCTTTTGCCCATTTGGGAAATAGGTTATCCTTTTCTTATTGATCTATGGGAATTGTTAACATTATGAGTGAGCAGCTCCTTTAATGATATTTTTTGATGAACAAAAACATAAAGTCCTTAATTTAATAAAGACCAACTTATCAATCTTTTATGGTTGGTATACTTTGTGTTTTGTTTAAAAAACCTGGCCCTGGCAGGTGTGGCTCAGTGGATAGAGCGTCAGCCTGCGGACTGAAGGTCCCTGATTTGATTCCAGTCAAGGGCATGTACCTCGGTTGCAGGCTCCTCCCCGGCCCGGACCCTGGTCGAGGCTCCTGCAAGAGGCAACCAGTCGATGTGTTTCTGTCACTTAGATGTTTCTCTCTGTCTTTCCCTCTCTCTTCCAAACTCTCTAAGTCTTTTCTCAATAAAAAAATATCCTTGGGTGAGAATTAAAAAATAAATAAACAAACAAACAAATAAATGAATGAATGAATAGAACAAGGGGCTAGTGGCTGTTGTATTAGCTAGCACACTATCTGGTTTTAGTTCTTACATGTATACCTACCGCCCATCACAGATCATTTTCATGTGTGAGGATAAAGTGAAGGTCAGGGTTTATAAGGTTCTATGTGGATTGTTAATTGACCCATTTGTTGAGAAAATTAACTCTCCCGCCCTCCTCCCCCCCACCCCCCCAGTGAGCTGGTGGTGCCTGTGCCATAAGTCGCTGTCCGTTCTGTAACAATAAAAATGACGTGGAGGGGTCCATTCGTAGACTGGACATGGTGGAAGAAAGAATCGTGAGCTCGAGAACACGTTCATAGAAACTTCCAAAACTGAAAAAGAGAAAAGCAACAATAACCAGAATATCCAAGAAACATGGAGCAATTAGAAAAGATATAACATACATGCACTGGGAATACCAGAAGGAGAAAAAAAGAGAGAGGAAAAAAAATACTAGAAGAAATATTTGAGACAATAATGACTGAGAATTTTCCAAATTAATGTCATAAACAAAACCATGGACCCAGCTCAGAGAACACCAAGCAGGATAAATGTAAAAACAAACAAAAGAAACTATGCCTAGATATATCATATCAAACTACAGAAAATCAAAGATAAAGAAAAAACATTGAAAGCCTCCAGACAAAATGGCAGAATAGGTTAACACTGAGCTCACCTCCTTCGATGGCCACATCCAAATTACAACTAAGTTATAGAACACCCATAAGGAAAAGAAACACAAACATACATGTGTGTCCATGCTGCTAGGGGAGAGGAGGCGGAGGAGGAGGAGGAGGAGGCGGAGGAGGAGGAGGAGGTGGAGGAGGCGGAGGAGGAGGAGGAGGAGGAGGCGGAGAAGGGGGAGGAGGAGGAGGGGAGGAGGAGGCGGAGGAGGAGGAGGCGGAGGAGGAGGGAGGCGGAGGAGGAGGAGGAGGAGGAGGAGGCGTAGGAGGAGGAGGAGGAGGAGGAGGAGGAGGTAGCGGAGGAGGAGGAGGAGGTGGAGGAGGAGGAGGAGAGGAGGAGGAGGAGGAGGAGGAGGAGGAGGAGGAGGAGGAGGAGGAGGAGGAGGAGAGGAGGCGGAGGAGGAGGAGGAGGAGAAGGTGGAGGTAGAGGAGGAGGAGGAAGAGGAGGAGGAGGAGGAGAAGGAGGAGGAGGAGGGAGGAGGAGGAGGAGGCGGAGGAGGAGGAGGAGGAGGCGGAGAGGGGGAGGAGGAGGCGGGAGGGAGGCGGCGGGCGGAGGAGGCGGAGGCGGAGGAGGGGAGGAGGAGGAGGAGGAGGCGGAGACGGAGGTGGAGGAGGAGGAGGAGAAGGTGAAGGTAGAGGAGGAGGAGGAAGAGGCGGAGGAGGAGAAGGCGGAGGCGGAGGAGGCGGAGGCGGAGGAGGCGGAGGAGGAGGAGGCAGAGACGGAGGCGGAGGAGGAGGAGGAGAAGGTGAAGGTAGAGGAGGAGGAGGAAGAGGCGGAGGAGGAGAAGGAGGAGGAGGAGGAGGTGGAGGCGGAGGAGGAGGAGGAGGAGGCAGAGAAGGGGGAGGAGGAGGTGGAGGAGGAGAAGGCGGAGGCGGAGGAGGCGGAGGAGGAGGAGGAGGTGGAGGAGGAGGAGGCGGAGGAGGAGAAGGAGGAGGCGGAGAAGGAGGAGGAGGAGGAGGAAGAGGAGGAGCAGGAGGTGGAGGCAGAGGAGGAAGAGGAGGAGGAGGAAGAGGCGGAGGCGGAGGAGGAGGAGGAGGCGGAGGAGGAGGAGGTGGAGGAGGAGGAGGCACCATGAGAAGACTGGTAGGAGGGTGGAGACATGAACTGGCAACACCCACACCCACATGTGGCAATTAAGAACCTGGAGGGATATCTGACTATGAAGGTCCCCCTGAGGAGCGAGTGGACCCAGTCCCACACCAGGTTCCCAGCCTGGGCACCGCTGCCAGGAGGAGGTGTCTGCATAACTTCTGGCTGTGAAAACCAGGGGGCCTTGCAATGTGTGAGATGGAGGGCTGCTGGAGTCCCAGGCATTCCTCCTTAGGGGTCCGAGCTTGGACTTGTTCGCTCACAATCTATTTGCTCTAAGTTTGCAGGGACGGCAGCTTGAAAAGCATCAGAGACTTACTAGCACAGGAGGAATTGAGCTGACTGACTTCAGGCTGAGGGCAGGAGGGGTGATGAGGGTGAGGTCAGCTCTCTCCAGGGACAGAAGTGCTGGCAAGTGTCATGTGTGTTTTTTGAGCCCCCTCCCACAGCCTAGTCAGCAGGCACAGGTAGGTGCCAAATCTTCCATCAGATGCCATGCACTTTCCCCATTGCTTAGGTTTATCCATCTCACACTCGGCCTGGAGATTCTCTGAGGCCTCACCCCACTCCATTTGCATGCCTGGTCCCTGCACTTCCAGCAGCTTTTCCACAGAAGTAGCCTTCTTAGACTCATGCTACAGTATTTCCCCACTCTCCAAAGGCCCACAAACCTGAAAGCAGCAGCAGCTGGCCTCAGTGTGCCCTGTCCCTCTTGCTAAGTGGCCCCAAGCCCGGCATCCACTGTAGACAGTATTGGCTTGGAACATAGCTTCAACTAAGCAGCCACAGCTCAGCACAAGTGGTAGCTGGTCTCAGCACACATCATAGCGCCCACCAAAGGACCCCAAATGTGGCGCTAGTGGCACCGGCCTCAGTTCACAGCATCCCCTCTCCCAGGCACCTCCCACCCAGGGGCAGGCTTCAGACCAACAAGAGCCCCACTCAACCGGCTTCACAAGTGACACACCCCATGGGTGGACACAGCTGGCACCAGAGCTCCTGCTAAGTGACTCTTACACTGTGGGGTCAGCAATTACACAGCAACCCATCCACCATAGTCATGGCCAGCTCTCAGCCAGTGAGCCTGAGGTCAACACACCCCACTGAGGTGCTGACAGCAGTCAAGGCTCAACTACAATAAGAGGTACACCCAGCACACACAAGGGACATCCTTAGCACTCGGATCTGGTGAAAAGGGAGACTGTCCTACTGGGCCCCACAGGGTACATTCTATCAAGACTGGAAGACATAGCAGACCTACTGAGTGCATAGAAGCAAACACAAGGAGTCAGGCAAGGTGAGGAGAAAAGAAACACGTCCCAAAGAAAGAACAGGAAAAGAACGAGAGGAAATGGAGTCAGGCACCTTACTGGATATAGAGGTCAAAACACTGGTCATAGGGATCCTCAATTACCGTATTTTCCAGCGTATAAGACGACTGGGCATATAGAAGATTTTCCTGGGTTAAAAAGTCGTCTTATACGCCGGAAAATGCGGTAATTTAGAGGAAGACTATGCGCTCAGTGAAAACTTCAACAAAGTGATAGGAACCATGAAAAAGAACCAATCAGAAATAAAGAATACAAACTGAAATGAAGACTACATTAGAGTATCAACAGCATATTATATGAAAAAGAGGACTGAGTCAGCAATCTGAAATACAAGACAGCAGAAAACACCTAATCAAAACAGCAAAAAGAAAAAAGAATGAAGGAATTAGGATTGTTTAAGAGACCTCTGGGGCCTAGCCAGTTTGGCTCAGTGGATAGAGCGTCAACCTGAAGGCTGAAGGGTCCTGGGTTCAATTCTGGGGAAGGGCACATGCCCAGGTTGCAGGCTCAATCCCTAGTAGGGGGTGTGCAGGAGGCAGCCTATCAATGATTCTCTCTCATCATTGATGTTTCTATCTCTCCCTTTCCCTTCCTCTTTCTGAAATCAATAAAATATTTTTTTTTTGGAAAAAAAAGAAGAGTAAGAGACCTCTGGGACAACATCAAACATATCAACATCCACATCATAAGAGAACCAGAAGGTCTAAAGAGAGAGCAAAGAATTGGAAAACTTTTTAAATAATGACAGAAAACTTCCTTAACCTGGTGAAAGAGATAGACATATAAGACCAGGAAGGGCAGAGTCCCAAGCAAGATGAACCCAAAGAGCCCCATGCCAAAACACATCACAATTAAAATGCCAAATGTTAAAGATACATACATAAACTTAAAAATAGAAAGAGAAAGCCTGGCTGTCATGGCTCAGTGGTTGAACATTGACCTATGAACTAGAAAGTCACAATTTGATTCCCCGTCGGGGTGCATGCCCAGGTTGCGGGCTCAGTTCATGCGGGGTGTGCAGGAAGTGGCCAACCCATGATTCTCTCTCATCATTGATGTTTTATCTCTCTCTCTCCCTCTCTGTTGCTCTCTGAAATCAATAAAAATATATTTAAAAAAAATAGAAAGTGAAAAGCAGTTAGTTACCGACAAAAAGTTCCCATAAGAGGGTTAGCTGATTTCTCAAGAGAAACTTTTCAGGTGCGAAGAGATTAACATGAAATATTCAAAATGATGAAAAGCAAGGGCCTACAACCAAGATTGTTCACTCAGCAAGGCTATCATTTAGAATCAAAGGGAAAATAAAGAGTTTCCCAGAAAAGGAAATGCTAAAGGAGTTTATCATCACTCTACCAGTATTACAAGAAATGCTAAAGGGACTTATTTAAGTAGAAAAGAAAAGATTTTAAAAATTAGTAAGAAAATATAGGAAAGAAAAAAATGCTCATTAACAAAGACAAACACTTAACTAAAAGCAGTGGTCAACCAACTACAAAGGTTAAAAGGCAAAAGTAGAAAGCTCATGTGAAATTAAAATAATAAATCAAGGGATAGACACACACACTGACAAAAGAAGTGAGAAAGAAGGCCAAAAAGATAAACGTGGAGGGAATAAGCTAATAATGTACTAACTTTAGATGGTGTTAAAACATAAGCCACCATCAACTTAAAATATATTGCTATAAACATAGCTTGGTATACAGAAAGTACATGGTAACCACAAACCAAAAATCTACCATAGATATACAAGAAATAAAGAGAAAGGAATCCAAACACAGCACGTATTCACAGATGACATGATATTGTACATAGAAAACCCCAATGACTCCATAAAAAAACTACTAGACTTAATAAATGAATTTGGCAATGTAGCTGGTTACAACATTAACACCCAGAAATCTATGGCTTTTTTATAAACCAACTAGAGGCCTGGTGCATGAAATTCGTGCACTCGATGGGGGGTGTCCCTCAGCCTGGCCTGCACCCTCTTGCAGTCCGGGAGCCCTCAGTGGATGTCTGACTGATGTCTTAAGCCCGTTAAATTCATGGTCCAGTTTCTTAACAAGGGTGATTGCTTCTCATGCGCTGCTGGATGGCCATAAGCACAGGTAGTTCCATTTCCCCTTGGATGGGGTACTGATCCCGCGGAATGTATTGCATGCTGGCCCTGTACCAAGACAAGGTTGCATGGGGAAATGAGACCTGTAGGAGTCTGTCCTTGCTCTTCCCCACTCTGTGAAGATGAGACCCTCGGGCAATCCCTTCTTTCTCTATAGGGAATGTGGACTATTCCTCTTGCCTCTCTAGGCAAGGCAGAATTCACTAGACCCATTGGGAGAGCTGACCAGTTGCACCAATGTCTTAAATATCATGAATGGGTCAAACCTTGGCAATTACTCGGCTCTCTGCATACTCCAGGCTGATGTCTGGTGGTATTGTGGGGAAAGAAACCTCCATAACTCATTACCATCCAACTGGACTGGGACCTGTGTCCTAGTTCAATTGGCCATTCCATTCACCCTGGCATTCCACCGAGAATCCAGACAGAATTGTCATGAAGCATGAAGAGCAGTGGCAAGATCTTTTGCCTCCAATATTACACTGATTCAATAGGAGTCCTGGGGCAGGGGGTCCCTAATGAATTTAAGATCTGGAACCAGATAGCCACTGGTTTGAGTCTATACTTTTCTGGTGGTCCACTATCAATAAAAATGTGGACTGGGTTAACTACGTCTATTATAATCAGCAGAGGTTTATCACCTACACCCGGGATGCTCTTCAGGTGTAGCTATTCAGTTGGATGCCACTAGCCGGATGGCTTGGGAAAACAAGATAGCGCTAGGCACGATACTGGCAGAGAAAGGGGGGTCGTGTTATGTTGGGAGGAAAATGTTGTACCTTGATTCCCAGTAACACAGCTCCCCATGGCATCATCACAAAGGCCCTCCGGGGACCAATGACTTTGGCTAATGAACTGGCAGAAAATACCAGCATCGATGAACCCTTCACAGGATGGTTGGACGGATGCTTTAGAAAATGGAAAGTCTCAATAACCTCAATTCTTACATCTCTCATCATTGTAGCAGGAGTCCTGACAGTGGTAGGTGCTGTATTTTCCCCTGTGTAAGAGGGTTAGCACAGGGACTAATTGAGGCAGCTATTAACAAGCAGATGCCCAAGAACTATCAGCAAAATAATTTGCTATTATTAGAAACCAAATTAGACTCACTCTCCTATGATGAGGAAAGTCAACAGGTTCTAGAGCAATTTGAAAAATGAAAAATACAAGAGTGAGAATAAGACCAATAAAAGTAAAAAGAAAAGAGGAGGAATTTGTTAGAAATAGAGCCACAGGTGGTCCATCTTCAAGGCGAGGCATTTAACCCAGAATGACAAATGGCTGCCTGGCGGCCTGCGGACAGGACAAAGCTCACGCACCTAGAGAGCCCCAGGCAAACAGGATGCTAGAAAGAGCCCACCAGCAGGGGAGGATGGATCTGGATGACATGAGGAAGTGGGTAAAGACTGTATACTGTCAGAAGGCACACACCCCAGGAACGCCTCCCGCCGCAGAGACAAAAGGGGTGGAGACACCCAAAAAGCCCACAGCCCACTTTTTAAATAGCCCAATAGGAAACTGAGGTGACATCTGGGAAGAGTGCACACCCCATAGTGCTCAGCCAATGAGGAACCGGGGGAGGGACTCACACACTAGGGATAAATTGCTGTTGTAACTGCCCCAGGTGTGCCTGCCCACCAGACACCTGATCTTGCAAGACGGCCATTAAACGTTTCACTCTTACTGCACTTCCTGTCTCTGAGTCACTATCTGAGTGTGGACAGGTGAGCACATTTCTGACACAATTCAACTGTGCTCTTTATGAACCAATTCTAAAAATTTCCTCTAGAGGTACACACACACACACACACACACACACACACACACACACACACACACCTACCTGATAGTTTTGTTGCTTAAATATTTCAGCCTTGAAATGGGTACAATAAGGCAAAATCCCTTTCATTCATAATAGTTGGAATAAGTTAACCTGTTCAGATGTCTAAAACTTGAAGATTCTTTCCCATTTTTTTCCTTTGTTTTGTTTAGTCTTAGGCAGCTATGGGCTGTGTTTACATTTCTGATTATCTGTTAGAAAGGCCTTGGAAAGTTATTGAGGAGGCTTTAAACTCCTATTTGACTGAAAAATCAGCTTACAGTTTTTCGAAATTCCTGATCAGAGTTATTAAATTTTTTTAAATATCTTGTCAGGTTTCAGGTAGGACAAACATTAAAAAATGTTCAAGTGCCTACTCAGATGGCCAGTTTCTTTCTGAATTCTTTTACAGAAATTATTATCTTTTAGAAACTTCTGCTTATCAATCAAAGAATAGATTTCATTGTTCCCAAGAGCAGATGTCCTCAAACTTTTTAAACAGGGGGCCAGTTCACTGTCCCTCAGACAGTTGGAGGGCCGGACTATAGTTTAAAAAAAACAAACTATGAACAAATTCCTGTGCACACTGCACATATCTTATTTTGAAGTAAAAAAAACAAAACGGCAAAAACACCCGGCGGGCCGGATAAATGTCCTCAGCGGGCCGCATGTGGCCCGTGGGCCGTAGTTTGAGGACACCTGCCCAAGAGGATTGGATCGAGCTGAATAGGGAACGCCTCAGTAAGCCAAATGTGGAATCTTTATTATGCCGGCGGACTCAGAGAAATATTGCTTCTGGAGTCTGAGCCAAAACAACAGGAGGCAGTTTTTTTGTTGTACTTTCCTAGGTTCTTTGTCTCCCAAATAAGGGGTTTCCAGGCCTTTGCAGGCTTTACGAAAAAAGTCTCATGTGCTGGGATGGGGCAGTGCGCTTAGCAGCTATCTGGCAGGAAACGTGTGGCCTTGAGCACAATAAGATTCAGATAACTAGGAGGCACCTGGCATGGGAGGAACGAGCAAGTGTACTTACAGAAGCCAGAGGTAGAAGAATTAATTAACAGAAAAGGGAACATCTGTATTCAGTGGAAAACTTCTAAACAGCAATTGTAACAAGCTGGGGTGCCTATGGTTCACCCTCATGAAATCTTTTTCTATGACAAACAGCATAGCAGGCAGAGGCAAGGGAAAAACAAAAGGCCCTTCATTTTTTCCCTATTGTTTCTCCTTCCAAATATGTGATTGTACTAACTCTTTCCACATGAAAGAATTCTCCTCATTTAAAGAAAAAGAAAGTTAACAAACAAACAAAAACAAAAAAAGAAAGAAAGAAAGAAAAGAGCTCTCAACCGAATGAGAACTCCTCCATCGGGGAGACCCCTGTGAGCTACTTACCCGCAGGACACTGCTTACAATGGTAAGAGCTCTGAAATGTCCCTCCAGAGAGGAAAGATCTGGCACAAGGACATTCACCCCAGGACAAATCACCCAACACCCTGAGGGAAAACGCCTCCTGGTCTCAAGTAAAGGTATTTGACCTCAACAGAGAAGGCGGCGCTTCCACACTTCAGAGGGCTTCTTCAGCTCAGGAGAAAGTGGTCCATGGAAGCCAGGAGCACAAAAGAGGTGCTGCTGGTACCACACCTGGTTCCAGGGGATGCTAGTCCATGAAGGTGAAACCATTTCAGATCCCACTTCTAAAATCAGATACGTTAACCTAAAAATCAAAGCCCAGACTGAAAGGAAATAACCATTTATTTGAGATTTTAAAAATAGCTATTTGGGAAGCACAATTCAGGCAGAAACCCAAATAGTGCTCCAATTGGGAGACAGAGGCAAGGGGTGTCTATGAGCAAGGGAAGGGGACAATTACATCAGCAGAAGGAAAGCACTGCTTTGGTGCAGAAAACGTAGTGACACTAATTCTAAAGAATGTGTGTTTTTTTGAATCCTCACCCGAGGATATTTTTCCGCTGATTTTTTAGAGACAGTGGAAGGTAGGGAGAGGAGGGGGAGAGAGAGAGAAACATCCATGTGAGAGAGACACATTGATTGGTTGCCTCCCGCTCGGCCCCAACTGGGCTGGGAATCAAACCCACGACCCTTTGGCTGGTGGGCCGATGTTCTAACCATTGAGAAAAACTGGCCAGGGCAAGAATGTTTTTAATTTTTAGTTTGATAGTCACCAGTTGGTGGCCATAATATGTGCTTTCTTGTTATCCTTGTAAACAGTTCTTTGGGAAAGAATCTTGATTTAGACCCAGCTCAAAGGTTATTTTGCCCTGTTTCAATATTGCAAATAGTTGAGGCATAAGACATGCAATGCAGTTCCCCTGGGATCATAGCTCTGATTCCATTTTAAAGTGACACTGTTTACATTTTTTTTACAGAACTTATAACTTGTATAATTGACCACTAATTGTAAATACAAAACTAAAGTGAACTATAGCTTGCAATAAAACACCACCAACAAAAACCTCTTTACATATAGTTGCAGCTATCAGTATTTTGTGATACAGCAGATGCAATACTGAATATATTTCTTATAAATTAACAACAGCAATGAACTATACAGTCTGTTTATCTGTGTTCAATCCTGTGTGTGTGTGTGTGTGTGTGTGTGTGTGTGTGTGTGTGTGTGTGTGGTTTCCAAGCCCACAATAAAATATCTGGAAAGTTCATAGCTCTTTGTAAAGTGCTCTCAATTTAGAGTTTCCATGTGGATAGCATAGTTTCAGCATCAGCTAATGTTCTTGCATTAATAATTTAAAACATTAATGCTTGTGACCTACAGGAACAACTGCCCTTGGTAATTACTTATAAAGATTCTTTCTAGGGAAGCTCATTTGGAATGATCCAGGCACAGGCCTATCTCAAGGAACCCTTTGAGGGCTTTGCTAATTCCAAGTTTGTAACTATTGGTTGCAATATTGAGCGCCTATTATCTGTAAAGCTCAGTATGGCCTAAAGCAGGGAAGCTTGGGCTCATAACGTGAAACAAGTTGGGTAGGTGGCGATATTAGAGGGAGTCAGTTCAGTAGAATTTTAGAGACTGGGCCCAGAAATCAGAATCACTGGGTTTCAATTCCCCTTTCACCACCCACTAGCTGTGCAATCCTTTGCAAATCCGGGGACATACAATGCCTATTTTATAGACCTGTCAGGAGGGGGAAATAAGATCGTATAAAGGACTATGTACAGTGCTGGCACATATTACTTGGTAAGTATTCAATTAAGCTCTGTGCTACACATGACCTCTTATTTTGTCTCAAAACTTCCAGATTTAAGCAGAGTGTTTTTTTTATTTTATTTGTTCCTGTTAATGTATTTTTTCTGAATCCTAGTTAGTTTCCACTCATAAAAAATTGGAGGTTGACAAAGCTTTTGAGGTTATTTGGTCCACTGTCTGAGGACAGGACTTTCCCCCCTCCTTCACTTATACTTAAAACCAGTGATACCGAATTTTTGCTGGAACCCAGATTCTTTGTCCGCTAGAATTGAAGAAAGAATCCACGGACAGAAAGTGGTATAGCAAAGGTGGAGATTTATAAAAGAATGAGTACAGACTCCCACGTGGGGAGAGGGAAGAGTCCCACAGAATGGACTCCCATGTGGGGCGGGGAAAAGGGTCCCACTGATTCCTCTTCCCAAAGCCTTATAAAGGCTGCAGATCCAGCCTTGATATCCCCTCTGATTGGACACTATTCCCTTAGACTGGTTACTATAGCAACTCCTGGGCTCAAAGATCAAACCTCACGTGGCACATGTAATATTCCCGTCCCCCTCCTCATTGTTTCCCTATTCCCTTTGGGCTTCCTTCCTCTCCTGAATGAAGGGCTTCCTTCTCTTTATTTTGTAAACTAGTTGCCTGGTGCACAAAATTTGTGCACAGAGGGGGGTTTCCCTCAGCCCAGCCTTCACCCTCTCCAATCGGACATCCCTCTTGCAATCTGGGACCGCTGGCTCCTAACCGCTCACCTGCCGGCCTGCCTGATTGCTCCTAACTGCCTCTGCCTGCTTGCCTGATTGCCCCTAACTGCCTTCCCCTGCTGGCCTGATCTCACCCCCAACTGTCCTCCCCTGCTGGACTTATCTTGCCCCCAACTGCCCTCCCCTGCCGCCCTGGTTGCCCCCAACTTCCCTCCTCTGCTGGCCTGATCCCCCCTAATGGCCTCTGCCTCAGCCCCCACCACCATGGCTTTGTCAGGAAGGAAGTCAGACATCCAGAAGATGGCCAGTCAACCTGGTTTAATTAGCATATTACCCTTTTATTAGTTTAGATAGATTATATAGGATAGGATTTCTTAAATGGGGTGGGGCGGGGAAGCCTTTTTCAGCAGGAGGAAATGCTCTTGGGAGACAAAAATACATAATACCTATATCTGGACTGACAGCCAGCCATATGCACTATACTGCCAAACCAGTCATTACAAAATTGAACCGCTTTCTTACACCTTATACCAAACAGCTATTGCCCTTAAAACCCCTCCTCAGCCCTCACCTTAGGTTCTGCCTTCACAGTTCACCCAGATTAGGTTCTGATTGGTCGGTTTCTATGCCAGTCAGCGTCTCCGGGCCTATCTCCGGGTCTGATTAGAGAAGCGGGGCTGATCAGCAGCCCCTGTGGAGGCCCAGAGAGAAAGAGAGGTGCTACTGCTGGCCAGAAAGAAAGAGAGAGGCAAGGGCTGCTCAACAGCTGCCACGGAGGCTTTGGATCAGACCCTGCTTCTCTCTCCAGGCCTCTCTCTGGGCCTGATCTGCAACCCCTCAGCAGTCAGTGCTGGGTCACTGCGCCCGCAGCCATGGCAGTCACTGCAGGACTGACTTCCAGTCAGTGGAGCCTTCGGTTGTTTTGGATGTTATGGACCCTGGGTTTTTATATATTAGGATATGGACCTTTCTTGGCTACTTCCAGTTCCCTTGTCTTATGTAAATATACCTGTTGCTGCCTCCTTGTCTTATGGAAATGTAACTGCACCTGGCTTCCTTGTGTTACGGAAATGTACCTTCTCCCAGTCTGCAGCCCCGTGCTTTTCCATGGACCCCAATTCTAAAAAATCCCTAAGCCTGCTTATGTCCTCCTAAAATTCCTGCTTCACCAGGAAATATTCCTATTTCCTGGATTATTCTAGCTATTACTGGAATAACAGAAATAAAATTATAGGAAATATGTGTAGGCAAAGAGATTAATTGGAGAGGTCTGGGAGAGTATGAGGAGCTTAGACCAAAGGGAAGAGAAGGAAAAATGAGACAGGGAAGAAGACCTCAAACAAGTCTAAGGAGAAAATTCAAGGAAGGGGAAAGTATAGAGAGACTGTAATTTGTCAATACAGGCACTAACTGGGTTTAAGAGTCAGACGTTCTGTGTTCTGATAATTGTAAAATGCATGATTATTATAAGACTAGAGGCCTGGTGCACGAAATTCGTGCACAGGGGTGTGTGTCCCTCAGCCCAAACTGCACCCTCTCCAATCTGGGACCCCTCAACTCCCAACTGCTCGCTTCCAACTGCTCGCCTGCCTGCCTTCCTGATTGCCCTTAACCGCTTCTGCCTGCCAGCCTGATCACCCCCTAACCACTCCCCTGACAGCCTGATTGATGTCTAACTGCTCCCCTGCTAGCCTGATTGACCCTAACTGCCCTCCCCTGCAGGCCTGGTCACCCCTAACTGCCCTTCCCTGCAGGCCTGGTCCCTCCCCAACTGCCCTCCCCTGCAGGCCCAGTTGCCCCCAACTGCCCTTCTCTGCAGGCCTGGTCGCCTCTAACTTCCCTCCTCTGCCAGCCTGGTCACCCCTAACTGCTCTCCCCTGCAGGCTTGATCGCCTCCAACTGCCCTCCCTTGCTGGCCTGGTCCCTCCCAACTGCCCTTCCCTGCTGGCCATCTTGTGGTGGCCATCTTGTGTCCACATGGGGCAGCCATCTTTGACCACATGGGGGCAGCCATCTTGGTTGTTGGAGTGATGGTCAATTTGCATATTACTCTTTTATTAGATAGGATGTATTGCTTAAGTGCTCTGAGTCGTATTCTTCGGAGTTCATAGTGCAGATTAAAAGAGATTAGTTGTGCCTGACCTACATAGCTCAGTGGTTGAGCCTTGACCTATGAGCCAAGGAGGTCACAGTTGGATTCTGTGGACAAAAGGGGCCCCATGCTGGCCTGACAGCTCAGGGGAGGCCTGCGTGACAGTCTTGCAAACTCAGAGACCTAAAGTAACTGCAAAGGATGGTCTGAAATTAAACTCTAACTAAAAGCAGTTATGGTGGGTGTCACCTCCTAGGCTGGTATCTTCACTGACAAGGTCAACCTTTACCTTATCTGAGCCTGTCTTTTTGCATTTATGACAACATACCCTTGAAATGTCGGGGTAACTTGTAACTTCACTTTTTCTGGATCCCCTGGGGCACAACCAAATGTGGTGGGCACCAGGACAGAGACCACAGATTCCTTCAATACCATGTTAATTGTTCCTGCACCCACCTAAGTATGTGTCCATCATTTTACTTTTTATCCAATCCCAGGGGTTTCCCGGCTTTGCTTTCTCCTGCCTCTCTAGTCTATCACCAATGGATTTCAGGTAACCCACCTACATCCATTTCCTTTTATTGCAATGTATAAATACAGATGTAACCCACCATCCTCTGGAGCATTATCTCAATTCGTTGAGGTTCTGCTTCCTGGCATATGTCGACAATTTGGCTCAAATAAACTCACAAAAATTCTTTACAGGTTTCAATGTTTTTTTTTTACATTAACAATTCCCCACCAGGGTCCATGCCCAGGTTTCGGGCTTGATCCCCAGTGTGGGGTGTGCAGGCAGCTGCCCATCAATGATTCCCTCTCATCACTGATGTTTCTATCTCTCTCTCCCTCTCCCTTTCTGTCTGAAATCAATATATACATATACATACATATATATATATGCATATATATGTATACACACACACACACACACAACACACACACACACACACACACATATATATATATATATATGTATGCAAATAAGGAAACTATTCAAATATTGAACTATAAGAGAGAGGAAGAGGGAGAGAAATGTGGAGGGGGAGAGGAGTGGTGGGGAGAATTATTAGCCAAACAGATGAGAATTAAGGAAACCACAGTATGGATGTTTCTTGGCTGCTGGAATGACTGCTCCATCATCCCGAGCATTGACAACTTGCCAGGCACGTTCGTTCTTAGAGCTTTACAGAATTTTATGTTATCCTCACAGTATTTCTATGAGGCTGGGTCCTAGTGTCAGCCTCATTTTATAGAAGAGAATGCTGAAGCACAGGGAGGTTTTGTAATTTTCCCAGTCTTACAGCAGGGAAGTGGCTGAGAGGGATTCAAACGCAGGCCTCTACCTGGGAAGCCGATGCTATTAAAATCATCTCGAAGCATCGCGAAGGGTTGAGTGCGTCTGAGGCGGACACATGCCCTGGTTTTTCCAAGTTATGCCCTGAGCACATTGCCTATGCACAAAGCCGCGCTCCCGGCTCCCTCTCTGCTCCACCAATAGCGTCCCGTCTCCATGGAGATAGCGGTGGGGCGGGACTTCCTCTCCCACAAAGGAGCACTTCCGCCGTGATCCGGAAGCGCTGGGGTAACCGGAGTGGTGGGCGAGCGAAGATTTCTCGAGGATCTGAGTGGGCCGCGGCGATGCTGACACCGGCGTTCGACCTCAGCCAGGACCCCGACTTCCTGACCGTCGCCATCCGCGTGCCCCACGCTCGGGTCTCCGAGTTCGACGTCTACTTCCAGGGCGTCGACTTCAGGTTCTACGCCAAGCCGTATTTCCTCAGGCGAGTGGCCCACGCGTCCCTCGCGGGTCTAACCGCCCTGGGGGCGGGGCGGAGCCCCGAGGCGCCCGCCGCTGCTCGGCGCCCGGGACCCGCTGTCCCCTCGCCCGCCCCTCCGGCCGTCGCACTCAGCCCCACGTTAAAGGGACTCCGGGCCCCTGCGAAGCGTGTCTTTGCGACCACGCCGCCTTCCGCTTTCTGTTCTTTTTTCTCTCTGCGCCTGCCCTTGCCTGACCCGGGGTCCAGGGCGCTCTCCGAGCCGCGTCCTGAACTTGGACCTCTCACCCCGCGTCCCCGGCGGCCCGCTGCCCCCCGGGAGCCTCGCCCCGCTCCTCGCTGCGCCTCGTCTGGCTTTCCCGGGGGTGGTCGCGCAGGGACCGGCGGGCCGCCCCGGAGGGCTCGGGTGCATTTCACCCGGACCGCGGTTCTGGCGATAGGCACGATTCTTGGCCCGTTTAAAGCCGGTGCCGGATTCTTCCTCCAAACATGGCAGGCTCCTTGCTCTCCGCTCGCTCTCGGAGGAGGGGCCACCCACCCTCGGAACCTTTCATTTAAGTTCCGGCTGCTCAGCCCACCTTCCCCACCTCGTACTGTCCTAATACAAACCTTCCTCTCCAGGCAAGCACGTGCCTTCCCTGGGCGGAACCGGTTCTGCTCAGATACCCCTTTGGCTTAACTGAGATCCACCTCCTTGAATATACTGCCCCTCCCTGTTTCTTTACTCATCTGTTGGTGTATTTGTCAAGTCCATGGTCTGTACCAGGCTTTGTTTTCAGTTGGGGGATGTGGTGGAGCCTCGTGCAGTTTCCATTGCAGCGGGGAAGGAAAGGAAGCAAACTTCTAGCCACACAGCGTAGCCAGTGCTCGAGGGAAATACGTTGCCCGGGAGAGGAGGAAAGGGCGCCCATGTTTATCTGAGGTGGTATTGAACACAGGAGGGACAGGAAGCTGATGATGGTGGTGCTGGCGAACGCTTACTGCATTTTTACTCCGGGTTGGTGCTTAATGTGAACGACCTCTTTGTATTTTAGGAAAGTCCGGCAAAATAGGTTCTATTATTTGCCCCTGGTACAATGAGGGATCAGAGGCTCAGAGAAAAGCTCTTAAATGAGATAGGGTTATACTAGTAAAATAAAGACAATAAAGTAAAAAAATTCCAAGTGAAAATCTCTCTGCTTACGTGGGGGAGTTTTGATGAAGACGGAAGAGGACGGGTGAAACAGTTTAAGGAGGACTCACTCTTCGCACAAAGGGATCCATTCCTTGGGTGGCGGAGGCTTGGGAATTGGGCATGTCTGAGTCTCAGCACAGTTAGAGTCCTGTGACTTTAGGCAAGTTATTCAGTCTCAGTTTCCTAATTTGTAAAGTGGGACTAATGTTAGTGATCTTAAAGAGCTGATAGGAGGACTGAGATAATGCATACATAGTCCTCATTATCATGCCTGGTATTTATCCATGTGTTCAATAATCAGTCGGCATTGTTGATTTCTGGGTTCTCTCTTCTGTTCCATTGGTCTGTATGTCTGTTCTTGTGCCAGCACCATGCTGTTTTGAGAACAGTGGCTTTGTAGTATAACTTGATGTCTGGTATTGGGGTCCCTCCAACTTGTTCGTTTTTCTCAAGATTTCTGTGGCTATTTGGGGTCTTTTTTATTCCATATAAATTTTTGGAGAGTTTGTTCTAGATCTGTGAACTATGCCTTTGGTATCTTAATGGGTATTGCATTGAATCTATAGATTGCATTGGGTAGTATGGACATTTTGATGATGTTGATTCTACCAATCCATGAACATGGTATATTCTTCCACTGTTTTATCTTCCTTAATCTCTTCTTTCAGTGTCTTGTAGTTTTCCGAGTACAGGTCTTTTACCTCCTTAATTTTTTTTGTTGCAGTGGTAAATAGGATTGTTTTTTAGTTTTTCTTTTTTTAAATTTTTTTCATTTTTTTATTAAGGTACTAGGAGCCCATTGCACGAAGTTTCATGCAATAGACTTTTCCTTCACCTGGCTGCCGGCACCAGTTATCCGCCAGCAGCAGTTTTCCACTGGCCACCCGCCGATCAGAGCGCCTCCCGCCAGCACGATCGGCCACCCCGAGAGGAACTCCGATCAGGAGGCGCTCCGATCGGGCGGGTGGCCAGAGGAAAACTGCTGCTGGCGGAAAACTGGTGCCAGCAGCCACGCAATCGGCCACCCCGAGTTCTGCCACCAGCGTCTTCCGCAGCGCCGGCCGATTAAGCCGGCGGGAGGAGGGGGGTCGGAGACTCATGAGTCCCCGCCCCCCGCTCCTACCGCCAGCCAATCAGCCACCCTGAGTCCCGCCCCGCGCCTCCAGCCGGCCCAATCGTGGGTGTAGCGGAGTGATGGTAATTTGCATATTACCATTTTATTAGGTATGATTATATGTGTACATATCTTACCATTGCCTCCCCCCACACCACTCCACTCCCATACATGCCCTCACCACCCAGAGTTTTGCGTCCATTGGTCATGCTTATATGCATGCATACCAATCCTTCGGTTGATCTCTTATCTCCCCCACCTCTCCCTAACCTTCCCGCTGTAATTTGACAGTCTGTTTGATGCTTTACTGCCTCTGTATCTATCTTTCTGTTCATCATTTTATAATGTTCTTTATTATCCATAAATGCGTGAGATCATGTGGTATTTTTCTTTCATTGACTGGCTTATTTCACCTAGCATAATGTTCTCCAATTCCATCCAGGTTGCTGCAAATGATGAAAATTCCTTCTTTTTTATGGCAGCATAGTATTCCATTGTGTAGATGTACCACAGTTTTCTGATCCAGTCATCTGCTGATGGGCACATAGGCTGTTTCCAAATCTTAGCTATTGTAAATTGTGCTGCTATGAACATAGGGGTGCATATATCCTTTCTGATTGATGTTTCCAGTTTCTTAGGATATATTCCTAGAAGTGGGATTACTGGGTCAAATGGGAGTTCCATTTTTAGTTTTTTGAGGAAACTCCATACTGTTCTCCGCAGTGGCTGCACCAGTCTGCATTCCCACCAGCAGTGCACGAGGGATCCTTTTTCCCCGCATCCTCGCCAACACTTGTCGTTTGTTGATTTGTTAATGATAGCCATTCTGACAGGTGTGAGTTGGTAGAGCATTGTCGTTTTGATTTGCATCTCTCGGATAATTAGTGACGTTGAGCATGTTTTCATGTGTCTTTGGGCCTTCCTTCTGTCTTCTTTTGAAAAGATTCTATTTAGGTCCGTTGCCCATTATTTTATTGGATCATTTATCTTCCTTTTATTAAGTTGTGTAAGCTGTCTGTAGATGTTGGAGATTAAACCTTTATCAGTGATAACATTTGCAAATATGTTCTCCCATACTGTGGGCTTTCTTGTTGTTTTGTTGATGGTTTCTTTTGCTGTGAAAAAGCTTTTTATTTTGATGTAGTCCCATTTGTTAATTTTCTCTTTAGCTTCCATTGCCCTAGGGGCAGTATCGGTGAAGAAGTTCTTTTGACATATGTCTGAGATTTTGCTGCCTGTGGATTCCTCTAGTATTTTTATGGTTTCCCGTCTTATGTTTAAGTCCTTATGTTTGTATCCATTTTGAGTTTATTTTTGTGTAAGGTGTAAGTTGGTGATCTAGTTTCATTTTTTTGCATGTATCTGTCCAATTTTCCCAACACCATTTATTGAAGAGACTGTCTTGACTCCATTGTATTTTCATGCCTCCTTCATCAAATATTAATTGAGCATAGCGATTTGGATCGATTTCTGGGTTCTCTGTTCTATTCCATTGATCTATGTGTCTGTTTTTGTGCCAGTACCAGGCTGTTTTGAGAACAGTGGCTTTATAATATAGCTTGAAATCTGGTATTGAGATCCCTCCTACTTTATTCTTCTTTCTCAGTATTGCTGTGGCTATTCGGGTCTTTTTTTTATTCCAGATGAATTTTTGGAGAGTTCACTCTAGGTCTGCGAAATATGCTGTTGGTATTTTAATGGGGAGTGCATTGAATCTATAGGTTGCTTTGGGTAGTACGGACATTTTGATGATGTTGATTCTACCAATCCATGAACATGGTATGTTCTTCCATCTGTTTACGTCTTCCTCTATCTCTTTTTTCAGTGTCCTGTAGTTTTCCGCGTATAGGTCTTTTACCTCCTTAGTTAAGTTTAGTATCTTAATTTTTTTGGTGCGATGGTAAATGGGATTGCTTTTTTAGTCTCTCTTTCTGTAAGTTCACTATTGGTGTATAGAAAGGCCATAGATTTCTTGGCGTTAATTTTGTATCCTGCTACATTGCCAAATTCATTTATTAAGTCTATTAGTTTTTTGATGGAGTCTTTCGGGGTTTTTATGTACAGTATCATGTCATCTGCAAATAAGGACAGCTTTACTTGTTCTTTTCCAATTTGGATGCCTCTTATTTCTTCTTCTTGTCTAATTGCAATGGCTAATACTTCCAGTACTATGTCAAACAGAAGTGGTGAGAGTGGGCATCCCTGTCTTGTTCCTGTTCTTAGGGGAAATGGTTTTAGTTTTTGCCCATTGACTATGATGTTGGCTGTGGGTTTGTCATATATAGCTTTTATTATGTTGAGGTATGATCCTTCTATTCCCACCTTGTTGAGAGTTTTTATCAAGAAAGGGTGTTAGATTTTGTCAAATGCTTTTTCTGCATCAATTGATATGACTATGTGATTTTTATCGCTCAATTTGTTTATGTGATGTATCACATTTATTGATTTGCGAATATTGTACCATCCTTGCATTCCTGGGATAAATCCTACTTGGTCATGGTGTATGATCTTTCTGATGTACTGCTGGAGCCAATTTGCTATAATTTTGTTGAAGATTTTGGCTTCTTTGTTCATGAGGGATACTGGCCTGTAATTCTCTTTCATCGTGTTGTCTTTATCTGGTTTTGGTATTAGGGTGATGCTGGCTTCATAGAAGGAGCCTGGAAGTGTTCCTTCCTCTTGAATTTTTTGGAATAGTCTGAGGAGGATAGGTTTTAGTTCTTCCTTTAATGTTTGGTAAAACTCCCCTGTGAAGCCGTCTGGCCTTGGGCTTTTGTTTGCTGGAAGCTTTTTGATGACTGCTTCAATTTCTTGCATAGTTCCTGGCCTATTTAGCTTTTTATATTCTCCCTGATTGAGTTTTGGAAGGTTATGTTTTTCTAGGGATATGTCCATTTCCTCCAGGTTGTCCAGTTTGTTGTAATAGAGTTGTTCGTAGTATTTTGTAACAATGCTTTGTATTTCGGTGGGATCTGTTGTTATTTCACGTCTTTCATTTCTGATTTTGTTTATTTGCGTCCTCTTTCTTTGCTTCTTGGTGAGCCTGGCTAGAGATCCATCAATCTTATTTATTCTTTCAAAGAACCAGCTCTTGGTTTTGTTGAACTTTTGTATTATTTCTTTGGTCTCTATGTCATTTATCTCCGCTCTGATCTTTATTATTTCCTTCCACTTACACTGGGCTTTTTTTTTGTTGCTCTTTTTCTAACTCTTTGAGTTGTAGGGTTAGGTAATTTATTACCATTGTTTCTTGTTTTTTGCAGTAGGCTTGTAGAGCTATGAACTTCCCTCTCAAGACTGCTTTTGCTGTGTCACATAGATTTTGGATTGTTTTGTTTTCATTGTCATTTGTTGCCATGATGTTTTTTATTTCTTCCTTGATCTCTGGTAACCCAGTCATTGTTTAATAGCATGCTGTTTAGTCTCCATGTGTTTGATTTCTTTGGATTGTTTTTATTGTAGTTGATTTCCGGTTTTATGCCACTGTGATTTGAGAAGATTCTTGATATGATTTCTATCTTCTTGAATTTGAAGAGACTTTGCCTATGTCCCAACATATGGTCTGTCTTTGAAAATGATCTGTGTGCCTTAAGAAGAATGTATATTCTGTGGCTTTGGGGTGAAATGTTCTGAAGATGTCAGTTAATTCCATCTGGTCTAGTGAGTCATTTAGGATTGATGTTTCTTTGCTGATTTTTTGTTTAGAGGATTTGTCCAATGGTAATAGTGGGGTATTAAAGTCTCCTACTATGATTGTATTGCTGTTAATCTCTCCCTTGATATCCTCCAGAAGTTTTTGTATTTGGGTGTTCCTGTATTGGGTGTGTATATGTTTACCAGAGTTATTTCTTGTTGGTTTGCTCCCTTTAGTATTATGAAGTGGCCATCCTTATCTCTTGTTATGTCATTCACTTTGAGATCTAATTTGTCAGATATAAGTATTGCTACCCCAGCTTTCCTTTCATTTCCATTTGCCTGGGAAACCTTTTTCCATCCCTTCATCCTCTGTCTGTGGGCGTCTTCTTTTCTGAGGTGGGTTTCTTGTTGACAACAGATATATGGGTCTTGTTTTCTTATCCAATCTGTTACCCTATGTCTTTTGGGGCATTTAATCCATTTACACTTAAAGTTATTATTGATAGGTACTTATTTGTCGCCATTTTTATTCTATACCTCTGTGTTCCTTCTTCGCTTCCTACTTCTTTTTTTTTTGCAGCAGGCCCTTTAGCATTTTTTGCCTTGATGGTTTGGTGGTGATAAATTCCCTTAGTCTTTTTTTGTCTGTGAAGCTCCTGATTTCACTTTCAATTTTGATTGATAGCCTTGCTGGGTACAGTATTCTTGTATTCAGACCCTTCCTTTGCATGACTTGATATATTTCATTCCATTCCCTTCTGGCCTGACGTTACTGTTGAGAAATCAGTTGCTAGTGTGATGGGGGTTCCTTTGTATGTAACTTTGTGTCTCTCTCGCCGCTTTTAAGATTCTTACTTTGTCGTTGGTGTTTTCCAATTTAATTGTAATGTGCCTTGGCGTCGGTCTTTTGGAGTTCATTTTGCTTGGGACTCTGTGAGCTTCTTGGATTTGTGTGGGTTTTCTTCCCTATATCAGGAAAGTTTTCTGTCATTATTTCTTCAAGCAGGTTTTCTTTTCCTTGCTCAGTTTCCTTTCCTTCTGGGGCCCCTATTATGCGGATGTTGTTTTTTTTTTGTGTTGTCCCAAAGTTCCCTTAGGCTCTCCTCCTTTTTAAATTTTTTTCTAGAAGTTGCTCTACTTGGGTATTTTTTCCCATCTTGTCTTCTAGCTCACTGATGCGGTCCTCTGCTTCTTCTAGTCTACTCTTGATGCTTTCTATTGAGTTCATTACAGCAGCAATGTCATTTTTCGTTTCTTCTTGGTTCTTCTTCATTTTCTCTTGGTTCTTCCTCATATTGTCGAATTTGTCTTCCATTCTTTTCAGCCACCTTATGACCATTTCTCTGAATTCTTTCTCTTGCCTCTAGATTGCTTGCCTCTGTTTCGTTTACTTCCTTTCCTGGTGATGCCTGCTTTTCTTTCATATGTGGGCTATTTCTTTGTCTCCCCATGGTCTCTGTTCTCCAGATGTCTGGTTATGTAGTTCTCTCTCTCCTTATCCCTGGCGAAATCTGACCTTTCCTTGGTGCAGTGAAGAGCTCCATTGAATCTGTGTGTTTGCTCCAATTGCTCCAGGTGTTCTGGGGCTCCCAGCTGTTTGGTGGTTGCTGCAGTTGTGGATTTTCAGGGTTCCGATAAGATCCACTTTCCCTTTAAAGATGGTGCGGTTTCCCGGTCCGAGTCCGTAGCTCTGGGAGACGACCCAGCCGCAGTGGGGGCTGCCCGGTCAGGGGAACCCCGTCTTGCTGTCCCCCAGCTTCTCCTGGAGTTGAGCTGTCCCTTAGCTTGCTAACAAACACTTCCCGTGCGACCCTCAGCTGTTCTTTCTGCTCCGGGACAAGGCTTGGAACACGTCTGTCTATTCAGCTGCCATTATTTGGCTCCCTAGTTTTTCTTTCTGACAATTCATTATTGGTGTATAAAAATGCCATCAGTTTCTGGTTGTTAATTTTGTATTCTGCTACATTGTTAAATTCATTTATTAAATCATTTAGTTTTTTTATGAAGTCTTTAGGTTTTACTATGTGCAATACCATGTCATCAGCAAATGACAGTTTTACTTTTTCTGTTCTGAACTATTTCGGATGCCTTTTATTTCTTCTTGTCTGATCACTGTGGCTAGCACTTCCAGTACTTTGTCAAACAGAAGTGGTGAAAGAGGGCTTCCCTGTCTTGTTTCTGTTCTTGAGGGAAATGATTTTATTTTTTGCCCATTGAGTATGATGTTGGCTGTAGGTTTGTCATATAATAAGGCTTTTATTATGTTGAGGTATGATCCTTCTATTCCCACTTTGTTGAGAGTTTGTTTTTGTTTGTTTGTTGTTTTGTTTCTTAATCCTCACCCGAGGATATTTTTCCATTGATCTTTTTTTTTTTTTTTTTTTAGAGAGAGAGAGTTGAAGAGAGAGGGAAAGATTGAGAGAAACATCGATGTGAGAAAAACACATCTGTTGGTTGTCTCCTGCACGAGCCCTGACCAGGGCCAGTGCAGGGAGGAGCCTGCAACCATGGTATGTGCCCTTGACCGGAATGGAATCTGGAACCTTTTGGCCAACTCTCTATCCCCTAAGCCAAACTGGCTGGGGATGCCGAGAGTTTTTATCAAGAAAGGGTGATGGATTTTGTCAAATGCTTTTTCTGCATCAATTGATATGATCATGTGATTTTTGTCTCTCTGTTTGTTTATGTGATGTATCATGTTTATTGACTTTCAGATATTGTACCAGCCTTGCATCCCCAGAATATATTCCACTTGGTCATGGCGTATAATCTTTGTAATGTAATGCTGGATCCAATTTGCTAGAATTTTTTTGAGGATTTTAGCATCGATGTTCATCAGGGACATTAGTCTGAAATTCTCTTTTCTTTGTAGTGTCTTTATCTCATTTGGGGTTAGAATAATTCTGGCTTCATAGAAAAAGCTTGGAAGTGTTCCTTCTTTTTGAAATTTTTGGAATAATCTGAGGAGGATTAGTGTTAGTTCTTTGAATGTTTGGTAAAATTCCCCTGTGAAGTTGTCTGGACCAAGGCTTTTATTTGCTGGAAGTGTTTTGATTATTGCTTCAATTTCATTGGTAGTTAGCTGGCTATTCAGGTTTTCTGATTCTTTGTGATTGAGTTTTGGAAGATTGTATTTTTCTAGGAATGTCCATTTCATCTAGGTCAGGGGTCCTCAAACTACGGCCCGCGGGCCACATGCAGCCCGCCAAGGACATTTATCTGGCCCGCCGGGTTTTTGCCTCCGCTGCCTGTCCTGCTTAGCAGCCGACTTAGCAGTGTGCATAGGAATTTGTTCATAGTTTTTTTTTTAAACTATAGTTCGGCCCTCCAACGGTCTGAGGGACAGTGAACTGGCCCCCTGTTTAACCTTTTGCACTCGAATGTCGAGTGTGACTCGACACGGTTAGCATTAGAATAAAGGAATCGAGAAAAATCAAGCGAGTGCAAAGGGTTAAAAAGTTTGAGGACCCCTGATTTAGGTTGTCCAATTTGTTGCAATAGAGTTGTTCATAGTATCTTTTTCCAATCCTTTCTATTTCTGTGGGGTTGGTTGTTACTTCACCTTTTTCACTTCTGATTTTGTTTATTTGGGTCCTCTCTCTTTGCTTCTTGGTGAGCCTGGCTAGACATTCATCAATCTTGTTTATCCTTTCAAAGAACCAGCTCTTGGTTTTATTCATCTTTTGTATTGTCTTTTTGGTCTCTATGTCATTTATTTCCGCTCTGATCTTTATTTTTTTCATACTGCTTACTCTGGGCTTTTTGTTTGGCTCTCTTTCTAATTAAGTTGTAGGGTTAGATAATTTATTACCAGTTTTTCTTCGTTTTTTGGAGGTAGGCCTGTAACGCTGCGAACTTCCCTCGTAAGACTGCTTTCACTGTGTCCATAGATTTTGGATTGTTGTGTTTTCATTGTCATTTGTTTCCAGGATGCTTTTTATTTCTTCTTTGATCTCTTTGCTAACCCCATTGTTTAATAGCATGCTTTTTAGTTGATTTCTAATTTTATGCCATTGTGTTCTGAGAAGATGCTTGATGTGATTTCAGTCTTCTTGAACTTGAAGAGACTTTGCCTATGTTCCAATATGTAGTCTATCTTTGAAAATGTCCTCTTTGCACTCAAGAAGAATGTATATTCTGTAGCTTGGGGTTAAAATGTTCTAAAGATGTCAGTTAGTTCCATCTGATTTAGTGAATTGTTTAGGATTGCTGTTTCTTTGTGGATTTTTTTGTCTAGAAGATTTATCCACTGATGTCAATGGGGTATTAAAGTCCCCGACTATGATAGTATTACTGTTGATCTCACCCTTGATATCTTGCAGACGGTTTTTTATGTATTTGGATGCTCCTGTATTGGGTGCATATATGTTTACCAGACTTATATCTTCTTGTTGTATTGATCCCTTTAGTATTATAAAGTGGCCTTCCTTATGTCTTGTTATGGCCTTCACTTTGAGGTCTATTTAGTTAGATATAAGTATTACCACACCAGTTTTTTGTTCGTTTGCTTTTTCATTTTTGTTTGCCTGAAAAAATTGTTTCCATCCCTTGACTTTCAGTCTGCATGAGTCCCTTGTTCTGAGGTGGGTTTCTTGTAGACAGCATATGTATGGGTCATGTTTTATCCATTCAGCCACTTGATGTCTTTTGATTGGAGCATTTAATCCATTTATGTTTAAAGTTATTGATAAGTACTTGTTTGTAGCCATTTTTATTCTTTATGCCTGTGTTCCTTCTTCCCTTCCTACTTCTTTTTTTTTTTAATATATTTTATTGGTTTTTTACAGAGAGGAAGGGAGAGGGATAGAAAGCTAGAAACATCGATGAGAGAGAAACATCGACCAGCTGCCTCCTGCACACCCCCTACCGGGGATGTGCCTGCAACCAAGGTACATGCCCTTGACCGGAATCGAACCTGGGACCTTTCAGTCCGCAGGCCGACGCTCTATCCACTGAGCCAAACCGGTTTTGGCCCTACTTCTTCTTTTTAAACTTTCCCTGTAGCATTTCTTGCACTCCTGGCCTGGTAGTAATAAACTCCCTTAACTTTTTTTTTTTGGTCTGTGAAGCTCTATTTCCCCTTCAATTTTGAATGATAGCCTCGCTGGATAGAGTATTCTTGGATCCAGTCCCTTGCTTTGTATACTTCATTACATTCACTTCTGGTCTGATGTGTTTCTGTTGAGAAATCATTTGATAATCTAATGGCAGATCCCTTGTAGGTAACTTCCTGTGTTTTTCTTGCACCCCTTAACCTTTTGCACTCGAATGTCGAGTGTGACTCGACACGGTTAGCATTAAAATAAAGGAATTGAGAAAAAAGCAAGTGAGTGCAAAGGGTTAAGATTCTCTCTTTGTCACTAATGTTTGCCACTGTAATTACATGTTGTGGTGTGGGTCTTTTTGGGTTCATCTTGTTTGGGACTGTGCTTTTGTGACTTTTCTTCCCCAACTCAGGGAAATTTTCTGTCATTATTTCTTCAGATAATTTTTATAATCCTTGCTGCTCTTCTTGTCCTTCTGGCAACCCTATCATATGAATGTTGCTTCTTTTCATGTTGTCCCAAAGCTCCCTTAAGCTATCCTCCTGCTTTTGAATTTTTTTTCTCCAGTTACTGCTCAGCTTCTTCTAGTCTACTAGAAGAAACTTTCCATTGTGTTCTTTATTTTAGCTATATAATTCTTCATTTTGACTTCGTTCTTACATATGTTGTTGATTTTCTCATCCTGCCAGTTTTGGAACTGTATGGCCATTATGCAGAATTCTTTCTCTGACATATTGTTTACTTCCATTTCATTTAGTTTCTTTTCTGACTTTTCTTTCTTTTGGGGGTTGTTCCTCTGTCTCCCCATTTTTGCTGTCTATTTTTGGTCCTGGGCTCCCTGCTTAGGGTCTGAGGGGTTGAAGCCCCTAGCACAAACATGTCAAACTCAAAGGGCCAAATAAACAGAGTATAAGTTTGTGTGGGCCGCAAAAAAACCAAAAGCTTCAATTTTCATAGAAATGTAGGTTTATTTTGATAGAGACATGCTGAATATAAAGGGCTGAAATAAATGAGTAATCATTAACATAGAATAGTAGAACATTTTATTAAAATTAATGTTTTCTTAAACATTAACTTACCAGACACTGAATAACTGCACAAATTAACCCTTTGCACTCGCTTGCTTTTTTCTCGATTCCTTTATTCTAATGCTAACTGTGTCGAGTCACACTCGACATCCGAGTGCAAAAGGTTAATAAGCATAATGCAAATAAACCTATTTTTCTTGTTCTCTGAAAGCAAAATATTTCCTGTTGTGCACACCAAACAAGTGAGTCCAAGACTAATGATATGGCAGTTGGCTGCTAAAATATTTACTGTTAGTATTTGTGGAGAGAAATGGTGTGCCTGCATGTAAGGGAAATAAATGCAACACGATTATAGTGATTAGTCATTAGCGAACGTTGTAGTTCGTTATTAATAATTATGTATGACAGGATATTATAAAAATTAAGTTACGGAATTTTTATTAAAACATTTCTTACATACTGTTATATTGGCTGGACCACAAAAATATTCGTTTTGGGCCACATGTGGCCTGTGAGCCACAAGTTTGACATGCTTCCCCTAGCTAGCCTGGGGGCTGGGTCTGTCTTGAGTTTCACCCCTTTATTTTCTCTCTTCTGAGTTCTATCTCCTCCCACGGTCTGGTACCTCAGTTGTCCACTTCAGATTCTTGAGGTCGGTGGGGTGAGTGCACAGTTGCTCTGGTGTGGGACTCTCTGAGAGGGCCCAAAGCCCTCTGGCATGCACTTCACTGTGCGGCCCCAGCACCAAGGTGCCCTAGATCTCTCTGGCAGCGCAATTGCAGTGTGGTCCTGTCACATGTGGCTGGGCACACCAGTTCGCACCAGCAGCTCTGACCTGGGCCAGGGGTAGGATGCGTGCCAGGGTGACAGCTCTATACTGAGACCAGGGATGGAGCTGGGTGTGGGGTACCCCTGGCTTGCACTTGCAGCATGGGGACCTGAAATGCGGGATTGGGCTCCTGCGAGAAGGCGCCCCTGAGCAGGTCTTTCTGGCATGCACTCGCTGCAGAAGTCTGGAACCCATGGTGTGGTACCTTGGCTGCTCACTGCCCGGGCACTTAGCAGTAGTGGTTCCACACAGGTTATGGCTGCCAAGTGGCTCCCTGCACAGGTCCAGGGATGGTATCTGAGGTCGATGTGGATGTTGGTTGGCATGGCTGTACTCCTAGCCCCTATTGCTCCCCTCTACCAGATGGCATGGGTTTGGTGTCAAAGCTGCGCTGGTCTTGGAGTGCCCGCGGCGGTAGCCCGTCTAGGAGAGCCCAATCTGCCAGTCCCTGGGATTCCTGAGATAGCTATCTGTCCCTCATTCACCCCCAAACATACCACCCATGTCCACACACACCCCTTATCCTTTATTCTGTCACACTCTCTCCCTCCCAGCTGTCCTTTTGGCCACGATGTTCTAATTCCCTGTAGTCCAGACTTCTACTTTAGAAGAATTATTTTAGGGCCTCAATGGAAGACTGACAGAACCAGAGTAAAGCTGGAAACAGGAATCAGTTCATTTCCTTTAGTATGAAAGAAAAGAAAATCCCCATGTAGTAATTACAAGATTTGAGAAAAACATTTTTGTTTTGTTGGGTTTTTTTTTTTTAGTAGTAATTTGCCCAACACAAACAATTGTGTTTTTTTTTTTAAATATATTTTATTGATTTTTTACAGAGAGGAAGAGAGAGGGATAGAGAGTTAGAAACATCGATCAGAGTAGGGGGATGTGCCCGCAACCAAGGTCCATGCCCTTGACCGGAATCGAACCTGGGACCCTTGAGTCCGCAGGCTGATGCTCTATCCACTGAGCCAAACCGGTTTCTGCCAAACAGTTGGTTTTGTTGTTTCTTTATTGTCTCTCACCCCTCTTTTTTGGTAGCCAATTAGTCTACTTTTATTGGGCTCACGCTGCGGCAGGCACCAGGCATATAAATAACTCATTCATTAGGAAGCTGGAAGTACTGTAACAATGGTGATAACTATATTGTGGCTTTCCTCTTTAAGTATGTATTTTATTGATGAGTAGTAGTATTTAGACAGAGGAGTCATCTCTAATTATTTTTATCTTAGCTAGGAAAGAAATCTGTTATTTACTTTGTAAAATGTTAAGTAAATGCTGAGGGATTTCCTTTTAAAATGGTTGATAGTTTTCAATGTATACTGGTCACTTATATTTTGTAGTTTAAGGACTTAATGAGCTCTTATATTAAATTTTCAGATTAACTCTTCCTGGGAGAATTATAGAAAATGGAAGTGAAAAAGGGTCCTATGATGCAGATAAAGGTATTTACTTTGGAGATTTTGTTAGTTTTGTTCTTTGGATTCTTCATGTTAATGTTACTATGTAAAAATCTTTCAAGACTAGAGGCCTGATGCACGAAATTCGTGCAAGAGTAGGCCCTCGCAGCCCCGGCTTTGTGCGGAAGGTTGTCTGGATGGCCGTTCCTGCTGTTTGGCCATTCAGTCGATTTGCATATTATGCTTTTATTGTTAGAGATACTGTGAGGACCTTTTAGGTGTATTGCAAGTGCAGTCTGTCCCTATGACTAAAGTTTTTCAGTGTCCAGTGCTGTTATTCATGGATTTCTTAAAAATGACAATTTTTTTAGTCTTTGAAAGTATTTCACAGTATTCTTCACAGTAAACTTAACACTCTGCTTGTGTGAGGCAATAGACGACATAGATGATTTTAGCTGTGAATCAAATCTTTCTTGTATAATTTCAAACTCAAAATTTAATTATATGTAGATGAGAAAGAAGCTGTTCATAGGTGGCATTTAAAGGCTGACAGAATTTTCTTCTCGTGAATAAGTTGTTCAGCTAGTCCTAAAACCATTTTTTCTCTTTATGTAAGTAGTTTGTTATTGGGTAGGAATAAGAATACACTGTGTGCTCTTATGTAATTTACCCAGGGAGTATTATCTATTGGCCTTCATGAACTAGGGAAAGGGAGGAAAGATGGGATGACAATGTTAAGTGACAATAGTGCAATATAATTAATGTGATAAAGAAGTATAATGAAACTGCCTTCCTAGGTTTAAATCTGCTTTTAATTGCATATAAGTTGTTATTACATTTTAAAAGGACACAGGACTTGAGGAAGGTTGCTATATGTGGAAATATTTTGGGTTAATTGCATTTAATATATTTAGATAAGATTTAGTACACTGAAAGAATAAAATGTTTTAGAATGTAAGAGTAGTAAATAATGTAATGAGTTCATAGCTGAGCCTAGTTGAAATTTGATAAACCCAGTCAAGGAAAGAAAAGAAGTACATAGGTATAATTTATATCTGCCTTAGACTGACTTTAGGAATGTAGCTCTTAAGGTAGTAAAGGATTTTATTAAGCTATAACTGCTTTTTGTGTATTTTTGAAATTGCTGCTATTCTGTATAGGATAATGTATCCTGATTTTTTTGCCTCCCTAGTCCAGAAATACATTTTATAAGTGGCTGCTATTACCCTCTCAGGCTATTGAGTTTTGGACTTTTTGATTTGGACTTTTAATATTATCAATAGTTAGGGTGATATTGCAGTAAGACTAAAGCATTCAGCAGCTTTTTTTTTTTTTAATATATTTTATTGATTTTTTTACAGAGAGGAAGAGAGAGGGATAGAGAGTTAGAAACATCGATGAGAAACATCGATCAGCTGCCTCCTGCACACCCCCTACTGGGGATGTGCCCGCAACCAAGGTACATGCCCTTGACCAGAATCGAACCCGGGACCCTTCAGTCCGCAGGTCGATGCTCTATCCACTGAGCCACACCGGTTAGGGCGCATTCAGCAGCTTTAACAAATTAATTTCTTATAGTGGTGACAGCTGAATTAGTGGTTCTGAAAAACCCAGTTGGAACTTTTCTGATTTTTAGTCACTAAATTTATGTAAGGCCATAATTTTGGAGCTCTATAAAATAGAATTATATGTAAACATATATATTACATAGATATATTTGTGAAGTCTTTGAGTATTTTAATCTTGTTAACCATAAAACAAATTTATGTTTAAGGAATTTTTACCATTCAGTTACCCAAAGAAACTCCTGGTCAGCATTTTGAGGGGCTGAACATGTTAACTGCGCTTCTGGCACCAAGAAAATCCAGGACTGCAAAACCACTTGTGGAGGAAATAGGTATGTTTATTGCAGTTGGAACAACAAAAAAAGAAAAGCAGAATAATTGAAATGTTGTATATTTCCAGGGGAAAAGGAATATAGGAGATTGGAGAAAATACTTCAGGTGACAAGATAAGGAGGTTATGTGAAAATAGTTCATTTGGCAACATATAATTTATTTTTTTAAAATATATTTTATTGATTTTTTACAGAGAGGAAGGGAGAGGGATAGAGAGTTAGAAACATTGATGAGAGAGAAACATTAGTCAGCCGCCTCCTGCACACCTCCTACTGGGGATGTGCCCACGACCAAGGTACATGCCCTTGACCGGAATCGAACCGGGGACCCTTGAGTCCGCAGGCCGACGCTCCATCCACTGAGCAGGGCGGCAGCATACAATTGAAAGACATAAAGAACTCCATTGAACCAGTAGGTCAGTCGCATTTTGAATAAATTAAAATAGCATCTCTGTCTCTGGCAAAATACTGGCCACTTGAGCTAAAATTAGAAGTGTACAATTCAGTGAGCTACGTGAAGTGAACACCAATATTAGAGTAGAAATGGAATGCTTCCAGTACCCTGGAAACCTACCTGGGCCTCCTCCCTTTACTTCTCCCTCCTCCTCTCCAAGGTACCCACTGCCTTCAGTTTTGCCTGTTTTTGAATTGTGTATAAATATAATTTCACAGTATGTGTTCATTTTTGACTGGCTTCTGTCACTTAACATTTTTGTGAGATTTATGCATATATGGCTGAGGTCTGTTTGCTTTTACTGTATTTATTATTCGTACATCCTATCATGGGTGGATTGTGGGTTAGATCCATTTTTTTGCTATCTAGTATATGAATATTCTTTTACTGTGTTTTGGTGCAACACAGGCAGTCATTTTCCCTCCATTTTTTTCTTCCTTGAGTTGTACCTAGGAAATCCAATATTTTAAAAAGTTAATATTTAACACGTTTAGGTGCTTCTGAGGTTTCTGAGGAAGGAGTAGAAGATGACGATGGAGACTTTGACTGGGAAGTGGAACAGTCCCCCTGTGAAGAGGTGCCGGAACGTGCTCTGCGCCCGCAGGGCCACTATGGATTCGGAGGCCTGCGGTCAGGAGTGTTTCAGCGGGTACAGGTACGCTGTCTTCCCGGAAGACCTGGGCATTTAGGTTTTACATGTAGATATTGTAGTCTCAGTTCTGCTCATCCTGGGAGTGTGTTTGTGAATGTTATAGGAGGTGACCTGTTGAGAGCACAAAGCTCAGCTCCTGTCCGCACACATGATAGGCGCTCCTGCCTGTCCATTGCTCGGCTGCTCTGCCCAGGCTCCACGCATCCAGGTAGATGACGCTCTCCAACTCTTTGTGCTGCGCTTGGTTCAGGGTTCTAGACGTTAGGTTTTAAAACACAAATTGGAACCACCTCTCCTCATACTTCTGGAAAGCTTTGTGTTTTATATGGAAGTCATGTGCTTATGGCGGGTGTCCCTCAGCCCAGCCTGCGCCCTCTCGCAGTCCGGGGCTCTTGCAGTCTGGGACCCCTCGCTTCTTATTGCCCACCTGCAGCGGAGGTGGGAGAGGCTCCTGCCATTGCCTCTGCTCTCGCCAGCCATGAGTCCGGCTTCTGGCTGAGTGGTGCTCCCCTGTGGGAGCGCACTGACCATGGGGGCAGCTCCTGCGTGAGTGTCTGCCCCCTAGTGGTCAGTGTGTGTCATAGCGACCTATTTGCATATTAGGGTTTTATTAGATAGGATGTTCCTGGTGAGAGTGAGTTTGTGCTGTTTGATCAGATTGTTTAGTTTTTGGTGTACAGTAGGCACTTCTGTCTCTTTACTCTTGATGGGGATTGAATGTAATCTCTTGTTAAAACCCGATTATGTGTCAATTTGGCTAAACAAGAATGGCATCACTTTCTCTTCCTCAAAAAATGTAGGAAATTTGGCTTCATTTTAGGTTATCTAGGAATATTGAAATGAATGAAATGGAGAGGAAATATTTTGGATTACTTTGTAATATTGTTTTATAGAAAATGTATTCCTAGAATGCTGTGTGATGAAAGTGTTAATGAACCATTCTCTTAGGTTCTTACCTTTTTTAAAATGAAAGAAACAGCAATGAGCAGTTTGTTTTATTTCATTCCTGTCTGAGTAGAGAATGTTAAACCTGTTGTATTGTGGTTTATTATAGTAAGACATATTTGAGTTTACCAAGGAAAGGTAAATGACCTATGCTGTAGTCCCACTTCTACCTGTGTACAAGAAAGTTTCATTTCCGCTTTGTAAAACAGAGATAACTTTGTTCACCTCATTATGAGATATAGTGCCATGTAATTTATTTCTGGAAAATTTAAGGAGATGCTACATTGTGTAAACTCTTTGAAAACAACTATAAGATGCTAGAAAGACCTCTGCCCTTAAAAAATATAAAATTCTCTTAAGATTCCTTAAAGGGAACAAAATTGGGATTTACTTAGGAGCAAACAATTCTGATGAACTTTTTCCTTAAAAAAACCTGTGACACTTTTCTGCTGAATTATGATCTCTCTATTTTGTTACGAGAGATGTCTGAGATTTTGTTGCCTATGGTTTCTTCTAGTATTTTTATGGTTTAATGACTTACATTAAAGTCTTTTATCCATTTTGAGTTTATTCTTGTATATGGTATAAGGTGGTGGTATAGTTTCATTTTTTTGCATGTTGTATCTCTTCAATTTTCCCAGCACCATTTATTGAAGAGACTGTCTTGATTCCATTGTGTATTCTTGCCTTCTTTTGTTAAATATTAATTGAGCGTGATGTCTTAGGTTGATTTCTGGGTTCCCTATTCTGTTCCATTGATCTATATGCCTGTTCTTGTGCCAGTACCAGGCTGTTTTGAGTACAGTGGCTTTGAAGTATAATTTGATATCTGGTATTGTGATTCCTTCAACTTTGTTCTTCTTTCTCAAGATTGCTGCGGCTATTCAAGGTCTTTTTTGGTTCCATATAAATTTTTGGATTATTCTAGATCTGTGAAATAGTGCTGTTATTTTAATAGGGATTGCATTGGATATGTAGATTGCTTTGGGTAGTATGGACATTTTAATGATGTTAATCCTACAAATCCATGAACATGATATATTCTTCTACTTGTTCATATCTTCCTCAATCTCTTTTTTTCAACATCCTGTAGTTTTTTTGTTGCAGTGGTAAATGGAAATAATTGTTTAGTTTCTTTTTTTGCGAATTCACTATTGGTGTGTAAAAATTCCATTGATTTCAATTTTGTACCTTGCTGCAATGCCAAATTCACTTATTAAATCTAGTAATTTTTTGATGGAGTCTTTAGGGTTTTCTGTGTACAATATCATGTCATCTTCGAAAAATGACAGTTTTATCTCCTCCTTTCCAATTTGGATGCCTTTTATTTCTTCTTGTCTGATCCCTGTGGCTACAACTTCCAGGACTATTTTGAATGAGAGTGGTGAAAGCAGACATCCCTATCTTGATCCGGTTCTTAGGGGAAATGGTCTTAGTTTTGCCCATTGAGTATGATGTTCGCTGTAGGTTTGTCATGCATGGCCTTTATTATGTTGAGGTATGATCCCTCTATTCCCACTTTGCTGAGAGTTTTTATCAACAATGTGTGTTGGATTTTCTCAAATGGGTTTTTTGTGTCTATTTATAGGATCATGTGATTTTTGTCTTTCAGTTTATTTATGTGATATATCATGTTTATTGACTTGTGAATTTTGTACCAGTCTTGCATCCATGGAATAAATCCTACTTGGTCATGATCTTTTTAATATATTGCTGGATCCAAATTGCTAATATTTTGTTGGGGGTTTTAGCATCCATGTTCATCTAGGATATTTCCTTATAGTGTCTTTATTTGTTTATGGGATTAGGATAATGTTGGCCTCATAGAAAGAGGTTCAAAGTGTTGCTTCCTCTTGAAATTTTTGAAATAGTTTTGAGGAGTATAGGTGTTAGTTCTTTGAATGTTTGGTAAGACTCCCCTGTGAAGTCATCTGGACCAGGACTTTTGTTTGCTGGGAATTTTTAAATTACTGACTCAGTTTTATCCATTGTTATTGGCCTATTCAGGTTTTTCTGATTCTGTTTTTAGAGGTTTTATTTTTCTAGGAATTTGTCCATTTCATCCACATTGTTAGCTTGTTGGCATATCGTTGTTTATAGTATTTTTTTACAATTCTTTGTGTTGCTATGGTGTCAGTTGTTACTTTGCTGCTTTCATTTCTTATTTTACTTATTTGGGTCCTCTCTCTTTGTTTCTTGATGAGTCTGGCTAATGGTTCATCAATCTTGTTTATCTTTTCAAAGAACCAGCTCTTGGCTTCATTGATCTTTTGTGCTTTTTTTGGTCTCTATGTCATTTATTTTTGCTCTAATCTTTATTATTTCCTTCCTTCTACTTACTCTGGGCTTTTCTTGTTGTTTCCTTTCTAGTTCTATAAGTTGTAGGGTTAAATAGTTTATTATTAATTTTTGTTGTTTTTTTGAGGTAGGCCTGTAGTGCTGTGTGCCGCATCTTCCGGCGTATAAGATGACTTTTTAACCCAGGAAAATCTTCTCAAAAGTCGGGGTTGTCTTATATGCTGGGTGTCATCTTATAGGGTGGGTATATCCCAAACTCTATATTTTAACTGGAAAAGTTGGGGGTCGTCTTATACGCCAAGTCATCTTATACGCCGGAAAATACGGTACTTCCTTCTCAGGACTGCTTTTGCTCTGTCCCAGAGATTTTTGGGGGTTGTGTGTGTGCATTTTCATTTGCTTCCAGGAAGTTTTTTTATTTCTTCCTTGATGTCATTGATAACTCATTCATTGTTTAATAACATGCTATTTAGCCTCCATGTGTTTGAATGTTTTTGGGTGTTTTTACTATAGTTGATTTTTAATTTCATGCCACTGTGATCTGAGATGTTGATATTTCAATCTTCTTGAACTTGTAGACACTTGTTTTGTATCCTAACTTGTGGTCTGTCTTTGAGAATGACCCATGTGCACTTGAGAAGAATGTATATTCTGTCTCTTTGAGGTGAAGTCTATATATATGTAAAAGGCTAATATGCTAAGTGTCTTGACTGTCTGACTGGTCGCTATGATACACACTGACCACCAGGGGGCAGATGCTCAACTTGGGAGCTGTGAGCTGCAGTAACTTGGCAACGGTGGTTCTTGGGTGACTCACCCCAAAACCAGAGAGGAGGGAGCCAGATTGCTCGTGGGGCTGCACATTTCCACCTTCAGCCATGGGTTATGTTGTTGCTGGGGCACTGTCTTTCAGAATCTGGTTTACTGCACACTTGCATTTGTGTTCCACACCCTGTACAAAAACAACTTTGCAGAGTGCCCTCTCACATTCCAGGACCCCTCAGGGAGAGCTGGTTTCGGCCCGATCCCCGCAGGCCAGGCCAAGGAACCCCACCTGCTGGAGGGATTCCGCTCATTCTACAGACGTCAGGGAGGGACTGCGGGAGGTTGGCTCCAGGGTGGGTCTGGCTCATCTTGCCCAGTCTCACCCCGCTGGCCACCTTCTAATTAATTTCCTTTCAATGTGCACGAATCCGTGCACCGGGTCACTAGTGTTTTATAAATGTCAATTAAATCCAGCTGATCCTGTGTGTCACTTAGAGTTACTGTTTCCTTGTTGATTTTTTTTGTCTGGGGGATGTATCCAGTGAAGTCAGAGAGGTATGAACAATATATGACTACTAGAGGCCTGGTGCATGAAAATTCGTGAACTCTTGGGGGGGGTGTCCCTCAGCCAGGCCTGTGCCCTCTCGCGGCCCAGGACCCCTCAGGAGATGTCCACCTGCCGGCTTAGGCCCTCTCCCCCGGGGATTGGGCCTAAGCTGGCAGGCAGACATCCTTCTGGCAACAGAAGCAGGAGAGGCTCCCGCCACCGCTGCTGTGGTAACCAGCCATGAGGTGGCTTCTGGCTGAGCGGCACTCCCCCTGTGGAAGCACACTGACCACCAGGGGACAGCTCCTGTGTTGAGCATCTGCCCCCTGGTGGTCAGTGTGTGTCATAGTGACTGGTTGTTTTGTCGTTAGGATCAATTTGCATATTACCCTTTTATTATATAGGATGTTTCCTTAAAATCCTCCAGAAGTTCTTTTATGTATTTACTAGGTGTAGCAGTTTATAACGCGTATTTTTTAAAATAGATGGAGTTACACATATCTTGATATATATGCGATTTGATATGTATGCTATTTTGTTGTATTGACAACAAATTTGAAAACTTCATATCTCAAATTTTCTGAAGGTGTTAACATTATAGATATTTTTACACTTCAAAATGTCGAATTTTGCGCCAAAAAAAAGAGCATCTGCGGGAAGTTTCAATTCATTACTTTATTTTGAAGAAAAGTGCTGCTGAAAGTTACTGTAGACTTTGGGAAGCTTATGGTGAACATGCTCCATCTCAAGATACTTGTGAACTCTGGTTTAAACACTTTAAAAGTGATGATTTCAATGTGAAAGACAAAGAATTTCCAGGTCAATTTGAACCACGCTTTGATTGTAAAATGACCAGAATGGGCCAGAAGACATAGCCAAGTAATTTTGCTTCATGATAATGCACCATCACACACTTCAAAACCAGTTAAAGACATGTTGAAAGATCTTGCCTGGGAAGTATTAACCCTCCCACCGTATTCACCAGACCTTGCTCCTTCAGATGACCACTTGTTCCAATCACTGGCACACGCCTTTTCTGCAAAGCACTTCAAAACTTACGAAGAAGTGGAAAATTGGGTCTCTGAATGGTTTGCCTCAAAACAAGAAAAGTTCTATTGGGATAGTATCCACAGATTACCTGAAAGATGGGGGAAATGTGTAGCTAGCAATGGACATTACTCTGAATAAAGCACTTTTGATGTTTCTCTTGAAATTATCGTGTTTTTCTTTGATTTCAAAATCTGCATTATTAACCGGTACACCTAGTAGGTGCTCCTATATTGGGTGCATATGTTACAGAAGATTGGAGAAAAACAAGCTATGCTTAGAGAAATGGAGTTAAAATTTATTGTTATTACTAGAAGCCCGGTGCACGAAATTCGTGCACGGAGGGGGGTTGTCCCTCAGCCCAGCCTGTACCCTCTCCAATCTGGGACTCCTTGAGGGATGTCCGACTGCCCATTTAGGCCCGATCCCTCTCACAATCCAGGACTGCTGGCTCCCAACTGCTTGCCTGCCTGCCTTCCTGATTGCCCCTAACCGCTTCTGCCTGCCAGCCTGATCACCCCCTAACCACTCCGCTGCCAGCCTGGTTGATGCTTAACTGCTCCCCTGCCAGCCTGTTTGCCCCCAACTTCCCTCCTCTGCCGGCTTGGTCACCCCTAACTGCCCTCTCCTGCAGGGTTGATCACCTCCAACTGCCCTTCCTTGCAAGCCTGGTCCCTCTCAACTGCCCTCCCTTGCAGGCCTGGTCCCTCACAATTGCCCTCCCTTGCAGACCGGGTGCCTCCCAACTGCCCTCTCCTGCTGGCCATCTTGTGGTGGCCATCTTCTGTCCACATGGGGGCGGGGTCTTTGACCACATGGGGGCAGACATTGTGTGTTGGAGTGATGGTCAATCTGCATATTACTCTTTTATTAGATAGGATAGAGGCCTGGTGCACAGGTGGGGGCCAGCTGGTTTGCCCTCAAGGGTGTCCCGGATCAGGGTGGGGTTCCCTTGGGGCGTGGGGCGGCCTGAGCGAGGGGCCTGTGGTGGTTTGCAGGCTGGCCACACCCCCTGGCGACCCAAGTGGAGGCCCTGGTATCTGGAATTTATTTTCCTTCTACAATTGAAACTTTGTAGCCTGGAGTGGAGCCAAGCCTGCTGCTCCCTCCGGGGTGGCAGCCATTTCTGTGGCAGTTAATTCACCTTCTACAATTGAAACTTTGTAGCCTTAAGCGGGTGAGCCCGGCCAGGGTGTGCGGAAAGCTTTGCTTCCCCTGTTGCCGGAGGCAACCCTGGCCTGCTCTCTCAAGCTCCATTCTGCTGCCATTTGTTTGAATTTGTTTACCTTCTATAATTGAAACTTTGTAGCTTGAGTGGAGGCTTAGGCCTGCAACGGCTATGGAAAGCTTGGCTTGCTCTGTTACCTGGGAAACCTTTCTCTCTGTGGCTGTAGCCATCTTGGCTGGGGTTAATTTGCATACTCGCCCTGGTTGGCTGGTGGGCGTGGCTTGGCTGGTGGCGTGGCTTATGTAGCGGAGTGATGGTTAATTTGCATATTTTAATTTTATCAGAGAGGATGTTCAGGCCCAGAGAAAAATGTCTTTCAAATTCTGAGCAGCAACATAGAGGAAGCTGTTCCTTTTTATATCTTTCCCAGACCTTCGTTTCCCAAATATGGGCTTTTCTGGTACCCTTTGCAAGTTTTTTTTTTTTTTTTTTAATATATTTTATTGATTTTTTTTTTTTTACAGAGAGGAAGGGAGAGGGATCGTTAGAAACATCGATGAGAGAGAGAGAAACATCGATCAGGTGCCTCCTGCACACCCCCTACTGGGGATGTGCCTGCAACCAAGGTACATGCCCTTGACCAGAATTGACCTGGGACCCTTCATTTTGCAGGCAGATGCTCTATTCATTGAGCCAAACTGGTCAGGGCCCCTTTGCAAGTTCTTAAAGAGCCCTATGTGCTGGGGCTTTGATACCTCAACCAAAGGCCTGACCTGGCCCCAGCACTGATAACTTCATCTGGGGATGGTTTATAACCTCTCTAAAATGGGAGTAAACAGGACTTGCAGGACCAGACAGTTAAAGGGGCAGTGACTAGATTCAGATTGCTAGCCCCCCAAAATGTCTCTTTTTCCCCATCACATATATGTGTACCAGGGTTATGTCTTCTTGCTGGGTAAATCCCTTTAGTATTATGTAGTGACCTTAGTGTTCACTTGTGATGGCCTTCATTTGGAAGTCTATTTTGTCAGATAAGAGTATTGCTACCCTAGCTTTTTTTTTTTTTTTAACTCCCATTTGACTGGGAATATTTTTTCCATCCTTTAACTCTCATCCTGTGAGCCTTCTGTTTTGAGGTAGGTCTCTTGTAGATAGCATATAATTGGATTATGTTTTCTTTATCCATTCAGCTACCCTATATCTTTTGATTGGAGCATTTATTCAATTTACATTTAAGGTTATTATTGAAAGGTACTTATTTATTGCCATTTTAATTCTGTATGCCTATGTTTCTCTTTCTCTATTCTTCTCATTACAGCAGTCCCTTTAGCATTTATTGTAATGCTGGCTTGGTGGTGATGTACTCCTTTAGCCTTTTTTGTCATAGAAGCTCTTTTTTTCAACATCTATTTTGAAAGATAACCTTGGTGGATATAGTAATCTTGGTTTCAGATCCTTGCTTTCCATTACCTTGAGTACTTCATGCCATTCCCTTCTGGCCTGTGGAGTTTCTGTTGAGAAATCAGCTGACAGCCTTATGGGAGCTCCTTTGTAGATAACAAACTGCTTTTCTCTTGCTGCCTTTAAGACTCTCTCTTTGTCTTTAACTTTTGTTGTTTTAATTATGATGTGTCTGGGTATGGGCATGTTTGGGTTCTTCTTGCTTGGGACTCTCTGTGACTCCTGAACTTGTATGACTTTTTCCTTAACCAGGTAAGGGAAGTTTTCTGCCATTACTTCTACAAACATGTTCTCTATCACTTGCTAGTTTTTTCTCCTTCTGGTATTCCACTTAGGTGAATATTGTTCTGTTTCATGTTGTCTTACAGTTCCCTTAAGCTGTCCTGTTTTTTAATTGTTTTTGGTTTTGGTTTTTTGAGGAATTTTTTCCCACTCTGTCTTCTAATTCACTGATCTGATCCTCAGCTTCTCCCAATCTGCTGTGTATTCTTTCCACTGTGTTCTTTATTAGTGCTATGTCATTCTTTATTTCTGACTGTTCTTTTTGCATAGTTACTATGTCTTTTCTTATGCTGTTGAGCATATTTGCCACCATTATTCTGAACTCTATATCAGATAAATTTCTTATCTCCATTTCACTTATCTCTTCTTAGAATTCTCTTGTTATTTCATTTGGGGCTTGTTTTTTATCTTCCCATTTTGGCTGCCTTTTGTGTTTGTGTCTATGTAGTATGTAGATCTGTTAGGACAGTGGTTCTCAACCTTTCTAATGCCACGACCCTTTAATACAGTTCCTCATGTTGTGGTGACCCCCAACCATAAAATTATTTTCGTTGCTACTTCATAACTGTAATTTTGCTACTGTAAATGAATTGTAATGTAAATATCTGTGTTTTCCGATGGTCCTAGGCGACCCTGCTAGCGGTTCACAACCTGACCCACAGGTCGCGGCATTAGGAAGGTTGAGAACCACTGTCCTAGGACTTCTAATATCTAGTGCAGGACATTGTCAGACCCTGTATTTGACTGACCCTGAGTCCCCTGTTTGGAGCTATCGCAATCCACAGCCTGTGGCTCCTCTGCTGGGGCTGGGTGCCTTTGGAAAGGACTAGGATGTGCACCAAGGTCTGCTTTTCCTATCCCTGGGCCCAGAAGGAGATCAGGCAAAGACTCAAAGCTTCAGGAGATCTACCTTCATCTCGCACTCTGAGTGTTCTCAGCCTTGATTGTGCTCAGGCTATCAACCGCAGAGTGGGGAAGAGGTCTTCCAACAGCATGGGACAACTGCCTTTCCCCCAGTCAAAACCACCTGGACTGCAAGGATCCTCGGGGGAAAGATCGCCACTGCTTGAGGGAATGACTCAGTACAGGAAACTGAGGTGGCTGCCCTCAGTGCTACAAACCCAGAACCCCCAACCGTGGACTCTCCTCACATGGCTGCAGTCCACTCTGCCCTCCCTCTGCTGGAGCCCCGGGTGAGTGGCTGCATATGAGATTTTGTGTATTGGCCCTTTAAGAGGCATTTCCAGCCCTCTCCCTGAAAAGCAGCCCTGTTGGTTTCACAGCCAGATGTTACTGGGTAGCCTTCTGAGTTTTGGTGCTCTCTGCTGGGGCACCCAGCCTGGGGATTAGACCCCAGAGTTCTCAGGGGGAATCCCCCATAGCTGAGATATCCCTCTGGAACTTCAGTTGCTGTCAATGGGAGCCCAGCCACCCCTTTCTTGTCTCCACACTTCCTACCAGTCTCTTGTGATGTCTCCACTTTCTGTCCTTGGTTATCAGGGTTCTCTCCAGCTAGAACTCAGTTGATTGGTCAGGGTTGTTTTTCTGCATTTCAGTTGTATTTCCAGTTTGGTCCTGGGAGAGTGTCAGTGTAGCTTCCACTTACTCCACTGCCATTTTTAATCCTCTTTTTTTATTTTTAGATTCCACATATAAGTGAAACTCTATGGTATTTGTTGTTCTCTGTCTGATTCATGTAGACAGATACCAAAGAGATGGTTACTAGAGAGGAAAGGGTGAGGAGATGGATGAAAAGGTGAGGGGTAACATAGTCAATCATACTGTTTAAGTTTGCTTGGTGACAGATGCCTACTAGAAATAGTGGGATGATTACATTGTAAGATAAAAAAATATCAAATCACTGTATGGTACACCTGAAACTAATATAACCAATAATATAACATTGTATACCAACTATCTATAATAATAAAAGTGTGATACACTAATTAGACCAGACGTCCTCCTGGATGTCCTTCCTTTGGGACAAAGCTGCAGCGGACATCCTGGAGGAAGCTGGTGCTGTGAGGGAAGCATGGGCCCAGGTGCCTGCCAGCGGCCGGAAGGAAACCTGTTTCCCCGGTGTCAGAGGGAAGCCGGCAGCTGGGGGAAGGCCTAATGTTGCACAGGTTTTGTGCACCAGGCCTCTAGTCTATAATAATAAAAGCGTGATATGCTAATTAGACCGGATGACCTTCCGGACGAAGCCGTCGCAGTGGGGGCCCAGGTAGAGGCAGCTGCTGCAGTGGCTGGAGCTGAGCCCCTTGTATGAATTTTGTGCATCGGGCCTCTAGTACTTAAATAAAAAAATAAAAAAATAAATACAGGTTTGTCTAACTTCAAAGTCATGTTTTTGTACTTCATCATGTTGTTTTGAGAATGTGTGTGTGTGTATGTGCGTGAGCGTTCAGGGAACTTCTTGGGGCTAGAGGGAAAGAAAGCAGTGACTCAAGGGTGCTAGGGAGAGGGACTTGGGGACCAGGGGCAGGAAATGACTCTCTTCGTAGTCATCTAGCTGAGGTAAGTCCTGCAGGTAAAGTATAACTTGTCTCCTCCAAGCCCTACACCAGCGCCCTCTCCAGCTCTATTGCTGGAGGAGCTAATTTTCAGCGGATGAGGAAGGTTGAGTCTAGGTTGCATTACTGGGGAAGAGATGTTTCTGGTGGATTAAACTGGAACTTAGAAAGTATTTTCCCACGAAACATCGCTGAGTGCTTATTAAACAACTAGAGGCCTGGTGAATGAAATTTGTGCATGGGGGTGTGTGTCCCTCAGCCCAGCCTGCACCCTCTCCAATCTGGGACCCCTCGAGGGATGTCCTGTAGGACAGGGCCTAAACGGGCAGTCGGACATCCCTCTCACAATCCAGGACTGCTGGCTCCCAACTTCTTGCCTGCCTGCCTTCCTGATTGCCTCTAACTGCTTCTGCCTGCCAGCCTGATCACCTCCTAACCACTCCCCTGCCAGCCTGATTGATGCCTAACTGCTCCCCTGCAAGCCTGGTCACCCCTAACTGCTCTCCCCTGCAGGCCTGGGTCCCCCCGCAACTGCCCTTCCCTGCAGGCCCGGTCACCCCTAACTTCCCTGCTCTGCTGGCCTGGTAGCCCCTAACTGCCCTCCCCTGCAGGCTTGGTTGCCCCCAAATGCCCTCCCCTGCTCGCCTGATTGCCCCCAACTGCCCTCCCCTGCAGGCCTGATCCCTCCCAACTGCCCTCCCCTGCTGGCCATCTTGTGGTGGCCATCTTGTGTGTTGGAGTGATGGTTAATCTGCATATTACTCTTTTATTAGATAGGATAGAGGCCTGGTGCGTGGGTGGGCGCTGGCTGGTTTGCCCTGAAGGGTGTCCTGGATCAGGGTGGGGGTTCCCTTGGGACATGGGGCGGCCTTGGCGAGGGGCCTGTGGTGGTTTGCAGGCCGGCCACACCCCCTGGTGATGCAAGCAGAGGCCCTGATATCTGGGATTTATTTATCTTTTATAATTGAAACTTTGTAGCCTTGAGCAGAGCCAAGCCTTCTGCTTGCTCCGTGGCTGCAGCCATCTTTGTTGGGATTTATTTATCTTCTATAATTGAAACTTTGTAGCCTTGACTGGAGGCCTGGGCCGGCCAGGGTGTGCGGAAAGCTTGGCTTCCTCCATTGCTGTGGAAACCCAAGCCTCCTGCTCACTCTGTGGCTGCAGCCATCTTGGTTGGGTTAATTTGCATACTCGCTCCTGATTGGCTGGTGGGCGTGGCTTGTGTAGCGAGTGATGGTTAATTTGCATATTACTCTTTTATTAGATAGGATTTGTCGTGAGTATTCTGTGTAGTTTATTAAGAGTTGAAGACATTTATGGGTTGCCCTTAGAACCTAACTATTTATAATAGTATTTCTATAGGAAAATACATTCTAAGTTTTCAAAAAATAAATTGTAAAAGAACTTTAGAATACACATTTCTATAAGGTTGGGGATGGCCAGATACCTGGTTTTTGCTCTGAATGTTTCTTTAGAAGTATTAGGATGTTGTGGCTGCAACTTTCAGAAATGTCTCTGGCTCCTTATCTTGTATTAGATTGTGCTTAGATTATATGTCACAACTGGGTCACTTCAGCTCAATGGATGGTGATAGGGAGGAGCGAATTTTTTATTCAGGAATTTTGATTAGGTCGGGAGTGTGTACCCTAGTTTCTCCCTGGCTAATTCAGCATAGCTCATTTCATTGTAGGGAATTTTGCATTACCACAATGGACTTGAAGCCTGATTGGTAGGCACTAACCTGTCATTCCACTTACAAAATCTGATTTAATAGTTTGCTGTACATCTCTCTACCAAATTATTTATCTTTATTTCTCTTCAGTTAATATTCTTTAAGCTTTTTCTAATTTCCATACTTCTCACTTGGGGTTGGTAGTAGAAATGGGAGGTTGAAGAAAGAAAAAAGGTATAGTTTTAGAAACATTTTGTGTGGTATAAGTTTCTTTACTTCATAATTCTGACTGGAATAAAAAAGAACATAAGGCAGTTTCCCCAGTATACCTGTTTTCTGTAGGATTTGCTTAAGGAAACATGCTACATATAAATACGTATACATCTAGGAGAAGATGGTTACAGTAAAGTTGAATATTACTTAGATTAGATTTTTAGCTTTTCAAATGGTAAGTCATATCCATCAAAATTGCTCTTAAAATTTCTTAAATATGCTAATAAAGTAGAATGTATAGTTCTGTGTGTTTTATATAGTGCTCCTTGAGACCAGCTGAGCTAGACCAAAGGAAGAAACAAAAGGAAAGTCTGTGTATAAATGACTGACACTCAAATCATTCTGTCTGTTAAAAAACAAAGATGATGATGATGTAGGCGATACAAACAATGTTAATGCTTCATGAAGCGGACAATTTATTTGGAGAACTGCAAAATGAGATGGAAGACAAGAAGCTATTATAGAAGAAAGAATCAAGAACAAAGAAGAGAAAAATAAAATATATCCGATTGGCAGGGGCCCCATAGTCAACTTTGTTTTGGGCTAGAAGGAATAAGAAAGTAAGTAAAATGCAGAGTGGTTTTGGTGTCTGGGGATTGGCTGGCTGAGGGAATATACTGCATTCTGGTCAAGCAGAGCACTTACAGGGACACGAAAGTTATCACCTAAATTCTGATTAGCTTACTTGACACCTGGGATAGGAACACTTACATCTTGAGTCTAGAAATTTATTTCAACAGTAGTGACCCAGTTGTGCACATTGAAAGGAAATTAATTAGAAGGTGAGGTGGCCAGCGGGGCGGGACTGGGCGAGACGTGTCAGAAACCTCCTGCAGTCCTTCCCCCGCCGGCCGCACCTGGGGTTGTGCCGTGGTTTGAAGGGCAACTGCGGAGTGAGCATGGTCCCTTCAGCAGGTGGAGTTCCTTGGCCTAGCCTGTGGGGATCGGGCTGAAATCGGCTCTCCGAAATCCCTCGAGAGGGATTCCAGAGTGCGAGAGGGCACTCTGCAAAGTTGCTGTCGTACCGGGCAGTAAACCCACAGTGCCCCAGCAACAACATAACCCATAGGCAAAGGTGGAATTGCGTGGCCCCGTGAGGAATCTGGCTCCCTCCTCTCTGGTTTTGGGGTGCGTCACCCGAGAACCACTGCTGCCAAGTCACTGCAGCTTGCATCTCCTGTGTTGAGCGTCTGCCCCCTGGTGGTCAGTGTGCATCATAGCTACCCATCGGATGGACACTTAGCATATGAGCCTTTTATATATGTAGACGAGTGGCATGGTGCACAGATTCGTGCACATTGAAAGGAAATTAATTAGAAGAAATATTTTAATATCGCTATTCATCCTTATATAATAGAACTATCAACCAAATTCACAATCAACAGTGACAGATTGAAACACACACATGTGATTGGCGCCAATGAGAGCTTTATATGTATTGTGCATGTGTGAGTCAACTTAGCCTTTTATATAAATAGAACTAGAGCAGTAGTGCACGAATTCGTGCATGGGTGAGGTCCCTAGGCCTGGACAGTGATCAGGACTGATGAGGTCCAGGCCAGTCAGGGTCTGCCAGCAGGGGGAAGGGACAGGATGCAGGAGGTTGGCTGTCGGCCCCAAGGAGGAAGCTGGTCCTTGGCCCCCGGGTAAGGGGCTGCATCCGCCACCACCTATCCCCGGTTTTCCGTCCCAGCCTGGGGCCAAAGGCCCCAGCAGGGTTGGGAGAGGAGGCGACAGTAGGCAAGCTGGGGGCGGAAGGAACTGATGTTGACGCTGCTGGCCAGACAGCCGCAAGAGGTTGGATGTGGAAGCATACTGACCACTGGAGGCAGCTCCTGCGCTGCGGTTTGCCCCCTGGTGATCAGTGTGCGTCATAGTGACTGGCCGACCGATCATTCTGGTTCCGGTCTTTGCTTAGCCTTTTATATATATATAGGTAAACTTGCTTAATTAGACTGCTTTCTGATTTAGGTAAACTGTTTCCAGCCCAGTGAAGCACCCCAACTTCCCTTTTAGGTAATTGTCAGCAACACAGCAGTAAATATCAACACGGAGCACATTATTATTATAGACCACACAGGGAGAACAAAGGGTGAAATATTTAACTGCAGCAGTGTTTGACTATTTTCTGCGTAGTGAGAAAACCTGAAGTCATTTTCAACATCCACCATTTCTTCTTTTCAGTGGGGTCAAGTTTCTAAACTTTCTAAATCTCCATTTTCCGGCTAATAAAAAAAAATAGGATTCCACTGAGTCTCCTGTCTACCTACTGCAGGACTTCTGTGAGGATCAAATGAGACAAGGCACAGGAAAACACTTCACAGACATTTGGTTAAAGTGTGAAATGTTTGCACCTGGCTATAAAGTCATGTTCCTGGGCTGAAGAAATGGCGAGTAGGGTAGTTGCTAGGGAGAGGAAGCTGGGCGTTGTTACGTGATGTCATTACTTGGCACCCACAGTGATTGTTTCTGGGCTGTGTACCACATTTTGCATCATGAGGTCCTGGCATTGGCTGCAGTTTGGTGGACTGTCGCTCTGGGATGGTGGTGGGGCCTGTGTCCCACTTGGGGGAAGCTGAGTTTTGCTTTTTGGGAGCCAGGTTCCCGGTGCCAGTGTGTGTCACGGCATCTCCTGTGTTGAGCGCCTGCACCCTGATGGTCAGTGCGCATCATAGTAACTGGTCAGACACTTAGCATATTAGCCTTTTATAAATAGACTAGAGGTCTGGTGCACAGAATTTGTGCACTTGGGGCATTTCTCAGCTCAGCCTGTGCCCTCTCGCAGTCTGAGAGCCCTCGGGGGATGTCCGACTGACGGCTTAGGCACGGGGAGTGGACCTAAGCTGTCAGTCGGATATCCTTAGCACTACCACAGATGCAGGAAAGGCTCTCACCACAGCTGCTGCTCTTGCCACCTGTGATACTGGCTCTGGCTGAGCGGTGCTCCCCCTGTTGGAGTGCACTGACCACCAGAGGGCAGCTCCTTCATTGAGCGTCTGCCCCCTGGTGGTCAGTGCGTGTCATAGCGACCTGTTTTTCTGCCATTAGGTCGGTTTGCATATTAGCCTTTTATTACATAGGATGAGAGGCCCAATGCAAGAAATTCGTGCAAGAGTAGACCTTCCTTCCCTCAGCTGCCTGCACCAGCTTCCCTCTGGCACCTGGGACTCAGACTTCCCTTCAGCTGCCGGCAGGCACCCGGGACCCGGGCTTCGCTCCGGCTTCCAGCAGGCACCCTGGAAATGGGGCTTCCCTCCGACCACCGACAGGCACCCGGGACCTGTGCTTCCCTCTTAGCCCCGGCTTCGTCTACAAGGACGTCCGGAAGGATGTCCAGCCTAGGTAGCATGTGACGCTTTTATTATTATAGTTGTTCGTAATAAAACTTTCAGATCTCTAAGAGTAAATGGGGAATAATGGGGAATTAAGTGTTCTGCCAGCTTACAGGGATTTGTTGCATTCTGTTTTTTTATTTGAAGCTTATATAGCCTTAATATATCTTTAAAAGCTTGTTGTAAGGATTAAATCAGATAATTTTTGCTTGGCACATTGTAGGTGTTTAACAAACATATGCTGGATTTGAATCAAAATGTCACAGGTAGTATCATGGCTTACTGATCAATTAGATTCTTCCTGTGTTTTCACAATTTTTGCAAAATTAGACTTGCCAGTGCTAAAATAAGAGATACTAATTATTTTTTCTTGGTGTCCTTAGGATGAATTCAGTGATGTCATCGATATTAAGGATCCAGATTTTACTTCTGCAGCTGAACGCAGGCAGAAACGCCTGGCTGCTGAGCTGGCCAAATTTGATCCTGATCATTATCTGTGAGTATTGAGTTTTTTGAGGATTAAATAATTTACTTGACATTTGTTTATAAATTTTGAGTGTCTTTTTAACTATGTTAGGTATGTGCTTTTTGGATTCTGGAAATTAGCAAAGGCTTAAAGCCTTAATTGACATCTGAATTAACTTACCACTGTAAAAACCTTTGTGATGTTAGTAGAATGTTGCTTCTTAGAAGTTCATTCTAGCAGAGAACATGCTTCTTTGAGGTTTTTCTATCCAGGCTTAAAAATAGAGCACTGAATCCTCACATAGTTGCACTTTTTAAAGTAGGCTTTTTGTTATGATTAATGGTCTTTATGAATTTAAATCTACAGTTACTGCATTTCTTGGCTGATCTAGGATTTTCCTAACACTTTCATCCACTAGCACCAGTATCTAGTTTCAAATTAATAAATAATTACTTTCTATACTAAGGTATAAATAAAATCTAGTTGTAAGTTTTGCTGCATTTTATTCCCTACCTGCATTAATTGTGTCTTTAACCATAGTGCATCTCTATGAGGCTTAAATTTGCCGAAGGGCCTTATCTAAGCCTATCTAATAAAAGGGTAATATGCAAATTGATCATCATTCCAATGCACTGCCCCCATGTGGACACAAGATGGCCACCACAAGATGGCCAGCAGGGGAGGACAGTTGGGGGTGACCAGGCCTCCAGGGGAGGGCAGTTGGGAGGGACCAGGCCTGCAGGGGAGGGCAGTTGGGAGGGAACAGGCCTGCAGGGAGGGGCAACCAGGCTGGCAAAGGAGGGCAGTTAGGGTTGACTGGGCCAGCAGAGGAGGGCAGTTGGGGGGCACCCAAGCCTGCATGGGAGGGCAGTTGGGGGCGACCAGGCCTGCAGGGGAGGGCAGTTGTTGGCAACCAGCCCAGCAGGGGAGGGCAATTAGGGGCTACCAGGCTGGCAAGGGAGGGCAGTTAGGAGTGACCAGGCCAGCAGGGGAGGGCAGTTAGGGGTGACCAGGCTGGCAGGGCACAGCAGTTAGGGTCAATTGGGCTGGCAGGGTAGCAGTTAGGCGTCAATCAGGCTGGCAGGGGTGTGGTTAAGGGGTGATCAGGCTGGCAGGCGGAAGCGGTTGGGGCAATCAGGCAGGCAAGCAGGCGAGCGGTTGGGAGCCAGCAGTCCTGGATTGTGAGAGGGATATCCAACTGCCCGTTTAGGCCCGATCCCACCAGGACTGTGCAAGACTGGCCGGACATGCCCTGGAACCTTCCCGCGGTCCCTCCCCAGCCCCAATAGTGCACCGGTGGGATACCTCGGCCTGGCCTGTGCCCATGCAGTTGTCTATTCTATCTAATAAAAGAGTAGTATGCAAGTTAACCATCACTCTACTACACCCACAAGCCATGCCCACCAGCCAGTCAGGAGCGAGTATGCAAATTATCCAAACTAAGATGGCTGCGGCCATGGAGTGAGCAGGAGGCTTGGGTTTCCCTGGCAATGGAGGAAGCCAAACTTCCTGGCCTTCTCTGGTCTCCGCTCAAGGCTACAAAGTTTCAATTATAGGAGATAAATAAATCCCAACAAAAATGGCTGCGGCCACAGAGCAAGCAGGAGGCTTAGCTCTGCTCAAGGCTACAAAGTTTCAATTGTAGAAGATAAATAAATCCCAGATTCTAGGGCCTTTGCTTGGGTCGCCGGGGGGCGTGGCTGGCCTGCAAACCACCACAGGCCCCTCGCCCAGGCTGCCCCATGCCCCAAGGGAACCCCCACCCTGCTCCGGGACACCTTTCAGGGCAAACCAGCCAGCCCCCACCTGTGCAACAGGCCTCTATCCTATCTAATAAAATAGTAATATGCAAATTGACCATCACTATCACATAAGATGGCTACCCCTATGGGGTCAAAGATCCTGTCCCCATGTGTACACAAGATGGCCGCCACAAGATGGCCAGCAGGGAAGGGCAGTTGGGAGGGACCAGGCCTGCAAGGGAAGGCAGTTGGAGGTGATCAAGCCTGCAGGGGAGGGCATTTAGGGGTGATCAGGCCGGCAGGGGAGTGAAGTTGTGGGCAATAAGGCTGGCAGGGAGCAGTTAGGCATCAATCAGGCTGGCAGTGGAGTGGTTAGGGGTGATCAGGAATGCAGGCAAGCAAGCAATTGGGAGCCAGCAGTCCTGGATTGTGAGAGGGATGTCTGACTGCTCGTTTAGGCCCGATCCTTCCGGGATCCTACCGGGATTGGTCCTAAATGGGCAGTCGGACATCCCTGTAGTGGTCTCAGATTGGAGACGGTGCAGGCTGAGCTGAGGGACACCCCCCAGTGCACGAATTTCGTGCACCAGGCCTCTAGTATATATATAAAAGCCTAAGCGACTATTCGACTGGTAGCTATGATGCACACTAACCACCAGGGGGCAGACGCTCAGCTCACAGGCATGGAAACATGGAACAGACTGATGAATCTCAGAGGTAAAGGGAGAGGAGGGAGGATAGAAATAGATTAACCAAAGATCTTATATGCATATTTAGCCCTGGTACACGGATTCCTGCACTAGTGGGCTCCCTTGGCGTAGCCTGCGGGGATTGGGCTGAAACTCGCAGTCCAACACCACTTGCCACTCCTGCTCATCCCGGTCCCCCTTCACCTGCTGCTGCCACCACTTGGTAGGCTCCCTGCTGCTCTGCTGCAGTCTCCGGGCTGCAGCGGCCAGCCTTGAGCCCTGTGTTGGCGCTCATTGGTCAACTGAGTGGTGCTCCCTCTGTGGTAGCACACTGACCACCAGGGGGAAGCTCCTGCGTTGAGTGTCTGCCCCCCGGTAGTCAGTGCACATCATAGTGACCGGTTGACCGGTCATTTGGTCACTTAGGCTTTTATATATATAGAGTAGAGGCCCAAGGTCCCTTGGCCTGGCCTGTGGTGATAGGGCTGAATACAGCCTGGTGCACAGATTCGTGCACTGGTGGGGTCCCTCAGCCTGGCCTGTGGAGATTGGGCCGAAACCGGCAGTCCAGCATCCTCCGAGGGGTCCCGGATTGCGAGAGGACGCAGGCCAGGCCGAGGAACCCCACTGGTGCACGATCGGGACTGGGGAGGGACGTGGGAGGTTGGCCACCTGGGCAGGGACTCCAGCCCATCTCGCTCAGTCCCTATCAGCCAGACCTCAGCAGCCAGCTCACCTACTGGGCAGAGCATCTTCACCTGTTGGTTAGTGCATGTCATAGGGACTGGTCAACTGTCTGCCCCCTGGTGGTCAGTGAACATCATAGCGAGCAGTTGAGCGACCTTAGCATATCATTAGCATATTACGCTTTGATTGGTTGAATAGCCTACCAGTCGACCAGATACTTAGCATATTAATCTTTTATTATATAGGATTTTGAATAACAGTGATGACAATGGACATCTTTGTCTTGTTCTTGACCTTAAAGAAAAAGCTTTCATTGTTTCACCATTGAGTATAATATTAGCTGAGGGTTTGTCATTGATGGCCTTCATTATGTGTAAGTAATTTCCTTCTATACATATACTCTTTTATTGAGTGTTCGAATCATGAATGGATGTTGTATCTTGTCAATTGCTTTTTCACTATCTGTTGATATGAGCATATGATTTTTATCTTTTATTTTGTTAATGTGCATTACATGGATCGATTTGTGTATGCTGAAACATCCTTGTGCCCCTGATAATATTTTGTTTAGGACTTTTGTCTCTGTATTCATCAGAGATATTGGTCTTTAATTTTCTTCCTGTTTGTGATCCTTGCCCAGGCTTTATGCCCTAAAACGGGTTAGTAGGTATTGCTGCTGCTTCAATTTTTTGGAAGAGTTTGAGAAGAATAGGTATTAAATCTTCCAATGCTTGGTAGAATTCACTAGTAAAGCCATCTGGTCCTGGACTTTTGCTTCCTGGAAGGTCTTTAATGGTTATTTTAATTTTCTCACTGTGACTGGTCTATTTAGATTTCCCAGGTCTTCATGGTTTAGTCTAGGAAGGTTATATATTTCTACAAAGTTGTCCATTTCTTTAGGTTATTGAATTTGGCAGTGTTTAGCCTTTCATAGTATTCTTGTATAATCCTTTGTATTTCTGTGGTGTATGTTGTAACTTTGTCTCTTTCTTTTCTGATATTGTTTGAATCTATTCACTATTCTGATACTAGTGAGTCTAGCCAGAGGTTTGTCAATTTTATTAATCTTTAAGAACCAGCTCTTTGTTGCATTAATTTTTTTCAGTTGTCTTTTTGTTTTCTATTTTGTTTAATCCACTCCAATTTTTAATATGTCCTTCCTTCTACTGAATTGGGGCCTTGTTTTTTCTTTTTATAGTTCTTCCAAGTGAAACATTACATTGTTTATTTGAGATTTTTGTTGTTTCTTGAGGAAGGCCTGTAATGATACGAACTTCCCTCTTATTACTGCTTTTGCTGTAACCTCAGAAGTTTGCTGTGTCGTATTGTTACTTTATATTTTCTGTGTTTGTCTTTTGTATTTTATTTCTTCTTTGACCCAGTTTCTATTTAGGAGCATGCGTTTTTCTTTAACCCTCACCCACGAATATGCCTATTGATTTTAGAGAGAAGGGCCTGTTGGGGGGGGGGGCGTGGGAAGGAAGAGGGGGAGAAAGACAGAAACATTGATTGATTGTCTTCTGTATGTGCCCCAACCAGGGATTGAAACTGCAGCCTAGGTATGTGCCCTAATTGGGAATCGAGCCCATAATCTTTCCGTATATGTGATAATACTCTAGCCAACTGAGCCACACTGACCAGGGCAGTAGCATGTTGTTTAATCTTCACCAGTTTCTGTTTTTCTCCCTTCAGTTTATTTCTAATTTGAAAGCATTGCGGTTGGAGATGGTGTGTGATATGATTTCAGTCTTCTGAGGATTGTTTTGTGTCCAACATATGGTCTATCCTTGAAAATGTTCTATGTACATTAGAAGAGATTATATAACCTGATCTTCTTGGATGGAAAACTCTTCAATTAACTCCAGTTGCTCTAGTGTGTTATTAAGGTCAATATTTCCTTACTTATTTTCTGTTAGAATGATCTATCCATTGTTGTGAATAGAATATTTAAGTTCTCTACTGAAATTGTGTTTTTGTCCGTTTTTCCCTTTAGTTTTGTTAGTAATTGCTTTATATATTTAGGTGTTCAATATGTATATTGAAAAGTGTTGTCTTCTTGATTTGTTATTCCTCCTTCTATAAAATGTTCATCTTTGTCTCTTGTTACCTTTTTTTTATCTTGAAATCTATTTTTTAGATGTAAGTGTAGCTAGAGGCACTTTTCTTTGCCTGCCTTGGAGTATTTTGTTTTCACCTCAGATAACTTTTAAAAAAAATTTCTTTATTGATTAAGGTATCGCATATTTGTCCTCATCCCCCCCATTCCCATCCCAAACCCCTCCCCACACATGTCCCCACCCCCCTGTTGTCCGTGACCACTGGTTAGGCTCATATGCATGCACACAAGTCCTTTGGTTGATCTCTCCCTTAATATCCCCACCCTCCCCTACCTTCCCTCTGAGGTCCGACAGTCTGATCGATGCTTCCCTGTCTCTGGGTCTGTTCTTGTTCATCAGTCTGTGTTGTTCATCATTTCCCCTAGATGAGTGAGATCATGTGATACTAGAAATACACTTATATGATCCGAAAATGAGACAAGCAATAATGGTTATGCTGATAGGCAAATGAATCAGTCTGTAGTAAGTTTCATTCTAGGCCAACAGTTCTTTTGAGTCCCAATTTCAGTGTCAAACAGTTCCTTATGTGTACATGTCAGCAATGATATTTCAGTTCTGGATGGTGGACAAATGGTGGTAATGCAGGTCCGACCCTCTCTGATTTGGTCCTGGGCAACCTGCAGTGACGCACAGCTGCTGACTGCTAGTATGGCAAGGCGTCGCCAGCGTCTTCCATCTCTGGACTGCTTCTCTACTGTCTTCATGACTGGAGCAGTCCTGTCCATTCCTCTTTGTTGCAGGAATCCACATGGTCACCGAGTTGTTTTCTGAAAATATACAAACATATTCTCGACCAAAAGTTAATAAAGGAATATTTTCTATAAATTTGACTTGGGATCCTTTTTCATTGTTTGCCCAAACGATTTTCCTTTGGCTTGTTTTGACACCATGTATGTTTTACATGGGTGTCTTGCTGTTAGCATTACAAATGAAAGTTAATTTTCTAAAGTACAAATTTTCTAGATATAATTTACTTACAGGATATTTTTCCTTACGTGATATTCTTCTACTCTCCCCCCTTTTTTAATTTAAATATTAGGAGGCTTTTGGAAATTTTATAATGTAGTCTTGATAGCTTTTAAATTTTAATTTTTTGCACTAAAATATGACTGCTTTAGGTTCATTACATGTTACACAATTTTACCATGAGATGAACTACCAATAAAAATTTTAGTTAACACTTTAGGAACAGCTTTTTGTCCAGTACAATTAATTTGTCTAGAATATTCGCTTATTTCAATTAGCCAATTTAAATTAGCCTGAAAACTTGACTACTATTTTACTGTCAAATTTAATACTCTAACAACAATCTTATTTTACCCTATAAATATTAGTGGAAAGGATTATTTGCCTTCTTGAGTAGGCCCTGAGCATTCCTGGTGCTAGGCTGGATTTAGATAGCAAAAACCCCACTTCCCCACATCATGGGTATAAGACAACTCCAACAAGTCTTGTTGCAGTGAGAGGGCAGCTGCTGTCGGCTAAGTCTCTGTCTGTTACCTGAGTCCTGATTTGAGCTGGGCATGGGAAGCTAAGCAGCTATGGGGGCAGGAGACTTCCTTCAGAAGGGGTGTGTGTTCAGACCCCTGCAAAGTTGGGGGGGTGAGGGTCTGTGCCCCACCTCTGTTCTCTCCTGATGGCCCCTCTGCGACTGTGCCTGTCTTAGGTTGTTCCTTCCCTGAGGAATCTTACCCGTCTCTGGCTAACCAAACATCCTCCGGGGCCAACCAGGGTGATGTGAGGTTCAGTTCTGTCTCCTTGGTACCCTATGCCCCTATGGCCTCCATGCCCAGCACCTGCCTTGGGATCCCCTCGCCTGCTGGCGGGGCCCTGACATTTATCACATATCTTGTGGAACCCAGGTTTCTTCTCCACGGAGGGCCCAGCTCACCCCACTGAGCGAGAGACAGATCCATGGTACCAGCCATCATGAGGCTTCAACCTCGACATGAACAGAAAGCTCAGGCAACAGCTGTGGGCAATTGGATTGTGAGAAGAGGGTCCCTCTTGGCCAAAAGGGCAAGAGGGGCCAATATAGAATGCTCAGGTGCCTTCCCAGGGGGCCCTCTAAACAGTGGAAGGGAATAAATCCTTACATGTCCTTTTTAAATTGCTACCAGACATTCAAAAAATTAGTTTGTAAGTTTGTTTGGGATAATTGTACATTATGCTGTTGTAATTCTAAAATATCGAGAGATGTGTTACCTTTGTCTCCAAGCACCGAAAAGATGATTTTTTATTGATACCCAAAGGTGCGAGGTACTATTATAGGTAATGGGGGTGATCCAAATCTGGGGAAAATTATGACATTGTAGAATAACATCATGTAAGGATATTCTTTGCTCTAGGCCATGGCAATTCCCTTTCAAACTGGCTGTCATTTCTTTTTGTATAGACAAGGTCTTAGCTACATTTTCTGCACCTCTCCCAGGGGCAAGTGGTGATAGTCCCTTCCTTTGGTGTCCGCACAAGCCAGGAACCTCTCTTTAATTTTACACACAAAGGAGCAGTGGTTTGATTTTGTGTCATACAAGAGGGAAGCTGGGTGGAGACCCCTGTGTAATTATACTTCCTTGACCCACCCATGGTCCTCCTGGATGACCAAGGTGTTTGTTATTATTGGTGACTACATTAGGCGGAGGATCAGCCCACGTAAGGGCTCTTCCACATGATGGGCCAGGAACATAAGTCCAAAATACTTCCCCATTTGTCCCAGGTAATATTACATCTGATGACTGCTAGCATGGCAAGAAAGACGTTCTCAGGCATTTTTTGGGTTCTGGTTACCTCACAATTTTTTTTTGAATTATTTTACTTTTTATTTTTATTATGATTATTATTATTTTTTTATATGTGTCCTTATTCCCCCATTACTCCCCCATCCCCCCTTCATGCCCCACCCCCCCTGTTGTCTGTGTCCATTGATTAGGCTCATATGCATGCACACAAGTCCCTTGGTTGATCTCTCCCCCTTTCTCCCACCAACCCCCTCTTTCCCTGAGGTTTGAGATTCTGATCGACGTTTCTCAGTCTCCGGATCTGTTCTTGTTCATCAGTCTATGCCGTTCATTATGTTCCACAAATGAGTGAGATCATGTGATATTTATCTTTCTCTGCCTGGCTTATTTTACTTAGCATAATTAGCTCTCTATCTCCATCCATGTTGTTGCAAATGGTAGGAGCTCCTCCTATTTTTATCGCAGCGTAGTATTCCATTGTGTAGATGTACCACAGTTTTCTAATCCACTTATCTGCTCATGGGCACTTAGGCTGTTTCCAAATCTTAGCTATGGTGAATTGTGCTGCTATGAACATAGGGGTGCATATATCCTTTCTGATTCGTGTTTCTAGTTTCTTGGGATATATTCCTAGAAGTGGGATTACTGGGTCAAATGGGAGTTCCATTTTTAGTTTTTTGAGGAAACTCCATACTGTTCTTCAAAGTGGCTGCACCAGTCTGCATTCCCACCAGCAGTGGAAAAGAGTTCCTTTTTCTCCCCATCCTCGCGAGCACTTGTCATTTGTTGATTTGTTGATGATAGCCATTCTGACAGGTGTGAGATGGTACCACATTGTTGTTTTGATTTGCATCTGTCTGATGATTAGTGACTTTGAGCATCCTACCTAATAATAGACAAATATGCAAATTGACCATACCTCTGACACACCCACAAGCCACACCCACCATCCAATCAGAGCGAGTATGCAAATTAACCCAACCAAGATGGCTACAGCCACAGAGCGCATGGTTTCCTAGGTAACAGAGGAAGCCAAGCTTTCTGCCTGCCCTTGCCAGGCCTAAGCCTCCACTCAAGCTACAAAGTTTCAATTATAGAAGGTAAACAAATTCAAACAAATGGCGGCAGAATGGAGCTTGAGAGAGCAGGCCAGGGTAGCCTCCAGCAACAGGGGAAGCATGTATCTGTCCAATTTTTCCAACACTATTTGTTGAAGAAACTGTCTTGACTCCATTGTATGTTCATGCCTCCTTTGTCAAATTTTAATTGGGCATAGTGGTTTGAGTCGATTTCTGGGTTCTCTATTCTATTCCATTGATCTAGGTGTCTGTTTTTGTGCCTGTACTAGGCTGTTTTAAGAACAGTGGCTTTGTAATACAGCTTGAAATCTGGTATGGAGATCCCACCTACTTTGTTCTTCTTTCTCAGGATTGCTGCAGCTATTCGCGGTCTTTTTTTTTATTCCAGATGAATTTTTGGAGAGTTCGTTCTAAGTCTGTGAAATATGCCGTTGGTATTTTAATGGGGAGTGCATTGAATTTATAGATTGCTTTGGGTAGTATGGACATTTTGATGATGTTGATTCTACCAATCCATGAATATGGTATGTTCTTCCATCTGTTTATGTCTTCCTCTTTCTCTTTTTTCAGTATTGTGTAGTTTTCCACATATAGGTCTTTTACCTCCTTAGTTAAGTTTATTCCTAGGTATCTTAATTTTTTTGGTGTGATGGTAAATGGGATTGCTTTTTTAGTCTCTCTGTAAGTTCACTATTGGTGTATAGAAAGGCCATAGATTTCTTGGCGTTAATTTTGTATCCTGCCACCTTGCCGAATTCATTTATTCAGTCTAATAATGTTTTGATGGAGTCTTTAGGATTTTTTATGTACAGTATCATGTCGTCTGCGAATAAGGACAGTTTTACTTCTTCTTTTCCAATTTGGATGCCTTTTATTTCTTCTTCTTGTCTAATCACTATTGCTAGTACTTCCAGTACTATGTCGAACAGGAGTGGTGAGAGTGGGCATCCCTGTCTTGTTCCTGTTCTTAGGGGAAATAGTTTTAGTTTTTGTCCTTTGAGTGTTATGTTGGCTGTGGGTTTATCATATATGGTTTTTATTATGTTCAGGTATGATCCTTCTATTCCCACCTTGCTGAGAGTTTTTATCAAGAAAGGGTGTTGGATTTTGTCAAATGCTTTTTCTGCATCAATTGATATGACTATATGATTTTTATTTCTCAATTTGTTTATGTGATGTATCACGTTTATTGATTTGCGAATATTGTACCATCCTTGCATCCCCGGGATAAATCCTATTTGGTCATGGTGTATGATCTTTCTGATGTACTGCTGGATCCGATTTGCTAGAATTTTGTTGAGAATTTTGGTATCTATGTTCATGAGGGATACTGGCCTGTAATTCTCTTTCATCGTGTTGTCTTTATCTGGTTTTGGTATTAGGGTGATGCTGGCTTCATAGGAGTTTGGAAGTTTTCCTTCCTCTTGAATATTTTGCAATAGTCTGAGGAGGATAGGTTTTAGTTCTTCCTTGAATGTTTGGTAAAGCTCCCCTATGAACCTGTTTGGCCCCGGGCTTTTGTTTGCCGGAAGCTTTTTGATGACTGCTTCAATTTCTTCCATAGTTACCAGCCTATTGAGATTTTTAGACTCCTCCTGAGTAAGTTTTGGAAGGTTGTGTTTTTCTAGAAATGTGTCCATTTCCTCCAAGTTGTCTAGTGCATTAGAATAGAGTTGATCATAATATTTTTTTAACAATCCTTTGTATTTCAGTGGGGTCTGTTGTTATTTCACCTCTTTCATTTCTGATTTTGTTTACTTGGGTCCTCTCTCTTTGCTTCTTGGTGAGCCTGGCTAGAGGTTCATCAATCTTGTTCATCCTTTCAAAGAACGAGCTCTTGGTTGTGTTGATCTTTTGTATTGTTTTTTTGGTCTCTATGTCATTCACTTTTGCTCTGATCTTTATTATTTCCTTTCTTCTCCTCACTGTTGGCTTTTCTTGTTGCTCTCTTTCTAATTCTTTGAGTTGTTGAGTTAGATGATTTATTACCATTTTTCCTTGTTTTTTGAGGTAGGCCTGTAGAGCTATAAACATCCCTCTCAGGACTGCTTTCATTGTGTCCCATAGGATTTGCAATGTTGTGTTATTATTGTCATTAGTCTCCAGGATGTTTTTAATTTCTTCTTTGATCTCATTGATAATCCAATCATTGTTTAGTAGCATGCTATTCAGCTTCCAAGTGTTTGGTTTTTTCTGAATGTTTTTACTGTAGTTTATTTCTAATATGACATTGTCTAAGAAAATGCTTGATATGATTTCAATCATTTTGAATTTGGGGAGACTTTGCCTGTGACCCAATATGTGGTCTGTGTTTGAAAATGTTCCATGTGCACTTGAGAAGAACGTATATTCTGTGGCTTTGTGGTGAAATGCTCTGAAGATGTCAATTAGGTCCATCTGACCTAGTGTGTCATTTAGAATTGCTGTTCCTGATTTTTTGTCTAGAGGATTTATCCATTGATGTCAGTGATGTATTCAAGTCTCCTACTATGATTGTATTGTTGTCGATCTCTCCCTTGATATCTCCCAGGAGCTTTTTATGTATTTGGGTGCTCCTCCATTGGGTGCATATATGTTTATCAGAGTTATATCTTCTTGTTGAATTGCGCCCTTTAGTATTATGTATTGGCCTTCCTTATCTCTTATTATGGCCTTTACTTTGAGGCCTATTTTATCAGCTATAAGTATTGCAACACCAGCTTTTTTCTCATTTCCATTTGTCTGAAAAATGTTTTTCCATCCCTTCACTCTCAGGTCTGTGTGAATCCTTTGCTCTGAGGTGGGTCTCTTGTAGACAGCAAATATATGGATCATGTTTTTTTATCCATTCAGCTACCCCTATGTCTTTTGATGGGTGCATTTAATCCATTTACGTTTAATGTTATTATTGACAAGTACATGTTTGTTTTCATATTTTCCTTAGTGTTTGTGTTTCTTCTTGCCTTTCTTTTTCTTCTTTTTACAGCAGTCCCTTTAGCATTTCTTGCATTGCTGGCTTGGTAGTGATAAACTCTCTTAGCCCTTTTTTGTCTGTGATGCTCCTGATTCCACCTTCAATTTTGAATGATAGCCTCGCTGGGTATAGTATTCTTGGACTCAGTCCCTTGCTTTGCATCACTTTGTATATTTCATTCCATTCCCTTCTGGCCTGGTGTGTTTCTGTTGAGAAATCAGTTGATATTCTAATAGGAGATCCCTTGTAGGTCACTTTCTGTCTCTCACTGGCACCCTTTAAGATTCTTACTTTGTCGTTTGTGTTCGCCAATTTAATTATGATGTGTCTTGGTGTCGGTCTTTTGGGGTTCAACTTGTTTGGGACTCTATGTACTTCTTGGCCTTGCATGTTTTTTTTTCTCCTCCAATATCAGGGAAGTTTTCTGTCATTATTTCTTCAAACATGTTTTCTATTCCTTGCTTCTCTTCCTCTCCTTCTTTTATCCCTATTATTCGAAGGTTGTTTCGTTTTGTGTTGTCCCGAAGCTCCCTTAGGCTCTCCTCTTGCTTTTTAAGTCTTCTTTCCAGTTGCTGCTGTGTTTGTGTGTTTTTTCCTACCTTGTCTTCTAATTCGCTGATGCAGTCCTCAGCCTCTTCTACTCTACTCTTTAAGCCTTCCGTTGTGTTCTTTATTGCAGCTATGTCGTTCTTCATCTCCTCTTGGTTTCTTTTCATGTTGGTGACATTCTCATTCAGCTCCTTATAGGTCTCATTGAGTCGTGTGTATTTGTCATCCAGCCATTTAAACATCCTTATAACCATTACTCTGAATTCTTTCTCTGATAAGCTGCTAGCTTCAATTTCATTTAACTCCCTTTCTGGTGATTCCTCTTTTTCTTTCCTTTGGGGTTGCTTTTTTGTCTTCCCATGTTTTCCTGTAATGTTTTAGTTGTAGATCTGCTTGCTTTGCTTCCCAGGTTCTTTTGGGGATGGTGGTACTGGTGTAATCTGTCAGTTCTCCTGGGCTTGTTAATCTAGTGTAGCTCCCTACTTGAGCTATTTGGGTTCTCTTGATGTAGGCCTGTGAGCTTGAGAGGCACAACTGCCGTGTCTAGAAGTCAGCAGCTGTGGAGGGAAGTGTCCCAATTTTTGCTGTCTTGCACCCTTAGTTGAAATTACGCGTGCCCAGCACATTCTCACAGTGGCACTCAGGAACCGTCTGTTGGGGGAGCTCACAGTGGTTCCCACTACTGCCCTGTGGTTTAGATGGGCTCAGGTTGCCTGCCTGTTGGAAATTCGCATCTGTGGAGGTGTGTTTGCAGGTGCAGAGCTCTGACGCACTCTGAGGGGCCCATGGGACTGAAGTTGCACAGCCGGGGTGTCCGTGGGCAGTTATTCAGGAAGAGGGAGTTCAGAATTTCTTCTGCAGGGCCGTGCGCCCTCGTCTGTGCAGAATCCCACCCTCAGGGGCTCTCAGTGGCTCCCAAGCACTGCCTGGGTAATGGAGTACCTGGCTGCCTAGGGGGCTGGGAACGCGGTAAATCCTGAGTTCTGGTGCTGGGAAGAGGGAGGTTGTACTTACTGCTGCCAAGTGGCGCACCTTTGGCGGTGGAGGTCCCAGGGTCCGCGGGTCTGCAGCTGAGGTAGCAGGATTTTGGCTGAAGTGGCTGCTGGGTGGCGGGGCAGTTCCAAGGCCTGTCTGGTTGGTGGTGTTGATGAGTTTAGAAATCTGCAGCCGGGTGCCTGGAGTCTTGGTGTCCCTGGGTCTGCAGCTGTGGTGGCAGGTCTTCTACCAGAGCGGCTGTAGTGCCCTGGTTTGTTTCCCAGACCAGACTGGGTGGTGGCGAGGCTAGGATTCTAGTCTCAAGCAGTTCTGTTCTTCAAGATGGCGTGGTCTCTGGGCTGTGGGTTTTTGCCTTCTAAGACTGCCCGTATTGGCCGTCCCCTGGAAGAACTGCAGGGTCTAACTGTCCCTATTTCACTCACACACCCCCTCACACACAACACACACATCTACAGACACCTCTATCGCTCCCTCACTCGCTCACACACTCTCCCTCCCTACATTCCTGCCGGTCGCCATCTTCAAGTACCTCTGTAGTTCCCATTATTTACAGAGTGTCCACCTCAGATCACTTTGAATCTTTGTTTGTCTTTGCAACTGACGTGTATCTCCTGAAAGCAGCATGTAGATGGGTTTTCATCCAACCCTCTACTCTGTGCCTTGTCATTGGTGAGTTAAGTTGTTTTGCATTTACGGTGACTATTGATATGTAAGTGTTTCCTATAGCCATTTATCTTTTGTTTTTTGGTATCTGTCTTTCATTTTTTTCTTGTATTTCTGTCTTTATTTTTAGTTTGGTGTTATTCTATGATTTTTATGTTATGTATCTCAGTTCTAGACTTTATTTTATGGTTATAATTAGGTTTATGTAAAAGAAAGTTTCATATATACACTGCCCTTTTTCTTTTGTGCATCTTATCTCCAATAGCACCCCCCTTCCGCCCACCGGCCTGTTTGCCCCTAACTGCCCCCCCCCACTGACCTGGTCGCTTCTTACTGTCCCCCCTGCTGGCCTGGTCACCCCTAACTGACCCCCCGCTGGCCTGGTTGCCCCACGCAGCCTGCTTGTTCAGTCATTTGCTCATCCCTCACTAACCCCTGTGCCGGCCTGGTTGTAGGCAGCCATCTTGTGAGGGGGTGATAGTCAATTTGCATATTACCTCTTTATAGGATTATTACTGAAAAGCTTTACTAATCCTTTATTTTAGTTATATCTATGTTTCAACAATTTTGAGATTCTGCCGAAACCGGTTTGGCTCAGTGGATAGAGCGTCAGCCTGCGGACTGAAAGGCCCCAGGTTCGATTCCGGTCAAGGGCATGTACATTGGTTGCGGGCACATCCCCAGTGGGAGGTGTGCAGGAGGCAGCTGATCGATGTCTCTCTCTCTCATCGATGTTTCTAGCTTTCTATCCCTCTCCCTTCCTCTCTGTAAAAAATCAATAAAATATATTTAAGAAAAAAAACCAAAAAAAACAAAAAAAACAATTTTGAGATTCTAAAGCCAATTGTTACCATTTAAGACATTTACTTTGGCCCATTCTGTAAACGATAATTTACTGACTTTTTAGCAGCCTTAAAGTTAACTTTGTAATGCGGTTCATTATTATTTAAAAACTGCCCTGTATTATGGAAACACTAATGTTGTGTTTCCCAAACTCAGCCTGTATTCTTTCTTTTCTCCTTGGGTCATTTCCGCCATCTTTCTTTTGAGAAAAAACAGCTTTGGGTTATTCTGTAGCATTCGTAAAGAGACTAAGTTTAGCTCAAATACTTGTCCAGCATTGGACAGAGCGCTCTTTTGTTTTAAACTAGTTTTCTGTCTTTATGAGTACAGAAATCCCAGATGCATTCTTAATTCTGTAAAACTTTTAAAAGATGAACTGGGAGAAAACATGGCAGAAAGATGACTTTTCTTAGCACACTTGGGAGTGGGTGTCTATTTTATAGGATCACCACTTGTCTCCCAACCCCCACATCTTGTTTGTTTTGGGAAAATTTAGCAACTGACCTGGCCGAATTTCTTTTCTTACTCAATTAAAGGCATGTTTAATAGATAACAATAAACACATTAAACCAAATAAGATGACAGATCCTGAATCTTTTCCTCTTCTGCTCTCCATGGCATTGACAAGCTTTTAAAGTTATTTTTGCTAAAATCTGCTTGTCCCAATGTGTCCTATCGTAATTTTTAAATAAAGCATTAGAGAGTCTCTTGGCAAGAGAGCTGACAGCTTTAATCTTTCTAGCTGGCCAGGCTTTCAATACTAGAGGCAGATTTGGTAATGGGCTTTTTCTATTTACAGACTTTCAATCCCAAATATGAATTAGGCATTTTGCAGTTTGAGCAAGAACCCACAATGGTTAAATATGACAACTGCACTCTTTTTCCTTGAGCCAGACTTAAAAGAGTACCTTTTGACATTTTAACTTCTTATCCTTGAGCATGGAAGCTAAAAATGTACAATGATATTTTTGCCTTTAATCCGAATTCTTCTCCATTATAGTTTGGCTAGAAAAAGACCTTCCCTCCCAGTGTGGATTCGCGACTTCCAGAGCTGGTGCAGGTTTTACGCAGAGTGAATTTCCCCACTGAATTTACTGGTGGGCCCCCTCACCTTTACTGGTGATTATCTTCTTTTTTCGCTCAGGTGAATAATCTTCTCCAGATGTCCTTGTCATTAATTCCAGGGTGTTTCTCAGCATCTAGAAGGGTTCAGGAATCTGGAGAAAGGGCTGCGCGTAAATTAAATAAACTAGACATGAAATATAAATTTGGAAGGCATTTTGGGGGAGCCAGAGGAAGTTTAGTTCTAGTGACCAAGTTCTCCAAATCTCCACACACAGGGATTTTTATTCACACATCTTGCCCTCTAGCAAAGCAGATACACATATCAAAGGTAAACAATAAAAAGATTATCAGGTTGGGGGAACTGACTTTGGCTGTTCCAGCAGCAGGCAACAATATATGCAGATTTTCAGCCCTGCTGAAGCTGTCTATCAGCCTTCTGATGAACTTCTCCCATTTATTATGCTAACTACTGGAATTTGCTTCCAGCATCCATCTTTGCGAATGTTCCATGTGCACTTGAGAAGAATGTATATTCTGCAGCTTTGGATGAAATGTTCTATAAATGTCAAATAAATCCATCTGATCCAGTGTGTACTTAGAGTCACTGTTTCCTTGTTAATTTCTTGTCTGGGAGATGTATCCAGTGAAGTCAGTGGGGTGTTAAAGTATCCTACTATGACTGTTGTTGTCTATCTGTCCATTAAAGTCCTGTAGAAGGTTTTTTTTAAAAAAATATTTTTATTTATTTCAGAGAGGAATGGAGAGGGAGAGAGAGATAGAAACATCAGTGATGAGAGAGAATCATTGATCAGCTGCCTCCCACACTCCCCCCACTGGGGATCGAACCTGGGACCTTCAGTCCCCAGGCCAACTCTCTGTCCACTGAGCCAAACCAGCTAGGGCTGGAAGTTTTTTTTATATATTTAGCTGATCCTATGTTGGGTGCATATACATTTACCAGGATTATAGCCTCTTGTTGGATCAATCCCTTTAGTATTATGTAGTGACCTTTGTTGTATCTTGTGATGGCCTACATTTTGAGGTCTTATTTTGTCAGATATGAGTAGTGCTACTCCAGCTTTTTTTTTTTTTCTTTTCCATTTTCATGGAAATTTTTTTCCATTCCTTCACTCTCATCCTGTGTGTGTCTTTTTTTTCTGAGGTAGGTGTCTTGTAGACAGCATATAGTTGGGTCATGTTTTTGTATCCATTCAGCTAACACATGTCTTTTGATTGGAGCATTTGCTCATTTACATTTATGGTTATTATTGATAGGTACTTATTTATTGCCACTTTCATTCTGTATGGCTAGATTTCTTTCTCTATTTCTTCTCATTACAGCGGTCCCTTTTGTATTTCCTGTAATGCTGGATTGGTGGTTATGTACTCCTTTAGCCCTTTTTATTTTGTCTGGGAAGCTCTTTATTTGATTGTCTATTTTGAATGATAGCCTTGCTGGATATAGTAATCTTGGTTTCAGATCCTTTCTTTCCATTACCTTGAGTAATTCATGTCATTCCCTTCTGGCCTGTAGAGTTTCTGATGAGAAATCAGGTGTCAGCCTTATGGGAGCTTCTTTGTAGGTAAAAGTTTTCTTTTCTCTTGCTGCCTTTAAGACTCTCCCTTTGTCTTTAATTTTTGGCATTTTAATTATGGTGTGTCTGGGTGTGGGTCTGTTTGGGTTCTTCTTGCTTGGTATTCTCTGTGTGTCCTGAACTTGTGTGACTTTTTTCCTTCCCCATTATTTCTTCAAACGCATTCTCTATCTCTTTCTCCCTTCCTTCCTCTTCTGGCACACCTGCTATTTGGAACATTGGCACCATAGTTCCCTTAAGCTGTCCTCTTGTCTTTTAATTGTTTTTTTTCTTTTTGTTGTCTGATTGAATAATTTTTTCAGTCTTTTCTTATAATTCACTGATTCGATCCTCAGCTTCCCCTAATGTGCTGCATATTCCTTCCAATGCAGGGGTCCTCAAACTTTTTAAACAGGGGGCCAGTTCACTGTCCCTCAGACCGTTGGAGGGCCGGACTATAGTTTAAAAAAAACTATGAACAAATTCCTATGCACACTGCACATATCTTACTTTGAATGAAAAAACAAAATGGCAAAAGCACCTGCATTTGGCCCGCGGGCCGTAGTTTGAGGACACTTGTTCCAGTGTGCTCTTTATTTGTGCTATGTCTGTTTTTATAGCTACTATATCTTTTCTCATGCTGTTGAGCATCTTTACCATCATTATTCTGAACTCTGTATCAGATAAACTTTTTATCTCCATGTCATTTATCTCTTCTGGACAATTTTCTTGTTCTTTCATTTGGTGGTTGTTTCTTTGTCTCCTCATTTGGCTGCCTGTTTTGGTTTGTGATTATGTATTAGGTAGATCTGCCACACCTCTCAATCTCTAGTGCAGGACAGTGTCAAATGCTGTTTCTGTCTTTATAGATCAGGCTAAGACTTCAAAGCCTCCAGAGACCACCTCTGCCGACAGACTGATAGGATTGTCTTGAATTGCCCTCAGTCTATGGTCCATAGGTGTGGCGAGTTTTTCTCAACAGGTTGGGGCATTTGCTTCTGCCTGGAGTCTAATTGTTATTCTCAGTCTCTTAATAGGGGGGCCAGGTGTTTTCATATAGGGTGGGGCAACTGTCAACTGTCCGCCCCCCCCCCCCCCCCCCCCCCCCCCCCAGGCAAGGTAGTCTGCATAGAAAATGTCTGTTGTGAGAAAGTGACCTCCATGAGGGAAAGACTCAGCACAGGAAACCGGGGTGTCTGCCTTCTGAACTCTAACTCCAGAGCCCCCGATTCTGGCTTCTGCTCCAGTCCACTCTGTCCTGCCTCTGCCGGAGCATAAGGTGAGTGGCTGCACAGGGAACTTTGTGCATTGCTCCTTAAAGAGGGTGCCTGCATTTCCAGCTTTTTCTCCCTGGCAGACAGCAACCCCGCTGCCTTTCACAGTCAGATGTTATGTGGGTACCCTTCTCAGTTCTGGTGCTCTCTGCTAGGCGGCCCAGCTTGAGGAGTAGACCCCAGAGTTCTTAGTGGCAACCCCCTCAGCTGATATATATCTCCAGAACATCAGTTGCTGTCTGTGAAAGCTCGGCCAGACCTTTCGTGCCTCCACCCCTTCTCCCTGTCTCTGTGCGGTCTCCACTTTCCCTCCTCGGGTCTTAGGGTTCTCTCCAGTGAGTCTTCCATTGATTATTCAGGAAGTTTTTCTGTATTTTAGTTGTAATTCCAGTTTGGTCCTGGGAGTTTGTCCATGCCACGTCCATTTACTCCACCACCATTTTGAATCTCCTCAGATTATCACTGTTTTTTAAAATCCTTTGTTGTAATATCTGGATGCCAGTATATGTTTCCGCCCTCCCCCTATATTTTGTAGTTCAGTAGAATGCTGGGCATATAGATGATCCATTGTTATATTTGGTTATCCATTTGTTGCCATTTGCAATATCTTTTGGGTCTTATTTTTACAATAAAGTGATGTTGAAGGCATCTTGAGACATTTTTTTCTAATCCTTCTGTTGTTTATTTTAGCCAAGTTTTTATATTTCTTTTGCTGAGAGTATGCTTTTTTTCCTTCCCTGAAAAATTGTTGGCATTTTTTCTTTCAACTAGTTAATAAAAATCTTGCTTATTTCCTTCTTTGGGAGAAAATAAAATAATTTAGTCAACATTTAAATATGTTCGAGATAAGAAAAGGGACACAAATGATCAAATAGCATTTGGTGTCCCATTTTAAATTATAATTTTCAGTGCTAAAATTTATTAAAGATGGTATGCTGACCAAGCTTCTCGATTTGTTGAGAACTCAGGACAAGTAGTAATTAGGAGGCTGAGAAGAGGATCATCTACTTCCAAAAGGGTCTCTATTTAAAACACCGTGCTTAGGGAAAAGCATTAGAATGCAACTGTTACAGAGATCCGGAACAATCAAACAATGCAGGAGAGTTTGGAGATACACTTTATTCACCGCGGTGGGCTTAGAGAAAAAGAATTCTAATTCTAAGCAAAGCTGGAATCAGAACTTCTCTTTTTATTAAGGAGCCAGCCCTCTGTGCAATTAGTGGTTATCTTGCTGCTGTCTTTGAAAACAAACACAGTTCTAAAAATTACGGGCATACCTATAAGGTCAGACAGCTAAATTTATGGGCATATCTAGTCTCTGGCCTACAACGTCAGACAGCTAAGTTTATCGTCCTCATTATTCAAGCAGGCTAAAGCAGGCTAGAAAGCAAAGTTATTTTTTTTTTTAGAATAAGAAGCCATCTAAGAAACACAGCAGAAAATTCCAAACAGCTGTTTTTACAAAATAGGGGTTTGCCTTCTCACAACTTCATTTACTTATTTTTTCATGTATGCACTTACTTGTTCAATAACTATTTTTCTAATGAACTTTGTGCCGGGCAGTTTGACAGATAGCAAGGAGCGTGTGGTGACTATGACAAGGTTGCTGCACTCACGGGGCTAGCATTTATTGGGGAAGTACACACTGTTCTAATTGTGATGAAGTGCCAGGTTAAGGTTAAGAGAGCAACTGGGCTTGGTACTAAGTTTTCTATTTCAAACATGTCCAAATTGAACTCATTGTTTTACCTTTAAAAACTTCCTGAAATTTCTCCATGGTAGAGAGCCTCATTTTTCACGTTAGTCACCCGGGTTAGGAATCTGGGATTCATCTTTGACTTCTTTTGTGTCCCACACTTCCAATCTACCTGAAGTTGTATCACTCACCTCCACTACTTCCTTTACTCCCTCTGTTTCTGGCCTTCACTTGTGTCCTTCTTATGGCAGCATTCTCCTCATTGCCTAACTGACATTTCTTCCTCCAACCTGGAATTCTGCGAGTCCATCAACTATAAAACCAGCAGTACAATAGCTTATGTACTAAAAATGGAAATCTGCTTAAACTCTTAATGGGTTCTCCTTTGCTTAAAGCATAAGCTTTTTCATCCAATGGTCTTGGCGCCAATTCAGTGCCAACAGGAATCCCCACTATGTGGCTCATTGAAGAAGGAAACTATTCATTGCAAACAGCACAGCTATGAGGTGGCCCTGGGGTGAGGTGGTGGCCTGGTCTCTCTCCAGCTAGACGGCTCTGTTCTGCTCCTTGCTGGTCTTCTTTGCTCTGCTGTATGCTGGTCTGCTTTGCCTTACAATGACCTGCTCAATTTTGTGCCAGTCTGCTATTGCGAGACATCTTCAGTGTTTCAGCCATAGCCGGGGAAATGCAGTCTTTGGTGGAAAAGGATATTGCACTCTCAGAACCAGAAGGGAGCTGAAATATAGACGCGCCCCCCCCCCCCTCCGCCCAGTCCCTGATTGGTCCATTGTGAAGTCATGGCCCACACAGCTTGGTCAAGGTCTGGAGAAAGGGCTGACGTGCAAATGAATAACACTAGACAAGAAATATAAATTTAGAAATTATTGGGGGAGCCAGACAGAGAGGCTCCCTGAACCCATTGCTTTTGATTTACTAGAGAAGACACATTTGCCCTTTAGCAAAGCAAACAGGCATTTGAATGGTAAGGTTTGGTAAGAAATAAAGGATTATCAGATTAGGGGATTGCCTTGAGCCATTCAGCCAGCAGCAGGTAATATTATGCAGATTTTCACCCCTTGCTGAATATCAAAGTCTATTAACCTTCTAGTGGACTTCTTGCATTTATATGGTAATTACTCTTGGTCTTTCCTCCAGCAGTCCATCCTCCTGCACATGAGGGCTCCAAATCTTTGCAGTTTGATTGGCTCAAAAGACAGTGTCCTGAATGGTCAGAATGGAGATGCTCTGATTGGTGAAGAAGTTGATAGCTCCAATTGGAAGGAAAATCCTCAGTCCTATTGGCTGAAATAGGATTCCAGGAACTCCTTTTTTTTTTTTTTTAATATTTTTTTATTGATTTTTTTACACTGAGGAAGGGAGAGGGTAAGAGAGTTAGAAACATCAATGAGAGAGAAACATCGATCAGCTGCCTCCTGCACACCCATTACTGGGGATGTGCCTGCAACCAAGGTATATGCCCTTGACCGGAATTGAACCTGGGACCCTTCAGTCCCCAGGCCGACGCTCTATCCACTTAACCAAACCAGTTAGGGCAGGAACTCCTTTATAAGGGCTGGCTCAGATGTCTGGAACACAGTGTAGGAGACAGGTACTTCAGTGCAGGCTTCTCTGTGAAGTGCCATTTTCATGAGAGCCCGTGTAGAAATGGCTGCTAGACTCTGTGGTTGTTTTTAGTTCTTGCTTTTTAAATTTGAGCCCACTTAGCCACTGGGAGCCCTTTTTAGTAATTATCTTCTTTCTCATGGTCCACAGTTCTAACTTCTTACGATGTCATATAAAGTTCTTTGTGATCTGGCCCTGCGCCTCCTTTTGCCCACCTTTAATACCAGTGATGGGCAACCTTTTGAGCTTGGTGTGTCAAACTTCGCCAAAAAATTGAGCATAACTCGGGTAGTGTGTCACTTTGAGGAAAAAACATTATTTCGCAAATGTTTCATCCTCAGGAGCAGCAAATGTTTCATCCTCAGCATGCGGCCCGCCTCAGCGGCCACATGTCATCAGAAATGGCTACGCGTGTCAGTGCTGACACGCGTGTCATAGGTTCGCCATCACTGTTTTATACTGTAGCAGTAATGAATGTTTGCATTTCTCCACCCATACCTCTTCTCACACACTTTGTTCTCATGGTATCCCTTCACCAGCTGTTTTCTCCCTTGTCCATCCTACCTGAATTACTTTTATCTGTAAAGACTGGCTTATTTGTCACTTTCTGGTCCCTCTCTCCCAGACTGGTGGGGAAGCTGTCCTCAGTGCTTCTGTTATAGGTCATCTTGTTTTTACAACATTCTGTTTGTGTGTGTGGTACTTACTAATTGTGAAGTCCTGAAGGGCAGGGAGTGAGTATTGCCAATCGTTTTCTCTCTGGTTTGCATGCATGTATACACTACTCAGTGAATGCTTGTTGAATTTAATGCATTTAAAAACTTGAAAATAATTTATTCTGGAATGTAGACTATTAGCCTCAGATCCGTTCACAAAAGTCGTAAATCATGAACACTACAAAAACCATCACAGTTTAATTGATAAAACTATATTAGTGATTTTTTTACTCCAAATAATCACTTAAACATTCTGAAAATTGGGGGGGGGGGCGGACAAGGAGAAAGGGGGCATGGAGGTGGCAGAGATACTGCTTTACAGAGCCAGTATTTTTTATTTACTTATTTATGTGGATGGTTTTTCTCCTGGGGAAGCAGCGTTTTTTCAGATGGGCTGTTCTACCTTTGCAGCCAATGTCTTTGGTGCTCCAGCCTCTGAGGCCCTTTTCGCTCCCCTGATGTTCTTCCTGAGCAATTCTGTCCTCTTCTTTGGCCTCCTTAACTGTCCCATGTGTTTCTGGAGCATCAGACTTGCATGGCTAACTGACTATTGGACAGGTCTCTGTGTGTCCTCAAAGGACAGCTCAGATTCAGCCTATTCCAAACAGAAGTCATTGTCTCTCCCGTCATGTTCGTTAGCATCCTGTGTTCCTGTCTCAACAAAGGTCACTTGTTGTCCACTGAATTGTCGAGGCCCAAATCCTGGGCATGGACTTTGACTCTGACTCCTGGCTCCCTTGACTCCCACATCCTGAGGATTCTAGATTCTAACTATATGTCAGACTTACCCACTTTCCTCCATGTCCACAGCTACGGTCATATTCAAGGCCACCATTATTTCTGTTCCTTCGGTCTCTGTAAACCATTTTCTAGGTGGCAGTGAGAGTGATGTTTTAGTCCCCCAAATGCAAAAGCTTTTAAGTACTCAGTTGTTCTTAGGGATAAAAATCCTCTAGATTTTTTAACATGGACAAGGTCATTTGTCACCACAGCCCATTATTTTCAGCTATTCTCAACATTTTTTTCTTAAATGTGCCTTCTTGTTTCCTAGTCTTTGCTAGCTATTCTTTCAGCCCAGGTTGTTTTCTTCTACCTCTCTTAAACTGGTTAACTGTTAATTACGGTTCAGCTGTTGGCTTAGCTATTATTTGCTTCAGGGGCCTTTCCTGTCATCCCCCCTTCATTTGCTATAACATTTATCATAGCACTTATGCTGAATTATAGTTGTTTGACTCTTCCTGTGAGACTGTAGGGGTACTATGAGGGCCAGGATTTCCTGTGTCTTGTCAGCCATGTTACATGTCAGCCATGTAGCAGTGCCCAACATGGAGCTTGGAACATAGCACAAAGTTAGTACTTTTGTTGACTTATTTAGCATTTTAGCCACTTTAATTATTTATTTTTTTTGAAATTCATTTCCTAGAAAAAGTTTACACTCTGATTAGTGGATGCAACTCTGTAATAAACATCAATTCAAAAGAGTATTTCTTCACTTTATTTAAAAAAAATTTTAGTTAGAGTTGACATTTAATATTAAATTAGTTTTAGGTGTACAACATAGTGGTTAGACAATTATACAATTTATAAAATGATCCCCCCCCATAAGTCTAGTACCCACTTGACACTATACATGGTTATTGTAGTACTAGAGGCCCAGTGCATGAAATTCTTGCACGGGGGAAGGGTGTGTGTCCCTCAGCCCAGCCTGCACCCTCTCCAATCTGGGATACCTCTCATAATCCAGGACTCCTGGCTTCCAACTGCTCGTCTGCCTGCCTGCCTGATTGCCCCTAACCGCTTCTGCCTGCCAGCCTGATGACCCCCTAACCACTCCCCTGCCAGCCTGATTGATGCCGAACTGCTCCTCTGCCAGCCTGATTGCCCCTAACTGCCCTCCCCTGCCGGCCTGGTCACCCCTAACCACCCTCCCCTGCAGGCCTGGTTCCCCCCAACAGCTCTCCCCTGCAGGCCTGGATCACCCCAACTGCCCTTCCCTGCAGGCCAGGTCATCCCCAACTTCCCTCTTCTGCCAGCCTGGTCACCCCTAACTGCCCTCCCCTGCTGGCTTGATCGCCCCCAACTGCCCTCGCTTGCAGGCCTGGTCCCTCCCAACTGCCCTTCCCTGCTGGCCATCTTGTGGTGGCCATCTTGTGTCCACATGGGGGCAGGATCTTTGACCACATGGGAGCAGCCATCTTGTGTGTTGGAGTGATGGTCAATCTGCATATTACTCTTTTATTAGATAGGATAGAGGCCTGGTGCATGGGTGGGGGCCAGCTGGTTTGCCCTGAAGGGTGTCCCGGATCAGGGTGGGAGTTCTCTTGCGGGTTGGGGTGGCCTGGGCAAGGGGCCTGTGGTGGTTTGCAGGCCAGCCATGCCCCCTGGTGACCCAAGCGGAGACCCTGGTATCTGGGGTTTATTTGTCTCCTACAATTGAAACTTTGTAGCCTGGAGCGGAGCCACGCCTCCTGCTCGATCCGTGGTGGCAGCCATTTCTGTTGGGATTTATTTATCTTCTATAATTGAAACTTTGTAGCCTTGAGTGGAGGCCTGGGCCTGCCAGGGTGTGTGGAAAGCTTGGCTTCCTCCATCGTCAGGGAAACCCAAGCCTCCCTCCTGCTCGCTCCGTGGCTGCAGCCATCTTGGTTGGGGTTAATTTGCATACTCGCTCCTGATTGGCTGGTGTGCGTAGCTGGTGGGTGTAGCGGAGTGATGATGGTTAATTTGCATATTACTCTTTTATTAGATAGGATATTATTATATAGGATTAATGACTAGATGCCCTATGCTATACTTTATATCACTGACTATTTTGTAACTATTTTGTACTTCTTAATTCCTTTACCATTTTCACCCACCCCCTCTTCACATCTGGCAGCCATCAATTTTAATTTTTCTTCACTTTAAAAAGAGATGGTGTGGGAACTCTAATCAGAGTATACCGGATGTTCAAGGCCAACTTGCTATATACAGGTGCAAAAGCAAGGACACAGCCATCTTACTGTATTCACTGCACAGGCGTACCTTTCTATAGCCCAAAGATTGATGTCACCATTTGGCATGAAGCCCTTTTGTCTGAGTTAGTATGAAATATGTTACTGACCAGCCAGTGGCTGGCTGCTTGGTTGGACTGCTGTGTTAGGAATGGCTGCTATGTTTATAAGGGCTCCTGTGTTTGCTACTGTATTAGCCAGGGCTGTTTGCTGCAGCTGCTTTGGGAGACTGCTTTGAAGAACTGTTTTGTCTGATGGCTCCTTGGTAGCAATGGCTACTTGGTCTGCAATAAAGACTCTCCTACAGCCTATGACTTCTCATGTCTTCTCCATCTAATACCTGGTGTCCACGGGGGTACAGCTCCTAGCAGAGGAGGCCCTGGCCCCCCAACAGATGGCTAATAAGAGACTCTTCACAGGATTAGTTTATAAAGCAACTACTTCATCCTGGTCCCAAATGCTTTTTGTGCCTGAAAATTGATATTGAGAATTATTGTTTCAACATCATTGCTATTCAGTTTTGTCCAATATGTACTTTATTTTCTTAAGCATAAAGATAGAACACATATTTTGGTTGCTAGCTTGGATTCTGGAGTAAGACTTAAGTGGGTCTAAATTCAGGCCACACTTCTTACTGTTTTTTTTATAGTAGCTATGATGTACAGCTTGAGTTTCCACCTATGTAAAATGGGCAGGGGGTATCCCCTGCTCATGGGGACTGTGCGAAGATTCAAAAAAATAATGAATGAGCAGTACTTAGTAAAGTGCTTGGCACACCCGAAGAATTTGTTATCTGTGATATTTCTAATTTTAAAAAGATTTCAGTATCTCACTTGAAAGAAAAATGTATTTAAGGTCATAAAACTATCAGCTAGAAAATCCAATTTATCAAAACTTCAATCCCTTGAGTTTCTAATTAACTAAAATATAAATGAATTTTTCACTATTATACTTTTTTCTCGTTGTTACCCCAAGAATACCAGTTTCCAACTTCAGCATATTTTCTGAACAAGTGTCCTCCAAGGGTGTATTTCAAATATAGCAGTTATTTTTCCAGTTAAAACTAAGAAAGTGAATTGAAGGAAAATTAATTTTCTGTTCTCAACAAAGGTTATTTTTATCTTTTCCAGTAGTTTTAATTTAAGAACCTATTAGGATTAGCATAGCTAAATAAAGTAGATTGTGTGTTGGTAGAAAATATGAGTGCAGAAACTAAACAGTGACGTGTGTGTAGCCTGCGTGTGGATATTCACTATCCTAAATTTTCTACTCACGTGTTTAGTTTTTTTTGTTGGTGGAGTTAAAAGATTCTTTTCTGTGTTGTAATTTTACCAGAATCTGTGATATTTGCAAATCTAGGACAAGTGCTGGGCTTCAGTCCATTGTGTGTTCGGTTTCACATCATCCCACACCATTGTAGTGCAGGGGATAGGCCGTTAGGGTAAGACTGGTCTACTGTGTACTCCCATGTAAGAGATCATAAATGTCAGCTATCCTTTTAGTTAGTTGCTTCCTTTTCATTTTATGATGATTACTAAAGTAAATTAAATGTAGTGCTCATCTTTCTTTGAAATGTACTCTGAGTTTATCTGTATTTCTAATGCAAATGTAATGAGTTATAAATCAGAAAGCATTAAACCCAGCCAAAGCCTGTACAGCCAGCCCACCTAACATTCATTGTTTTTCCCAGAGCCGACTTTTTTGAAGATGAGGCAGTTGAACAGGTTTTGCAGTATAATCCTTGGTGGACTGATACGTATTCAAAGATGATGGCCTTTATGGGGAAGAGTCAGGAGCAAGAAAATCATGCTGCTTTAGGTAAGAAACTAAAAAAATAGGCTCTCTTTTTTTTTTTTTTACGTCCTCATAGAGTGAGTAGGTATTTTTTTGGTTTGCTACTTTTGGAAATGGGGTCTTCAACCTGGGTTGGAAAATGCCACTCAACATTAGACTTATTTGTCTAAATTGTTCTGGAGTATATTTTACTTCTGAATCATTGGAGTCCTTTTAAAATATGTATTTAGTAAATTTAGGAGCATAGGACATTTGTAGTTGTTGAGGAAGCAGCTTGAGAGATCTGAACATTCCTTTGTGGGAAGGCATGTGAGTGTTAGAATGGTGGGAGAAGACCCAGTTTTTATTCCCTTTGTCTGTTGAATGAATTTGATATGTCCTCCCAGTTTTTTCTAAATGGATTTATGTAGAAGTTGTAATAGTTATCCTTATACCTGCATCAGGTGGACCAGTTTTTACCAATGACAGCTGAACTGGGGTTGGGAGTGGGGTCATGAATCACAGGAGATGGCTATGCCATATTTAACATTAAGCAAACATTATCCACAGTGTCCTTTCTTAGGTGGTCAACTTATTACGGCCTTCTCTAGTGGGAAGTTGGTATATTAAGTGTAAATTAGAATTATAACAGTTTCAGATAGATCAAGAGTAGAAGGCCCATGTTTCCTGTCATACTGATTTGGCTTTATTTGTATATTAAAAATAAAATTTCAGTGTTTAAAGGAATACACACACACTCACATATATATCATATATGTATACACATTAAATAGAATATAGAATCTCCCACTTAAAATTCCTCTTCTGAAAGTATCACTGTTAATGTTTAATCGTCATCCAAGGATATTTTTTTCCATTGATTTTTAGAGAGAGTGGAAGGGAGAGGGAGAGACACAGAGAGAGAAACATCGATGTGAGAGAGAGACATAGATTGGTTGCCTCCCGCTCAAGCCCCGACCCAGGCCAGGGATTGAGCCTGCAATTGAGGTACGTGCCCTTGACCAAAATAAAACCCTAGCCCTTTCAGTCCACAGGCCAACGCTCCAACACTGAGCCAGACCAGCTAGGGCTATATTTTTAATGGATATGCCCACATCTAAATATTTGCTTTAAGAAATTTATATACATAGAATTATATTCTCTTACCTTACTTTTCTCAAGTTTGTGGTATATGTTTTATATCTTTTAAATTAGCACAATTGTAGCTGATACTTTTCATCTCTCTCTAGTATTCTGTTGTATATTTGTATCATGATTGGTAGACATTTGTGCTGTTGACTACTGATGGAACTTTGGGTTGTTTACAGTTTTCTGGAGTTGTCTTCTTTGATTACTAAATCCAGAGTAGCTATAAGGTCTCTATTGCATGTCTTAATTTGATTTTCTGCTTAGAAAAGCAGTAGCCCATTATATGTCCTATATTTAGTGTCTAACTTTATGCCTGTTACAAAATAGGTACTCAGTAAATAGTTATAGAAAAATTAAATATTGCAGAAATCTTTTTTTGTAGTTAGGTTTTGTTAGAATTTAGGTGATTTCTACCGGATTGAAAAATTGCTACTCTAATCTTTTAGAATTGACTCTGCTGCATAAAGAAACTCATTTTTAAATAATGATTCTTATTACATTGTTTTCAGTAAATTCTTGGATTTATATTTGAGTTTAAGCACAATATAGATAGTAACTGTATATGCCATGTAGATCTGATCAGAAAATTTGCTCAAACTTAAGGATATCCACTGGTTTGAATCAGTTTCCCCAGTTTTAGCGCAGTGTTTTAATGAGGTGGTGGTTGTGTAGTTATGTTTTCCGTCCACAAGGGTGAGCTAGTTGCTCTAAAAATCAAGAGAAGGCATTATTGCCATTGATTTAAATTCTAATTTGTTCTACTTTGATCATTGGTGACTGGTTCTGAGTTAGTTCTCTATGTATAATTTTAACAGATTAAGCCAGGCTGTGTATTTAACTACTGTCCTCTTGACCCTTCATCTTCATCTGACCCAGAGCATACATCCAGTCTGATGCTTCAAGAAAAAGCATAATCTGCTAAACTAGTGTGGTGATTCATTCTAAAAATTACCTTTAAAGATAGCAGGAGCTTCTGATCTAAGTTAGAACAACTTGAGTGCTGTGTTGTATAGAAAATGCCTCTTTTAAATGTGTCAAGTATAGGATTAAGGATTGAATATAAGCTAAATATAGGGCTTGAGTTTTAACGCCTTGGTCCACGACAGGCTGGCAGTGTGATCTTACTGTGGAAATCCTATAGCTATCACATAAGAGTTGTCATGAGGATTGAATAAGATGATGTGTTTAACATCCTTGCTATATTGTAGTAGTTAGAAATTATTATTACTATTATTATTATTAAGTCAAATCTTTGTTGTTGAAGGTATTACGTATGTCCCATTTTCCCCCCCATTGACCCCTTCTAGCCCGCCGCTGCCCTAAGCCTTCCCCACCCTATTGTCTGTGTCCATGGGTTATGCATATCCATACAAGTTCTTTGGTTGATGTCTTCCCACCGACCCACCCAACCCTCCATTACCTCTGAGATTCCACAGTCTGTTCTATGTCTCTGGATCTACTTTGATCATCAGTTTATTTTCTTTAAATTCCACATATGAGTGAGATCATATGATACTTGTCTTTCTCTGACTGGCTTATTTCACTTAGCATAATACTCTCCAGGCCCCTCCATGCTGTCTCAGAGCGTAAGAGATCCTTCTTTTTTGCTGCTGCATAGTATTCCATGGTGTAAATGTACCACAGTTTTTTTTTTTTATCCACTCATCTACTGATGGGCACTTGGGCTGTTTCCAGATCTTAGCTATTGTAAATTGTGCTGCTGTGAACATAGGGATGCATATATTATTTCTGATGGTTTTTCAAATTTCTTAGGATATATTCCCAGAAGTGGGATCACTGGGTCAAATGGCAGTTCCATATTTAATTTTTTGAGGGAACTCCACACTGTTTTCCATAATGGCTGCACCAGTCTGCATTCCCACCAGCAGTGTGCTAGGGTTCCCTTTTCTCCACATCCTCGCCAGCACTGTCATTTGTTGATTTGTTGATGGTAGCCATTCTGAAAGGTGTGAGGTGATACCTCATTGCCATTTTAATTTGCATCTCTCTGGTGATTAGTGAGTTTGAGCATTTTTTCATGTCTCTTGGCCTTCTGTGTGTACGCCTTGGAGAAGTATCTATTTAGGTCCTTTGCCCATTTTTTAATTGGGTTGTTTGTCTTCCTTCTGTTAAGTTGTGTGACTTCCTTATATATTTTGGGTATTAGTCCTTTATCATTGCTCCCTGGCGCCACGGTCCCACCCAGCGTGATCACCTACAGATGTACCATTGCCAAATATGCTCTCCCATGCAGTAGGCTCCCTTTTCATTTTGATGCTGGTTTCTTTTGCTGTGAAGAAGCTTTTTATTTTGATGTAGTTCTGTTTATTTATTTTCTCCTTAATTTCCTTTGCCCTAGGGCCGTGGTCGGCAAACTGCGGCTCGCGAGCCACATGCGGCTCTTTGGCCCCTTGAGTGTGGCTCTTCCACAAAATACCACGGCCTGGGCGAGTCTGTTTTGAAATAGCGTTAGAAGAAGTTTAAGTTTAAAAAATTTGGCTCTCAAAAGAAATTTCAGTTGTTGTACTGTTAGATATTTAGCTCTGTTGACTAATGAGTTTGCCGACCACTGCTCTAGGAGATGTATCTCTAAACATCTTGCTACGAGAGATGTCGGAGATTTTGCTGCCTATGGTTTCTTCTAGGATTTTTATGGTTTCACAATTTACGTTAAAGTCTTTTATCCATTTTGAGTTTATTCTTGTGTATGGTGTAAATTGGTGGTCTAGTTTCATTTTTTTTTCATGTACCCTATTTTCCCAACACATTTTATTGAGGGGATTCTCTTGACTTCACTGTATTCTCTTGCCTCCATGTCAAATATTAATTGAGCGTAATGTCTTAGGTCGATCTCAGGGGTCTTTGTTCTGTTCCATTGTTTTATATGCCTGTTCTTGTGCCAGTACCAAGCTGTTTTGATTACAATGGCTTTGTAGTATAACTTGAAATCTGGTATTGTGAGCATGGAGTGTTGCTTCCTCTTGGATATTTTGGGAATAGTTTGAGGAGTATAGGTGACAATTGTTCTTTAAATGTTTGTTAAAACTCTCCTGTGAAGCTGTCTGGACCAGGGTTTTTGTTTGCCGGGAGTATTTTCATTACTGCTTCTATTTTATCTTTTGTTATTGGCCTATTCATTTCCTGATTCTTCCCAATTCAGTTTTGGGAGACGGTATTTTTCTATGAATTTGTCCATTTCATCCACATTGCCCAGCTTATTGGCATACTAGGGGCCCCGTGTACAAATGCGTGCACCTTGAAAGGAACTATGGGCCATGAAGCTATGGTGGGCACAGGGGCAGGTCTCAGCCCACCCTCCGCCTGGCCCCTCCTACCACAGCCCCTGGTTCCCTGTCTGCCGGCAGCCCCACCACCGCTGCTCCCATGTGCTGATGGCGCTGGCCCCGCTCGCACCTGCTCACGGCGCGGAGGCATTGGGGCTGGCGCCAGCAGCGGGTGCAAGCGGGGCCTGCACTGTCAGCGGGTGAGAGCAGCAGCTGCTGCCCGATCACCCCTCAGGAACAGGGGGAGGTGGAGAAGCCCTCAGGGGTGATTGGGGCCAGCAGCTGCTCCCTGCACCCATTGATGGCGTGGAGCGATCGGGACCGGCACCAGGTGCCGGCAGTGGGTCCCGCACTGGCTGCAGGTGTGATTGGGGCCAGCACCAGTAGCGGGTGTGAGCAGGGCTGTCACCAGCAGCAGGTACGAGAGGCGGCTGCTAGCCCCAGTCGCCCCTCAGGAGCAGGGGGAGGTGAAGAAGCCCTGAGGGGCAATTGGAGCTGACAGCCGACTCGCACTCACTGATGATGCCGAGTGATCAGGGCCGGTGCTGGGGGCTGGCAGTTGGTGCGAGTGGAGGCTCTGGCACCGGCAGCGGGTGCGAGTGAGCCGTTGGCAGCAGCAGGTGTGAGCGCTGGGTGGGACCATGGCACGCAGGAGCAAAGAATTTTCAGTAACTTCCAGAGGCTCGCCCCGATGTCAGCAACCAGTGCTCTGCCTTTGTCTGGTGCCCCTGCTCACCTGCTCCACCATCCCGCCGTGGCCAGTATCCTCCATGTTCCCCGCTCTGCCGCCTGCTGCCAACGCCTGCCATGTTTCGTGCGCTCCACCTGGTGGTCAGTGCACATCATAGTGACTGGTTGTTCAGTTGTTCCGCCTTTTGGTCTATTTGCGTATTAGGGTTTTATATATATAGACTAGAGGCCCGGTGCATGAAAATTAATGCACTGGAGGAGTGTCCCTCAGCCCATACTGCCCCCTCTCACAGTCTGGGAGCCCTCAGGGGTGATCAGGGGAAGGCGACGCCCCATCACACCTCTGCTGCTGCCACTGCCGACAGCGCAAGCCTCAGCCGGCCCTGGTTACCTGAGCCTTGGGCAGCCCTGGGTGCTGGGCAGCCGCTATCTGAGACTTGCATGCACTTCGGGTGTCAGCTGGGCAGCTGCCATCTGAGGCTTGCCTGAGCCTTGGGCTGGCCGTGGGCAGCTGGGGGCTGAGTGGATTGGGGGACTCTGGAGGCAGGCGTTCAGAGGGGCTGGACCTGCCTGGGGGCGGGCCCGGCCATATCACGCCTGCCGCTCCGGCACAGTTGAGGGGATGGGTGCTGCCCTCTTGTGGCTGTGGGCGCTGCCATATTTGTGAGGACGTGATGGTCAATTAGCATATTCCCTCTTTCTTAGATAGGATAGTTGTTCATAGTGTTTTCTTACAACCCTCTGTGTTTCTGTGGTGTCAGTTGTTACTTCACTGCTTTTATTTTATTATTTGGCTCCTCTCTCTTTGTTTCCTATGAGTCTAGATCAGTGGTCGGCAAACTCATTAGTCAACAGAGCCAAATATCAACAGTACAACGATTGAAATTTCTTTTGAGAGCCAAAATTTTTCAACTTAAACTTCTAACGCCACTTCTTCAAAATAGATTTTCCCAGGCCGTGGTATTTTGTGGAAGAGCCACAATCAAGGGCCAAAGAGCTGCATGTGGCTCATGAGCCGCAGTTTGCTGACCACGGGTCTAGATAACAGTTCATCTATCTTGTTTATCTTTTCAAAGAACCAGCTGTTGGTTTCATTGATTTTTTTGTATTTTTTAAATCTCTGTGTCATTTATTTCTGCTCTAATCTTTATTATTTCCTTCCTTTTCCTTATTCTGGGCTTCTCTTGATTTTTTAAAAAATATATTTTTATTGATTTCAGAGAGGGAGAGAGATGGAAACATCTATGATGAGAGAGAATCATGGATTGCCTGCCTCCTGCAAGTCCCCCACTGGGGATTGAGCCCACAACCCGGGCATGTGTCCCTGACTGGAATCGAACCTGGGATCTTTCAGTTTGCAGGCTGACGCTCTATCCACTGAGCCAAACCGGCTAGGGCTTGTTGTTCTCTTTTTTAATTCTTTTAAAGTGTAGGGTTAAATATTTTATTATTTATTTTTGTTGTTTTTGAGGTAGGCCTGTAGTGCCATGAACTTCCCTCTCAGGACTGCTTTTGCTGTGTCCCAGAGATTTTGGATTATTGTGCATTTACATTTGTTCCCAGGAAGTTTTTTCCTGAATCTCATTGATATCCCATCCTATCTAATAATAGACAAATATGCAAATTGACCATACCTCCAACACCCCCACAAAGCCACGCCCACTGTCCAATCAGAGCGAGTATGCAAATTAACCCAAACCAAGATGGCTACAGCCACAGAGAGCAAGGTTTCCTAGGTAACAGAGGAAGCCAAGCTTTCCGCCTGCCCTTGCCAGGCCTAAGCCTCCACTCAAGCTACAAAGTTTCAATTATAGAAGGTAAACAAATTCAAACAAATGGCGGCAGAATGGAGCTTGAGAGAGCAGGCTAGGGTAGCCTCCAGCAACAGGGGAAGCAAAGCTTTCCTCACACCCTGGCCCACCTGCTTAAGGCAACAAAGTTTCAATTATAACCCCAACAGAAATGGCTGCCGGCCTCAGAGGGAGCCCCAGGCTTGGCTCCGCTCCAGGCTACAAAGTTTCAATTGTAGAAGGAAAATAAATTCCAGATACCAGGGCCTCTGCTTGGGTTGCCAGGGGGCGTGGCCGGCCTGCAAACCACCACAGGCCCCTCGCTCAGGCCTCCCCACACCCCAATGGAACCCCCACCTGATTTGGGACACCCTTCAGGGCAAACCAGCTGGCCCCCATCCCTGTACCAGGCCTCTATCCTATCTAATAAAAGAGTAATATGCAGATTGATCACCACTGCAACACACAATATAGCTGCCCCCATGTGGTCAAAGATCCTGCCCCCATGTGGACACAAGATGGCCACCACAAGATGGCCAGCAGGAGAGGGCAATTGGGAGGCACCCAGGCTGCAAGGGAGGGCAGTTGAGAGGCACCAGGCCTGCAAGGGAGGGCAGTTGGAGGTGATCAACCCTGCAGGAGAGGGCAGTTAGGGGTAACCAGGCCGGCAGAGGAGGGAAGTTGGGGGCAAACAGGCTGGCAGCGGAGTGGTTAGGGGGTAATCAGGCTGGCAGGCGAAGCAGTTAGGGGCAATCAGGAAGGCAGGCAGGCAAGCAGTTGGGAGCCAGCAGTCCTGGATTGGGAGAGGGATCCCAGATTAGAGAGGGTACAGGCTGGGCTGAGGGACAACCCCCTCCGTGCACGAATTTCATGCACCGGGCCTCTAGTTCATTAATAATATGCTGTGTAGTCTCCATATGTTTTAATGTCTGAGTGCTTTTACTGTAGTTGATTTTTAATTTCTTGCTATTGTTATCTGAGAAGATGTTTGATATGGTTTCAATCTTCTTGAACTTGTAGAGACTTGTTTTGTGTCCTAACATGTGGTCTATCTTTGAGAATGACTCATGTGCACTGAGAAGATTGTATATTCTGCCTCTTTAAGGTGAAATGTTCGATAAATGTCAATGAAATCCATCTGATCCAGTGTGTTATTTAGAGTCTCTGTTTCCTTGTTAATTTTTTGTCTGGAAGATCTGTCCCGTGAAGTCAGTGGAGTGTTAATGTTTTCTTCTATGACTATATTGTTGCCAATGTCTCCTTAAAGTCCTCCAGAAGTTTTTTATATATATTTAGGGGCTCCTATTTTGGGTGTTTATATGTTTACCAGAGTTATATCCTCCTTAAGGATTGATCACTTTAGTAGTTCTCTTTATTGTCTTTTGTGATGGCCTTTATTTGGAAATCTTTTGTGTCAGATATGAGTCTTGCCACCTCAGCTTTCAATTTTTATGGAAAAAATTTTCCATCCCTTCAGTCTCATCCTGTGTGAGTCTTTTATTCTGAGGTGGGTCTCCTGAGATAGCATATAATTGGATTATGTGTTTGTATCCAATTCAGTTGCCCTGTGTCTTTTGATGGGGATATTTCATCAATGACATTTACTGTTATTATTGAAGGTACTTCTTTATTGCCATTTTAATTCTGTATGCCTGTGTTTCTCTCTCTCTATTTCTTTTCATTACAGCAGTCCCTTTAGCATTTCTTATAGTACTGGTTTGGTGGTGATAAACTCCGTTAGCCCTTTTTGTCTGGGAAGCTCTTTATTTCACCATCTATTTAGATTGATAGCCCTGCTGGATATAATAATCTTGGTTTCAGATCCTTGCTTTTCATTAACTTGAATACTTCATGCCATTTCCTTTTGGCCTATAGACTTTCAGATAAGAAATCAGCTGACAGCCTATGGGAGCTCCTTTGTAGATAACAAATTGCTTTTTTCTTGCTGCCTTTAAGATTCTTTCTTTGTCTTTATTTTTTGGCATTTTAATTATGGTATGTCTAGGCATGAGCATATTTTGGTTCTTCTTTCTTGGACTCTCTATGTCTTCTGAACTTGTGTGACTTTTTCCTTTACCAGGTTAGGGAAGTTGGCTGTCATTATTTTTTCATACCCATTCTCTACTCCTTGCTCACTTTCTTCTCCTTCTGGCTCACCTATAATGTGAATGTTGTTAAGTTTCATGGTTTCCCACAGCTCCCTTAAGCTGCCCTCCTGTTTTTAAATTATTTTTTCTATTTGGGTTTCTGATTGAGTGATTTTTGTTCTACTCTGTTTTCTAATTCACTGATCTTGGCTTTTTCCAATCTGCTGTGTGTTCCTTCCACTGTGTTCTTTATTAGTGCTGTGTCATTCTTCATAGTTACTATATCTTTTCTCATGTTGTTGGTCATCTTTGCCATCATTATTCTGAACTTTATGTCTGATAAACTTCTTATCTCCATTTCATTTATCTCTTCTTCCAGGTAATTCTCTTGTTCTTTCATCTGGTGCTTCTCTATTTGTCTCTCCATTTAGGCTGCCTGCTTGGGTTTGTGTCTGTGTATTAAGTAGCTCTACTAGGACTTTGTCAGATGCTATTTGTGACTGGCCCTGAGTCCCCTGTTTGGAGCTATCGCAATCCACAGCCTGTGGTTCCCCCTGCTGGGGCTGGGTGCCTTTGGAAAGGACTAGGATGTGCACCAGGGTCTGCTTTTCCTATCCCTGGGCCCAGAAGGAGATCAGGCAAAGACTCAAAGCTTCCAGAGACTCTCCTCTGCCAACAGTCTGGTTGTTCTCAGTCTTGATTAACCTCAAGCTACCAACCACTGGGTGGAGAAGAGGTCTTCCAATAGCATGGGACAACTGCCTTTCCCCCAATCAAAAACCGCCTGGTCAGCAAAGATCCTCCGGTAAAAGATGTCCACAGGGTGAAGGAAGGACTCAGCACAGGAAACCGGGGTGGCTGCCCTCTGAGCTCCAACCCCAGGGTCCCCAAGCCGGGAATCTCTTCACACGGGTGCAGTCAACTCTGCCCTCTCTCTGCTGGAGCCCCAGGTGAGTGGCTACACACGAAATTTTGTACATTGGCCCTTGAAGAGGGTGCCTGCATTTCCAGCCATCTCTCCTGGCAGTCACAGCCAGATGTTCTGTGGGCACCTTTCTCAGCTCTGGTGCTCAGCTTGGGGTTTAGAACCCAGACTTCTCAGTGGGAACCCCCCACACCTTCAGCCTCTGTCTGTGGGAGCCCAGCTAACCATTTCTCATCTTCACATTCCTCCTAGTCTCTGTGAGCTCACCTTTCCATCCTTGGTTCTCAGGGTTCTCTCCAGCTAGTCCTTAGTTGATTTTCCAGAATGGTTTTTCTGTATTTCAGTTGTAGTTCCAGTTTGTTCCTAGGAATGTCAGTGTAGCTTCCGCTTACTCTGCTGCCATTTTGGAATCAGTCAGAAATATTATTATTACTAGAGGCCCCATGCACGAAATTCGTGCACGGAGGGGGGGTGTCCCTCAGCCCAGCCTGTACCCTCTCCAATCTGGGACCCCTCGAGAGATGTCCGACTGCCCATTTAGGCCCAATCCCACTGGGATCGGGCCTAAATGGGCAGTTGGTTATCCCTCTCACAATCCAGGACTGCTGGCTCCCAATTGCTTGCCTGCCTGCCTTCCTGATTGCCCCTAACCGCTTCTGCCTGCGAACCTGATCACCCACTAACCACTCCGCTGCCAGCCTGATTGATGCCTAATTGCTCTTCTGCCAGCCCTGTCACCCCTAACTGCCCTCCCCTGCAGGGTTGATCGCCTCCAACTTCCCTCCCTTGCAGGCCGGGTGCCTCCCAACTGCCCTCCCCTGCTGGCCATCTTGTGTCCACATGGGGGCAGGATCTTTGACCACATGGGGGCAGACATATTGTGTGTTGGAGTGGTGGTCAATCTGCATATTACTCTTTTATTAGATAGGATTATTATTATTATTATTATTATTATTATAATTATTATTATTATAGAGTAAAGTCAATGGCAGGAGAGCAAAGAATTGAATGGCTCTCTGTGAAATTACAATTTTTGTGCATTTACAAAGCTTTAAAAGGGAGTTCTTCGTTAGTGAGATTTTTCTTTCAATTTTTTTCTGTGTTCAAATATTTAAGGCCCCCTGAATTGGAGTAATACATTGAAATGTGCTAAACCAGAATAAAATATGGGAGAAAAGAAGTAAACCAAGAAATAAACCTTCAAGTTCTGAAGGAGCATGCTGCTGCTCTAGTTTTCCCTCCTTTTCCTCCCTTCCCTTTGCCTCCACGCCTCCTTCCTCTTAAGCTCCCTGGTCAGATGTTGCCAGACAGATATAACAGTGCAAGTGTGAGGGGCCTTTGACTCCTCCTCATCTTACAATATTATGCTACAGTTGTTTTCAGTTTCAGATAAGCCTCTTGCCTCTATTATGATTCTTGTCATTTTCTTCATAGCCCTGAGTTACAGTGCAGGTACTTTTGTTAATCTCTTCAGTTTTGTCATGGTCCTGATCTTTCTCCCCAAAGGCTTGTAATTGCAAGTGTTAAATGCTATGCTTCTGCTGAGCTCCAATTTCATGAGGATGGATTTTCCATGTTTCCCATGTTGTCTTTCACTGGTTAACTTCAGATCAAGAATCTGGCACATGACTGCTTGTTATGACACTTTACATTTATAGTCAGTGAACTTCCTAGAAGGGACAGCCTTAAGGAAGTAGAGCTGTGAGTCTCAACTGGGAAGTTGTAGCCACTGCAGGGCTAGCCATTTAGACCAGGGGTTTGAATGTAACAGATTTTTTCTGGTCCCCTTGCTGTGTTCCCAGAAAGTGTACAATAATGGATTTGCATTCATCTGAGAGGAGCCAGATCATGGATGATTTGGTTGTTAACCCACAGAAGATAAGGATTTTGGGGTGGGGTATTTAGGAGGTAAGATTTAAAAGTAACTAAACTAGAACATGTTTCACATGAGTAAGAAGGTCACTTTGCATTTTTAGGGGAGCCTCTTTGCAGTCATCAAGTGTATTGATGGTGTTTTTAAGGCTGGGAGGTGGGCTTGGGCCATTGGCTTCAATACCAGGACACCAGTTTCTACCCTGAATGAATGGAGCTTTCAGCAGGCTTTTATACGCCTGTAGTTTATTCATAGAAGTATAATTAATTGGAATGTCCTGAACTATATGCACAGTTTCCCTGTAGTGCAGCTAAGTCATACAAGTGCTTGACATATGTTACTCCGGATGGCAATCATCCAAGTCTTGTTGGCGCTGCATCTGCTGTGCAAACCCCCGTTGTTCCTTTTGGTGATATGATTTATAGCTCTAATAAAAAAGGTCTCAGGTTGCTCAGATTTTTGATTTCTCTAGTGATTTTCTGGTTTGTTGTTATTATTTACCATCTATGGTTTCTTTGCTTGAATTTAAGAATTTAAATGTGTCTGTGTATTACTAATGAAGTTCTTAGGCCAAAATGGAACTTGATACACTCAGAAAAGCTCAGACAAGTTTTTTTTTTAATCCTCACCTGAGGATATTTTTTCATTGCTTTTTAGCGAGAATGGAATAGAGAGGGAAAGACAGAGAAATATTGATGTGAGAGAAACACATCGATGGGTTGCCTCCTGCACGAGCCTTGAGGGCCCGGGCCGGGGAGGAGCCTGCAACTGAGGTATGAGACCTTGACCTGAATTGAACCTGGGATCCTTCAGTCCACAAGTTGACACTCAATCCACTGAGCCAAACTGGCCAGGACAGAAAAGATATTTTGAGGAAAGGCTAAGGGCTGCCTAGAATGCAGGAATTCTGAAGAGTACATTCAAATAGGCTTTTCCTATTTATAGAGTCATGGAAAGTGACCTATGATATGTGGAAGTACTTGTGGGTAATGTAACCTCACATCTTTCAGTTCCCAGGTCAACCGTTACAAATCATTAAACATATACAGGTGTGATTATTTGTAACGTGATGAGTTGATGGATCATTTAATGGTTTTGGATACACTTACCTTGTGATACAGAATTATGTGGAAGAAGTCGTTCTTGCTCAACTAAGATACAAAGGCTTTCCCTATTGAGGTAGCATCGTTGGGAACACCTGGCACTTCCCTACATCAGCTAAACTAATGAATGTCTCCAAAGTTATACCTAAAGGAGTAACTGTCTCAAACCTTGCTGAATACTAGGGGGTCTTAAAATGCTTTGTCAGGCATACTTTCTTCATGCAATGTGTTTCTTACAATTTCCTTAAGTCAGATTAATGAGCTTCTGTTTAAATTAAGGGGTCTTGATATGAGCCCTTATTTTGTTTTTAAATGTGTCTTAAAGAATGCTTTACCTGACACCTGCAGCATAAAGTTTAAAAATATGCACATTTTTTATGTTGCTTCCCAGCAAATTAAATAAATGCATTCTCAGTCATTTGTCATTTATGAAAGTAATGCTTGTGCAAATACATTTTTTGTTTTATTTTTAAACATTTTTGAAAAAAAATAATTATAAAATATATTGTAAAATCTTTTTTTGGTGTTGTGTATTTTAATGAGCTAAAGAGAATTGCTTTTCATGACTTCAGAAAGTGTATTTAAGATTGTTTTCCCCAGGGGGAGGCTGCAAACCTGCTGCAAGGAAGCCTTAAAACCAAAACAAGCCGTGTTAAACTTCAGGTTGCTCCGAGAGGACAGAAGTGAGTTTGGAAAACTATGTGAACAGAGGCCGTTGTGTGTGAGTGATCAGTCCTGTTTCTTCCCCTGGCTTTGCTCAGTGGTGATGTGCACAAGGGCAGCATCTATTGAGAAGAGACAGGGACTTGGACGCTAGCCAGCAGGAGACAGGTCGTAGGCCATGTTTTACTTATTACACCAGCTAGGAACTGAGCACATCCATGTTGTTAGCTGTTATTCTCTCGAAGACAAAATGTATTTTACTTGGTTTGTATAGTAATAAGGAACCATTAAAGCTCATGTTTTGTTCGTATTTGAAGATACATATTTTGTGATAGCTTGCCTAAATTGTAGGCATCAAAGTAAACTTAGAAGGACCTACAGTCTCATATTGTAGATATAACATGTTTTTTAATCATTAGCATTTAGGTGTTTTAGTTTATGTGTTTTTCTTATCTATGTACCAACATTTGGAAAGGTGCCTGATATGTAAAAAGAAATAGCTTTTCCCTTTTCTATCAATTGTATTCAATAACGGAAATAGGGAAAATATTGTATTTGCAAATGACAAAAACTGAAAAGAATGTTTTGAAGTAATTTTTAGCAAGAAAAGCAACAGATCTACTTTGTAAGTTGATGTTTGCAGTGGAAAAAATCGATTACTGAACAAAGTGCTGGCACAACTAATTCTGGAATCTTAAAGCATATGAAAAAATAACTTTAAAAATTTTTTAAAGAAATGTATTTTATTGATTTTTTACAGAGAGGAAGGGAGAGGGATAGAGAGGTAGAAACATCAGTCATCTGTCTCTTGCACACCTCCTACTGGGGGTGTGCCCACAAGCAAGGTACATGCCCTTGACCGGAATCAAACCTGGGACCTTTCAGTCCACAGGCCCATGCTCTATCCACTGAGCCAAACCAGTCAGGGCTAAAGATTTAAATTTAAGAAAGAAAACAGTAAATCTTAAAGAAAAGGAGATTTTTATTTTTTCAGGTGTTGGGGAAACCTCTTGAAGGCTACAAATACAGACTCTTGCGTGGTTTTTGTTTTGTTGTTGTTGTTTTAAATGATGGCATATTAGGCTACACAAGAAACACATAATTCATTGGCATTCTCCTGCTGGCTAGCGTCCAAGTCCCTGTCTCTTCTCAACAGAGGCTGCTCTTGTGCACATCACCACTGAGCAAAGCCAGGGGAAGAAACAGGACTGATCACTCACACACAACGGCCTCTGTTCACATAGTTTTCCAAACTCACTTCTGTCCTCTCGGAGCAACCTGAAGTTTAACACGGCTTGTTTTGGTTTTAAGGCTTCCTTGCAGCAGGTTTGCAGCCTCCCCCTGGGGAAAACAATCTTAAATACACTTTCTGAAGTCACGAAAGGCAATTCTCTTTTGCTCATTAAAATATACAGTACAAAAAACATCTAATTATTTGTAGAGGAGGGGAATATAAACTCCCATGTATATATGTATGTGTGTCTGTGTGATTACATGGTTGTCAAGAAAAATGTGGAGGCATCCCCGGACCTTGGACTATACCCCCTGCAGACGGGGGTGGGGGTGGGGGCGGGAGCTGCTGTGTTTATAAAGGGGTGGCAGGCGTGGCGCCACAGTGAGAGGCAGAGCGCAGGGCTGCAGGGACAGGGCAGAGACAACTATGGGGACAGGGAGGGGCCTGGCGGGAGGAGCTGGCGGGTGCTGTGGCCTTGGAAGGGAGCTGCCAACCTTCGAGGAAGACGGAAAGGGATGAATGGTTGAGTCCAGGCAGAAACCGGAGGACAAGGAGCTCAGCCTCCTCTGGGCCACTGAGTAGAGAGACAGGGAGAGCAGATCAGGGCAGACACGGAAACGATCGCACAGAGCCCCCCAAAGTAGACACTCCCTCCATGTCTGACCCCGTGGGGAGCACATCGCTGACCTGCCCTCACAACTCTATCAGGACCGTTTCTATTTCCATTGCTCAGATCGCAGGTGGGGGACTGTGGGTGGGGAGACGGCCCAGGTGTTACCAGTGGGCTCAGGCCTGACCTGGTTCAGCAGCCTCGTCCCTGAGTCCTGGCTGAGAAGGAATTCAGAGCCAAGATGCCCACTGCAGAAGCGTTCCTTGGGAAGCCACAGGGTGGAAGTGAGCTGTAGAAGAAATGGCCGAGGGAACAAGTGCGGACGAGGAAGGGCCCTGGCCGCTGAGGAGACGGGAGCAGGACACGCCCTTGGGGAGGGATGGGGCAAGGCCTGGCTGCTCCCCAGAGAGCAGCACTGGTCCTGTTCTGAGGGTGTTTCTCTGCGCCCTCCGGGGAGGGTCCCCGAGATGCACCAGCTCCCCAGGTGTGTCCTTTCAGGTCCTTCATCGGGCAGCTGGTCCGGAGGCAGCCATGGGGTTGCTTGTCTGGTTTGGCTGGTTTCTGGGCCTGGATGTATCTGATGCGGGTCAGAACCTCACTGTCCTGGGGGCTTGATGCCGAAGGGCTATTCTCCAGCCCCTGTTCCTTCCCCTCAGAGGGTCTTACCCACAGGACTAGCAACTTGCCAGGGGAGGAAAGGGGAGGGAGGGTCCAAACCACAGGACCAGCCATGTGCAAGGTCAGGGGTCCAAACCGCAGGACCAGCCATGTGACAGGTCAGGGGTCTAAACCGCAGGACCAGCCATGTGAAAGGTCAGGGGTCTAAACCGCAGGACCAGCCATGTGCAAGGTCAGGGGTCCAAACCGCAGGACCAGCCATGTGACAGGTCAGGGGTCTAAACCACAGGACCAGCCATGTGAAAGGTCAGGGGTCTAAACCGCAGGACCGGCCATGTGAAAGGTCAGGGGTCTAAACCGCAGGACCAGCCATGTGAAAGGTCAGGGGTCTAAACCGCAGGACCAGCCATGTGAAAGGTCAGGGGTCTAAGCCACAGGACCAGCTATGTGCAAGGTCAGGGGTCCAAACCACAGGACCAGCCATGTGACAGGTCAGGGGTCTAAACCGCAGGACCAGCCATGTGAAAGGTCAGGGGTCTAAACCACAGGACCAGCCATGTGAAAGGTCAGGGGTCTAAACCACAGGACCAGCCATGTGAAATATCAGGGGTCTAAGCCACAGGACCAGCCATGTGAAAGGTCAGGGGTCCAAACTGCAGGACCAGCCATGTAAAGGTCAGGGGTCTAAGCCACAGGACCAGCCATGTGCAAGGTCAGGGGACTCATCCTATCTAATAAAAGAGTAATATGCAAATCATCACTCCACTACACTCACAAGCCATGCCCCAGCCACGCCCACCAGCCAATCAGAAAGTGAATATGTAAATACACCCAACCAAGATGGCTGCAGCCTCGGAGAGCAGCCATGGTCGGAACTGGGCGATTGGAGCCGAAGATCAGAGGGGAAGATTGGAGCCAGCTGGGGTCCCCCACAGGTGATCAGAGCCAGCTGGGGTCCCCTGCAGGCGATCGGAGCCAGTTGGGGTCCCCTGCAGGCGATCGGAGCCAGCTGGGGGTCCCTGCCCAGGACCCGAGCCTCAAACAGAGGCTTGTGGCCTTGGCTGGGGGTGGAGCAGGGCGATCGGAGCCAGCTGGGGGTCCCTGCCCAGGGCTGGAGGCTTTAGGCCTTGGCAGGGGCGGAGCTGGAGATCACAGGAGATAGGTGTGAACTACAGAGGAAACACCTTTTCTGACCGCTCATTGGCTAAGCTTCCTGTATGCTGTTGGTAATATTCTTAGTAACTTGGGTATAAGATTCCAAAAAGGTGATCTAGGGCTTTTCCTCCACACTCCTGGAAAAAAAACGAAGGTCTGCTGCTGGAGGGCTAAGAAATGTCATAACCTGCCCTAGCCGGTTTGGCTCAGTGGATAGAGCCTAGGTTTGCCAACTGCAGAGTCCAGGTTAGATTCTGATTAAGGGCATGTACCTAAGTTGCAGGCTCCTCCCTGGCTAGGGCCCAGGTCAGGGCTCATGCAGGAGGCAACCAACCAAAGTATTCCTCTCACTTTGATGTTTCTCTCTGTCTTTCCCTTTCTCTTTCACATTCTCTAAAAGTCAATGGAAACATATACTCAGGTGAGGATAAAAAAGAAAAAAAAGAAAGAAATGTCATATCCTATGAAAGACACATCTTGAAAGTGCCTAAAGAAAGTTGTTATTTTTTCTTGGTGAAGGGACTGGAGTCCGTGTTGATGAAAATACCTTGGTGGCTGTGGTGACTGGCAGTGGCTCCAGCAGTGGGGTGATGGGGCTGGTGCCTTACCCTGATCAGCCCGGTTGTCTCTCAGAGGGAGGCCAGACTGCAGCTTAGGCCCGCTCCCTATGGGAGAGGGGGCAGTATGTGAGAGGGGGCAGGCTGGGCTGAGGAGACCCCCCCCCCCCCAGTGCACGAATTTCATGCACCGGGCCCCTAGTTTATAGATAATAAAGAACATTATAAACGGTTGAACAAAAATAGAGGCAAAGAAGCATTGAACAGACTGTCAAACTACAGCGGGAAGGTAGGGGAGGGTTGCGGGGGTAAGAGATCAACTGAAGGACTTGTGTGCATGCATATAAGCACAACCAACAGACTCAAGACACTGGGGGCTGGGGGAAGAGGGCAAGTGCCAGGGGGTAGGAGAGGTGGAGTGGGGGGAGGGAGGTCAGTGGGGAAAAAAAAGAGACATAAGTACTTATATTTGTAATACCTTAAACCAATGGTCGGCAAACTCATTAGTCAACAGAGCCAAATACCAACAGTACAACGATTGAAATTTCTTTTTGAGAGCCAATTTTTTTCAACTTAAAGTTCTTCTAACGCCACTTCTTCAAAATAGACTTGCCCAGGCCGTGGTATTTTGTGGAAGAGCCACACTCAAGGGGCCAAAGAGCCGCATGTGGCTCGCAAGCCGCAGTTTGCCAACCACGGCCTTAAACAATAAAATTAAAAAGAAAAGAAAGAAAAGTTAGTATATGCTATATATAATAATCAGTATATATACTAAATTTTTAACTTGGGGCTATTGATGAAGATGAAAAGAGGGTGCCAACAGAACAAGAAAAAGGAAACAACTGTTGAAAAGAAACATCCTCTTTCCGTAAGTCTCATGTGTGATATGGTCACACTTATGTATTTACGTATACTTTGTTTCTTTTTATAGAGAATATTAATACTATGCACTTAAATGGACTAATATATGAGAATATTCCTACTTTTTTGTATAGAACTTTTAAAATGAATAGTGAACATTTAAAGAGGGCTTTACTTAACTATATTATACTAGAGGCCTGATGCACGAAATTCATGCAGGAGTAGGCCTTCCTTCCCCCGGCTGCCGGCACCTGGGACCCGGGCTTCCCTCACAGCCCCGGTTTTGTCCGGAAGGTCATCCGGTCTAATTAACATTATCACACTTTTATTATTATAGACTAGAGGCCCGGTGCACGAAATTCATGCACTGGGGAGGGTGTCCCTCAGCTCAGCCTGCACCCTCTCCAATATGGGACCCCTCGGGGGATGTCCAACTGCAGATTTAGTCCTGATCCCTGTGGAATCGGGCCTAAACCTGTAGTTGGACATCCCTCTCACAATCCAGGACCGCTGGCTCCTAACCACTCACCTACCTGCCTGATTGCCCCCTAACTGCTCCCTTGTTGGCCTGATTGCCCCCTAACTGCTCCTCTGCGGGCCTCATTGCCCCCAGATACCCTCCCCTGCTGGCCTGATCACCCCCAAGGCTTTTATTAGTATAGATATAACCCTGCACAGAAAATTTTACTAACCCTGCTGTACAATAAGGGCTTGATGATTGAATCATTAGGACCAGACACCAAGATTTCTTTTCTTTGAATAGTGGAGGGAATAATTATCTTGTCTTTAAGTTGCCCGGAAATTAAAATGAGATAATGACTTAGAAAAGTATAAAAGTATAAAAGCACCATATAAAGACAACTGTCTTTTTAATGAAGTGGTAAAATGAAAAACACTATTTTTATTCTCCCCTTCCTTCCTTTACAGCTTTTATTTAAACTTTGAAATTTATAAAAATTTCACTCCAATTTTCATTTCTTTACATTCAATATTATTTTGTATTGGTTTCAGGTTTTATATTAGTTACAGAATAGTGGTTAGACAATCATATACTTTACAAAGTGTTCCCCGATATTTCTAGTACCCACCTGGCATCATACAATCATTACAACACTATTGACTATATTCCCTATTTAAGTGACAATGGGTTTACAGGTTCCTTCCAGTCTTTCTTTTGTGTTGCTTGTCCTTTCTTTTCTTTCTCACTTCTTCCCTCATTTTCTTTATATAGTGTCTCAATTGGTCATCAAAGCTCAGTGAAGGAACTGGGACACGCTTCATCCATTTTACAGACCAGGAAACTGAGGCCAGTTCCAGTTGGCGGTGGAACTTGACTCAGCACACAGGGAGCCCTCAGAGCCATGCTCTTTGCGCTTCCTAAGAGGCAGTCGCCTGGCAAACAGAACAAACCTTCCTGTCAGGCTTCCGAGCCTCTTTCTCAAGCACCTCTTCATTACGGATGCTCCACATTCTTTCCTCTCCCCGGTCCCCTGCCCCCATTCTTTACTGCCCTCCTTCTCCGGAGCAGGTGGAAGGCTTCGCACTCACTGCCTAGGCATGCTCTGCCGTGGGGCAGGGCACCATGGGCTTGCTTTTGGGTCAAGGCGGGAGCAGGAGGCGCTGCCTCTGAAGTGTGAAGGCCACCTGAGTGAGGCCCATTAGCACTGGGAGCTTCTCTGAATCACATCAGTCAGTCCAGTACCCTTCAGTGCAGCACCCCTCCACTGAGGTGGCACCGCCCCTCAACCCCGGCCTCAGGAGTGAGGGTCCTTGCCCCTCTGCCAGGAGTCCTTCCATGCCCCTTGATCCCTGGCTGGGCCCACCCACGTCTTGGGGGCACTGCAGAACCTCTGTCTCTCTGCAGATGAGGCAGATCCCTGCCCTAGGTCTCCGCGAAGCTATGAATCTGTGGCCAGAGGCCCATGTCTGTGTCTCAGCAACTCCATGCCTGCGATGTTCCCAGGGACCTCCGGGAGCGGCTAGGCGGGTCTGGCCTCGCCTCCCCGGGCCGCGATCGTCCCAGGGACCCCCAGGAGTGATTAGGAGGGTCCAGCCTTGCCTCCCCGGGGCAGCGCTGTTCCCAGGGACCCCCGGGAGCGGCTAGGCAGTCCGGCCTCGCCTCCCCGGGGCCGTGATCGTCCCAGGGGCCCCCTGGAGCGGCTAGGCGGATCCGGCCTTGCATCCCCGGGGCCACGATCATCCCAGGGACCCCCAGGAACTGGTAGGCAGTCCGGCCTTGCGTCCCCAGGGCCGTGATCTTCCCAGGGACCCCCAGGAGCAGCTAGGCGGGTCCGGCCTCGCCTCCCCGGGGCCACGATCGTCCCAGGGGCCTCCGGGAGCGGCTAGGCGGGGTCCGGCCTCGCGTCCCCGGAGCCACGATCGTCCCAGGGACCCCCAGGAACTGTTAGGCGGTCCGGCCTCGCGTCCCCAGGGCCGTGATCTTCCCAGGGACCCCCAGGAGCGGCTAGGCTGTCCATCCTCGCCTCCCCAGGGCCGCGATCATCCCAGGGACCCCCGGGAACTGGTAGGCGGTCCGGCCTCGCGTCCCTGGGGCCGTAATCTTCCCAGGGACCCCCAGGAGCGGCTAGGCTGTCCGGCCTCGCCTCCCTGGGGCCGCGATTGTCCCAGGGGCCCCCTGGAGCGTCTAGGCGGGCCCGGCCTTGCGTCCCGGGGGCCACGATCGTCCCAGGGACCCCCAGGAACTGGTAGGTGGTCCGGCCTTGCATCCCTGGGATGGCGCTGTTCCCAGGGACCCCCGGGAGTGGCTAGGCGGGTCCGGCCTCGCCTCCCTGGGGCCACGATCTTCCCAGGGACCCCGGGAGCGGCTAGGCAGGCCATTGCCCCTCCTGGGGCCTGCGATGGACCCGGACCCCTTCTGTGCCGACTGGTGCTGCCCACCCCACCGCCTCCCCTGCCGATGGACTGGTACCTTGTGGGCGGTGTCTGGCGCTGCTTTCAGGGCCTCCTCCGCCTCCGATGGACCCGTACCCCCGAAGCATGCCATGGTGCTGCCCGCCCTGCCTTTGTATGCAAATTAACCGCCATCTTTGGTGAGTTAATTTGCATACTCCCTCACTCTGATTGTCTGTGGGCATAGCGAAGGAACGGTCAATTTACATATTTGTCTATTATTAGGTAATATGTTTTCTGTTGTCAAAATATATTACGGTAATTTTAAATTCAATAACTCTGACATTCAGATGCCTTGAATACAGAACACTTTAGCAAGAAGAGGTGTAAGAGATCTGGTAATAGCAATAGATATTGTTTAGACATTTCTGCTTTATTTAGCCCTAGTAGGATTTGAGCAAACACAAAGCTATTAATAACATGGTGAAGTCTAGCCCTAGCTGGTTTGGCTCAGTGGATAGAATGTCAGCCTGTGGACTAAAGCAAACAGTGGTCTATGGACCACTGGTGGTCCGTGAGGTCTGAAAGGTTGGCGACCGCTGGTTTAAGGAAACTTTTGGAGCAGCGTTCGCCAACTGGTGGTCCATGGACCATTGGTGGTCAGTGAGGTATGAAAGGTTGGTGACTGCTGGACTGAAGGGTCCTGGGTTTGATTCCAGTCAGGGCACAGGCCTGGGTTGTGGGCTTGATGCCAAATAGGGGGCGTGCAGGACGCAGCCAATCAATGATTCTCTCTCATCACTGATGTTTGTATCTCTCCTTCCTCTCTGAAATCAGTAAAGATATATTTTAAAGAATAAAAAAAATGGTGAAGTCTAATTTAAAAGTTGTTTATGTATCTAGAATTAAATATCTGTTTCAGTTTCTATAATCAAAGTTCTAATTTTGACAGATCTCAGCATTGGGGGCTCTACAAAACTGGATGGAACATCTAATTTTTAAATACATTTTCTTCTAGTATCTTTCTCTGAAGAAGAGAAATATCAGCTGCGAAAATTTGTCCATAAATCTTATCTGCTGGACAAAAGAGCTCAACGTCAAGTGTACTACAGTCTGATTGATATCCTTCTGGCCTATTGCTATGAGACTCGTGTCAACGAAGGAGAGAAGAACGTAAGTGCATGTTGTCTGTGCTTGTTGGCCTAGACTCCTGCACTGAGTAAACTATTAGTACTTCACACTTCTTGTGGAGGAAGACCTGTGGTGATCACTACTTAGGGCAGTGATGGGCAACCTTTTGAGCTTGGTGTGTCAAACTTCGCCAAAAAACTGAGCATAACTCGGGTAGTGTGTCACTTTGAGGAAAAAACATTATTTCGCAAATGTTTCATCCTCGGCATGTGGCCGCCTCAGCGGCCGCGTGTCATCAGAAATGGCTACGCGTGTCAGTGCTGACACGCGTGTCATAGGTTTGCCATCAATGACTTAGGGGATGCTTGGGGCAGAGTTGCACATGTTTGTTGGTGGTGAGTATCAACATGGAAGCATAATGCTTACTTGGTGTCTTTCTTTTCTCTCTTGGCATCAGTCTTTACACATAGCAAAGAGGGGAAGTAAAACTGAGGTTAAGAAAAAGGATCTTTAGGAGATAAATTGCTCAAATAAGACACTTGACATTGGCAAGGGGTAAACTAGCAACCCATTTATATTCTTTCTCTGAGCTCTCAATTAGCAGGTGCAAGGTATAGGAATCTTTTAAAGAAATCCTATATAATAAAAGGCTAATATGCAAATCGACTGAACGGCGGAACGACCGGTTGCTATACTGTGCACTAACCAACAGGGCAGACACTCAATGCAGTAGCTGCCCCTTGGTGATCAGTGTGCTCCCACAGGGGGAGTGCCCCTCAGCCAGAAGCCAGGGCTCAGGCTGGCAAGTGTGGGAACCCCTCCTGCCTCCGCGGCAGTGCTAAGGATACAGCAGGCCTAAGCCATCAGTTGGACATACCCCACGGGCTCCCGGACTGCGAGAGAGCGCAGGCTGGGCTGAGGGACACCCCCCCACACACACACAAGTGTATGAAATTTGTGTGCAGGGCCTCTAGTCCTGTTCTAAAAGTAAGTCCTTTTGTAAAGTACATTAGTATTCTTAAATTATATTCTTTTTTAATAACTTAGACTTTGTTGTTGCTCTCCTTAAACCACATTTGATTTTGTAAATGAAGAGCTAAACATTTTTCTCACCTCTACTTTTAAAAAAGCTGGGAAACAACAGCAAAAAGTCTTTCTGGTTAACGTGCCCTGCAGCTATTTATGTTTATCCTTGCTCAAAGGGCTTTTCTTGAGCTGTGCACATGCTTTCTTAAAAATTTAAATATACAAATACTCCGTATCATTGTAAAGGGAAATACACACAAGAAAAAATCATTAAAATTTCCTATAATCTGAGCCCCAGAAAAAGCTACTGTAAAAAGGTGATGTATCTCTTTCACTCTTTTATTGTGCGCATGTATGTTTGCATGTATGTGTATATTGGGCCGTGATGTATGCATTTTAACATCATAGTTTTAGGATTATAATTTTATATGTGCCAAGATTATTTATATTGTCATGATTCTGAAAATTTCAAAAGAGACTCTTGAGATTTGCATTTCACTCCAAAATGAATATAAATGAGTGTATCCGGGGCCTAATATAACTGAAAGTGGTTTTTGTTTCCACTCATCTTTTTAAGATACTACAATTGGAGAAAATGTTTTCTTTGGCAAAAAAAGTGCTTCATATTATTGCTTGAGGAGATAAGTTAGTGTTTAGTTTCACTCAATAACGTTTATTCTTTATTCTTGTATTTACATATTTGAAACGATGAGGTCTTGAACTTCAAACCCTCCTTTAGAATGTACTCACTCTCACAAGCATTCTCTGAAGGCCAGGTTCTTGAGCAGCTTTTCTGTGTGCCACAGACACGCATTCCTATTTTCTTTGCGTCCATTGGTAGGTTGGGATGTGGTAACTTAGCTGAGAAGGACAGGACTTGAGCAAGCATCACTTTGCTTTAATTTTACTTTCAAAGCTGTGCTCATTTGCTCTTGTGCCCTGGGACTCCTCTCAGTGGGAAAGCTTTGCTTTGTAAAATCCAAGTAGACAGAAACTTGCCTTAGTAAAGCAATTATTATTATTTTTTTTGCAATCATAGAAACTTGTTAGTTTTTATATATATATGTCAACACTACTCACATGCTATTTGAATAAATTGGATATTTACTTCTATATGACTTTATCTCTCATGTGACAGTATTCTTTTCTCTAAAACAAATAAAGGTTGAATCTGCGTGGAATATCAGAAAACTGAGTCCAACACTGTGCTGGTTTGAGGTATGATTTTTAATTGCAATTATTTAGATTTGTTTGTCCAGAAATGTATTTTTTTCGTTGTCATCAGTTCAGTTTGGGTAATTCAAGCAATTCCTTGACTTTTTAAAAATGGAAGCTTTATTGTACAAGTTTACTTTCCATCTTTTTAATAAAATTCTGATTCCATTTGTTACTCTTATTCTAATTATAGTATACTAATGAAACAGGTGGGGTATTTTGGAAATCAGGAGAGGGAGAACACACTTTGGAGAAAGAATGGGTATGTGGTCTGTTGGGGGAGACTGTGGGTGGAGTTGAGGCATGTTTGTGAGTTGGCATATATTGGGGCTCAGAGCTCAAAGATGCGATTCACACCCAGTCGTCCTACCAGGAGCTGTTGACGTTGTACATGCATTCCCTCACTAACTCCTTCCCATAGTCTGTGAGAAGTACTATTCACATTTTACAGACCAGGAAACTTAGCACATGTAGCTTAAATAACTTCTCTTAGGTCTTAGAATTAGTATAGTTAGAACTGATAAATCTTTTAATATAGTGATACTTTTTTTTACATATATTTTCTAGAAAATAGTTGTGTAGATCTTATTGAAAATATCAGTGGGTGATATCTTTAAATTTACCTGTTTTGGACAATCTGTTATACATCAAAACAATAATTAAGAGTAGAAGCTTTAAAAAGTGTCCATTTAAATTTCCCCCAGTTAAAATCCTACATATAGTACATTTTAAGTTGTAAAATCAAAGTTGTTTCATGGCATCATTTGATTAAAGTAAAAGGTAAGTTGTAAACAGGAACTGAAACACTTACTTTATCACAGAATCTTGCTGCTCCCAGACTGGTCCATGGACCAACAGCTTGACCAGCATCCTTGGCTGGGAGCTTGCTAGCAGCAAATAACATCAGTCCAGACACACTGAGTCAGAATCTGTAGCTAGATCTCCAGGGTTTTATGTGTATACTAGAGGCCTAGTGCACGAATTCGTGTACCAGTGGGGTCCCTCAGCCTGGCCTGCAGGATTGGGCCAAAACCGCCTCTCTGAGATCCCCCGAGGGGTCCCAGATTGCGAGAGGGTGCAGGCCAGGCCGAGGGACCCCATCGGTGCATGATCGGGGCTGGGGAAGGACACGGGAGGTTGGCCAGCTGAGGAGGGACAGTGGGAGGACTCCAGGGCATGTCTGGCCCACCTTGGTCAGCCCCAATCAGCCGGACCCCAGCAGCAAGCTAACCTGCCTGTCGGAGTGTCTTCCCCCTGGTGGTCAGTGCACGTCATAGGGAGTGGTTGAGCGGCCTTAGCATATCATTAGCATATTACACTTTGATTGGTTGAATGGCCGACCTGTCGACTGGACACTTAGCATATTAGGCTTTTATTATATAGGATTAAATATAGAGAAGTGCTGTGCGCTAGACTTCATTTAGGTTCTGCATATTGACATCAGCATATATTGGAGAAACTGGTTTTTGTAGTAATTGCATTCATTACGGAGTGGTGATCAGTTTTATAGTTTGGTTATTAAAATCTACATGAATAACATCACCTATTTATGATTTTATTTTGAAATTTTTAGTTTTTGAGAAAACTTAAAATTGCCAGACATGTTAATAACATCCAACTTTTATAAGTATTTCATTTTTTTTGCTAGAATTTTTTAGAAGTTCATAGCTCTTTTTAGATATAAACTATTGTCAGATACTCAATATTCTTAATCAGGTCTCCCATTTATTAAAGTTAATATACATGGAAATTATGCTGCTCCCTTAGTGTTAATTTTATATTTTAAGTTATATATGGGTAACATTTTTTATCAAAACTCATTTTAAGCCCAGCCAGTATAGTTCAGTGGTTGAGCATCAGCCTATGAACAAGGAGGTCATGTTTCGATTTCCAGTCAGGGCACATGCCCACGTTGTGGCCTCAATCCCTGGTAGGGGCATGTAGGAGGCTGATCAGTGATTCTCTCTCATCAGTGATGTTTCTATCTCTCCCTCTCCCTTCCTCTCTGAAATCAATCAAAACAAAACAAAACAAAAAAACACCTCAATTTGAAAACAGTTTGGTAAAAAATTACCTTTGTCTAGTGATTTCAGTAAGTTTTGAATTGATAATGGCTATCAGTTTAATACTATTTACAAAAGACTTTTTTTCTCCAGGAATTATTAGTTTTCTCTTTGATGATTAAAAATAAATTACTGAAGTAAATACTATATATTATTCATGCCCAAAGTAAAAAAGAGAGAGACTGAACACACACCACTAAAAAGTTCTAAACCTTTCATCTCTTCTCTTTGCAATGGTCCTGAAAGACGAAAGCATAAAATGTATATTATTGAGAAAGGTCTTTTGTGTGCATGTGTGTTTGGTTTAGTCCCATGTTTTAGATTCACATTTGTAATTCTTAAGAGACTTTTAAAAGCTTTTCTACTACATATGTGACTTTTAAAGAGCATTTGTGATATGTTAATAAAATATGGAAATTACAAAGACTAATAAGATTAATTGATTGTAAGGTGTACAAAAACTCATTTTATGGTTTTATATTTCTCTTCTACTTGGCTTCACAATAATCCAAACTTAAAAAAAAAAATTTAAATTCTCACCCGAGGATTTTTTTTTTTTTTTTTTTTTTCTTTAGGGAGAGTAGAAGAGAGAGAAAGACAGAGAAAAATATCGATGTGAGGGAAACACATAGATTGGTTGCCTCCTGCACATGCCCGACCAGACCCCAGGCTGCGGAGGAGCCTGTATCCGAGGTCCATATTCTAAAACAAGCTAAGTGCCACGTTTAAATCACTTTGTGATCTTGTTATTCATGGGTGCCTATAATTTCTAGGTACTATGCTAGGACTGTGGGGCTAATAATAAATAATAAGGGTCCCAGATTCGATGCCCTTGACTGGAATTGAACCTGGGACCCGTCGGTCCACGGGCCAACGCTCTATCCACTGAGCCAAACCAGCTAGGGCCATACTTTTAATTTTTAATGGACAGTATTTCATGATGTTCTTTTGTTTGTATAACATGGAAATATTTACTTATTTAACTTGTACTTCATAGACTTGGACTAATGTTCATGACGTGCTGGTGTCTTTTGGAAGAAGAGTTTTGTGCTACCCACTTTACCGCCATTTCAAGCTGGTGACGAAAGCCTGCAGAGACACGATAAAGATACTGCAACTAGGTGAGGTATTATTGTGCTCACAGAATTGAGAATGAAAAATTATAAGTTTTTAGTCTGAGGAAGTAATACTCTTTTTTTTCTATACATAAATAATGAAAATGATTCATCCAACCACTCTTCCTCCCAGGTATATGTAAAGTAATAGTCTCTCTATACAGATATATAATCACACAAATCAGGTGTTTTTGAAAGGAGTGGGAAGGTAAATAAAGAAGGTACACATCATATTCCAAACCACTTTGTATTCTAGTAGATTTCATCATTCAGTTTTTCTTGGGTGCTTATAATTTCTAGGTACTATGCTAGGACTGTGGGTATAAGCCTATCTAATAAAGAGGGAATATGCTAATTGACCATCATGCCCTCACAAAGATGACAGCACCCACAGCCAATAAGGAGGGAATATGCTAATTAACTGTCACGCACTCAAAGATGGCAGCACCCACAGCCACAAGATGGCAGCGCCCAGTCCCCTTAGTCCCGCTGGGGCTGCAGGCTCACGGCATGGCCGGGCCGGCGCCCAGGTGGGTCCGCCCGTCCCACGCACCTACTTCTGGAGTCCCCCCAGTTCCCTCAGCGCCCCCAGCCGCCCAGGACTGGCCTGAGGTGCAGGCAAGCCTCAGATGGCGGCTGCCCAGCTGCTCAGGGCCGCCTGAGGCTCAGGTAACCAGGGCCGGCCAAGGCTTGCGCTGCCAGCAGTGGCAGCAGCAGAGGTGTGATGGGGGCGTTGCGTACCCCTGATCGCCGGGTCGCCTCCCTCCCCTGAGGGCTCCCAGACTGTGAGAGGGGGCAGGCAGGGCTGAGGGGACCCCCCTCCAGTGCATGAATTTTCATGCACCGGGCCTCTAGTAATAAGTAAGATAAATTTCCTGTTCCTATGAAGTTTACAGTTTTACCTGGATGACAGATGATAAATAATAAACAATTTCAGAATAGAGTGAAATGCACTTTGCTTGGGGAAGTACAGTGATTCACTAGGAAGAAGCAGGGGAACTGGAATTGGGAGGTCAGGAAAGGCTTTCCAAAGAAAAGCACAGCTACTCTGAGGACTTTTTTGTTGTTGTTGTTAACTTTTTTTTTCTATTGATCTTAGAATAAGGGAGGGAGGAACAAACAGAGAGAAAGAGAGAGTTAGAGAGAGAGATATATTGATTGCCTCCCGCACAAGCCCCAACTGGGCAGGATCAAACCTGCAACCGAGGTACGCACCTTTGCCAGGAATCGAACCTGTGACCACGAAGCACTCTAGCCAGGGCCTAGTTAACTTTCACCTTATTTGTCACAAAGCATTCTGTGAAAATAGGATGAATAAGACTTAAAATGAAAGCACGTTTGTTTTGTTTTTTTAAATATATTTTATTGATTTTTTACAGAGAGGAAGGGAGAGAGAGAGAGTTAGAAGCATTGATGAGAGAGAAACATCAATCAGCTGCCTCCTGCACGCCCCCTACTGGGGATGTGCCCGCAACCAAGGTACGTGCCCCTGACCGGAATCGAACCTGAGACCCCTCAGTCCACAGGCTGATGCTCTATCCACTGAGCCAAACCGGTTTCGGCTGAAAGCACGGTTTTTAAAGAGTATATAAATTTCCTTTTCAAAACTGTTTCATAATTTTTGTAAATTTTCTAAAACACCTGATCAAAATATTGCTTCTCAGTTGTTCAGAAATGCACGTTAAAGAAAATGTTCAAGTATGAATTTAAATGTTTAGCATTTTTTATTAGTATTTTATGGCTTAGTTATATAATCAAGTATGTCTGTTTTTTTGTTGAACAAATAAATGTTCATTGTGGAGAATTTTGAAAATAGGAGAAGTGCAAAGAAGAATAAACAACTGTAATTCCTCATATAAAGTAATGCCAAGCACACATCACATATTTGTTCAATGACTGTAGAGTCAAACATATATATATTAATATACATATGTATATATTGTCTGTGTACATATATAAAACTTTTTCACTAGGTAATGTTGCTATGGATTCTTATTTGTGGCCTTACTTCCATAACTTTCTTGATAAAACTCTCTGGAGTAGAGTCTTTTATTCCTACTGCAGACACCTGCATTTAGACCTCTCACCACAGTCCTGTCCGATTGCATTGGTCTCCTCCTTGTCACAGTCTGACTTCTACCAAACTCACCTATTTACTCCCCTATTTCCCTACTGGAGCCATCTGCTCCAACTAAATAAATTTTTTTCTGTTATTCCCTGAACCACCCCATTTTAAGTCCACGTCTACTCCTTTCTATGCCGCCCTCCACGCTGGCATACCTACCTTTTCTTCATGCACTGAATGATTTCCAGCTTCAGACCCTGCATTGTCTGTTAGCCTGGCAGTGTCAGGGAGCTGTGTGATCACGAGAGGCAGTATCCGGGGTGTCACACTGTAGAGGCACTGAGACAAGTTCAGGTGAAGGGTTTTAGGGTTTTTTTTGTAAAGACTTATTGTTGACGTTTAAAACGTTAAGTTGGTAGTTATAAAAATAAACGTCTTCCCCTGAACCACCCCCCAGAAGAGAGAGAGATTGGCACTCGCTTGTTTTTTCCTCGATTCCTTTATTCTACTCGGATTTAATTTTTTAAATACCCCAGATTTTACAAAGTGCGGCAGTAGAATAAAAAACTGGAGTTTCTTTTCATACAAACTTATTTATTTGTATTTTTTTATATTTCAAATTATTGATACATTCAAAGAGTAATTTTAATCTCGATGCTAACCGTCAAGTCACACTCGACATCTGAGTGCAAAAGGTTAATGAGCCTCAGGCTATAAACTCCACCGGGTGGGGTGAGAGGTTTTGTAATAGGATGGGGCAGTTGCTTCCTCCCCACACAGAATCTGCCTGTATTGTAAATGTCTCTCTGAGAAAGATATCCATTGCAGTATGGGGGAAGACTAAACACAGGACTGGGAAGTTGCCTTCAAAGCTCTTACCCCTAAGCCCCCTAACCCTGGATTCTCATACAGCTCTAGTCCATTCTGCCCTCCCTTTGTCAGCACTCAAGGCAGAGGGTAGCTGCATGTGAAATTGTGTTCATTGGCCCTTTAAGGGGGTGCCTGCATTTTCCGGTATCTCAACTGGCAGACAAAAAAACCAACAACAAAAAAACCCCACTTCTTTTCATAGCCAGATGTTAATGGGAACCTTTTTCAGTTCTGGTGCTCTTGGTTGGGGAGCCCAGATTGGATTTAGACCATAGAGTTTTCAGTGGGAAATCCATCCCTCCACTCCCCCCAAGCTGAGATATTCCTCCGAAACTCTAGCTGCTGTCTGTGATAGCCCAGCCAGCCTTCTTGCACCTCCATACCTCGTACCAGTCTCTGTGTCAGGGGTGGGAACCATTTTTTCTGCCAAGGGCTATTTGGATATATAAAACATCATTTTCGGGCCATACAAAATTATCCACTTAAAACAGCCTACTATTGCCGAAACCGGTTTGGCTCAGTGGATAGAGCATCGGCCTGCGGACTGAAAGGTCCCAGGTTCGATTCTAGTCAAGGGCATGTACCTTGGTTGCGGGCACATCCCCAGTAGGGGGTGTGCAGGAGGCAGCTGATCGATGTTTCTCTCTCATCGATGTTTCTAACTCTCTATCCCTCTCTCTTCCTCTCTGTAAAAAAATCAATAAAATATATTAAAAACTTAGCCTACTATATTTGGTCAAACATTTCATTACTCACCCCTAATTCCTTGGCAGGGCCAGACCAAATGATTTTGCAGGCCTCATTTGGCCCATGGTCCAGACGTTCCTCACCCTCATCTGTGTGGTCTCTGCTTTGTGTCCTTGGGTATCAGGGTTCTCTCCAGCTAGTCTTCAGTTGATTACTCAGGATGGTTTTTCTACATTTTAGTTGTAATTCCAGTTTGGTCCTGGGCGAAGGTCAGTATAGCTTCCACTTAATCCACTGCCATTTTGGATCCTCATCCCTGCTCATTTGAAGCTTACTTTCTAATGGTAACTGTGTTAAAAATTTAGTGTCAGCTTTTATTGGGTGTGAAAGTCAGGTGGGAAATGTTCATGGCAGCACATCTAGTGTCTTTACGAAATCAGTATACTGTGTTTTAGGACCATAATGATAAGAGTGAAACAGTTAAACTGAAAATTCTATATTTTTCAGATCAAAGTAAGTGGTGTACTATAAATTTAGTAATTTGCCTGATAGTTAATAAATTTCAGGGAAAGTCGTGAAATTTAGAACACCTAGGAAATGGTTGTTGTGAAAGGCTTTCTGTAGGCTTTGGCCGGATTAAATTAGGCTCGTTAACAAGCCGGGGAAGGAATCAGAGTGAACAGAGGGTAGCACTGGTGGCTTTTTCCAGGTGGTTCTGCGCTTTGTGTTTGAAGCAGGGCTGTGATGTTTTGTTTCCAGTCGGGCTTTTCTCAGCTCTTCAGGTAAAAACTGTGAGTTAGTGCTAGCTCATTCCTTGACAGAAATACTGACATAAATGAAGACGTTGAGAAATGAGATATAATTCCCAGTGGTGTTTGGAACGTTTGAATTAGAAGAACATTATCTAATTGAAGTTATAGTGCATGTAAATATTCGTTTAGTCTGGGTTGCTTCTTTTTATGTAATGTATCTAGTTGTGTTCATAGTACTTTTTTTTGGTAAACACAGTTAATTAGCTATAGCAATAACTTATGCGGCTTTCTCATAATTCTTAAAGAAAAAATAATGAGCTTTGGTCCTAATAGTATGATATAATTTTATGCAACAAAGAAATATGAAAAATATTTTAAAGAATAATTTAAAACTCTGAACTGCTATATATTACCTCTTAGTATCTGAAATTCTCAGTTTAAAAAAATCAGATATATTTTCTTAAGGATGATTTTATTTTTTTGAATTTCCTTTAGGTAAAAGTGCAGTTTTAAAGTGTCTACTGGATATTCACAAAATTTTTCAGGAAAGTGACCCAGCTTACATTCTAAACGATCTCTATATCTCGGACTACTGTGTGTGGATTCAGAAAGCCAAGTAAGTTTTGAATTACATATGAATTTTGTATGTTCCCATTTCTGGAATACCTACTTACCCCGAGGAAGAAAATTAAATAACCTGGGAGATAAATTTTAATGAAAGAGAAGCTTCATTTAGCTACCAAACATGTTAAGAAGTAAGTGGTTCAACCTGGGTAGCTTAGTGATTTTGCTTAGGGAGGAGATGCAGATGTTGAAAAGCTAATTTTACTTAAAAAAAAATGGCATTGCTTAGAAAATAAATGTTAAAACAAACAGTTATAAATACACATTTGGTGCAGTGTGCCTACAGTTCTTTTTAAAGCCTTATATTTTGTCTTTTTCTTTAAATTAACATTGTTTAGAAAAGGAAAGTGAGGTTAAAGTGTTGGCAGCAGCATTAGTTACGGTCATTACATTCTCGGAAAACTGCAGGGGAACCAGGAGAAAGGCCTAGGTAGGAAATTGTGGCTTCAGCCCAGCTGCTCTGCCACTCTCTGTCAGTTTCTCTCCAGAATGGAACCATGGGAAATTTGTGTGTGTGTGTGTGTGTCCTCTGTGTGATTTCTGAGGATGGGTTGTTGGAACATGGAATAGCACTATTTTATAGATATCTAATTGTATTAGAATTAGGGTTGGGGGAGGAAAGGGTAGGGTTTAGGTAGGTGCCAGTCCTAGAGTCAGCCTGTTAAAGGATTACTCCTTCCTCCCACCCCATCCTCCTATATAATAAAAGCCTAATATGCAAATCGACCAAATGGCTGAACGACCGGTTGCTGTGATGTGCACTGACCACCAGGGGACAGACGCTCAATGCAGGAGCTTCCTCCTGGTAGTCAGTGCCTTCCCACAGGGGGAGCGCTGCTCAGCCAGAAGCCAGGCTCATGGCTGGCGAGTGCAGCAGTGGTGGCGAGAGCCTCTCCCGCCTCCGCGGTAGTGCTAAGGATGTCTGACTGCTGGGGAGCAGGCCTAAGCCATCAGTTGGACATCCCCCAAGGACTCCTGGACTGCGAGAGGGCACAGGCTGGGCTGAGGGACTGCCCCCAAGTGCATGAATTTCATGCACTGGACCTCTAGTACAATATGAAATCTCAAGCCTAAGGTTTGGAGCCTGTTGATAGTTTACTTCAGTGCAGTGTGAGTGTGCCTGTGTGCACCTATGTAAACATCTCAGGGCACAAACCTAATCATTGCTGATCACAAAGCTGTGCCTTCACTAGCTAACAGAATCCATTGTTCAGAGCATTAAAAAATGCAACCCTCAGAGCTGAATCACATGATTCCTGGTAACTATTAATTGACATCTCACAAAGAGAACTCTTGATCGCAATGATCCTTAGGTGTAGAAAAATGATGGCGCCATATCATTTGTTACTTAGAAGAAAAATGATGATATTTTTTCTATTACTGTGGTTGATCAATTAATGCGCTATTATAGCTTTAACCCTTTGCACTCGCTTGCTTTTTTCTTGATTCCTTTATTCTAATGCTAACCGTGTTGAGTCACACTCGACATGCGAGTGCAAAAGGTTAATGCCTGTTTCAAGTGAGCCATTATATAGAATTTACTTTTTTTTTTCTGTTTGTGGGGAAGCAATTATATTGCAGAGTAAAATAAAAAATCTTGGAGCTATTACCTGTTGTAAAGAAAATGCTAGGGGACTAGGCAAGATAACCCCTAATAATACTAAGCAGGTGGTGTCAGCATTTGTGTTAGAAATGTAGATTTTGCCAGATGGGAAATTGTATCTCCAGCCCTGAGGTCGTGATGGTATGGCATCACTTCACTCAGTCCTCAGCTGATTGAGCTCACCGTGCTGTGCTCCATTCCTGCTGTGGGGCGTGTGCTGCACCTTGGGAACCCCTGGGCTTGACACTTCCTCTCTGAGCTTCATTTCTGAGCCCACGGGTACCCTCGCAGGGAGCAGGTGCTGATGAGGGGAGGAGGGCATGGTTGTTTCCTGGGACTGTAGCTATGGAAGCTTTGCAGAGGGTTCCGCAGGCCTCGGAGGGGCGGGCTCTGACCAGCAGCCCTGCAGCAGTGGTCGTCCTTGGAGGCGCGGGGGGCGGGGGGGGGCAGGAAGTTAGGGGGGCACTAGGGGGGAAGCGAGGCCGAAGGGGGAGTAACTGTCAGTCCTTCCCGCTTGGCACTATTCTTTAAATTGTACGTGGCTGTTTCGCAGCTGTACCAAAGCCTGCTGCAGAGACGGCGCTGCTGCTTGGGGGGGGGGGGGGGGGGGGGGGGAAGGGTCTGACCCTGGGGGGCCGCTCAGGCCTGCCTTCACCCGGGTCTGGAGTTGTAGAGAGAAGAGGCGTGTCCAGCCCCAGTGGAGGGGGCCCAGCAGCGGTGGGCACGTCCCCTGGTGCCTCGGGGACACTGACGGGTGGTCACTGGCGTGCTATTGTTGTGGGCGCCCCTGGTGGTACTGGTGGGGGAAGAGATGGGGAGTCAGAGGCTGGGCTGCAGCTTCCGCAGCCCCGAGGCTGGGTCTTCTCCCGTCCCCCCGGGGGTGCGGGGGCTGGGGTAGGGTGTCTGTGCAGGGGGATTGGAAAAGCTCCCCGTGGCCGCTTCCTCTTCCTTCTTTGCATTCCGGGCTCCTGTCAGGCGCTCTCCTCAGACCCCTGGGAACTTGGTTCCAGCCGCCCGCCCCCTGCTGCGCTCGCAGCCTCCTGCTGGTCTGTCGGTATGCAAATTGGTTTGTTACTGGGACACCATAATGGACAATTAGCATATTACCTCTTTATATGTATAGATAGCCCATTTGTTTTATTTTTTCCCCTTTGTTTCTCTTGCTCTAGGCCAGTGATGGGCAACCTTTTGAGCTTGGTGTGTCACACTTCGCCAAAAAACTGAGCATAACTCGGGTAGTGTGTCACTTTGAGGAAAAAACATTATTTCACGATATTTATAGTTTAAATAACATAAATGTATAATTGTTATATATAATTGTATTTAATAAACCTCAGCGGCCGCGTGTCATCAGAAATGGCTACGCGTGTCAGTGCTGACACGTGTGTCATAGGTTCTCCATCACTGCTCTAGGAGATGTATCAGCAAAAATTCTGCTACGTGACATGTCTGAGATTTTACTGCCTATGTTTTCTTCTAGGATTTTTATGGTTTCTTGGCTTACAAAGTCTTTTATCCATTTTGAGTTTATTCTTCTTTATGGTGTTAAGTTGGTGGTTTAAGTTCTTTCTTCTTTTTGCATGTGTCTGCCAGTTTTCCCAACACCATTTGTTGAATAGACTATCTTTACTCCATTTTATGTTCTTGTCTCCTCTGTCAAATATTAATTGACCGTAATGGTGTGGGTCAATTTCTGGGGTCTCTGTCCTTTTTCATTGGTCTTTATGCCTGTTCTTTTGCCAGTATCTGACCCTGGGGAGGGGGGAGGGCGGGAACAGATTAACCAAAGATCTTATATGCATACTAGAGGCCCTGTGGGGTCCCTCAGCCTGGCCTGCAGGGATTGGGCCGAAACCGGCAGTCCAACATCTCCCGAGGGATCCTGGATTGTGAAAGGATGCAGGCCAGGCCGAGGGACCCCAGCAGTGCACGAATCTGTGCACCGGGCCTCTAGTATGTTTATAAGAGTTATATTTTCTAGTGGAATCATTCCCTTTAATACTATATAGTGGCCATCGTTCTCTCTTTTTACAGCCTTCATTTTGAAGTCTATTTTGTCAGACATTTGTTCAAATTTTAAGATTTGACAATTTGTAAGGGTGTGAAAGTATAATTTTCAAAATATATGGCTCATATATTTATGAGTCATTCGTGTTCCCTCTTCTCTGGAACTCCTGTCTGTTGTATTGCTATTTTTTATTAGGAATAATAAAATATTTATTATTCTTTTTTCTTTTTAGGACTTTTCTGGTATTCTGGATACTAGTCCTTTATTGGTTAAATATGTTGCAAACATTCTTTCCCAGTTTGCAGATTTATCTTTCAGTTTCCTGTAATGTCTTCATAAACAGGAGTTTTTAATTTTAATGTTGTAAAAATTGTCAATATGTTTCTTTATGAGTGTGGGGTTTTTTTTGTTTCTTATTTAAGAAAGATTTTTGAATTGGATGTCATAAAAATATTCTCATATAGTACCTTCTAAAAAATTTTTTGTGTTAAGCATCTAAAGTCTTTAGTCCACCTGGAACTGATTTTTGTGTATTTTATGAGCGAGAGGAACCAGTTCTGTTTTTCCCGTATGTATAACCTCATCCAGGCTTCACTTACTAAGTAGCTGCCCTTCCCCATGCATGCCACCATGCTCCTCCGGCCTCCTCAAGGTTACGTAGACGTATGGGTCTGGTTCTGGTCTGCGTATCCAGTTCCACGGATCTACTTGTCTATCATCTGCCAATACCATACTTTCTTAATTACAGTAGCATTTTATCTTAGACTCAGCCTGTCAAGTCCCATGGCAAACATTCTGATTAGAATTGCTTTGAATCTGTTATTAATCAATTTGGGGAGACTAAAACATTTAGGATCTTTCCAGTAACATAGTATAACTCTCTGTTTAGGTTTTCTTTAATGTCTTTCAGTAAAAATTTATAATATTTCCCATAAAAATTGTGTACATCTTTTGTTAGATTTGTTTTGTATTTTGTGTTACTATTGTAAATAGCATTGAAAAGAAAAACTATTTGTTTAAGGTATATAGAAATGTAATTTGCTTTTTTGTATTGATTTTTGTATCTAGCTACCTTGCTAAACCTCTGTTATGAACTCTTATGTATAAACTCTCTCTGGCTTTCTATATAGGCAATAGTAGTGCAAATAATAACAGTTTGGTTACTTCCTTTCCAATCTTTACATCCTTTATTTTTTTCTTCTTTTTCTTTATTCGTCTTTATTTTATTGTACTAGCTAGACCTTCCAAACAATGCTGAATAGATGTGGTGGTACTGTATTTCCCTACCCTGCTCTTTGTCTTTAGAAAATGCTTTTAACAGTCCACCATTAAATATAATGTTTGCTCCAGGCTTTTGTAGATGGTCTTTATCAAATTAAGAAAACTTTTGCCTTAGTCAGTTTGGCTTAGGAGTGTTAGAAATAAGGCGAGCACCCACTTCAGGGTCCTGGTAGAACACAAAGGAGCCAGGCAGCAGGCAAACATCTTTACTTCTACGCAGAAGGGTGCGCACACTTGGTCTGGGAGCACGCACACACCGAGCAGGCGGTCTGCTCGGCTTTATAATCCTTGACGCTTGTGACCTGTCTCTCACTCCTGATTGGAGCTCAGGCGCACAGCCTTTCCCAATTGGCTAATTCAAAGGGAGGGATTGGCCTTCGCTGTTTCAAGATGGCGGCCCCCCAGGGAGCTGCAAGCCATGCGGCCAACATGGCGGCTGCCAAGTTACACAGTCCAACATGGCGGCTGCCTAAACTGTTATTTGACAGAAAAGATGATTTGTTTCTTCTTACAGTAGACAGAGCATCGGCCCTTGGACTGAAGGGTCCCAGGTTCGATTCCAGTCAGGGGCACGTACCTGGGCTGCAGGCCTGGTTGGAGCACATGCGGGAGGCAACCAGTTGATGTGTCTCCCTCACATCCATGTCTCTCTCTGTCTTTCCTCGTCCCTTCCACTCTCTCTAAGAATCAGTGGAAAAATATCCTCAGATGAGGATTAACCAAAAGAAAAAATTAAAAAGAAAAAAAAAAAGAAAGCTTGTCATTATTTTTAGTTTGCAAAGAGTTTTTATCCCAAATGGTCATTGAATTTTATTTCATATGTTTCTTCATCTTTTGAGATGATTTTAAGGGTTTTCTCCTTTAATCTGTTAATGTAATGAATGGCATTTATAAAATTCTGACTTAAGTAGACCTTGTGTTCCTGGGATTATGAGCTGTGATGCACATATAATGCTGACTTTGGTTTGGGATGTGTGTGCATCACACACTTCAGGAGAGAGAGACAGACAGAGGGAAGGGATGGACGGGAGGAGCTGACCTATGGTCTGCATTGTCGTCACCCTTTTCTAGGTTTGTCATCAGGTGTGCCAGGTGACGAGGTGAGTTAGGGATGGGGTGGGGGGCCTTTTCTATTCTCTGAAATAGTTTAAAATTGAATTGATCTCTTCAGCAAAATTCACCAAAAAAGCCCTCTTGACTTTTTTATCTGTGAGAATATTTTTAAACTATTCATTCACAAATTTTGATTGTTATAGGACTATTCTAGTTTGTGTTTTTTTATTTCTCCTTGAGTCAGTTTTTTTTTTTAATATATTTTATTGATTTTTTACAGAGAGGAAGAGAGAGGGATAGAGAGTTAGAAACATCGATGAGAGAGAAACATCGATCAGCTGCCTCCTGCACACCCCCTACTGGGGATGTGCCCGCAGCCAAGGTACATGCCCTTGACCGGAATCGAACCTGGGACTCTTGAGTCCGCAGGCCGACGCTCTATCCACTGAGCCAAACCGGTTTCGGCACCTTGAGTCAGTTTTAGTAGGTTATGCTTCTCTAGAAATTTGTCTATTTCATCTAAATTTTCAAAAGTTTTTAGCATAAAGTTGTTCTTATTTCCTCTTACCTCTTTTCGTCTGTAGGGCATCTATAATGTCTTATATTTGCGCTTTCTCTTTTTTGTTTCTTTTTTTAATTTTTTTATTGTGATATCTTTGTTATTGATTTCTAACATCATTGCATTTCTATCAAAGAATTTAATTGTTTATATTAATTTTATGCCTAGCATGCATTCGTTTCTTAAATTTTAAAACTCGAAAGTAAGGTGTATTCTTTCATCATTAGCTGCTGTGTTTTATGTCTTTCCATTGGATGAAACTTGTCAGTTGATTTATTTAAGTTTTTTATACGCCCACTGATTTGGCTGTTTCATCTATCAGTTTTTAGATTCAAAGAGGTTTGAGAAAATCTCTAAAACGTTGGTTATCTTGTTATTCTCTTCCTTTGGACCTGTAGTCAATTTTCATTTTATATTTTAGGGCATATTATGTGGTGTTTTAGTTTATGGTTGTTATATTTTTCTGGCAATTTGCCTTGTCTGTTATGCAGCAACCTTCTTTATCACTAATAATGCTTTTTCCTTACATCTGCTTTGATATAAATGTAGAGACCCTAGTTTCCTTGTGATTGGTGTTTGCCTGGTGTGCCTTCTTTCTATCCTTGGAGGAGTTAAATTATGTGAACATTGCTTCAGTAAACTTTTGGTGACTGGTTTCAAATTCAAATTCAAAGGTAACTATATCATTTTTTGTATGTGGAAAATATGCTGTGAACATATGATCTAAAGCTGTAATGAATCAGCAGTTTGGAGACCACTTACTTAGATGTTTGGGGGTTTGGTCTTACTGTTCGGCAGGTTGAAATATCTGCATTCCCTGATTCAAGTGGTCTGTCTTTGATTCCCCACTCTGCACTGTTCAACCAAAAATCCTTTTCATTTTTCCCACATAACCTTTTCCATTTAAATTTCTCTTTTTGGTCTCACTACAGTCCCTTTAATTTGGTCTGTCCTCCTGCCATAGTGTCTGTTTTCCTTGCCACCAGAGCCTCAGTCTCCCTCTTGTTTTTTCCTACACGTACCGGTCTGATAATTCTGAAATGTCCTTTTGACCATTGCTGTCCTGCTCACAAGTTCTCAATGACTTCCCCTTGCCAACAGGATAAAAGCCTAATTGCCTCACTGGGTTCAAGACCCTCTTCACCCTTCCTCATCTTTTACGCTGCATCCCTGCTCTTGCCAAACAGATATGCTCACCATTTCCCAAATTTGCCATGAACTTCAGCTTTTCTTTGCCTCTGCACATTGCATTTTCTCTACTCAGAAGTGTTAAATTTTGCTGAAGCTTTCTCTACTGACCTCAGCAAAGTCATTAATCTATTATAAGGCTTCAAGCTAAACTGGCATTCGTTTTCTTGGTGATGATCATCTGTAAAGTCAGTCAAAGAATTGAAATGTGTGGCAAACTCTTTGCAAGTCTTAACTGTGTGGATCATCCCTGTGCACAGCCAGCACTGTGATTGCTGACCCCGGTCACGAAGCCCTGGGCCGGAAGCTGGCTAATGAAGGAGGGGCCTGTGCTACTCGGAAGCATCTTCTTTGAAAGTTCCCCTTTCAGTTGGATTGCAGTCTACTTTGGTCACATTAGTTTTCATTTTCAATCCACATAGTTAAATACATTCTCTCTTTACATTTCTGTTTTGAACTATGTAGAGAATTGTTGTTACATTCTTTCTGAGTCTTCCAGATCAACTTGTTCTGCCTTAAAAGTATTCTTGTAGGTTCACAATTCCCCATTCTTTGCCTTTCCTCCTGGTCCCTTTTTAGGCAAATGCTGCTTGTCAGCACTTCCATCTCCCCTGCCCCCCTTTGGATCCGTGCCCTTTTAAACTGTTCTTCAGGTTAATATGATCCTCCGGGTTAGTCCAGAAAGAGGGCCTGTTGGTTCTGTTTGGGTGAGCAGTGCGGCTGCTGTGTGCATGTGGTCACGGAGCTCATCTGGCCATTGGAAACCTCAGCACACTCGTTGCTCTTAGTTTGCTGTTCGCCACAACCCTGCAACACAGTTTGCCACACAGTTGTCTCGGTCGTTGTGTAACTACAATCGCTCTTCTGTGTTAGCTGTTAAAGAACTTTGTGTTTGTCCTCCCTCTTCACGTTCACATTAGGGATTCGGTTTATCTCGTACACCTGTTTTTATATTTTTTGGAACTTGAATATGTCATCCCAGCTACTTCCTGACCTTCTCATCTTTGCAAAGCTGTTAGTAAACTTGACTCCTGAAATCAACCAGTAATTGTTTTTGGAGCACTTTCTGTATGTCAAGCACAAGGCAAGGCCTGGAGAGTGGAGAAATTGTATAAGGCTCTGCCCTTAAGGAATCAGAAGAGCATTCTGTTTTCACTGAAGACGGGGAATAAAATGTTGAACGAGGAAGTCTTATGTCAGAACTCTGCTCCTTCACACCTTCCTTCCGGTTGAAGTCTCCCCTATAAGTCAGATGTGAGTCCAGTGAGCTTTAAAACCATGCACCCCATTTTCTGTATTTGGCTCGTGCTAAGCCACAGAAGACTGTCCTGTTTCTTCCTTGAACCCAGGCACAGTCTGCACACAGCCCCCCGCCTCGGGCCAGATCCCAAAGGGACAGCATGCGTTTCCATGACCCCCCCGCCCTCCTGGGATCACCATTTCGTCTCATGGTGGCCTGTGGTTCAGGGATTTTGAGTTCCTGCTCGGTGGTTTCTTCTCTTTCCTTCAATGCCCTTCTTGGAAATTAAGCAAGATAAATTTGCCTTTTATCTTTTATGTGGGTGTTGGAAACTAGAAACATTGTTCTGATTCTCTGTCCAGTTATTTATTTTTTTTGTGATCAGAAAAATGCCTTTTTTCTTAGTATCAATCTGTGTCAGTTTTTGCCTTCCATAATAATAGCTATAATTTTATGGTACTTCATGTGCATTTTTCTCTTTTCTTCAGCATCCTCAGTGGAACAAAGTGGCAGCCCTTGGTCAGACTGACAGAGAAGCAAAATTCTTAGAACTTCTAAGATGCACTTTGGCCCAAGCGCCCGATCATTCTGTCATCTTGAGCCATTGTCCACAGTGTTAGATCCTGCTTTTGATTTGAAAAAGTCGAGGTGGCATGTTATCCCTTGCCCATTAGAAATGTAGAGACCATCGAGGGTCACGGTTGAGAGTGCGGGAGCTGACAAGCCATTTAAACTCTGTGCTGCAGCTGTTGACTCGAGCAAAGGGGAGAATGAGGACAGGTAGGCGAGCTAGCCATACAGTGTGTTGAGAGCGTGTTGACATAGTCAGGAGTCAGTAAATGGTTTGCAGGCAGAAAAGCTCCAGTGATGCAGTGCTTGCTTAACAGTGACCTTGGCTGAACCAGGCACTTGGTCCATAAGAATAATGAGGGGCATTGTGGTACGTGCTTGACATTAATCATCTCTCTTAGCCTCACAGGCTCCATAGAAGTTGGGATATGTCCTGTTTTATTAATGCCTCAGGTTGCAAGTATGGAAACGCAGAGAGAGAAATAACCCAGGCCTGTTTGTTTGCAGAGCCTGAGTCCTAGCTCCCTTGCTGTGGTCAGTCAGTCCCCTGTCATTTTCTATAGCACATTACCCCTTCCCCCATTAACACTGCACGCTCTGTTGATGAAGTTCCAGCATCGTTTCCGTTATTGCACTTAGTCTGGTTGGTGAGCAAGGATATGCAGATGGCAGAGTTAGAGGACTGTGGAGTGGCCTCTGCCTCATTGCCAGTAATACAGACAGTGATTCAGAGAAGGGGCACTTGGGCTGTCTGCTCGCGTCTGCAATAGCTGTCTTGTACTTGAAGCTAAAGATGGGTGGGATATGACCAGGCATAGAAACAAAGGCCAGAGATGTGGGAGGCGGGGCCAGCTGGGGTGGGAGTGGCGAGAGGCGGTTGCTCTGGTGAAGCATGTTTGCATTGGGGTGTAGACCATGTTAGAAAAGCGGGAGATGGAACTAATTCTGCAGATGGTGATAATCGCAAGCCAGTGGCCCTTGGGTCACATTTGAGACTCATAAGTTTTCAAAAACTTGGGTTATCAGCACTGAAAATTGGGAAGATTTTACGTAAAAATTTGGATTTACAGCTGCTTTTGAAATAAGGGAAGTTCTGGCAGTTGTTGGGCCCACATCCCCACATGGTAACCATTGGCTAGAGAGAGACCAGCTGTCTCCAGTATGCAGGACGAGTACCTTCCACTCTCACAGGCCCTCCTCTGCCCTCCCCAGACTGGCAGCCCGGCCAGTGAGGCAGCAGGGTTTGTGGCCTCAGCTTAATGGGTGAAAAGATGCGGACTTGCCTCCTGCCAGACCAAAGGCCCCAGGCCCGGGGACCATGCTTTGTGCGCAGCTTCTGTCCAGGCGGGCAGAGGGCTCGGCAGGCATCCGGCCCCGGGTCAGGGTGCACCTGGTGGCAGCAGTGACTGCATGCTGGCAGGGCCATTCCAAAGCTTCAGAAGCCTCTAGCATGCTCAGCCTCAGGAGGCAAGCTCTCTGTTAAGGCAAAATGTGGGTGCCAGTAAGCAGGAAAGCGATGGCTGATAGAGCAGAGAACAGTCTGTCAGGGGAAAAGCTGCTGGCCATCCATTGCTGGTCCAGCCCCACCGCCCAACATGGATAGCTGCCCTGCTGCTTTCTTCAGACACACACTAAGCAATGGGAGTGGGCGATGGCATCCATTGGGAAGATTTGTGGCACCTGCTATTTCCTCCTTCAGCAGGACAGCAGTGTGACCAAGATCGTAGCCAGAGCTCAGGACTCTGTCTGGTTTGGTACAAACCTGAGAAACCTGGTTGCTTCTAGCTTGGGGTCCGCTCTTTCTTGCTGACGGCTGGTGGCAGCTCTGCCGGGGGTTAGCCCGTATTGTTCTGTTTCTTTCTTTCCTTTCTTCTGCCCTTGGTGTTCTCTCGAAGTCTCTCTGAGTGACCCTTGTCCTCGAGAACACCAGGAGAGGAGAGAGCCAGACTGCTGCTCCCTCAGGCTCGGGCTCTGGAAAACGAGCGCCGAGTGAGGCAGCTCTTCTCTGCTGGCAGCAGGGCCAGCAGCCTGGGTAGTGCTGCCCTGTCAGCTGGTCCCGTGTTGGAGCAAGGGCGTCCCTGCTGCTGTCTGTTAAGCGGTGGGAACTGTCCTGGGCTCAGAGCTGCTTCGCTCCTGAGCACACGCAGCCCCGGTTTTTTAAGTGGCTCCTTGGGGGGCTGGGCGTGTCTGTAGAGTGAGGTGGCTGTAAGGAAAACCACCCGGACAGACACTTCGACGAGGGACGGAAGGAGAAAGCACTTGTCCCTCTCCTCCTGTGAAGAAAGTGTTTTAGTGACATCATTGGAATCAACCTACAATTGGCTTTTGCATCTAGTTCCTGTAGAGCGAAGAGCTGCTCAGCCAGTAGGCTTGGTTCTGATGGCTGTCTACGATGTTTCAGTTGTGCTGTGTGTTCCTATTCTTAGTCAAATTCTGTTTTGAGCCACTTTTTCATTCTTAATTTTAGTAATCAGCACTTTCCATAGGCAGTGATTTGGGTCTGATTGAGTGAGACATTTTGGCAGCTCCTCAGTTCTAGTTATAGAGACTTTTTGCTTGTATGACTTGATGATAAAGTGGATGTGGGATTTTAAAGAGATGTGCAGCATATTAGTTGAGTCCTAATTTTTGAGAGTCACAGTTCCTTCCTTAAAATATGGACTAAGTTGTAGTCCCCACCCTGATAAACTGCCCTAGAAAACTCTGTCTGCACCGATGTTTGTCAGGGGTCGGGTTCCACAGCACAGGAGGGCTTTTCAGTGGCTCCGCTGGCATGTCTCATTCCTCTAGTTCCGTGGTCGGCAAACTGCGGCTCGTGAGCCACATGCGGCTCTTTGGCCCCTTGAGTGTGGCTCTTCTACAAAATACCACGGCCTGGACGAGTCTATTTTGAAGAAGTGGTGTTAGAAGAAGTTTAAGTTTAAAACATTTGGCTCTCAGAAGAAATTTCAATCGTTATACTGTTGACTAATGAGTTTGCTGACCACTGCTCTAGTTCATTCATTCTGATTCCCCAGATGGTGTCACTGTTCATTGTGAGCCAGCACATAGTGGGTCTGCATGTCAGAAGCTCTGGTCTTCCCTGGGGTTAACCCTCTGGCAATAGGCAGCTGTTTGCCTATGAGTATTGGTGAAATGCAGAGAGCCATGCACACCTGCTTAGTGAGGTGGCTGGGAAGAGAGTCGGATGGGCTCGTGCTGACACCAGTGTGGAGTACCAGTACCAAGGTTGTGGCTGGGCCTGTGTCTTACCTATGTCTAGGCCTCATCTTCATCACAGAAAATTAGGGCTTTAGATTAGATCTGCCTGGTCTAATTTTGTACTCATAGCCACATAAGGCGTTTTAAATTTAAATTAATTAAAATGAAATGTAATGTAAGATTCCGTTTTCCAATCATGCTGATGACATTTCAAGTACTCAGTAGCCACATGTAGTTCGTGGCTGCTGCATCGAATAGCACACAGTGCAGTGCTAGTTCGGGGCAAAGCTTGCTGGACGGCCTCGGGCTCGTTCCAGTCTATGATCGTGTAGACTTCAACAAGGTGTCTTGCTCAGCCCTAAAAGAAGGATTAATTTGGCTTTAACGCCACCACCCACCCCCGGGGCGTGATGTGCAGAAATCTTTGCTCCTTGTCTTCCTGGGGACTGGACATGAGGCCTTCCTCTGGTGTCTTTGCCGATCAGTTTCCTGGAAGAGAGAGGTTAGTTATAGGATGATACTTTCTGCAGCTTTCAAATAGTTCATCTCGCTTATATTTATAATATAAAATTCTGCCAAACTAGAATTGTTCTCTTTTCCTGAACCTCTGGTCTTCCTTTTCAGAAAGAAGGTAACCAGCTGTCCTTTCCCATGAACCTGAGTCAGCGTAGGCCAGGTCGGGGCCTGGGTGCAGGGGGTGTGGGAAGTGAGAATGGATATCCAGGTGCCTGTAGGACTGGATGCAGGGGTGGGTGTGAGTGTTGTACTCGGGTTAAAAGACTGGAGAGTCAATCTAGGAAGAAATGAAATAAGTGAAAAGCAAGAATAAAATGAGGCCCTCAGTTTAGAAGTCAAATGTGATTTGACCCTTGTGTCACACGCCAGAGGGGCCGTCCGGAAACATTCAGAAACACTGAGCACTCCCTTCTCCTCGCACTCACAGGCCCTTTCCACTCTGTATTTTCCCGCAGTGCTTAGCACGCTAAATTTACTGAGTATTTGTTTATTGTCTGCCTTTTCCTACACAAGAGTATAAGTTCTATGAGCACAAGCATTCTTACCTGTTTTGTAATTTAAGAATGTTCTGGTAGACGAATGCTTTTTACTTTATTTTTTTTTAATTTAATGAATCCTTATTGTTCAGATTATTACAATTGTTTCTCCTTTTTCCCCTCACAGCTCCCCTCCACCTGGTTCCCACCCCACCCTCTGCCCTTACCTCCCCCCCACTGTCTTCATCCATAGGTGTACGATTTTTGTCCAGTCTCTTCCCGTACCCCCCATACCCCTTCCCCCCTGAGAATTATCAATCCATTCCCATTCTATGCCCCTGATTCTATCATATTCACCAGTTTATTCTGTTCCTCAGATTTTTAATTCACTTGATTTTTAGATTCACTTGTTGATAGATATGTATTTGTTGTTCATAATTTTTATCTTTCCTTTTTTCTTCTTCTTCCTCTTCTTAACCTTTTGCACTCGGATGTCGAGTGTGACTCGACACTGTTAGCATTAGAATAAAGGAATTGAGAAAAAAGCAAGCGAGTGCAAAGGGTTAAAAAATACCTTTCAGCATCCTATATAATAAAAGCCTAATATGCTAAGTGTGTGGTTGTTCTATTGGCTGTTCAACCAATCAAAGTGTAATATGCTAATGATATGCTAAGGCTGCTCAACTGCTTGCTGTGACATGCACTGCCCACCAGGGGGCAGACACTCTGACTGGTAGATTATCTTGCTGCTGGCGTCCGGCCGATTGGGACTGAGCGACATGGGCTGGACACACCCTGGAGCCCTCCCGCAGTCCCTCTGCAGTTGCCAACCTCCCATATCCCTCCCTGGCCCCAATTGTGCACTGGTGGGGTCCCTCAGCCTGGCCTGTGCCCTCTCATAATCTGGGACCCCTTGGGGGATGTCAGAGAGCCGGTTTCGGCCCGATCCTGCAGGCCAGGCCAAGGGACCCCACTGGTGCATGAATTCATGCACCAGGCCTATAGTTTCATATAATACTGGTTTGGTGGTGATGAACTCCTTTAGCTTTTTCTTATCTGTGAAGATCTTTATCTGACCTTCCATTCTGAATGATAGCTTTGCTGGGTAGAGTAATCTTGGTTGTAGGTTCTTGCTATTCATCACTTTTCATATTTCTTGCCACTCCCGTCTGGCCTGCATAGTTTCTGTTGAGAAATCAGCTGACAATCATATGGGTGCTCCCTTGTAGGTAACTGTTTTTCTCTTGCTACTTTTAATATTCTCTCTTTGTCTTTTGCCCTTGGCATTTTAATTATGAAGTGTCTTGGTGTGGTCCTCTTTGGATTCCTTTTGTTTGGGGTTCTCTGCGCTTCCTGGACTTGTAAGTATATTTCTTTCACCAGGTGGGGGAAGTTTTCAGTCATTATTTCTTCAAATAGGTTTTCAGTATCTAGCTCTCTCTCTTCTTCTGGCACCCCCATAATTCTGATTTTGGTACACTTGAAGTTGTCCCAGAGGCTTCTTACACTATCCTCAAATTTTTGGATTCTTTTTTCTTTTTGCTTTCCTGGTTGAGTGTTTTTTGCTTCTTTGTATTTCAAATCTTTGATTTGATTCTTGCGTTCCTCTAGTCTGCTATTAGGTCTCTGTATAATATTTTTTATTTCAGTCAGTGTATGCTTAATTTCTAGTTTGTCCTTTTTCATATCCTCGAGGGTCTCCTTAAATTTATTGGCCTTTTCTAGGAAATTCTTGAAAAACCTAATAACCATGGTTTTGAACTCTGTATCCAGTCGTTTGTTTTCCTCCATTTCTTTCGTTTGTGATCTGTTTCTTTGTCTCCACATTTTTGCTGCTTCCCTGAGTTGGTGGGGTAGCTTTGTGTGCTAGGTGTCCTATATGCCTCCCAGTTACCTGAGGTGGACACTCTTGGTGCACCCCTTTGTGGACTGTGTGTACAGCCTTGTTGTAGTTAAGTCTTGATTGTTGTTGGTGTCATTGGGAGGAATTGACCTCCAGGCCAATTGGCTGTGAGGACCCGCTGTGTCTACAATGGAAGAACTGCTGTGCTGGAGACACGCTTATGGGGCAGGATTTGCTTCAGTGGGGCTTTGGTGCACACTGAGTCTGCCTCTTGAATGTGTCACTTATGGATGTGAGTAGTTGAAATCTGGTGTCGTCTCACACAGACCACTAGATACACTCGTTTCTGGATCTCCAGTGGGGTGCAGGTCAGCTACTGTCTGAGGCCACCCAGCAGGAGCTACAGCGAGAACTACAGTTTTCTCCTCTTTGCTTGGGGTTTGGAGGTTTTGGAGCTGTCTGACCAGAGCTGCAGTTTGTTAGGTTAAGCTGCGATAGGGCACGCCATTCATATGCAAAAGCCGCTGTGTGGAGCTTGTGTGAGTTTGTAGATTGTGCGGGGCGGGGTCTCAGGGAGTCACTAGGCTAGGTCGTGGCAAACAGTGATGGCTGCCAGTCAGCGGTCTCTGTGCTCCGCGTTTCCAAGTCCCCGCGCCCCGCGCCCCAGAGTAGTAAACGATGATTGCTGGGCGCACCTCTGTAAGAAAGTCACCCTCACTTTCCGACCCGATGGCAGACAGTCCAGCTTCTCCCTGTAGGAGTTTGGGTCCCCAGCGTCTCCCCAGAAACTGGAGTTGAGAGTAATCGGGAGCTTGTCTCCCTTTGGGTTGAAAACAGCAGTGCACCCAGTCGCCCACTGCCAGCCCGCTTCGCGCGCCTCCGTACCTCAGCTTTTTAGCGCTTGTGCACGTCTCAATCCTCTTTTCTCTTTCCTTCTAGTTGTAGAACTTCCACTCAGCCAGCTTTCCCATGGTTCTGGGTGATAGATGTTTTATCTTTTAGTTGTAGTTTTGAAATTGTTGTGCAAGGCAGCAGTTTAGGTGTTTAGCTATGCCACCATCTTGGTTTCTCTCTCTCTAAACTCTCCTTTTTACTTTAGTTGGGAGAGTTTTTCAGAGCGCATAAGCAAGCATTAAGAAAACTGGCCTTTCCCAGTTTGGATTTTCTATAGTTGAACACTTGCCAGCATCATTGTTGAGTCTGGCCTTCAATTCCAAAGGTTCCTAGGGCAGTCGTCAAATACTCCAAGCCTTAGTGGACTTTTCACATTAACCTTTTGCACTCGGATGTCGAGTGTGACTTGACACGGTTATCATTAGAATAAAGGAATCGAGAAAAAAGCAAGCGAGTGCAAAGGGTTAATTCCTTACATGCGAGAGGTTACTTGTGCCCAGTGATGTTTGCTATGTGCTGAGCCGTTAACCAAACTGGTCTTATCGGGGCATGGACTGTGGTCAGAGTCTGTTCTTGGGGTGCGGGGAAGCCAGCAGCACCCAACACTCTGCAGGCTCACCGTGCTTTTAGAAAATTCCTGTCCTGGAGATTGAATGGGGGGAAAAGGAATTTGTGTTCTAATAGTCAAGGTCTCTTATAAATAGACTAGAGGCCTGGTGTACGAAATTCGTGCACAGGTAGGGTCCTAGGCCTGGCTGGCGATCAGGGCTGATCGGGGCCTTCTGGCTGCCAGCTGGTGCCTCCCTTCCCTGGCTGCCGGCTGCCGGCCAGGACATCCCTTCTTTCTGTGCTGCCCCCTGGTGGTCAGCGCACATCATAGCGAGCGATAGAACTCCCGGTCGAACTCCCGTGGGGACACTTTGCATGTTAGTCTTTTATATATATATATAGATAGATGATTGTGGTGTCTCTCCTTCCTGCCACATTCCAAGGTGAAACACTTAGTCCCGTAGAATGCAGCCACTCTGTTCTGCATCCGAGGAGGTGGCCATGGGCCGAGCAGTGCCGCTTGCCTCACACTATGATGCTACAGCTCCCATATCACTGAAACCTTCCTACTCTTCTCCCCTAGGCACCTCTTCATGGGCCTTTTGAAAGTGTCACTTTAGCCGAGACCGGTTTGGCTCAGTGGATAGAGCGTCGGCCTGCGGACTCAAGGGTCCCAGGTTCGATTCCAGTCAAGGGCATGTACCTTGGTTGCGGGCACATCCCCAGTGGGGGGTGTGCAGGAGGCAGCTGATCGATGTTTCTCTCTCATCGATGTTTCTAACTCTCTATCCCTCTCTCTTCCTCTCTGTAAAAAATCAATAAAATATATAAAAGAAAAACCACTTGTCAAGTAAAAAAAAAAAAAAAAGAAAGTGTCACTTTAGCCCTAGCCAAGCTTGGTTCAGTGGATAGAGTATCAGTCCTCAGACTGAAGGGTCACGGGTTCGATTCCAGTCAAGGGCACGTATCTCCATTGCAGGTTCGATCCTCAGCCCTAGTCAGGGTGCAGGTGGCAACCAGTTGATGTTTCTCTCTGTCTCTCCCCCTCCCTCCCCTCTCTCTAAAAAAAAAGAATTAAAAAAGAAAGTGTCCGTTTAAATTACTTTTTATAGGAAACCTGCTCCAACCTCTCCTCTTTCTCCCCACCATTCCAAACCTAAAGTGGCTGCCTAAGACTGAATTACAGTCAGTTCTCATTATTTACAGTCATTGTATTCTATAAAGTTCCTCTGAGTCATTGCTCCTAGGGAAACATAGGGCTAGGTTCCTGCCAGCATCCTGGTGGGAGGCAAGCGGCACTGCTTGGCCTCACAACATTTTCATCAAACAGTCAGTACATTCCTGTTGCTTGATTGACAGTGAACCCCCAGCCAACAGCACTGTACCTCCTGCCTGGCAGAGCTCCCTTGCATATGTCTTCTCCACGTTGTAGCCTTTGTGCACTTAACATTCGACAGCAGTTCAGCATGAAGCGTGGGATCGGTTTTAAGCAGTGATATCATCAACAAAAAGCCTGAAGATGCAGCCCTAGCCAGTTCGGCTCAGTGGATAGAGCGTTGGCCTATGGACTGAAGGGTCCCGGGTTTATTCCAGTCAAGGGCTCATACCTTGGTTGCAGGCTTGATCCCCGACCCTGGTCAGGGAACATGCGGGAGGCAACCATTTGATGTGTCTCTCTCTTATCAATGTTTCTGTCTTTTCCCCTCCCTTTCACTCTCTAAAAATTAATGGAAAAATATCCTCAAGTGAGGATTAATAACAACAAAAATGCCCGCAGATGCAAAACCATGACCCTGAACTGACCCCTGAGAGGACCCTGTGTACAAAATGAGAACAGAGGCCAGACACAGCGTGCCCCCTGCTGGACCTCAGCGAGAGTGTGCGTGCTGGCTGACAAGACAGTGTTACTGGCGTGTGCTTGTCTGTGAGTGACCACAAAAATGCTGAGGAGTATTGATTTTGAGGTTACAAATCAATTTTGGTAAGTAGACGAATTCACAAATGTGGGATCCACGAATAATGAGGATCGACTTTACGTTGTAGATGGACTATACATTGGTATTTGAAATGTCATCCTGGGCAGAATTAGGGCATTGGTGGACTTCTGGCCCTCATTTTGAGGCACGAAATGGTTTTTCTGTCACATTACATGGGGAGAAGACCTCCTCGGAGCCCAGGGCTCCCAGAGCCGCTCTGCCGGGAGCCTGTGCTGACTGGTCTCCTAGATGTGCCTTGCTGGCGTGGCGGCGTGCTCCTTACTGGCCGTAGATTGTCTGGTTACCATTGTGCACAGCAGATCCGCCACGTGGCGGGTAAGCAGTGCATTTTGTCAGAGACTGACCTTGGGCCTGGGTGTTGGATCTGTGAGCCAGCAGCGCAGTCTGCTTGCTTCTGGTCCTGGTCCATAACCGCTTGTCCACAGTGCTGAAACCCAGAAAGTTTTAGAAGCACAAGAATTTTCAGAGCAATTGGTAGCAAAGCCTGACTGATCTGAACTCATCTGGTGACATGAGACTGTTTTTAATCTTTATTTATCCCACTGGGAGTGACTAACGGTACATTTTTGCTACAGAAATATTAGTATATTCGTGTATTTGATTACAGATTGCTACTTGGGGTTATTGGGTAATATATGTAATAATATATATTCAGAATTGTCTTTTTGAAATGCAAAACAATTGGAATTTTTAAACTCCTCTAGGTCCAAGGGTTACAGATAAGGCATTGGTGACCTTAAGTAGAATTTAGGGTTTGTGTTTTTTTTTTGGTAGATATTTTATTTGAGGAAATTGACAATTTATTTAGGAGGGAGTGAGCCAGAGGCATGAGTAGTTACAGTCCCATGAGAAGACAAAATTATTTTCTGCTGGAGACTTCTGGGAAATGGTCAATATATCCTTAAAGAATGGTTTGATACTAATTATTTTCTAGCTTTACTCATCTCACAGTGTTCTCCTAAACCTATTATATCACAGTCAAATTGACTTCTCAATAGAAATTAAGTAGCATTAACATTTTCAAGTATCTTTTTCAAAGATTAAATAATTTCTATTATTGTCATAACTACTGTTCTGGTAAGCAGCTGAAAGAGTATAGCCCTTCAAACTTGGGAACTTTGGAATTAAGATATAGTTGCAGCTCTTCTTATATGAGTTCCTCAAACTTAGAAGCTGCATCCAGACAACCAGCCATACCAGCTTCACTTATAAAATGGAAGGATTGGAATAGCTGATGTCTATGCTCCCTGCAAAAATAAACCTTTAGGAGACCTATTATAGCCACCACCTATCAGGAAGGGAAGGTGTCCTTATTTCTGAATATTCATTACTTGAGTTCTGTACTTAGAAAGTTACAAAGAGAAATGGTAATAGTCAAAACATAAACAAACTCACTAATGAGCAAACTACATAATAAGTTTAGTCTCAATTCTAACTTACAACTTTCTTCTTAGTATCTTTTCACCCATTCTGCCAGCCTTTTGTTGTCTGACCCTTGTTGAGTGTTGGTATTGTGCAGTGCAAATAAATTGCAAATTGAGCAAAAGGTCAAGGATTGCACAAGTCAGTGAAAGGAATGTGGGAGCTGTACTCACCACACAGAAGCACTGACAGGGAGGGTCGGAAGGGGGCTAGTTAATAGTTGAAGGAGAAGCTCTACAGCAATAGTGATATTAGTGGGTTAGTGGGAAGTCTTTATTTTGAAGATCAAAGGCTGACTTGAGTCTCACATGATTGAGACGCTTGTGGAAACTGATGATGTTCTGGGTGATTGTCTGTGGAAATTCCTGTATGATTCTACTGTAAAAGACCAACCCAAGTGATGAGTGTCATATAATGCCATAGCGTAATTTTGTTGTTGCAATCACAGTTACAAATACGTTAATATTTGGTTCATTCTTTGTTTATCTTGAGAATTAGTGCATAGTTGCCATTATAACGTACATTTAACTTTGTCAAGTATTTTATAAACTTACTAGAGGCCCAGTGCACGAAATTCATGCATGGGGGGGAGGGCGGTCCTTTAGCCCTGCTTGCACCCTCTCACAATCTGGGATGCTTGCTTGCCTGCCAGCCTTCCTGATTGCCCCTAACCCAGTGGTTCTCAACCTTCCTAATGCCGCGACCCTTTAATACAGTTCCTCATGTTGTGGTGACCCCCAACCATAACATTATTTTTGTTGCTACTTCATAACTGTAATTTTGCTACTGTTATGAATCGTTATGTAAATATCTGTGTTTTCCAATGGTCTTAGGTGACCTCTGACAGCGGTTTTCAACCTATGGGTCGTGACCCCTTTCGGAAAATACAGATATTTACATTACAATTCATTTACAGTAGCAAAATTACAGTTATGAAGTTGCAACGAAAATAATTTCATGGTTGGGGGTGACCACAACATGAGGAACTGTATTAAAGGGTCGAGGCATTAGGAAGGTTGAGAACCACTGCCCTAACCACTCTGCCTGCCTGATTGTCCCAACTGCTCACCTGCCTGCCTCATCGCCCCTAACCGCCTCTGCCTTGGCCTTGCTACCACAGCTTTATCCGGAAGGATGTCTGGAATGATGTCCAAAAGGTTGTTTGCTATCCGGTCTAATTAGAATATTACACTTTTATTATTATAGATTTGTGTAGTTTGTAATTTTTTCCCCAAAGTGAAATCTTAACTTTTTAATCACTGTTTACTATTTTATTTTGGATTCTACTTTATGGTTTTGATTATGCTCCATGAATGAGCATCTTTACTATCTACTTAACTTCAGGAGGTTTTCTATGTTGGAGAGTGTCCCCTTCAAATTTATGTCCTTCCCAGAATCTCAGAATGTGACCTGCTTTGGAAATAGGGTTGTTGTAAGGCACGCCCGGAGGAAAGATAGCCACATGAAGAAATAGAGAGAGGGCCATGTCCCGGCAGAGGCAGAGCTGGCAACACCCGAAACTGAGAAACCTGGGACTCATTCTCTCCTCAGAGCCTTAGAAGGAACCACCCCTGTCAGCTCCTTGATTGTTGACCTCTAGCCTTCGGACTGTGAGAGAATAATCATCTATTGCTTTAAGCCAAGGGGTTGTGGTAGTTTTTCATGCAGCCCTAGGAAACTAACACAGGAGTATTCAGAATATTATTCTACTGATTCGTGGACTAGATGTTATTTTTCATAGGCAAATTGGAAATAGGGTGAAAAGTTATTTCATTGACTCAAACTCAGTATGGTTTGAAGAACTTGCAATGTTTTCTATATTGAATCAGTAGTTTATTGTTCGTAGAGATTGTTTCTGGAAAGACTGCTCAGGAAGTGGTGTTCCATGTTGCAGGTAGGGCAGGCTGTCCGTGCTCCCCCTCCTCGGTGGCAGCTCCTTTCCCTGGCAGCTGGCCGAGAGGAGGGCGCTCGCAGCCTCTACTTACAGCGAGTGCATTGCCTTTTAGATCAGGCTCCATTGTGTGCTTTGGGCAGGCGGTTTTGGAGTTTGGAATTGGTTCTTTTCAGTGGAGAGGAATTATATGTCATTTCATCAATTCTCTTTAAAAAGAAAGATGAGCTGTTTGCTCCCAGATGGAACCTGAGAGAGTGTGTGTGTGTGTGTGTGTCTCCTTTGAAACCAAAGGCCAAGCCTGTGTATTCCATCACCAGTATGAAATGTCTCTTTAACTGCGTCACTGGTGTCCTGTGCCACATTATCCACTGCGGCTCTAGTGTCAAGTCTCTTATGCCTGGAAGGTTCGCAGGTTTGGGCAGAGAAAATGAAACCTAGTCAGTTACACAAGATTTATGGTAGACCTGCCATTGCAGGAAGCAGTGAAAAGTTAATTGAGACAAAACTACAGCAAGAAACAGGATGTATGCTTTCTATTTATACCCCGTTTTCTTTTTCGACATTTCGGGCTCTGTTGCACTTTGTTTTGGCTGTTTTGTAAGGCCGTGGATCCTTCTTTTTTTACCCCTAAACTTGGTCACCATATCCTATCTTAATAAAAGAGTAATATGCAAACTGACCATCACTCCAAGACACAAGATGGCAGCCACAAGGTGGCCAGCAGGGGAGAGCAGTTGGGGGTGACCAGGCTGGCAGAGGAGGGCAGTTGGGGGAGACCAGGTCAGCAGGGGAGGGCAGTTGGGGGCAACTAGGCCTGCAGGGGAGGGCAGTTGGGGGGACCAGGACTGCAGGGGTGGGCGGTTGGGGGGGCAGGCCTGCAGGGGAGAGCAGCTGGGGGGGGGGCAGGCCTGCAGGGGAGGACAGTTGGGAGCACCCAGGCCTGCAGGGGAGGGTAGTTGGCGGGGGGGCAGGCCTGCAGGGGAGGACAGTTGGGGGGGACCCAGATCTGCAGAGGAGGGCAGTTGGGGGGGACCAGGCCTGCAGGGGAGGGCAGTTGGGGGCAATCAGGCCAGTAGGGGAGGGCAGTTAGGAGTGACCAGGACAGCAGAGGAGGGCAGTTGGGGGAGACCAGGCCAGCAGGGGAGGGCAGTTGGGGGGGACCAGGCCTGCAGGGGAGGGCAATTGGGTGTGACCAGGCCTGCATGGGAGGACAGTTAGGGGCGACCATACTGGCAGGGGAGGGCAGTTAGGAGTGACCACGCTGGCAGGGGAGGGCAGGTAGGGGCAATCGGGCCATCAGGGGAGCAGTTAGGCATTGATCAGGCTGGCAGGGGAGTGGTTAGGGGATGATTAGGCTGGCAGGCAGAAACGGTTAGGGGCATTCAGGCAGAGGCAGGAGAGCTGTTGGGAGCCAGCAGTCCTGGATTGTGAGAGGGATGTCCAACTGCCCATTTAGGCCTGATCCCACTGGCCGTCAGATATCCCTCAAGGGGTCCCAGATTGGAGAGGGTGCAGGCTGGGCTGAGGGACACCCCGCCCCCTGCGCGCCCCCCCCCCCTTCCCATGCACGAATTTCGTGCATCGGGCCTCTAGTATAAAGTAATTGAAGAAATTTTATATAAGCTCAGCCATGACAAAGGCATACACTTTTATCTCTTACTCTTTCATTGTAGTTGTATTACTGTAACTGTCAGAAAGCAATCTTTTTTTAAATTAAATCTTTATTGTTTTTTCCCCCATTGACCCCTTCTAGCCCACTCCAGCCCCAAGCCTTCCCCACCCTGTTGTCTGTGTCAATGGGTTATGCATGTCCATACAAGTTCTTTGGTTGACCTCTTCCCACCGACCCACCCAACCCTCCATTACCTCTGAGATTCCACAGTCAGTTCTATGCTTCTGTGTCTCTGGATCTATTTTATTCATTGGTTTATTTTATTCATTAGATTCCACATATTGAGTGAGATCGTGTGATACGTGTCTTTCCCTGACTGGCTTATTTCACTTAGCATGATACTCTCTAGGTCCCTCCGTGCTGTCTCAAAGGGTATTCTTTTTTACTGCTTCATAGTATTCCATGGTATAAAAATGTACCATCACTTTTTAACTACTCATCTGCTGATGAGCACTTAAGCTGTTTCCCAATCTTAACTACTGTAAATTATGCTATGAACATAGGGGTGCATACATTCTTTCTGATTTGTGTTTTGGGTTTCGTAGGATATATTCCTAGAAGTGGGATCACTGGGTCAAATGGCAGTTCCATATTTAATTTTTTGAGGAAACTCCATACTGTTTTCCAAAATGGCTGCACCAGTCTGCATTTCCACCAGCAATGAACTAGGGTTCCCTTTTCCCCACATCCTCACCAGCACTTGTCGTTGGTTTGTTGATGACAGCCCTTCTGACAGGTGTGAGGTGATACCTTATTGTCGTTTTAATTTGATTTCTTTGATGATCAGTGACTTTGAGCTTTTTTTATATGTCTCTTGGCCATCTGTATGTCCACTTTGCAGGTGTTCACTGTAGGTTTGTCATATATGGCCTTTATTATGCTGAGATATTGCTCCCTCTATTCCCACTTTGCTGAGAGTTTCCTCAAAAATGGGTTTTGGATTTTGTCGAGTGCTTTTTCTGCGTTTATTGATATGATCATGTGGTTTTTGTCTTTCCAGTTTGTTTATGTGATGTGTCACGTTTATTGATTTGCAAATATTGTACCAGCCTTACATCCCTGGAATAAATCCCACTTCATCATGGTGTATGCTCTTTTTAATATATTGCTGGATGCGATTTGCTAATATTTTGTTGAGGGTTTTAGCATCTATGTTCATCAGGGATATTGGCCTGTAATTCTCTTACTTTGTAGTGTCTTTATCTGGATTTGGAATTAGGATAATGCTGGCCTCATAAAAAGAGGTTGGAGGTGTTCTTCCTCTTGGAATTTTTGGAACAGTTTGAGAAGGATAGGTGCTAGTTCTTCATTGAATGTTTGTAAAACTCACCATAGGGGTGCATACGTTTTCTTCAATTCCCTTTAAAAAGAAAGATGATGAACTGTTTGTTCCCAGATAGAACCTGAGATTGTGTGTGTGAAGCCATCTGGACGAGGGCTTATGTTTACTGGGAGTTTTATTTATGACTGCTTCTGTTTTATCAGTTGTTATTGGCCTGTTCAGGTTTTCAGTTTTGGGAGATTTTATTTTTCTATGAATTTGTCCATTTCATCCACATTGTCCATCTTGTTGGCATATAGTATTTTCTTACTATCCTTTGTATTTCTGTGGTGTGAGGTGTTACTTCTCTGCTTTGTTCCTGATTTTATTAATTTGGGTTTTGTCTCCTTTCTTGATGCATCTGGCTAACAGTTCATCAATTATATTTACCTTTTCAAAGTACCAACTCTTGGTTTCATTGATCTTTTATATATTTTTTTAGTCTCTGTGTCATTTATTTCTGCTCTAATTTTTATTGTTTCCAACCTTCTACTTACTCTGGGCTTCTCTAGTTCCTTTAGTTGTAGGGTTAGATAGTTTATCAGAAGTTTTTCTTGTTGTTTGAGGTAGGCCTGTATGTTATGAATGTCCCTGTCAGGACTGCTTTTGCTGTTTCCCAGAGATTTTGAGTTGTTGTGTGTTTCTTTTTGTTTTAAGGAAGTTTTTTATTTCTTCCTTGATCTCATTGGCAACCCATTCATTGTTTAATAACATGCTATTTAGCCTCCATGTGTTTGAATGTTTTTGAGTGTTTTTACAGTAATTTCTAATTTCATGCCATTGTGATCTGAGAAGATGCTTGATATGTTTTCAGCCTTTTTGAACTTGTAGAGACTTGTTTTATGTCCTAACATGTGATCTATCTTTGAGAATGACCCATGTGCACTGAGTAGAATGCATATTCCGAAGCTCTGTTCTATAAATGTCAATTAAATCTATCTGATACAATGTGTCATTTAGAGTCACTGTTTCCTTGTTAATTTTTTATCTGGAAGATGTATCCAGTGAAGTCAGTGGGGTGTTAAAGTCCCCTACTGTGACTGTATTGTTGTTGATCTCTCCCTTAAAGTCCTCTAGAAGTTTGTGTTTGTTTTTTTTTATATATATATATATATATATATATATATATATATATATATATATATATATTTAAATATATTTTATTGACTTTCTACAGAGAGGAAGAGAGAGGGATAGAGAGTCAGAAACATCGATGAGAGAGAAACATCGATCAGCTGCCTCTTGCACACCCCCTACTGGGGATGTGCCCACAACCAAGGTACATGCCCTTGACCGGAATCGAACCTGGGACCCTTGAGTCCGCAGGCCGACGCTCTATCCACTGAGCCAAACCGGTTTCGGCTTTTAATATATTTTTATTGATTTCAGAGAGAAAGGGAAAGGGAGAGAGAGATAGAAACATCATTGATGAGAAAGAATCATTGATAGGCTGCCTCCTACACGCCCCCTACTGGGGATTGAGCTTGCAACCCTTGACTGGAATCGAACCTGGGACCCTTCAGTTCACAGTCGGGAGCTCCATCCACTGAGCAAAACCAGCTAGGGCTAGAAGTTTTTTGTATATTTCAGTGTTCCAAGTTGGGTGCATATATGTTTATCAAAGTATTATCCTCTTGTTGGCTTGATCCCTTTAGTATTATGTAGTGACCTTTGTGTATCTTGTGATGACCTTCATTTTGAAGTCTGTTTGGTCTAATATGAGTATTGTTGCCCCGGCATTTTTTTTGTTTCCATTTGCATGGAAAATTATTTTCCATCCCTTCACTCTCATCCTGTATGAGTCTTTTGTTCTGAGGTGGGTCTCTTGTAGACAGCATATAGTTGTGTCATGTTTTGTATACATTGAGCTACCCTACATCTTTTGATTGGAGTATTTAATCCATTTACATTTAAGGTTATTATTGCTAGGTATTTACTGCCATTTTAATTCTGTATGCCTATGTTTCTCTCTCTCTCTCTCTCTCTCTCTCTCTCTCTCTCTCTCTCTCTCTGTCTCTCTCTTTCTCTGTGTGTGTGTGTGTCTGTCTATTTCTTCTTCCGCTTTACCACTTTTTTCAGTGCTGGTTTGGTGGTAATAAACTCCTTTAGCCTTTTTTTTTTTTTGGTCTGGAAAGCTCTTTATTTCTATGTCATTCATTTATTTTGAATGACAGCCTTGCTGGATATAGTAATCTTAGTTTTAGATACTTGATTTTCTTTACCTTGAATACTTCATGCCATTCCCTTCTGGCCTGTAGACTTTCAGATAAGAAATCATCTAACAGCCTTATGGGAGCTCCTTTGTAGATAACAAATTGCTTTTTTCTTGCTGCCTTTAAGATTCTCTCTTTGTCCTTAATTTTTGACATTTTAATATGTTGTGTCTGGGCGTGGGCCTGTTGGGTTCTTCTTGCTTGGGACTCCCTGTGCCTCCTGGACTTATGTGACCTTTTCCTTCACCAGCTAAGGGAAGTTACCTGCCATTATTTTTTCATACATGTTCTCTATTTCTTACTCACTTCCTTCTGTTTCTAGCACACCTATGATGCAAATATTGTTATGGTTTCATGTTGTCCCACAGCTCCCTTAAGCTGCCCTCTTGTTTTTAAATTGTTTTTTTTCTTTTTGATTCTCTGGTTGAGTGAATTTTTCCTACACTGTTTTCTAATTCATTGATCCAGCCCTCATCTTCTCCCAATTTTCTGTGTATTCCTTCCACTGTGTTTTTTATAGTTCTACTAGAAGCCCGATGCACAAAGATTTGTGCTAGAATGGGCTTTCCTTTCCCTGGCTGCCGGCACCGCCTTTCCACTCGGGCCCAGCCCCTTTCCGCTCAGGCCCCGGAGCTGCCAGAGGCCCTGAGAGACCGGGGGTGGGGCAGAAGGCCTGTGTCATCGCCATCTTTGTTACGTTAATTTGCATATCACTCCTGATTGGCTGGTGGCATAGCAGAGGTACGGTCAATTTACATGTCTGTCTATTACTAGGTAAGTCTAGGGGCCCAGTTCATGAATTCCTGCACCTTGAAAGGAACTGTGGGCCGCGAGGCTGCGGTGGGCACGGGGAGGGGCAGGTCTCAGCCCATCCTCTGCGCCCCTGCCTGGCCCCTCCCGCTGCAGCCCCCGGTCCCCTGTCTGCCGGCAGCCCCTCTCCTGCCACCACCGCTCCCACGTGCTGATGGCGACGGCCCTCCTTGCACCTGTTGATCGTGGGGAGCGATTGGGGCCGGTGCCAGCAGTGAGTGCAATAGTACTGCAAAGAATTCTCAGTAACCATCAGAGGCTCGCCCTGATAACAGCGACCGGTGCCCCACCTTGTTCTGGCACCCCCGCTCACCTGCTCCACCATTCTGCTGGGGCCGATGCCCACCATGTTCCGTGCTCTGCCACCTGCTGCCAATGCCCGCCATGTTCCACGTGCATTCCCTGGTGGTCAGCACACGTCATAGCAACAGGTTGTTCCGCTGTTCAGTCTATTTGCATATTAGGGTTTTATATAGAGAGAGATGTCATTCTTCATAGTCACCATATTTTTTCTCATGCTGTTGAGCATCTTTGCCATCGTTATTCTGAACTCTATGTCTGATAAATTTCTTATTCCATTTCATTTATCTCTTCTTCTGGAGAATTCTCTTGTTCTTTCATTTGGTACTTTTTTTACGTCTTTCCATTTTGGCTGCCTGTTTGAGTTTGTGTCTGTATAATAAGTAGATCTGCTAGGACTTCCAAACTCTACTGCTCAGTTATCTGTGGGAAATAATTGAATAGAAACAAACCCAACTTTCATTCTTCAGACTATTAGGACACAGTCTACACCAATGATATTTGACATTTTTAATCACGTTTTATCCTAGTGTTCTTTAGGGAGAGGGTTCAGAATGCTTTTTCTATAAACTGTTTCTATGAGGACCTTAATATTAATTTAGGAAACTAGCCAGCTTCAAGTAGTAAAAGGAGAATAATAAGAAATAGAGATGAATCGGCGTGGTGAAGAATTGGAAAAGAACCTAAGTCATTTTTACACATCTTACATAAATAGGTCGCTTTAAACATAATGTAGTGCTAATAGTGAGAAACAGACTTCTTCTGAAGGATAAAAATTCAGTCAGCTGGTGATAGACAGAATCCCCACCGGTTCCAGGCTCCTGCTCTTCACTGTTCTGCCTGTTAGACTTGACCCTTTTTATTTCATTTTGTTGTTGCTAATCCTCGCCTGAGGCTATTTCTTCCACTGAGTTTTAGTGAATGTGGAAGGGAGAAGGAGAGAGAGAAACATCCATGTGAAAGAGACACATTGATTGGTTGCCTCCTGCATGCGCCCTGGCCAGAGATTGAGCCTGCAACGGAAGTACATGTCTTTGACTGTAATCAAACCCGGGACCCTTCAGTCCACAGGCCAATGCTCCATCCAAACTGGCTAGGACAAGTTCACTCTTTTTAGTTCCAACATGTGAGGGGTATGCTTTTTGAAAAGAGCCAGGATTACAGGTGAGGGACTTTGACATTCCAAATGTATACTGTTGTAAATGACAGATACACCTTTTATATAATAGACTAGTGGCCCGGTGCATGAAATTCGTGCACCGGAGGAGGGGTGTCCCTCAGCCCAGCCTGCACCCTCTCCAATCTGGGACCCCTCGAAGGATGTCCTATTGCTGGTTTACAGGTATCGGGCCTAAACCGGCAGTCGGACATCCCTCTTGTAATCCGGGACTGCTGGCTCCTAACCGCTCACCTGCCTGCCTGATTGCCCCTAACCACTCTGCTTGCTGGCCTGCTTGCCCCCAACTGCCCTTCTGCCGGCCTGCTCACCCTCAACTGCCCCCCCTGCTGGCCTGCTCACTCCAAACTGCCCCCCCCCCCCGCTGTCCTGATCACCTCCAACTGACCCCCACTGACAGCTTGCTTGCCCCCAACTGGCCCCCCTGCTGGTCTGCTTACCCCCAACGGCCCCTCCCCCCACCAGCCTGATCACCCACAACTGCCATTCCATCCTGGCCTGATTACCCACAACTGCCCTCCCCTCTTGGCCTCTAACCGCCTCTACCTCAGCCCCGCCACTATGGCTTTGTCCAGAAGAACGTCCCGAAGGTCTCCTGGAAGGTCTTCCAGTCTAATTAGCATATTACCCTTTTATTAGTATAGATAGAGGCCTGGTACACGGGTGGGGACTGGCTGATTTGCCCTGAAGAGTGTCCCAGATCAGGGTGGGGGTTCCCTTGGGGTGTGGGGCGGCCTGGGCGAGGGGCCTGTGGTGGTTTTCAGGCCGGCCATGCCCGCATGGGGTGAGGGTCCCTGCTGTGGGGGTGTGGCCAGCCTGGGTGAGGGGCTGATGGCTGTTTGCAGGCTGTCCACGGCCCCCGGCGACCCAAGCTCCCAGCCCCTCCTTTTTCTTTTTTTTCAGCGCCTCCTTGAGCGGAGGCCAAGGCCGGCTGGAAGCAGGTATCTGGGATTTATTTATCTTCTGTAATTGAAACTTTGTAGCCTTGAGTGGAGGCCAGAGCCGGCCGGGGACAACCCAAGCTTCCTGCTCGCTCCAGTTCTGTGGCCACCCGCCATATTTGTTGGGTTAATTTGTATACTCACTCTGCTTGGCTGGTGAGGTAGCAGAGGTATAGTCAATTTGCATGTTTCTCTTTTATTAGATAGGATAATAACAAGGATCAAAATAGTTTCCACTTGAGTTGACTTATCTACTGTAGTGTTTACTAATTCCATCAAAATAATTCACTTCTTTACTCTTATTCTAAACCTCTGTAGTTAAAGCTGAGGTGTATATATTTCAACGAGTGGCAAACTTGGAATCAACTCTTGAGATTGCTCAGTGAGAGATATCAGTCATAGCTTCTTTGGAGAATTCTGGGCTGTGCAAGTCAGAATTGGCTTATTTGGGAGATGTGGAATTGAGCTCCAATTGGGAAGGGAGGAAGGAAGGTGGTCCTCAGAGGTGAAACTCTTCAGGCTCGGACACCCACATGGGCGAGGAAGCACTGCGCAGCCTTTGGCCCTGCACCCTGTGGCTGGAAAGGCCAGCAGGGCTCAGATCCTCGGCTTCTGTGTCGCCATCTGTAACCCTATATAGTAAAAGTCTAATGTGCAAATTGTCCCCTCGGGCAGTCGTTCAACCCAGAGGTTGACCACTTGCTATGATGTGCGCTGACCACCAGAGAGTGGCGCGGAACATGGTGGGCGTGGGCGATGCGGCTCTGGCAGCGGGCAGCAATGAAGGCACTGCATTCTCCGATGGGCCCTGATGACAACAGGACCATGATGGGATGGTGGAGCACGTGAGTGGGCGGCACCAAGCACCAAGCCAAGGAGGGTATGAGCCAGGGTGTGGGGGGGAGATCTACAGGGCAATCGCTGACCAGCAGGGGGTGGGGTGACCCCAACCGATCATCCTGTAGAAGGCAACCACCAGCAGCGGTGGCTGGGGGCACCGCACACCTGGGAGCTGGGCAGCGGCCCCACCCCCCACCATAATGATTTTCTTTTCAATGTGCACGAATCCGTGCACCCGGCCACGAGTGTGGGAATAAAGCTGAAACTTTTTCGTGGGGCTGTGCAGTGATGTTTGTGAAACATCATCCTTCATGTATTGTGGAAAGTATTTGTCATGACTATTAAAAATGGGAGATGTATAGTCTCACATTTACTGAAGAAAAGCATTTATTTGAAAATATTTATTTCAATTATAGCAGCTTAATAAGAGACATTGTCTTCTTTCCCAAGGTCATTGCTCTTTATTTTGTAAAGCTGTGTCGTGCGGACAGGACCTGCCTCAGCAAGAGAGAGGCTGTGGCCGGTTCTCAGGTTGCTAGGACCTCGGGGGAGAGATGTCCCGGCTCATGCTCGGGCTGAGCCCTTTTCCACTGGTAGTTAAGTTTCAATATACACGTATGGTGGAGATCAACAACTATCTTGACCATGGATGCACATTATATTACAACCGCCTTATTCCTTCAGTGTCCTTCTAAAGCTGCCCCCTCTGGCCAGAGTTCATGCCGGGCTTCTAGCCCTTTGGGGAATTAGTTACTGACTCTGCCCATCTCACCCCGTCTTCACGTTACCCTGGGCACGTCCCTTTCCTCAGCTCTGGACATTCCAGCACTGAAACAGGGTTTTCCTCGAGTAGGAGGAAGTTGCCCATCAGTGATGGCTATTGCCCTAATCCCATTTTCCCCACCAGACCTCCCACCCCACCTTGGACACAAATACCCTGTAGTAGAGCTTCCGTTTGTGGCTACACTGTGGAGAGGCAGGGCCTGGGAGGCCATGCCTGCACAAACTCATTGTTATGCTGAGTATTTTGAAACAAATGGCTCTCAGATATATATTGGCACCTAGATGAAAATTACCACCTTGTTCAGTGGCTCCCCCTGCAGGATCCATTCTCTCAGCTCTATTGAAATGAACCCTCGTGCTCAAAGTATGGGACAGACTACACTTTTACAAATGAATTTATCTTGTGACTCGACCCTCATGCCTCAAAGCCACTAAATATTTTATACACTTATTTAATCTTTGAAGTTAGGGAAACATAGAGCCATGACCTCTTCACTTACTGCCCCTTTGCTCGGTAGTCACACCAGATTTCCTCTATAGAGCAGTGAAGACCATTTTTGGAGAACTATAGTATGCTTTATATTGCTTCTTTCAAAAACAAAAAACTCAGTACTTCCAAGTTAATGAAAAAGTTTATTTACTCAGTATAATAGAGTGTGACAAATTTAGAAAAATATTCTCTGAAATAATAAGAAATGGTTTTCTGATAAAAAAAATAAAAAGCACTCTATGCTACTCTCTAATATTGCTTTTTTTCTTTTTTGTACATTTAAAACTTTTGAATAGGTATTATGTTCACAAAGGCTTAAAAATAAACAATGTGTCTTGGTTAACCCATGGAGTGCTTTATTCCTTATGCAGCTATAGACCTAAGTCCTTTGTATGGGGGTGCCTTAATTAGTCCCTGGTCCCCGATTCATGGACATTTGGCTGTTTCCCATTGGAAGACTAAAAGCCTCGGACTGTGTTGTGTAGCACGTGTTTAAATTCCAGAACGATTCTGCTGGGTCAGGAGTGTGGACATTTCCCATTTTGAAAGCTGTTGCCAAGTGCGCCTTCGTGGAGCTGTGCCTCTTCCTCCCTTACTACCAGCGAATGGAGGCCCTTCCACACAGCCTGGGCAGGGTGATCAAATGCTCAAATTTCTGCCAGTTGGTTAAGTGAAAATATCTCAGTGTGACTTCAATTTGTGTTTCGCTTATTTGACTGAAGTTAAATACCATTTTATATATACACGAGCCATTTGTGTTTCCTTTGGTGAGAGTTGTCCGCTTGCGTCTTTCTTCCACGTCACGGGTGGTGATGGGCATTAGGCCTGTGCTGTGCTAGGAGCTGCGGGTATTTCTCTGCTTCACATCAGCCTTTGGCTTCAGTGATGATGGCATTGGTGTTTGCCTACAGACGCTGTTGGTCTCTGTGAGGTGAAGTTACCCATCTTTGCTTTTCTTTTTTGGCTTCTGGATTTTGAGTCCTGGCTAGAAGGCCCTTCCTCATCCTGGGATCATAAAGGAAAGCTCGCGGCTTCAGGTCATGCGTGACCCGCTCCATTTCAGTGACTGCTGGGGGCGTGTCCTGGGTGTCATGTGAAGGGTTCATCCAGCTTCAGGGCATCCTTGCTTTAAGCACTGCCTCTCTTTGTCCACAGGCCGGTTAATGAATACCTTCCTCTTTCTTCTTAAAGGTCCACAAGGCTGGCAGCTCTTGCAGAAGCCCTGAAGGAAGCCCCCCTGACGAAGGCCCAGCTGGGCTTGGAAGTGAATGAGCTGGAGGCGGCCGCACTGCTGGTCCGCGAGGAAGAAGCAGCCCGCCCCGCCTCACCAGCCTCCAGTTCTGAGGCCAGCGGCTCCGAGGACTCCGACAGCAGTGCCTCCTCAGCCAGGACCGCAGACCCAGACTCAGAGCCAGAGGGGCTCGCAGGCAGGGGAGCCGCGAGAGGAAGGTCCTTACAAGGCCCTGTTCTTGACGAAAGCAGTGCCCTGCGTGTTGATGGCTCTGGGCTGTGTGGACGCTCGGCCATCCCAAGGGCTGATGTCTGTCGGGGAGCACTGCTGGCCTCCACGCAGGCCCCTGGGAGAGCGGGGCCTCTGATAGAGGAGCTTGGAGAACAACTGGAGACTGTGGTTCAGCTCTCGGAGCCTGAAGGCCCCACTGGGCCCCCGCAGGGCACAGGCCAACAGCACCCTCCCGGGACGGGCGGGGAGGGTTTCATTTGTGGGTGAGCATGATGTCAGGTTTGGTTTTAGTTACTGACCTAGAATTCTTCACTTTTACTTGTACTCTTTCTTAGTGTGTACTACATGTTTTCTTTCCTGCTACTTTAAAGTTCTAAATTACTTTTACCAAAGCATAATTAACATCTGAAGATGAAAACAGTAGTTCTGCGAGAATCCCTAGGATGTGGAGCCCACTGATATTTTTAATAGCTTTACCCAGATACACTTGGCACGCAGTAAGCTGCACACGCTTCAATTGTACGATGCGATCCGCGTTGATGACACGTGCACATCAGTACTCTTTGCGATCAAGAGACTGTACTTACATCATCTCCAAGTGTCTTCATGGCGCCCTGGCGCCCTCCCACTGCCTCCCAATAAAGCTGTCATGAATATTTCTGTGCAAGCTTTTGTGTGGGCATGTGCTTACTTCTCTTGGGAGTTGAATGACTGCGCCGTCAGGGTAAGTGTGTGTTTAACAATTTAAACAACTCTTTAACTGCTTTTCAAAGTGGCTCTTCCATTTTACATTCCCCCCAGCTGTGCATAAGAGTTATAGTTCTTTCACATTCTTGTCATTACTTGGTATGGTCAGCTTTTTAAAATTTTGCCATTTTAGTAGGTATGAAGCTGTATCCCATTGTGCTTTTAATTTGCCTATTTTAAGACATACTGTTGAGCATTTTTTCGTTTGTGTACTTGTCATTCACATAGCTTTGGTGAAATGTCTGTTCAAATCTCTTGCCAATTTTTTTAAGCTGGGGTTGCTTTCTTATTTTTGAGTTTTGAGAGGTTTTTATAAATTCTGGATACAATTGCTCAGTATGGGTCGTCTTTGCATGCCTTGTAATTTTCTATTAGAATGCAGACATGAATTTTATCTCATTGGGTACTGAGTATGTATTACAAATATTCTGTACTTTTGTTTGGGGATGCAGTTAAGTTACTTGGAAATAGTTTTATCTTTATGAGTCTTGCTTTTGTAATTTTTTAGGGAGGCCTGGAAGAGGGTTTAGTATGGGACAAACTATGTCACAGGACTAAGGAAAGCGTTTCTCATGCCCAATGAATTAGGAGTTTTCCAGTCTAGCTGGTGGGAGCAGGTGCCTGAGTGCTAAGTGCTGTTCCAGCCTCATTGCATGCTTATCAGCAGGTATTCTCTTGAGTGTACAGGGACCTCTCCTAACACCTGGCCAATGTCAGGAGAAGTCCCTCTACAGCTCTCTGCAGCTGTCTCCTCTCGGTGCTCAGACCTGCCAGTTCCCGCTGCCTTGCTCTCCCTGAGCCCTCGCCTCTGACCCCTGCACCCGAGCAAACTGCTTCTGCCTGGGTTGCCCCTCTCTGTGCAGCCTGGACAGTCCCTCAGGGCAGTGGGTGAGCCTCACCAAGTTTGTTTTCCACCCCACAGGATCACTGTCTTTTGTTGCCTGAAGTCCACTGGTTTGTGTTTTATTTCTGTTTTTGTTTTTTGGTTATTTAGGTGGGAGAGTAAATCTGGTCCCTGTTACTCCATCCTGATTGGAAGCGTAAATGTCCATTAATATTTTCTCATTTGAGTGTTAGCTCATAGGGAGTTGGGTCTGTGTCATGGTTTGTTACCACTAAATCATCAATGCCCATGTGCTTGGTGCTCCCTATATCTGTTGAATGAATTAAATAAACCAGTTTGCTTTGGGGGCGAAATGATATGCATTAATCTCAGTAGCATTTTTATTTCAAGAAAGGGTCTGATACTTTACTTTGGGTTATGCAGGTTGAGAGTATTTGTATTCCCAATATAAATTCCAGTTTGTCTTAACAGGCTAGTTGGGGTGACTGTCATTTGGCATGCATGTAAACTCCTGAACACCAGCAGCCTGGTCAGAACGTAGCCAAGACTCTTCTCGGGCTCCCCGCCTGCCCCCCGCCCTGATCGCCCTGCTGGTTCCCCCATAGATCGGCCCTGGTCACCAGCCAGGCATAGGGACCCTACCCGTGCATGAATTTTGTACACCGGGCCTCTAGTAATAATAATTTTTAATACCTAGGTATTTTGAAATAACAGGATACTGAAACATTAATTAATCTGAGTTTGCCTCATATGGAGAATCTAGAGGATAGATTTGATTCTATTAATTGAATATGTCTTGTATTTTATTTGAAATATACCTTAAAAATGTGAATGTATTACTAATCTGAGAAACTCTAAGTAACACTTGCTACCTAAAATTTGAGGCATCTAAAAGTTACAAGTTTAAATTAAGTTGGGATAAATTATACAGTATGGTTGTGATAATAGAATGCATGAAGTATGAAAATTCATTTTTGAGGGAAATATTGCTTTTTCTCTGGAAAAATGAGTAGTTCAAATTATGTTGTAGTCTTTATATGTATGGTCTTCATGTGGTATGTGTTTGTGTATTATGTGTGGTAAATTTTCAGCTTTCGAATGGCATTACTAAGATAAAATATTTTATTGGCCCGATTAAAAAGATATTAAATACTTATAAATTAAGCAGAATTCTGTGGTCTGGACAAAATTTTTAATATTAAAACTGATTTAAGTTTGATTAATGTCTTTTAGAGTTATTACCATAAAATATATGTTTTTTCCTAGAGTTACAAAGAGTTTATGATATAATCGTTTGGTTAAGTATATTTGACAATTTTTCCAAAAGTTAAAATGTTAAGACTTGAGCTAAGAGATGACTTTGAGTCATTCCAATGGGCCCTGGAATAACTCAAGGATTTATTCTCTCTTCTTAAAAGAAATATTTTTGAACTAAATTAGGCTGATTTAATATACTTGAAATTAACATGGGAAGCTTTGTCAAATAAAAATTAGTAACTATGTTTTATTTATATACATATATTTTGTTAAAGTGAATGTTAGAGAAATTTCATTCTGCTTTAGAAAGGAACTTGCAAAGATTCAGATCCAAGTTCAAAAAGGAAAATTTCAGGGGGGACATGTGTCCAGTCAGGGACACCAGGCAAGCCAAGAGTGATGATTCTCAGTGGGGCGTCTGCCAGTGATACGCTGGGTATTTGCATATTGGGAGTTTATGAATTATTTTCAATGCTCAATAAACATGTGCCCCATTTTGTAATCTTACTTTATATGCTGAAATCATATATTGAATCTAAAAATATACAAATTTTATATTACTTTCTATGTCATTTTACAGTAATTATTATTTACCAAGAAATTGTTGTCTTGGAATGTTATATTTTATAGATAAGCAAAGTTTTTTTTTTATCAAATCTATAACCATGCCACTTTTGAATTTAGTCATTCATGGACAGCCGTTGCTTTACTCTGATGCATTTGCAGGTAGTGTATGTCTTTAGAAAAATCCATGAAAAGGACTCTGACCTACTCTAACTTGCAGTAAAGATTTATAGAACTTCAAGGAATAACTGAATTCAAAAAACATCTGGAAAATAACCAGGATAAACATAAATAACTATGGGACTAAGTGAATTGAGAATAATTATTCTTACGACTCTGTTTAAAATATTGTTGATTTTTTAAATCTTTTGTTTCCCAAATATAAAGAAGACTCAAAAGCATTGTAGGAACTAACAGATTAGTAACATTCATTTCACAGGAGACAAAGATTCAAAGACTACAACAACCCGGAGATTTTTGTCCATTGGGAAATACATTAATGAAAGAAGCTCTCCAACAGTGTTAAAGGGACCTCACCTTATCAGGTACCTAACCACGAATGGACACCTGCCCCGTCTCTGACACTCGCCTTCATCTCAAGGATGACGAGCCACTGACTACAGAGGAGGTAGACAGCCATCCCAAGACATCAACAAGGCCTGTGTGCTCACAAATGGATGCTGTTCCAACCTTGCTCTTATATCACCTACTTGTTACTGATTGAATGTATATAAAGTAATTTTTATATTGTTATTATCCTCCTTATGGACTCCTAGTGGAAACAACATCTGTCTCCCTAGATTCCTTTCTCTATCAGACGTGAAAAATTTAACTTGGGTACCTGCTAATCTTTCCCACCTGATTATCAGCTATGATAATGAAACTAATGTTTTGTTGGCCACACATTGATGGTCTTCTACTATCAATATAAGATTTGGTACATTTTTTTCAGGCTAGCTAATAATAGGGTAATGTGTAAATTGGTTGGGATGCCGTCATGTAACGAACCCATCAGCAGTCTGCGTGTGCAGCAGGGACAGGTGGGCGGAGACTTGCAGCGTCGGGGACAGGGACAGGGGAGGTGGGACCCAGCAGAGGGCAGCCTGTGCTCCCCACATGGCGGCGGCGGCTGTGAGCACTCCCAATGGACACTGCCGCTTCAAGGGCCCAAGGCTCAGGCAATGAGGTCTGGGCAAGGCTCGGGCAAGCCACAGTGGCTGCGATGGCCGAGGCTCAGGCAACCTCACGGCCAGTAGTGGCAGCAGCAGAGGCATGGTGGGGGCGTCACCTCCTGATCACAGGGTCACCTCCTGCAGAGGTGGGGCAGTGCCTTCACCTGATCGGCCAGTCCCTCCCTCAGTAGGACATCCCCTGAGGGCTCCCAGACTCTGAGAAGGGGCAGGCCAGACTGAGGGACCCACCCCCCTCCAGTGCACGAATTTCATGCACCGGGCCTCTAGTATCCTATATAATAATCCTATATAATAAAGAGGTAATATGCAAATGGCCATTACGCCTTGACACGTAACGACCAATCACCTGGAGGGTGGGGCAGCAAGCTATGAGCTGCAGAGAGCTACAGCGGCAGTGGGCCGGGCAGCCAGCTGAGGCAAGCAGCCGCGAGCTGCTCACACACAGATTTGTGCGCAGGGCCACTATCCTACATAATAAAAAAGTAATATGTAAATTACCATCACTCTGCTACGCCCACGATTGGGCCAGCAGGAGGCGCAGGGGGCGGGACTCGGGGTGGCTGGGGTGGTGATTAGGCCAGCAGGACGCTGAGCTCGTGTCGCCAGCAGCGGCGCAAGCTCAGCATCTGCGCCATGGCTGTGCTGCGGCACAGAAGAGGCCTCTGGGGCAGCGAGCCGGGCGTTTGGAGGCCCCGGCTGATGAGGCGGCGTGGGCGGGCGGGCGGCGTGGCTCCCGGGGGAGGAGTCTGGTGGCAGTTGGGCCGCAGGAGCGCGCGGCGGTGTCCGCAGAGGACACGGGTTTCCACGCAGCCCGGGCCGGCTGAAGGAGGGCTCATGAGGGAGCCAGAAGGCAGAGGAGGCGGCAGCAGCCCCAGCCTTCCTGGGCAGGAGGCGAAGGCAAGACCCTGGCCTGGGCTCCGGCCGCCGGAGGACCACGCCCCCACCCCGCCTTGCCCTAGGGTCCCTGGGACTTCAGAGCTGCCCGCCACACCCGGTCCCGACCAGTGGACAGACAGCCTACACGTGCATGATTTAATCATGCACTGGGCCTCTAGTTCTATTATAAAGGACCTACCATGGACAAACCTCTCCAAGAAAACCTCCCTAATAATTCCCCTGGTAGAATTATAAAAATATCTAATCTAGATGAGAATTTTAGATGAATATTGTCTAAATTTAGGAATGGATGAAATTAACTGCCCAGAAGAAAAATTGGAACTTCTGGTTAATAGCAGATAATTATTTCCCCTCAGATTCTTCCTTGTCTAATATTAGACATTTTCTGTTCCTAATCAGTATTACTGGTTTATTACTGTTACTTTTGTTCCTGGTATGTAAATGTTATACTAGATGCAAAAAATAAAACTTGACAAACAGCAAAAAGACTTGGATCATGGTGGCACAAAAATTATAAATGATCCAAAATATTTTTTTAACAAGGACATATAGGATCTGACTGCCTCCCATTTACGGACTCTGTTTTTTTAAAAAAAGAAAAATTATAATAATTTCACCTTAAATGCCATCTAAGGCTACAGTCTTGCCCCATCCTCTGTGGTCCATCCTGTTCAGCAAGACAAATGCAGACAGTGAGACATCCTAGGAATGAGCCTTCCTAGCACCATGGGACTCTGGACTCCATTATCCAACCAAAAGGTTGGTCATCAATGCATTCTTTGGATTGATTTATGACCAAAAGGGGGATGTGTGGACAAAAGGGGCCACATGCTAACGTGACAAGCTCAGGGGAGGCCTGCATGACAGTCTTGCAAACTCAGAGACCTAAAGTAACTGCAAAGGATGGTCTGAAATTAAAACTTTAACTAAAAGCAGCTATGGTGGATAGTCACTTCCTACGCCAGTATCTTCACTGACAAGGTCAACCTTTACCTTAACTGAGCCTATCTGTCTTTTTGCATCTGTGACAACATAACCTTGAACTGTCTGGATAACTTGTAACTTCCCTTTTTCCGGACCCCTTGGGGCACAACCAAATGTGGTGGGCGCCAGGACAGAGATCACAGATTCCTTCATTATCATGTTAATTGTTCCTGCACCCACCTAAGTATGTGTCCATCATTTTACTTCTTATCCAATCCCAGAGGTTTCTCTGCTTTGCTTTCTCCTGCCTCTCTAGTCTATCACCAATGGATTTCATGTAACCGACCTACATCCCTCCTTTGATTGCAACGTATAAAAATAGATGTAACCCGCCATTCTCTGAAGCATTATCTCAATCCATTGAGGCTCTGCTTCCCAGCAATTGTCAACAGTTTGGCTCAAGTAAACTCAAAAATGCTTTACAGGTTTCAATGTTTTATGTTAACACTAGAGGCCCGGTGCACAGATTCGTGCACAGGTGGGGTATCTCAGCCTGGCCTGCAGGGATCAGACTGGAATTGGCTCTCCAATATCCCCCAAAAGGTCCCAAATTGCGAGAGGGCGCAGGCCAGGCCGAGGGTCCCCACCGGTGCATGATTGGGGCCAGGGAGTGACAGAGGGAGGGCTCTAGGGCATGTCCAGCCTGTTTCACCCAGTCCCGATTGGGGTCAGTCGGGGCCATCTCACCCAGTCCTGATTGTCCGGACCCCGGCAGGAAGCTAACCTACCAGTTGGAGTGTCTGCCCCCTGGTGATCAGTGTGCATCATAGTGACTGGCTGAATGGTCGGACATTTAGCATATTAGGCTTTTATCATATAGGCTAAGATAGTAAAACCCCTGCACTGGTCAGGATGTATTTGGACCCAAGTTACAGAACCCTACCCAGATCTGCTCAAGGACAGTAAAGCACTTTACTGCGTGGGTACTGACTGGTGTGGGTGTGCCAACCTCAGGTGGGTACTGACCGGTGCAGGTGAAGTGGTCTCAGTGGCTGGGCCCCCGCTGGCACCCATCTTGGCTGGCCTGGCACTGCCCGCTCATTGGCCCCGTCCCCCACCACTGCCGGTTGAGGCCTGCAGGCTAGGGGCAGCTCCTGCATTGAGTGTCTGCCCCCTGGTGGTAGGTGTACGTAATAGCAACTGGTCATTCTGCTGTTCAGTAGATTTGCATATTAGGCTTTTATTATATAGGATTATTTTTTTACTATTTAACCCAGCAATGCTCCAAAGCTTTTAAGTTACCAATTAAGTATTTGAGGGTTAGACAAAGGGGGAAAGGGAGCAGGCCCTGCAGCTTCTAAGACTGCAGTTTCCAGGCCCCCAGCTGCTTGGATTTACAACTGCCACATTTTTCCTTAGAGATAACATGCTAAGGTTTGGGTGATAATGAATTCAGCTTCTGATGGTATCAGGACTGTTAAGAAAAGATCTAAAGGCTCTGTGAGGGGTCCCTTCCTTTTTCTGTGTGACCCATATGCCCCCTTTCTTTTGAGATGCCCATATTATTACAGCTTCTGTTTCTGGCCTTCAGTGCCAGCCCTTTCCCTGGGCCACTTGTTCTACAGTTGTGAACATTATGTTAGCTTTCTGTTTCTGCCTCTCTCATCTCTACGTTTATAGACCTTCTGAGCCTCTTTGAACAGCCCTTCTACACTGTATTCTGTCCTTCCACTTCTGTAACTTTTGTAGTTTTCTTGAGATGACAGGCCAACTGTTGGTGACAACATGTAATATTAATATTCCTTGTCCCAATGGGTCCTTGGGGTCTGGCCCAGAGTACTTTCTCATTTGATCTTTTAGTCTTGGTACAATTCGGAAGGCCCTTCTTCGTTGCCTTGCTAATTATTGAAGGCTTTGTTTAGGTTCCGAGACGGGGAAACTGCTTCCCTAATCCCGTTAATTATTAGTTCCCTGAGATCTCTCGTGTCCCCTATGGGCCTTAATTGGTAAGGTCCCACTGGGGCTCCTGGGTTTGGAAATCTTACATCTGCTGGAAGCACACCAGGCCAGCCAGGTGCTCCCTTTCCCAGACAGCCATAGCCGACCTTCGAATCATTCCCCCTTCTTTTCCTGAGAACAGTATTCCCAAGAGAGACATTAACTCGGTCTACGTATACACTGTGGGCCCCAAAATGGGTCTAGCTGGTCAGCTAAGCCACGTGGGTCTTCCAGCAGAGGTTTTAACTCCTTGTTATTTTTAAAGAGGGAATATGCTCTACTTTTACAGGGAGAAGGACAACTGGCTCCTTCCTCCAACAGAGAGCATAGTCAGTCTCCTCTTGAGTGACTGGACTTTTATCATTAACATATTTATAATTATCACTTAAAAGCCAATCATAAACCCTTCATTTTAGTTACATCTATTTATTCTAATCTTACCAACTTTGCAATTTTAAAGCAAATTATTACCCAAAGCATTTTCTTGACACCCCCCATTTTTTTTTTTAATTTTTAAAACTGAAAATTCAAAAGCTTATTCTTTACAAAATGGGAGTGCCCTCCACCCTCTTACCACTTCTGCAGCCTGCAGAGCTGGTAAACAAACAAAAAAACACACCCTATGGTAAATAACGAGTACTCTCAAAAGGATGGACTGGGACATTAGCCTTAGAACCTTAACACGTTAAACGCCCAGCCTGTTTTGTCTTCCGGATAGAAAGTACAGTGTCAGTCACCGGTGATTGACATGGGGCTTAACGTGTTAACCCAGCTCAGCAAAATGACCTTTGCTTCTGAGCGGCACAAGCCCATACAGCACAGAGACAGAGGATTCCCTGTGTTCATAAAACAGTGGAGAGCACACTCAGCTGGCAAAGATGCCTTAATGTTCCTGCAGTCCCTGCCACGTGTTATGCCTGCCCACAAGCAGCTGGGCCCCCAGCAAAGTGGGACATGCCCCATTTTTAAACAGGTTGATCCAAACAACAAGACACAAAACATCAACAGAAACACTCTTATATACAACTAGACGCCTGGTGCATGAAATTCGTGCACTGGGGGGGGGGAGGGGAGGGAGTGTCCCACAGCCCAGCCTGAACCCTCTCTAATATGGGATCCCTCTCTCAATCCAGGACTGCTGGCTCCCAACTGCTCGCCTGCCTGCCTTGCTGATTGCCCCTAACCGCTTCTGCCTGCCAGCCTGATCACACCCTAACTACTCCCCTGCCAGCCTGATTGATGCCTAACTGCTCCCCTGCCAGCCTGTTTGCCCCTAAATGCCCTTCCCTGCAGGCCTGGTCACCCCTAATGACCTCTCATTGTTAACCCAATCATTGTTTAATAGCATGCTATTCAGTTTCCAAGTGTTTGAATTTTTTGGAATGTTTTTATTGTAGTTTATTTCTAATATTATGCCATTGTGGTCTGAGAAAATGCTTGATATGATTTCAATCTTCTTGAATTTGGGGAGACTGTTTGTGACCCAATATGTGGTCTGTGTTTGAAAATGTCCCCTGTGCACTTGAGAAGAATGTATATTCCGTGGTTTTGGGGTGAAATGCTCTGAAGATGTCAATTAGGTCCAGCTGATCTAGTGAGTCATTTAGAATTGCTGTTTCTTTGCTGATTTTTTGTCTAGATGATTTATCCAGTGATGTCAGTGGTGTATTAAAGTCTCCTACTATGATTGTATTGTTGTTGATCTTTCCCTTGATATCTTCCAGGAGTTTTTTTATGTATTTGGGTGCTCCTGCATTGGGTGCATATATGTTTATCAGGGTTATATCCTCTTGTTGTATTGATCCCTTTATTATTATGAAGTGGCCTTCCTTAACTTTTTTTTTTAAATATATTTTATTGATTTTTTACAGAGAGGAAGAGAGAGGGATAGAGAGTTAGAAACATCGATGAGAGAGAAACATCGATCAGCTGCCTCTTGCACACCCCCCACTGGGTATGTGCCTGCAACCAAGGTATATGCCCTTGACCAGAATTGAACCTAGGACCCTTGAGTCCACAGGCCGACACTCTATCCACTGAGCCAAACCGGTTTCGGCCTTAACTTTTGTTATAGCCTTTACTTTGAGGTCTATTTTGTCAGAAATAAGTACTGCTACCCCAGTTTTTTTTTTTTTTTTTTCCATTTGCCTGAAAGATGTTTTTCCATCCCTTCACTTTCAATCTGTATGAGTCCTTTTTTCTGAGGTGGGTCTCTTGTAGACAGAAAATATACGGGTCGTGTTTTTTAATCCAATCAGCCACTCGATGTCTTTTGATTGGAGCATTTAGTTCGTTTACGTTTCAAGTTATTATTGAAAGGTACTTGTTTGTAGCCATTTTTATTTTTTTGAGACTGTGTTCCTTCTTACCTTTTTCTCTCTTCTTTTTACACCAGTCCCTTTAGCATTTCTTGCATTTCTGGCTTGGTAGTGATAAACTCCTTTCACATTTTTTTGTCTGTGAAGCTCCTTATTTTCCCTTCAATTTTGAATGATAACCTTGCTGGATAGAATATTCTTGGATTCAGTCCCTTGGTTTGCATCACTTTGTAAATTTCCTTCCATTCTTGCCTGGCCTAATGTGTTTCTGTTGAGAAATCATTTGATAATCTAATGGGAATTCCCTTGTATGTAACTTTCTATCTCTCTCTTGCAGCCTTTAAGATTCTCTCTTAGTCCTGAATATTTGCCATTGTAATTATGATGTGTCTTGGTGTGGGTCTTTTCGGGTTCATCCTGTTTGGGACTCTCTGAGCTTGTGTGACTTTTTTCTTTGCCACATCAGGGAAGTTTTCTGGCATTATTTCTTCAAATAGTTCTTCTAACCCTTTTTCTTCTTCCTGTTTTTCTGGCACCCCTATTATTCATATGTTGCTTCATTTCATGTTGTCCCATAGCTCCCTTAGGCTTTCCTCCTGTCTTTTATTGTTTTCCTCCAGTTGCAATTCAGTTTGGCTGTGTTTTGCTTCCCTGTCTTCTAGTTCACTAATTCGGTCCTCCGCTTCTCCTAGTCTACTGTTGAAACTTTCCATGGTGTTTTTTTATTGCAGCTATATCACTCTTCATTTCTTTTTAATTCTTACATAAGTTGTTGATTTTTTTCATCCATTTCTTCTTGACTCTTGCATAAGGTGTTAATTTTTTCTTCCATCCAATTTATGAACTCTGTGACCCTTATTCTGAATTCTTTTTCTGACATTGCATGCCTCTGTTTCACTTAGCTGCTTTTCTGGCGTTTCCTCCTTTTCTTTCCTTTGGGGGTATCTTTGTTTACCCATTTTTGGTCTCACCGACTGATCTAGATGTCGAGCTTTGCAGGGGCTACTCCTTGGGTGGCAGTAGCTTCTCTGGCTGCAGTTGCTCCTTGGATGGTTACGGTAGCAGCTGCTTCTCATTTGGCAGCAGTTCCTCTAGTGGGTGCTGTTCACAGCAGTGGCGCCTCCTCTGGCTGGTGGGGGAGGCTGCTCATATAGCTGTTGTTCCTTGGATGGGGGTGGGCTTATTATGAGGTTGCTGTGGAACTGGCTGCTCCCACAACTGCTGCTCCTTGGACAGGGGCAGGCCACATGAAGCTGCTGCTCTTAGGCCTATGGCGGGTTGTTTGCAGGTCTGCTGCTCCTTGGACAGGAGCAGGCTGCTCACGTGTCTGCTGTTCACGTAGTTGCAGTGCCCTGAGCTAAAGTGTTGGGCTGGTCAGAGGGGAACTTGCTTCCGAACTCACAGGAGCCTGTGCCCTGGGCAGCTGGAGCCTCGTTGACTGTGGGATCACAGCCTAGGTAGCATGTCCCTGCACGGGTGGCTGTAGAGTCCAAGGTGTTATCTGAGGGCACTCTGGTTCGAGTTGAGGTTGGGAACCCGGTTACAGCAGCTCTCCCCTTCAAAAAGGCTAGGCCCCTTAGGACAAGCTGGCCTTCCGGTACTGTTTGCAATGGTAGCAGAAGCTGCCTAGTTAGGCGAGCCTGATTAGCCTGCCCCTGAAGGTCCTGTGGGATCTAACGTGCCTCACTCACTCACTTACACACAGATACCCCACCTGACCACACGCTCCTCTTTTACTCCCTCACTCATTCATGCTCTTTCCCTCACTGCCGAATTCTTCCTGACTCTGTAGTTAGGTCTGGGGTGTTGTTAACCCTTTCATGGATGGAGTTTCTTCTCCAGGTATCTGGTTATGTGGCTTGCTCTCAAGCCCCTTGGCCTGACCAGATAAAATTCATCTCAACAAGACACAACACCAAGGGAACTAAGCACAAATGTACTCATGACACCAATAACCCCAATATAAGTGACCACCTGAGAAAAGAGAGATAGGGCAGAGGAAAGAGAGCACAAATGCTATGGAGGAGAGTGAAAAAGAAATGGGATAAAAGACAAAGGAATAAGAGGATTGGGGCAGAATCTGTAGAGGCTGAGCTTATATAGTGAAAATAAGATTAAGAATTGGGTGAATATGGGGAGGACCTCAATTTAGTATTGAGGAAGTAGAAAGGGAATAAGTGGATGAGACGAAAGTGAATGAGAAGAAAAAATAATAAATTTACAAAAAAAATGATTTCAAAAATGGTATAAAAAATTAAAAATAGCAAATAAAAAATAGTGATGAAAAATAATGCGAACAGAAATAAAATAAAGAAAGCAACAAACCAAAACAGGAAAACAAAGAAGAAAAAAAAAGAAAGAAAGAAAGAAAGAAAGAAAGAAAGAAAGAAAGAAAGAAAGAAAGAAAGAAAGAAAGAAAGAAAGAGGAAAAAAAAGAAAGAAAAAAGGGATAATAAAAGTAAAAGTGAAAAGAAGTGGGGTGTCTTCCTTTGGCTGGCTTATGATTCCATTTGTCTGTACTGTTCTGTTTGTCAGTTTCCAGTTGCTGGGGCTAAAGATAACTCTTTAGGCCCATCCTATGTCCTCAGGGGGTATTCAGATTCCTTGTATTACTCAGGGTGTCATCTGGGTGTGGCTATATTGGTTGCCTGGAGACTGGAGGGAGGGGCTATCTCTCAGGAGAAAATGGCAACCGGGGTTTAGGTGACTCAGCACTAGATCCGCCACCACCTCCCCTGGATTGCCAGCCTACTCTCCCCAGACTCCACAAGCCCACACCTTACCCCGCACCTCAGCCACAGGTAAGTGTCTGTATCCGAAAGGTCCCACGAACCAGGTTCAGTGGGAGAAGGCACAGGCCCCAGCGTGAGGAGGGACCGCATTCCCGCAAGCTCCCCTCTTGCCGGCACTGCGCGATCTGGCTAGCCCTTCAGAGCTGCCTCAGCTCAGATCCAAAATCCAGACTCCAAGGTCTAAAATCCCCTACCTCCCACAGTCCCTCGGTCCCCCTTCACCTCCCCCCCGCTTTTTTTTTACAGACTGATGCTTTTCCTGTCCTCAGGGACGCAGCCCAGCACCCTGTAGACTCCCTCTGCTCCTCTGGCCACAGAGGCTTGGCAGATTCTCCAACACAGATCCTTGTTTTACCTTTTTCAGGGACTTCTGCCCTTCCCGGGTGCAAACTATCTCACCAGCTGCGTCTCCTCGCCAAATTCGGGCTGAATTCCACTAGTTTCAGCTGCTCCCTCCACCCGCTCTGGGACAAGGCTCAGGACACGTCCGTCTATTCCGCCATCTTTCCTCCTCTGTCTTCTTGATTCTTACATAGGTTGTTGATTTTCTCGTCCATCCAGTTTATGAAATGTATAACCATTACTCTGAATTCTTTTTCTGACATATTTCATGCCTCTGTTTCATTTAGTTCCTTATTTTGGGGGAAGGGAGTGATTTCTCATTTTCTTTCCTTTGGGGGTTGCTTTTTTCATTTTTTTTTATTTCAAGAAAAACAATTTAAAATATAATAATGTTACATGCAATAAACATTAATATCTCAAGAAAAATGTTTTTAAATATGATAATGTTACATGCAATAAATACCAATTATTCAAGAAAGAAGATCTTACATATAATATTACATGCAATAAACAATATATCAAGAATAAAAGGATTTTAAGCGTAATAATATTACCAAAATTGTACTAACATAGTATGATATCACAAAAGTTGTAGGACAAAATAAAAATCTGCAAATGATAGGATTACTTCTATTATATCCTGGTATATCCCACCCCCCTCTGGCTCTATTTTTGTTCATCAGTTTATGTTGTGCATTATATTCCACAAATGAGTGAGACCATATAATATTTAGCTTTCTCAAACTGGGTTATTTCACTTAGCATGATGCTTTTAAATTTTTTTTTGTTGGATGTGAGTATTGCTACTCCAGCTTTTTTTTTCTTTTCCATTTGCATGGGAAATTTTTCCATCCCTTCACTTTCATCCTGTGTGTGTCTTTTGTTTTGAGGTGGGTCACTTGTAGACAGCATATAGTTGGATCATGTTTTTGTATCCATTCAGCTACCCTACACCTTTTGATTGGAGCATTTAATCCATTTACATGTAGGGTTATTATTGAGAGGTACTTATTTATTGCCATTTTAATTCTGTATGGCTAGGTTTCTCTCTCTGTTTCTTCTTCTTAGCAATCCTAACAGCAATCCCTTTAGCATTTCTTGTAATGATGTACTTGGTGGTGATGTACTCCTTTAGCCTTTTTTTTTTTGCCTGGGAAGTTCTTTATTTGACCATCTATTTTGAATGATAGCCTGGACATAGTAATCTTGGTCCCAGGTCCTTGCTTTCCATTACCTTGAGCACTTCATGCCATGCCCTTCTGGTCTGTAGAGTTTCTGATGAGAAATCAGGTGTCAGCCTTATGGGAGCTTCTTTGTAGGTAACAGTTTCCTTTTCTCTTGCTGCCTTTAAGATTCTCTTTTTGTCTTTGATTTTTGGCATTTGAATTACAATGTGTCTGGGCATGTACCTATTTGGGTTCTTCTTTTTGTTTTTGTTTTTGTGCCTCCTGAACTTGTGTGACTTTTTCCTTTACCAGGTTAGGGAAGTTTTCTACCATTATTTCTTCAAACACCTTCTCTATTCCTTCCTCCCTTCCTGCCTCTTCTGGCACACCTGCTGTTCTAATATTGTTACATTTCATGTTGTCCCACAGCTCCCTTAAGCTGTCCTCCTGTTTATTAATTGTTTTTTTTTTTTTTTGGTTCTCTAATTGAGTGATATTTTCAACTCTATCTTCTAATTCACTGATTTGATGCTCAGTTTCCCCTAATCTTCTATGTATTTCTTCCAATGTGTTCTTTATTTCTGTTATGTCATTCTTTATCTCAGGCTGTTCTTTTTTTATAGCTACTATATCTTTTTTCATACTGTTGAGCATTTTTACCATCATTACTCTGAATTCTAATTCAGATAAATTTCTTATTTCTGCTTCATTTATCTCTTCTTCTGGAGAACTCACTAGTTCTTTCATTTGGAGGTTGTTTCTTTGTTTCCTCATTTTGGTGGTCTGTTTGGGTTTGTGACTATGTTTTAGGTAGATCCTCTATACCTCTCAATCTCTAGTGCAGGACAGTGTTAAAGGCTGTTTCTGACTAATTAGATCAGGCAAAGACTCAAAGCCTCCACAGACTAGTAGGATTCCAACTTGAATTGCCCCAGGCAATCATCCTTAGGTGTGTCGAGAGTTTTTTCAACAGGGTGGGTCAGTTGCTTCATCCTGGAGGCTTATTGTTATTTTTAATCTCTTAAGTGGCCTCAGGGCAAGGTGTTTTCCAATAGGGTGTGTCAACTATCTTCCCCCCAGGCAAGGCAGATGTCTATGTGGGAAAGATGTCCTCCACTGTGTGAGGGAATGACCCAGCCCAGGAAAGTTGGGGTGTCTGCCTTCTGAGCTCTATTCCCTGAGTCCCCAGTCCTGGGTTCTGCTCTCACAGCTCCAGTCCACTTCACCCTCCCTCTGCCAGAGCACAAAGTGGGTGGCTCCACAGGTAATTTTTATGTGTTGGCCCTTTAAGAGGGTGCCTGAACTTTCAGCTGCCACTCCCTGGCAGACAGCATCCCACTGCTTTTCACAGATAGATGTTATGTGGGTACCCTCCTCCCCATCTCTGCTGGGAGCCCAGCTTTGGGATTAGATCCCAGAGTTCTCAGTGGCACACCACACACACAGCTGAAATATCTCTCTGGGACTTCAATTGCCATCTGTGGGTGCCCGGCCAGCCCTTTCATGCCTCCACCCCTCCTACCAGTCTCTATGCAATCTCCACCTTTGGTCCTTGGGTATCAGGGTTCTCTCCTGTGAGTTTTCCATTGATCATTCAGGAAGCCTTTCTCTATTTCAGTTGTGGGGGTTGTTTTTTTGTCTCCCCATTTTTGCTGCCGCTAAAGGGTTCAGGTGCCCAGTTGCATGGGGCCTGAGCTGCAGTGGCAGGCTTGGCAGGAGCTTCATGCACCCCAACAGGTAGGGGCTGGGGTGAGTACCCAGGGGACAGGGCTGCCACAGTCCAGGAGGGGGGCTGTGTGCACTGACAGTCAAGGGCCAGCTCAGGTGCCCGAGAGACGTGGCCACCGAGGTCCGGGGGTGGGGGGCTGCATGCGCATGCCAACAGTCAGCGGCTGGGTCGGGTCCCCGGGACCTGCGCTGCTGTGGCGGGTAGGTGAGAGGGGAATGCATTCCTGAACTCACAGTAGCCTGAGGCTGGGATGGCTGGAGCTGGTGTCCGTGAGTCTGCAGCTGTGGTAGTAGGTCTTTGTCCAGGGTGGCTGTGGGGTGTATGTCTGACACCATTCTGGGTGTTGTTGAGGCTGGGCTCCTAGTCACAGAAGCTCAGCCCTTCAAGATGACGTGGTTTCTGAGCCAGCGCTGGCTGCCCAGGAGTGACCACAGTGGTAGTGGGGGCTCCCTGTCCAAGAGAGCCCAGTCCGCCAGCCCCCGAGAGTCTTGCAGGATCTAACTGTTCCTCGTCTGCACGCGCGCACACACACACACACACACACACACACACACACACGCTCACAGATGTTCACACGCTCCTCTTTGCTCCCTCACTCTCTCACACTCTCTCCCTCACTGCCATCCTGCCGGCCACCATCTTCCTTGCTTGTCTTTTTTCCTTTTTGTAACCAGCTGCTTGATACTTAGTTGTTACCTCTCCAAGCTTCAGTCTCCTCCTATTATTATTACTAGAGGCCCATTGCACGAAGATTTGTGCAATAGGCCTTCCTTTACCTGGCTGCTGGCACCAGTTTTCCTCCGGCACCCGGAACCCAGGCCTTCTCTCTGGCCACCGCCTTCTGCCTTTGCTCTGGCCGGAGTCTTCTCAGGCTTCGCTGACTCCAGCCGGAGTCTTCGCTTCGCTCCAGCCAAATCGCCGCTCCTGTAGCTCCCTCCGTCCCCTGCCCGCCCCCTCATAGCAGGCGTCCTGCTCTGCCTGGCCGCTCTGCGCCTGGAGCGGCTGGGGGGCAGGGCCACCTCCATCTTTGTCCTGCTAATTTATATTCCCTCCTGATTGGTGGGTGGGCGTCACGGAGGTACGGTCAATTTACATATTTCTCTTTTATTATTGTAGATTCCTCACCTAAGGACATGCTTATTAACTTGGGCGGGGGTGGGTGCCTTTTGAAGCACCCCAATCAGGATGGAACTGCACCTGGGTTTGCCTGATGGGAAATCAGACCCGCACCTTTCAGTGCAGATGATGCTCCCACCGCTGGGCCACACGACCAGGCTCAGCTCCTCCCTGCAGAGGGTAAGGGCCAGTGCACCTGGAGGGCTTGAGGAGCGATGAAAGGAGGTGACCGGCACAGTGGTGGGGCAGCACCAAGGCAGTAGCAAGCTCTCACAACTGTGCTTACTGTCCTTACTCTTCCCTCAGATTTTGTCCATAGGGTGAGGGAGAAGGGGCAAGAGGGAGAAAGGTCTCAAACCAGTACCTCTTCAGGCAAAGGCCCAGGCAGCTGTCTGTATTGCCCAATGAGTAGAATTGCATTCATTGTGCTTAAGCCTGTTGGGGGTGTAAAATTGGAATAGTCGTTTGATTTCTGCTGAAAGAGCTGCCCTAATAGAACCTTGTTGTTTGCATGGGAATTAAGAGACTCTCCTCTCTCGTCTGTGATGGTTAGTGCATGTGTGGGCTGTGGGCACAGCCTTCTTGTTTTTCTTCCTCCCTTTCCCCACAGTCTGGGAACAGTCACCACTGGTCTGGCTGCCGCTGGGCACCCGGGGTAACTGCCTTGGTCTGCAGACCGGGGCCCACCCGCCATGGCTGCACCTGCATCCCGTTGCTCCTGAGTGACTCCCAGCCTGGCTTGCTGTGTGGCTTCCGAGGAGGGTGGGACCTGTGGTGTGCGGAGGTCTGGGACTGACACGTGAATATATGGAAGGCACACTGAACACTGGGGTCAGACCTTCATCAGTTCAATGCACCCCTAAGTGCCGGACACAGGCTAAGAACGAGCTGGGAACATTTGGGCCTGACACTCAGCTCCACCACCCAGAGCCATGTGCCACCCATCCCGCGGAAGGGCCAGAACAAAACCCAGCGGTCCCACTTGGGAAGGAGGAACACAGCACCCGCGGCTCCTGCACTGTGAGGACTGCGAGTGGGTCCGTGTGTTGGAAAGTAGCTGCTAAAGTCAAGGCTGTTCCTCGGGCACACACTGGTGCAGACAGACCCACACACGGACCCACATGCGGATCCACACATGGACCCACACACGGACCCACATGCGGACCCACACATGGACCCACATGCGGACCCACACATGGACCCACACATGGACCCACATGCGGACCCACACATGGACCCACATGCGGACCCACACATGGACCCACACACAGACCCACACATAGACCCACACGCGGACCCACACATGGACCCACACATGGACCCAAACATGGAGCCACATGCGGACTCACACATGGAGCCACATGCGGACCCACACATGGACCCAGACCCACACATGGACCCACACGCGGACCCGCACATGGACCCGCACATGGACCCACACACGGACCCACACGCGGACCCACATGCAGACCCACACATGGACCCACACATGGACCCACATGCGGACCCACACATGGACCCACACGCGGACCCACACACGGACCCACACATGGACCCACACACAGACACACACACGGACCCACATGCCGACCCACACACAGACCCACACGTGGACTGGCAGGAATGTGCATGTGTGCATTGCAGGCATGCTCAGGATTTGCACAGCCGCCCCATTAGAGCGCCACCAACTGAAAACAACCCAAAAGCTGGTGGGTTACAGACTGCGCCCCTGCCCGCCCGCCTGCAGGAGCCACCACCTGCGTGTGGCTGCCAGCCTCCCCATCACGGCCGCAGGGAGCAAGTCAGGGACTGAAGAGTCAACTCTGTACACGTTCACCTACGTGCACCCAGGGCAGGTGTGGGTCAGGCACTGCCCTTGGGGGTCGGCGAGTGGGGGAGCAGGAGGGCGCCTGGCTGGTGAGGGGCTCGGTGTCTTGGTTGAGACGCTGGTTACATGGATGTGTTTGCTTGATGAAATCTTCCCGACTGCTCACTTGTCACATGTATGTTTTTCTGGTGTAAATTTCAACAAAAGGTCAGGAAACCTTAGCCACCCTGATCAAAGTGTTTTGCTCTCTAAGTGTGGTTTTCGTGCCCAAGAACAAGGTACTGTCACCTCACCTGGGTTGTTGTGCTGAGAATTACCGGACATGAACAGTGAGCCACCTTAGCACACGGAGCTTCAGGAGCAACGGCTGCTGTTACTGTCATTATTTATGTTACAATAGGTTTTTTTCCTTAGACTTAGACTTCTCTGAATGCCTAATCTTTTAAAAATCTGGAGGAAATGTCATTATTTTTCAGGTGAGAAAGACATTTAAGGGAAAAACACCTAAAGGGGGCCTTTCTGTGGGTTGAACTGATTGTGATAGGTGCCAAGTCACTGGAGAAAATGAAAAATAGCTCCCTCTTTTGAAAATGCCTGTTTTCCTTCTCTGATCCGCAGGTCCCCTTTCCTGCATGTGCTCACGCGCACCTCTGGGGAGAGCCCTGTGCCCTGGCCTTTCTCCGCACCTGAGACCCTGACTGAGAGCAGGTGTTTCAATTCCTCGGGAGCTGATCCTCTCCCCAGAACCCACCCACCCTCCCAGCCCTTCCCGGGCCTTGTGATTGGGCCTCCTGCCCTTATGGGCCCTCCTGAACCAGCCGAGGAGAACACTGGGTCAGGAACCTCTCCTTCTCCATTGCTGACCCTCCATCCCACACCGGCCAGTCTTCTCTAGGCGAGTGACGTCCCACAACTCCCCTTGTCTCGAGTCTTCTGGCCCACTCTCTCTCTGACTTCTTGAAAGTCTCTCGTCCTAGCTCTAGGCCAGAAGAGTCCTCAGCCATTCGGCTTTGGGTACTTCTGGATTGGGGATGCCCAGTCTGGAGGGTCACCTCTCATTTCTCATGCTGACTTATTTAGCGTTGGGGACACCTGCCTAAACAGTCACCTTTGGATTTATGGTCCATCACTCAGCCTTCCTCTCTCGTGGGCCACACCCACTCCCTCGCACACTCACAGGGGAGATCAGGCCCAAGATCACACTTTACTTTGTAGCACAGTCTGGTCACAACATAAAGTAGATCATAGGTCTCAATGGCCTGAAAATGGCCCTTTCCATTTTAGCACATTGCACAGTCTAGATAATTGCTGTCACCGCGATGGAAATGGTCAGAGATTCCCCACGTCTAGGCCTTTTCACCCTCCGTCCCAACCCTCTCTCTCTCAGTCCTGCTCTACCATCCGACCCTTCTCCTTCCAGCAAAACATCTTCCCCCAACACTTCTGATTCTGAATCTACTTTTGACCCAGCAGATCACCGACCTCCACACCCTTACACATCCCCTCTCTCCCTCACCTGCAGGTGATTCCCAAAACCCAGACATCCGTGCCATCCTGTCGCCCTCTCTCACCCAGAGCAGAAGGAGCGCGCCGGGCCAGCAGCTCAGGGCCATGCTGATACCTCCATAGACAGGACAAGGCGGCCAACCCGATGGCGCTGACACGGTACCCTGAACTGACCCAAGATGGGACTACCAGGTTAATTCTCCAGGGCTCTGTAGTCGTGTAATCACCTGTCTCATTGCTGGACTCAAGAAAGCTGTCCATAAGGCGGTGAACTATGACAAATGTAATAAAATCACTCAGGGCCCTCATGGAGGCCTTACAGAAATTTACTTCCTTAGACCCCCCCCCCCCTCCCCAGAGGGAACCCTTCTTCTGAACACCATTTTATATCCCAATCAATGCTGACACAAACTTCAAAAAAATAGACACAGATCCATAAGAGGAGGAGACCCAAATCCAAAAAGAAAAGTGAGATCAGGCCAAGGCTGAGGCCAAGAAGGGGGCCTTCCAGCTCCTAGCCACCGCTCTCATGAACCCCAAACGAAGTGCCGGTCCTCCAACCGCAGGTAAGTCAGGGGCTCGCCTCTTCCGGGCCCATGCTTCACAACAAGGAAGGACATGGGCGAAGTCCCGCCCAAACCCGAGCTCCGCTCTGCCCCAGCCCTGCCCGAGGTGCGGAAGGGAAGGCTGGAATTACTCAGACATCCTGGGACTGGCCACCAAAGACTGAAGCTTCTCAGGCCCTGACAGGGCCCCACAGACTTATATCAACAGGACAGGGCCTCAGATAATGACTGTGGTGGCAGGTACACCGATCTTTTTAATGACACTGGGCCACTTATTCTGCCCTCCCCAAATTCACTGGGACCCTTGTCCCCTTCTCAGTCTCTATTATGGGGGTTGACGGATTCATCTCACAGCCATTAGCCGCCTCACCTCTACACTGCATCTTACTAATCACCCCTTCTATCCATTCTTTTCTCATTCTACCTTGCTGCCCGGCCAGGGCTACCACGCATCCCCTCATAAAGCCCAGTTGTCCCGAACCACAGTGACCTACCTCCGTTTCACTCTTACCCCACAAGGCCGAGCCATTACCATGGACCATAAATGCCTGATCTCCCCCATGACTGTCCCCTCCTCTAGACAAGAAATACTCTCCTTCTCGGGCTCGCTGGGTACTCTCGCCTCTGGGTCCCAACTTTAGTCTCCTCGCAAAGCCCCTCTATGACAAGGCGAAGGGACCCCTCTTTTAGATCCCAAGGCTGCATTCTCACCCCTTTAACGCTCTGAAAACTGCCCGCCCCCTTCCGCTTCCCAAAGAACAACTTTCTTTTCTGTCAAACTGCAAGCACTTACTTAACACTCTGGCTACTATCAGAAGCTGAACTCATTATCACCCAAACCTTAGCATGTTATCTCTAAGGAAACAATGTGGCAGTTTTAAATCCAGTGGCTGGAGGCCTGGGAACAGGCTGTGGGGCCTGCTGTCCCCCCACCACCTTTTCTCCAGCCTCATATGCCTAAACACAATTTTCCAAAGTCTTTGGTAACTTAAAGGCTTTGTAGCATTGATGGGTTAAATGATAAACATCTAAATATTTCAACAAGTTTTAAGTTCACCTGATTTTAGCTTTTGTTATAGAAAATCTATAAAGTAGATTTGGAACTGTTAATGTAATGTCTTGTTGAAGGTATATTTTCTTGAAAGTAAGAGTGTGTTTAAAGTGTGTTCATAAATGTCAATGTAAGAAATGCTGCTGTTTACTTTTTGGTGGTCATTGGAAATTGAGGTTTCTGAATGGATAGAAGATTGTGAAAATTGTAGGAAAGTTTGTCCAGTGAGTCAGGACGTGATCACCCCTGATGTCCCAAGGGACCCTAGCAGAGAAAGCAGCCCGCCCAGCTCTCTCCTCAGATTGGAGCCCAGACTTCATTCCCACCGCTCATCCAGTCCTGGGCACTGTCATCGAAACCCTCACAGGTCTTCCTGGTGGCATTTAGGACCTTCTCTCGCCTTTTCTAGCCTTCTTAAAGGTCATACACTGCAAAGGACTCCGAGTCAGGAATGATCCCGTAACACAGGGAGATAACAAAGCAGACCAGGAGGCCAGGGCAGCAGCTCAGAGGAAGCCTTCTTCTCCCCACCTCTTAGCTCTACCCCATATAACGCCCTAATACACTCCAGAGGAACTTCAGTCCTATTAACTCATGGGGCCACTCAGGAAGATCCATGGTTAAAATTTCAGGGAAGCCGAAACCGGTTTGGCTCAGTGGATAGAGCGTCGGCCTGCGGACTCAAGGGTCCCGGGTTCGATTCCGGTCAAGGGCATGTGCCTTGGTTGCGGGCACGTCCCCAGTAGGGGGTGTGCAAGAGGCAGCTGATCGATGTTTCTCTCTCATCGATGTTTCTGACTCTCTATCCCTCTCTCTTCCTCTCTGTAAAAAATCAATAAAATATATTTAAAAAAAAAAAAAAATTTCAGGGAAAATATATCCTCCCCCAGGGACAGGCCCACGATACCCTACGGACTACTCGTAATTCTCTACATATAGGATACAGATCGCTTCTTCAACTCCTAAACCCCCATCACATGTCCTAGCCAGGTCTCCCTACTGCAAGATATCCCCCAAACCTGTTACACTTGTTACTCAGTATCTCCCCAAGCACAGGTTAGATTAGACCTCCTTCTTTCCCCACTCATCAGCAAGGGGCCTGGACAAGACTGGCAGATTGCCTTCACTCACTTATCCCCTATTAGAAGGACCAAGTATCTCTTAACCCTCCTAGATACCTTCTCAGGCTGGAGAGAAGCACTCCCCACTGCGTCTGAAAGTCGTCCGAGGTCACACAGCTCCCATTCAGCACATCATCCCCAGATCCGGCCTCCCCACCTCACTGCAATCAGATAATGGACCTGGTTTCACATCTCAAATGACTCAACAGGTCTCCTCCACTCTGAACATCCATGGAACTCACATCCCCCTACCACCCCAATCTTCAGGCAAGGCAGAAAAGGCAAGTTCCTTAATTCAGTCTCACCTAACTAAATTAACGCACAAAACTAAAGAACCTAAAACTACTCTCCTACCGCTAGCCCTTATGCGCATCAAGGCAGTCCCCACACACCCTCCTTTGAACTCTGTATGGAAGACCCTTCTTATCAGGAAACTTCCCTTCCACAGGGACCCCTCTAGGAGACCGTATCCTCATTTTAAATGTCATCTGACAATTACTGAGAGAACATGCTAATCAGGTCCTTCCTCAACCTTTCACGGAAGACACTCCTCACCGCCCTCCCCCACCCCCATTCCTCTACAGCCACGGGACTGGGTCCTCCTAAAGGAAATCCATTCATCAAATAATTTATAGTCCCAATGGCAAGGCCCTTATTAGGTACTCCTAACCACCCCACTGCAGCTAAACTACCGGGCACACCCCTTGGTTCCACCTTCCAGATTAAAACCCGCCCCCAGGCAGATTGCCTTCACTCACTTGTCCCCTATTAGAAGGACCAAGTATCTCTTAACCCTCCTAGACACCTTCTCAGGCTGGAGAGAAGCACTCCCCACTGCGTCTGAAAGTCGTCCGAGGTCACACAGCTCTTATCACCTTCCTATGGGACTCCCTCTCCAAGGGAACTTCGCTTCCTCTAGAGATTTCCTTCCCTCTAGATCCCGAACATATCCTTCTCCTCCTTGGGACAATCCCGACCCTGGGGGTGGGAATTAGCTCTCCTTCTCACCCTATCCCAGCCCCCCTCTCCTACACCCATAGGGAACTTTCTCACCTCCACTCATCTCAACCAACACTTAACCTCACCCATTCCCTCCTAAGCCAGACCAATCCAGCCTTAGCCAGGACTGCTGGCTCTGCCTTCCCCTCTCCTCTTCAGCATATACCACCATCCCTACCCCAATCAAGAGATGGAATCGGGAAAAATCACTCTAGCTTATAAAAATGAAAAGGGAAATATGTTTCTCGAAAAGGCAGACACCCTTCTAGGCAATTATCCTGCAGCCCAGGCAAATCAAGCCTCCCTCCTTTTCTGTACTTATATTCAATCTCTTGCTAAGGTAGCTCCTCCCTCCCTCCCTGTAACAGGTCTTATCACCCTACACACCCCACTAATCACCAAGTCCCTTTACGCTTTACAAAGTCACAGGGCAATATAAGAATAGACCATCTCTCATCATCAGCCTGTAACACTACAGTTAACCTAGAACTACCAAATGGCCATTGGTCCCAATGGTCTGAATCTCATGTCTCCCTGGAAGCCAATGGTTATTTCCTACAGCCCGTCTGTTTTACTTCTTATCCAACTACCCAGGCCCCAGGCTTCAACTGCTCCTTTCCTCCGCTTTTGCTTTTCCCTTGGATAACAGCTCATCCTTTCGTTCCCGCCCACTTTCACTGCAATAGAATCTCAACCACTCATCTGTCACCCTTATCAGTAGTGCCATGGTGACTACCCTCTCAGCTTGGAGCTCAGAACTGGGAAAAGGAACCTCACATGCTTTAGTCCACCTCTTCTCCCTACACCTCTCAGCTTGTCTACATGATCAGGGATTCTTCTTCCTCTGTGAGGAGAACACATATATCTGTCTCCCGACCAACGGGATAGGAACCCGTACTCTCATTGATCTTTCAACCAATGTAGGTGTAGCCACCAAGAATCAGTCTTTACGTGTCCTTGTAACCCATCAGATCTGACACAAAAGAACAGTCTAGATCAGCGGTCACCAACCGGTGGTCCGTGAGGTACAAAAGGTTGACAACGGCTGGCCTAGATAATCCCTCTCCTCATAATCTTAGCATCAGAGCAGGGGTTGGAACTGGCATAGGAGACTTAACCACTGTTCTAGCATATTTTGCAAATTGGCTGGCTAAAAAATGTAAATTGGTGTACCTGGCCACTTCCCTTCTTAGGACCATGAGCATTCCTAGTCCTCACCCTCGTTTTTGGCCCATGTATTCTGCACCAATTTTCATCTTTCCTTCAGGACCACTTCCGAGCCTTCACCAACCAGTCTGTCAGGAAATCATGCTGCTGCAACCCCTCGCTCCACCCCGGAGGAATCTGTAGTGTTCCAGCCGGCTGCAAACAAACTCCATCTCCCTGTGATCTTGACGCCCTCCCTTGGCAGGAAGTAAATGCGCAAGATTTGAACTTCATCCCTATTCCATAAAATAAAAAGGCTGGAATGTTAGGTTTGATCAAATAATTGAATCGATACCCCTCCCCTGGGAACTGACCTTTAGGCCACTTCACAACAGACATTCCCATTCACTTAGACCACATTTCACTTGCTAAGACCATTATCTCTCCCCTGGGGACCTTCCCAGTATCTGGACCTGCCCAGAGAATTCCCCGCAGAAAAAGCCTTCCTAGAGTCCTTTAAAACCTCTGACTCCCTGTCTTTGGAGGCTGGCACCATTTTGGGGCTCAGCCCATCTGTTATCCAGATGACCTAATCCTATATAATAACAGGGTAATATGCAAATTGACCCAAATGGTGGAACTACCAGGAATGACTATTCACTATGATGCACACTGACCACTAGGAGGCAGACGCTCAATGCAGGAGCTGCCCCTGGTGGTCAGTGTGCTCCCACAGGGGGAGCTGCACTCAGCCACAAGCCGGGCTGAGGGCTGGGAGCACAGTGGCGGTGGCAGGATCCTCTCCCACCTCCTCAGCAGCGCTAGCAGTGCTAAAGATGTCCCCTGAGGGCTCCCAGGCTGCCAGAGGGATGTCTGACTGCCAGTTTAGGCCCAATCCCCCGGGGAGCAGGCCTAAGCTGGCAGGTGGACATCCCCTAAGGGGGTGCAGGCTGGGCTAAGAGAACCCCACCCCAAGTGCATGAATTTTTATGCACCAGGCCTCTAATAAATTTATAATCCCTTACCACTTTGGCCTCCTGCGTTCCTCCTTCGGAATGCACAATATGGAAACTGCAGTGCTGGGCACAAGGTTGGGATGCTAGTGGGTGGTTAGCAAAGAAAGACCTAGAAGACTTGGTGCCCTGTAGAGGCTGAAGAATGGGCCTGGGGCTGTGAGGAAAGGTGCCTGGTCGCAGGCAGGATGTGATGGGTCTGCCCGTCCACGTAGTCGCCAGCAGCACTGCCTTTGGTGTACCCAAGCCCTCCAAGGCCATTTAGTCACCCAGGTTTTATTGTGGTAGGATAAACTCAGCCATATTTAATTTTCTCATTTTACAGTTTGGGTCTAGAGCCTTGTTTGAGACCAAGTTGCTAGGAGAGTGCTCTGGCACTGGGACATTTGAACCTTGAGTTTTTCTCCCTCTGAGTCAGTGAACAATGTCCAAGAACAAACATCCCTGGGCAGTTAGGGGAGAGTGCAAGTGGGTTTTCCTTTCTACCTTTCTTAAAAAAATTAAACTTATTGGAGGTGAGGCCATGTGGTAGTTTCCAAGTGCATCTATGCTGCCACAGAGGTAAGATTTCCTTCCTTCTTATGGCCAAGTGGTGTTCCATGGTGTGAATGTCCCACAGCTTTTGTCCACTCCTCTGCTGTGGGCACTTGGGCTGCTTCCAGGTCTTGGCTGTTGTGATGTGGAGAAAGGGAGCCTTCGGACCCTGCCGGTGCGAGCACAGACTGTGCAGTCGCTGTGGAAGGCAGTGAGGCGTTTCCTCAGAAAATTAAAAACGGAGCTGCCAGTTGGCCCAGAGAGTCTGTAATAGGCAGTCGGACAAACATGAGCAGAGCAGGATGCTGGGCCAGGTGCAGGAGGTCTAAAAGAGCAATGGCCAATCAGGTGTAGGGTGGGACCTCACCTCCAGGTGACCTGTCCTCCCCTAGCGTGCCACTGCTCACGAGGTTTGAGCCCCTGACCTTTCCTCCCTAGAGAGAGTATCTAGGCCTCAGTTGTATTCCAGCTCCAGGCCCAGAAGAGCAGCAAAACCAGCCAAGCTGACGTCAGGCCCAGCTGCCTTGGGTAACGACCCTGCCCTGATGCCGGCCAATCAATCGGTGGAGACCCCGACCCTGAAAGGACACCTGGAACGCTGCTGAACATTCTATTGAGATCTTCCCCGGGAGCTCCACTTAATCTCCACCCTTAAAACCCTTAGGATGGAGGACCCAGTGCCTCTCCCTCCCAGGAGCACAGGGAGCCTGTCCCTCCTCCCCCGCTTCCCCAGGCACACTGCCATCACCTTCCTCACTCCCAAGCTCCTAGTGCAGTGGTCGGCAAACTCATTAGTCAACAGAGCCAAATATCAACAGTACAACGATTGAAATTTCTTTTGAGAGACAAATTTTCTAAACTTAAACTTCTAACGCCACTTCTTCAAAATAGACTTGCCTAGGCCATGGTATTTTGTGGAAGAGCTACACTCAAGGGGCCAAAGAGCCGCATGTGGCTCGAGAGCCGCAGTTTGCTGACCACAGTCCTAGGGCCCTTCCTTTGCCTCTGTAACTGGTTTCCTAGGCCCTTTTCTTCTAGGAATGACTTCTTCCACCTCTGTGATTTACCAATAAATGTCCTCTTACAGTTTGGGTCTTGGCTCTGATTTCTTTCCTGGCCAGAACACAAGTACCAAGGTTGCTAAACCCAAGTCCCTCTGACCCCACAGGTCTACACCTGGTGCTGTTTGTGCCCATACAATAATTCCACTTCTAGGAATATACCCTAAGAAACCCTAAAGACTCATCAGAAAGAGCATCCCCTCCCCTACACAGAACCAGTGGTTTTACTGTCTGCAAAAGTGCCTGTCCTGGAGGCTCCCCCAGCTCCTGGCCGAGGCTGAAGCTGGGACTGCTCCCATACTCCTCCTCCTCTGCCTCAGCAGACAGGGACAGGACCCGACTGCTCCATTGCGCAGGAGCGAAGGACTTGAGGAAACTCTTCTGAACATGAATTAAATTTCTCAGAACTAAAGGCTTTTACATGAGTGTGTGGAGGGGCTGGGGCTGATGACTTTTTGGTAGCTTTGAAACAAATGAGAGTTTTGGAAGAATGGAGTGTGAAAGAGCAGGAATGAAACCCGGGCTCCCTGCTGTCTGTGAGGCCCAGGGCTAGCGCTGGGGCTGGAGTTCCCTTGGAAAACACAGCTATTCCCCTGCAGCCTCAGCTGGAACCCGGCTCCGAGCCTCCTCAGGCCCTGGCCAGGCCCTCTGTTCACGTGGTCCACCCTGGCCAGGCCCCTCTGCCCACGTGGTCCGCCTTGGCTAGGCCCCTCTGCCCATGTGGTCTGCCCTAGCCAGGCCCCTCTGCCCATGTGGTCGACCCTGGCTAGGCCCCTCTGCCCATGTGGTCTGCCCTGGCCAGGCCCCTCTGCCCACGTGGTCTGCCCTGGCCAGGCCCCTCTGCCTATGTGGTCTGTCCTGGCCAGGCCCCTCTGCCCATGTGGTCCGCCCTGTCTAAGCCCCTCTGCCCACATGGTCTGCCCTGGCCAGGCCCCTCTGCCCACGTGGTCCGCCTTGGCTAGGCCCCTCTGCCCATGTGGTCTGCCCTAGCCAGGCCCCTCTGCCCACGTGGTCGACCCTGTCTAGGCCCCTCTGCCCATGTGGTCCACCCTGGCCAGGCCCCTCTGCCCACGTGGTCCGCCCTGGCCAAGCCCCTCTGCCTATGTGGTCTGCCCTGGCCAGGCCCCTCTGCCCACGTGGTCTGCCCTGGCCAGGCCCCTCTGCCTATGTGGTCTGTCCTGGCCAGGCCCCTCTGCCCATGTGGTCCGCCCTGTCTAAGCCCCTCTGCCCATGTGGTCCGCCCTGTCTAAGCCCTTCTGCCCACGTGGTCTGCCCTGGCCAGGCCCCTCTGCCCACGTGGTCCGCCTTGGCTAGGCCCCTCTGCCCAAGTGGTCTGCCCTAGCCAGGCCCCTCTGCCCATGTGGTCGACCCTGGCTAGGCCCCTCTGCCCATGTGGTCTGCCCTGGCCAGACCCCTCTGCCCACGTGATCTGCCCTGGCCAGGCCCCTCTGCCTATGTGGTCTGCCCTGGCCAGGCCCCTCTGTCCACGTGGTCAACCCTGGCTAGGCCCCTCTGCCCATGTGGTCTGCCCTGGCCAGACCCCTCTGCCCACGTGATCTGCCCTGGCCAGGCCCCTCTGCCTATGTGGTCTGCCCTGGCTAGGCCCCTCTGCCCATGTGGTCTGCCCTGGCCAGACCCCTCTGCCCACGTGATCTGCCCTGGCCAGGCCCCTCTGCCTATGTGGTCTGCCCTGGCCAGGCCCCTCTGTCCACGTGGTCTGCCCTGGCCAGGCCCCTCTGTCCACGTGGTCCGCCCTGGCCAGGCCCCTCTGCCCACCTGGTCTGCACTTGGCTTCTGCAGCCCAGGCTACACGGTAATCGCAGTTCAGCACCTTCTCTCCCCTTTGTGAACTCCATAAGGGCTTGGCTAGTCACCACTTGTATTACTTGGGAATCTCTTTATTTTATTTTATTTTATTATTATTATTTTATTAAGGTATTATATGTGTACATATCTTACCATTGTCGCACTCATCCCACACCCATACATGCCCTCACCCCCCAGAGTTTTGCGTCCATTGGTTATGCTTATATGCATGCATACAAGTCCTTCGGTTGATCTCTTATCTCCCCCACCTCTCCCTAACCTTCCTGCTGTAATTTGACAGACTGTTTGATGCTTTACTGCCTCTGTATCTATCTTTTTGTTCAAGTTTTTAATGTTCTTTATTATCCATAAATGAGTGAGATCATGTGGTATTTTTCTTTCATTGACTGGCTTATTTCACTTAACATAATGTTCTCCAATTCCATCCAGGTTGCTGCAAATGGTAAGAATTCCTTCTTTTTTATGGCAGCATAATATTCCATTGTGTAGATGTACCATAGTTTTCTGATCCAGTCATCTGCTGATGGGCACCTAGGCTGTTTCCAGGTCTTAGCTATTGTAAATTGTGCTGCTATGAACATAGGGGTGCATATTTCCTTTCTTATTGGTGTTCCCAGTTTCTTAGGATATATTCCTAGGAGTGGGATTACTGGGTCAAATGGGAGTTCCATTTTCAGTTTTTTGAGGAAACTCCATACTGTTCTCCACAGTGGCTGCACCAGTCTGCATTCCCACCAGCAGTGCACGAGGGATCCCTTTTCTCCGCATCCTCGCCAACACTTGTCGTTTGTTGATTTGTTGATGATAGCCATCTGATAGGTGTGAGATGATAGCGCATTGTTGTTTTGATTTGCATCTCTCGGATAATTAGTGACCTTGAGCATGTTTTCATGTGTCTCTTGGCCTTCCTTCTGTCTTCTTTGGAAAAGATTCTATTTAGGTCCGTTGCCCATTTTTTTATTGGATCATTTATCTTCCTTTTATTAAGTTGTATAAGCTGCCTGTAGATGTTGGAGATTAAACCTTTATCAGTGATGCCATTTGCAAATATGTTCTCCCATGCAGTGGGCTTTCTTGTTGTTTTGTTGATAGTTTCTTTTGCTGTAAAAAAGCTTTTTATTTTGATGTAGTCCCATTTGTTTATTTTCTCTTTAGCTTCCATTGCCCTAGGGACAGTATCGGTGAAGAAGTTCTTTTGACATATGTCTGAGATTTTGCTGCCTGTGGATTCCTCTAGTATTTTTATGGTTTCCCATCTTATGTTTAAGTCCTGTATCCATTTTGAGTTTATTTTTGTGTATGGTGTAAGTTGGTGATCTAGCTTCATTTTTTTGCATGTGTCTGTCCAATTTTCCCAACACCATTTATTGAAGAGACTGTCTTGACTCCATTGTATGTTCATGCCTCCTTTGTCAAATATTAATTGAGCATAGTGGTTTGGATCAATATCTGGATTCTCTATTCTGTTCCATTGATCTATATGTCTGTTCTTGTGCCAGTACCAGGCTGTTTTGAGAATAGTGGCTTTGTAATACAGCTTGAAATCTGGTATTGAGATCCCTCCTACTTTATTCTTCTTTCTCAGGATTCCTGTGGCTATTCGGGGTCTTTTTTTATTCCAGATGAATTTTTGGAGAGTTCTTTCAAGATCTGTGAAATATGCCGTTGGTATTTTAATGGGGAGTGCATTGAATCTATAGATTGCTTTGGGTAGTATGGACATTTTAATGATGTTGATTCTACCAATCCATGAACATGGTATGTTCTTCCATCTGTTTATGTCTTCCTCTATCTCTTTTTTCAGTGTCCTGTAGTTTTCCGTGTATAGGTCTTTTACCTCCTTAGTTAAGTTTATTCCTAGGTATCTTAATTTTTTTGGTGCGATGGTAAATGGGATTGCCTTTTTAGTCTCTCTGTCTGTAAGTTCACTATTGGTGTATAGAAAGGCCATAGATTTCTTGGCATTAATTTTGTATCCTGCTACATTGCCAAATTCATTTATTAAGTCTATTAGTTTTTTGACGGAGTCTTTCGGATTTTTTATGTACAATATCATGTCGTCTGCAAATAAAGACAGCTTTACTTGTTCTTTTCCAATTTGGATGCCTTTTATTTCTTCTTCTTGTCTAATTGCAATAGCTAATACTTCCAGTACTATGTCAAACAGGAGTGTTGAGAGTGGGCATCCCTGTCTTGTTCCTGTTCTTAGGGGAAATTTTTTAGCTTTTGTCCATTGAGTATGATGTTTGCTGTGGGTTTATCATATATAGCTTTTATTATGTTGAGGTATGAGCCTTCTATTCCCACCTTGTTGAGAGTTTTTATCAAGAAAGGGTGTTGGATTTTGTCAAATGCTTTTTCTGCATCAATTGATATGACTATGTGATTTTTATCTCTCAATTTGTTTATGTGATGTATCACGTTTATTGATTTGCGGATATTGTACCATCCTTGCATTCCTGGGATAAATCTTACTTGGTCATGGTGTATGATCTTTCTGATGTACTGCTGGAGTCGATTTGCTAGAATTTTGTTGAGGATTTTGGCATCTATGTTCATGAGGGATATTGGTCTGTAATTCTCTTTCATTGTGTTGTCTTTATCTGGTTTTGGTATTAGGGTGATGCTGGCTTCATAGAAGGAGCTTGGAAGTGTTCCTTCCTCTTGAATTTTTTGGAATAGTCTGAGGAGGATAGGTTTTAGTTCTTCCTTGAATGTTTGGTAAAACTCTCCTGTGAAGCCGTCAGGCCCCGGGCTTTTGTTTGCCGGAAGCTTTTTGATGACTGCTTCAATTTCGTCCATAGTTATTGGCCTATTGAGCTGTTGAGATTCTTCTTGATTGATTTTTGGAAGGTTGTATTTTTCTAGGAATATGTCCATTTCCTCCAGGTTGTCCAGTTTGTTGGAATAGAGCTGTTCGTAGTATTTTGTAACAATCCTTTGTATCTCAGCGGGGTCTGTTGTTATTTCACCTCTTTCATTTCTGATTTTGTTTATTTGGGTCCTCTCTCTTTGCTTCTTGGTGAGCCTGGCTAGAGGTCCATCAATCTTGTTTATCCTTTTCAAAGAACCAGCTCTTGGTTTTGTTGATCTTTTGTATTGTTTCTTTGGTCTCTATGTCATTTATCTCCGCTCTGATCTTTGTTATTTCCTTCCTTCTGGTTACACTGGGCTTTTCTTGCTGCTCTTTTTCTAGCTCTTTGAGTTGTAGAGTTAGGTAATTTATTACCATTGTTTCTTGTTTTTTGCAATAGGCTTGTAGAGCTATGAACTTCCCTCTCAGGACTGCTTTCACTGTGTCCCATAGATTTTGGATTGTTGTGTTTTCATTGTCATTTGTTTCCATGATGTTTTTTATTTCTTCTTTGATCTCTCTGGTGACCCAGTCCTTGTTTAATAGCATGCTGTTTAGTCTCCATGTGTTTTATTTCTTTGGATTGTATTTATTGTAGTTGATTTCCAGTTTTATGCCACTGTGATCTGAGAAGATGCTTGATATAATTTCTATCTTCTTGAATTTGAAGAGACTTTGCCTGTGACCCAGCATATGGTCTATCTTTGAAAATGACCCATGTGCACTTGAGAAGAATGTATATTCAGTGGCTCTGGGGTGAAATGTTCTGAAGATGTCAATTAATTCCATCTGGTCTAGTGAGTCATTTAGGATTGTTGTTTCTTTGCTGATTTTTTGTTTAGAGGATTTGTCCAATGGTGATAGTGGGGTATTAAAGTCTCCTACTATGATTGTATTGCTATTAATCTCTCCCTTGATATCCTCCAGGAGTTTTTTTTATGTATTTGGGTGCTACTATATTGGGAGTGTATATGTTTACCAGAATTATTTCTTCTTGTTGGATTTCTCCCTTTAGTATTATGAAGTGGCCTTCCTTATCTCTTGTTATGGCATTTACTTTGAGGTCTATTTTGTCAGATATAAGTATTGCTACCCCAGCTTTTTTTTCATTTCCATTTGCCTGGAAGATATTTTTCCATCCCTTCACTTTCAATCTGTGTGAGTCTCTTGTTCTGAGGTGGGTCTCTTGTAGACAGCATATATATGGGTCATGTTTTTTTGTCCATTCAGCCACTCGATGTCTTTTGATTGGAGCATTTAGTCCGTTTACATTTAAAGTTATTACTGAAAGGTATTTGTTTGTAGTCATATCTATTTTTGTGTCTGTATTCCTTCTTACCTGTTTATTTCTTCTTTTTACAGTATTCCCTTTAGCAATTCTTGCATTGCTGGTTTGGTGGTAATAAACTCCCTGAGTCTTTTTTTGTCTGCGAAGCTCCTGATTTCCCCTTCAATTTTGATTGATAGTCTTGCTGGATATAGTATTCTTGGATTCAGTCCTTTGCTTTGCAACACTTTGTATACCTCCTTCCATTCACTTCTAGCTTGTTGTGTTTCTGTTGAGTAATCATTTGACAATCTGATGGGTGTTCCTTTGTAGGTAACTCTCTGTCTCTCTCTTGCCGCCTTTAAGATTCTCTCTTTATCCTTTATATTTGCCATTGAAATTATGACATGTCTTGGTGTGGGTCTTTTGGGGTTGATCCTGCTTGGGACTCTCTGTACTTGCGTAACTTTTATCTTTCCCATATCCGGGAAGTTTTCTGTCATTATTTCTTCAAATAGATTTTCTAATCCCTGCTGCTCCTGTCCTTCTGGCAGCCCTATTATACGCATGTTACTTCGTTTCATGTTGTCCTGAAGCTCCCTTAGGCTTTCCTCCTGCTTTTTAATTTTTTTCTCCAATTGCTGTTCAGATTGAGCTTGTTTCTGTACCTGATCTTCTAACTCACTAATTCGGTCCTCTGCTTCTTGTAGTCTACTGTTGAAACTTTCCATGGTGTTTTTGATTGTAGCTATATCACTTTTCATTTCTTCCTGATTCTTGCATAAGTTGTTGATTTTCTCATCCATCCGATGTATAAATTCCACGACCATTACTCTGAATTCCTTTTCGGTCATGTTGCAAGCTTCAGTTTCACTAATTTCCTTTCTTGGCGACTCCACATTTTCTTTCCTCTGTGAGTTATTTCGTTTCCCCATTCTGGCTATCACCAGAAAGCTCAAGCTTCCGTTTGTGTGGACCTCGGCCGTGCGCTGTGGGGACTTCGCTCCACCCGAGTTTCACTGAAGTGCTCTGACACTAGTACGTGTGGCTGCCTTTGGTTGGTGGGAACCAGACTTGCCCAGGGTCAGTGTCCCCAGTGTTCTGTGTGGTCTCATGTGCACACTTAGAATCAGGGGCCCTGTCTGCACCACACTGTTGGTATGTGCCGAAAATGAGATCCTTAGCATGTGCCAGGAGTCAGAGTTTCCCTGTGTCTGCACCAAGAATCGAGTGTCAGAGTCTCTGTTGGCTTGTGCAGTTTCTCGTTGAGAATCAGGGTCCCTGTGTGTGCATGCACCAACAATTGGGGTCGTTGGCTCTTAGTGTGAATGCGCTGTGAGTCAGGGATCCCAGGCAGCTGTGTCCGGCGTGCCAAATTCCCTGAAGTGGAGCTGCGTCCTGTGTGTGCTCTCTCTACTGAGCCAAACCGGCTAGGGCGCACACTCTCAAATCCCTGAAGGTGAGCTGCCTCTGTGCACTCTCCCAGAATCCCCGGAGAGGGGTGGAGTCCGTCCTGCACGCCAAATTCCCCAAAGGGAAGCCCCTTTGTGCACGCTCTAAGATTCCCCGAAGGGGAGCTGTGACCCGCAAGCCAAATTCCCCCCAATTCCCCGAAGGGGAGCCCTCTGTGCGCACTGACAGATTTCCCCGAAGGTGAGCTGCTTCTGTCCAGCATGCCAAATTCCCTAAGGCGGAGCGTGTCCCTGCTCAAAGCTCTGCAGCTTGGGCGAGGGGCGTGTCTATCAGTTACTATGGCGCTATCCGCGCGCGCCTGCGGGTAGGGGGATAGGCTCTTTGACTCACGGGAATCTGCCGGGAAGTCTGGATTCTTATTGTTTCTTCCTCTGAAGCTGTGATAGCAGTTTTCTGTCCCCAGTGGCTGCAGGGTCCTGGTTTGTGTCAGAAGCCAGGATCCGAGTCTCAGGCAGCTCTGTTTCTCAAGATGGTGTGGTCTCCACGTCCGCACCAGCCACCGAGAAGTGTCCGCTTTGTGCGCGGGGCTCTGCCGTCTAGGACTGCCCGGTTAGGCAGCCCCTTGGAAGACCTGCAGAATCTAACTGACCCTAGCTCATACACACACACACACCACACACGTCTACACGTCTACACTCTCCTCTATGGGTTCCTCACTCACACTCTCTCTCTCCCTACCTTCTTGCCGGTCGCCATCTTTTCCAAAGCCAGCTGAACTCCATATATCCTTTCTGATTGGTGTTTCTAGTTTCTTAGGATATATTCCTAGGAGTGGGATCACTGGGTCAAATGGCAGTTCCATTTTTAGTTTTTTGAGGAAACCCATACTGTTCTCCGCAGTGGCTGCACCAGTCTGCATTCCCACCAGCAGTGCACGAGGGTTCCTTTTTCTCCGCATCCTCGCCAACACTTGTCGTTTGTTGATTTGTTGATGATAGCCATTCTGACAGGTGTGAGATGGTACCGCATTGTTGTTTTGATTTGCATCTCTCGGATAATTAGTGACTTTGAGCATGTTTTCATGTGTCTCTTGACCTTCCTTTTGTCTTCTTTTGAAAAGATTCTATTTAGGTCCATTGCCCATTTTTTTATTGGATCATTTGTCTTCCTTTTATTAAGTTGCATAAGCTGCCTGTAGATGTTGGAAATTAAACCTTTATCAGTGATAACATTTGCAAATATGTTCTCCCATAGAGTGGGCTTTCTTGTTGTTTTGTTGATGGTTTCTTTTGCTGTAAAAAAGCTTTTTATTTTGATGTAGTCCCATTTGTTTATTTTCTCTTTAGCTTCCATTGCCCTAGGGGCAGTGTCAGTGAAGAAGTTCTTTTGGCATATGTCTGAGATTTTGTTGCCTGTGGATTCCTCTAGTATTTTTATGGTTTCCCATCTTATGTTTAAGTCCTGTATCCATTTTGAGTTGATTTTTGTGTATGGTGTAAGTTGGATCTAGTTTCATTTTTTTGCATGTATCTGTCCAATTTTCCCAACACCATTTATTGAAGAGACTGTCTTGACTCCATTGTATGTTCATGCCTCCTTTGTCAAATATTAATTGAGCATAGTGGTTTGGGTCGATATCTGGATTCTCTATTCTGTTCCATTGATCTATATGTCTGTTCTTGTGCCAGTACCAGGCTGTTTTGAGAACAGTGGCTTTGTAATACAGCTTGAAATCTGGTATTGAGATCCCTCCTACTTTATTCTTCTTTCTCAGGATTCCTGTGGCTATTCGGGGTCTTTTTTTATTCCAGATGAATTTTTGGAGAGTTCTTTCTAGGTCTATGAAATATGCTGTTGGTATTTTGATGGGGAGTGCATTGAATCTGTAGATTTCTTTGGGTAGTATGGACATTTTAATGATGTTGATTCTACCAATCCATGAACATGGTATGTTCTTCCATCTGTGTAAACGTATGGAACGTAAGTCTTCCTCTATCTCTTTTTTTCAGTGTTGTGTAGTTTTCCACGTATAGGTCTTTTACCTCCTTAGTTAAGTTTATTCCTAGGTATCTTAGTTTTTTTGGTGTGATGGTAAATGGGTTGCTTTTTTAGTCTCTCTTTCTGTAAGTTCACTATTGGTGTATAGAAATGCCATAGATTTCTTGGCATTAATTTTGTATCCTGCTACATTGCCAAATTCATTTATTAAGTCTATTAGTTTTTTATGGAGTCCTTTGGGTTTTTTATGTACAATATCATGTCATCTGCAAATAAGAATAGCTTTACTTCTTCTTTTCCAATTTGGATGCCTCTTATTTCTTTTTCTTGTCTAATTGCAATAGCTAATACTTCCAGTACTATGTCAAACAGGAGTGTTGAGAGTGGGCATCCCTGTCTTGTTCCTGTTCTTAGGGGAAATTGTTTTAGTTTTTGCCCATTGAGTATGATGTTTGCTGTGGGTTTATCATATATAGCTTTTATTATGTTGAGGTATGAGCCTTCTATTCCCACCTTGTTGCGAGTTTTTTTCAAGAAAGGGTATTGGATTTTGTCAAATGCTTTTTCTGCATCTATTGATATGACTATGTAATTTTTATCTCTCAATTTGTTTATGTGATGTATCACTTTTATTGATTTGCAGATATTGTACCATCCTTGCATTCCTGGGATAAATCCTACTTGGTCATGGTGTATGATCTTTCTGATGTACTGCTGGAGCCGATTTGCTAGAATTTTGTTGAGGATTTTGGCATCTATGTTCATGAGGGATATTGGTCTGTAATTCTCTTTCATTGTGTTGTCTTTATCTGGTTTTGGTATTAGGGTGATGCTGGCTTCATAGAAGGAGCTTGGAAGTGTTCCTTCCTCTTGAATTTTTTGGAATAGTCTGAGGAGGATAGGTTTTAGTTCTTCCTTGAATGTTTGGTAAAACTCTCCTGTGAAGCCGTCTGGTCCCGGGCTTTTGTTTGCCAGAAGCTTTTTGATGACTGCTTCAATTTCTTCCATAGTTACTGGCCTGTTGAGCTGTTTAGATTCTTCTTGATTGAGTTTTGGAAGGTTATATTTTTCTAGGAATATGTCCATTTCCTCCAGGTTGTCCAGTTTGTTGGAATAGAGCTGTTCGTAGTATTTTGTAACAATCCTTTGTATTTTGGTGGGGTCTGTTGTTATTTCACCTCTTTCATTTCTGATTTTGTTTATTTGGGTCCTCTCTTTTTGCTTCTTGGTGAGCCTGGCTAGAGGTTCTTCAATCTTGTTTATCCTTTCAAAGAACCAGCTCTTGGTTTTGTTGGTCTTTTGTATTGTTTCTTTGGTCTCTATGTCGTTTATCTCCACTCTGATCTTTATTATTTCCTTCCTTCTGCTTACACTAGGCTTTTCTTCTTGCTCTCTCTCTAACTCTTTGAGTTGTTGGGTTAGGTAATTTATTACCATTGTTTCTTGTTTTTTTTTGCAGTAGGTTTGTAGAGCTATGAACTTCCCTCTCAGGACTGCTTTCGCTGTGTCCCATAGATTTTGGATTGTTGTGTTTTCATTGTCATTTGTTGCCATGATGTTTTTTATTTCTTCCTTGATGTCTTTGGTAACCCAGCCATTGTTTAATAGCATGCTGTTTAGTCTCCATGTGTTTGATTTCTTTGGATTGTTTTTATTGTAGTTGATTTCCAGTTTTATGCCACTGTGATCTGAGTAGATACTTGATATGATTTCTATCTTCTTGAATTTGAAGATACTTTGCCTGTGACCCAATATATGGTCTATCTTTGAAAATGACCCATGTGCACTTGAGAAGAATGTATATTCTGTGGCTTTGGGGTGAAATGGTCTAAAGATGTCGATTAATTCCATCTGGTCAACGAGTCATTTAGGATTGATGTTTCTTTGCTGATTTTTTTGTTTAGAGGATTTGTCCAATGGTGATAGTGGGGTATTAAAGTCTCCTACTATGATTGTATTGCTGTCAATCTCTCCTTTGATATCTTCCAAGAGTTTTTTTTAATGTATTTTGGTGCTCCTGTATTGGGTGCATATATGTTTACCAGAGTTATTTCTTCTTGTTGGATTGCTCCCTTGAGTATTATAAAGTGGCCTTCATTATCTCTTGTTATGTCCTTCACTTTGAGATCTAATTTGTCAGATATAAGTATTGCTACCCCAGCTTTTTTTTCCATTTCCATTCGCCTGGAAAAAACTTTTTCCATCCAGCTCCCTTAGGCTTTCCTCCTGCTTTTTTTAATTTTTTTTTCTCCAATTGCTGTTCAGATTGAGCTTGTTTCTGTACCTGATCTTCTAACTCACTAATTCGGTCCTCTGCTTCTTGTAGTCTACTGTTGAAACTTTCCATGGTGTTTTTGATTGTAGCTATATCACTTTTCATTTCTTCCTGATTCTTGCATAAGTTGTTGATTTTCTCATCCATCCGATGTATAAATTCCACGACCATTACTCTGAATTCCTTTTCGGTCATGTTGCAAGCTTCAGTTTCACTAATTTCCTTTCTTGGCGACTCCACATTTTTCTTTCCTCTGTGAGTTATTTCGTTTCCCCATTCTGGCTATCACCAGAAAGCTCAAGCTTCCGTTTGTGTGGACCTCGGCCGTGCGCTGTGGGGACTTCGCTCCACCCGAGTTTCACTGAAGTGCTCTGACACTAGTACGTGTGGCTGCCTTTGGTTGGTGGGAACCAGACTTGCCCAGGGTCAGTGTCCCCAGTGTTCTGTGTGGTCTCATGTGCACACTTAGAATCAGGGGCCCTGTCTGCACCACACTGTTGGTATGTGCCGAAAATGAGATCCTTAGCATGTGCCAGGAGTCAGAGTTTCCCTGTGTCTGCACCAAGAATCGAGTGTCAGAGTCTCTGTTGGCTTGTGCAGTTTCTCGTTGAGAATCAGGGTCCCTGTGTGTGCATGCACCAACAATTGGGGTCGTTGGCTCTTAGTGTGAATGCGCTGTGAGTCAGGGATCCCAGGCAGCTGTGTCCGGCGTGCCAAATTCCCTGAAGTGGAGCTGCGTCCTGTGTGTGCTCTCTCTACTGAGCCAAACCGGCTAGGGCGCACACTCTCAAATCCCTGAAGGTGAGCTGCCTCTGTGCACTCTCCCAGAATCCCCGGAGAGGGGTGGAGTCCGTCCTGCACGCCAAATTCCCCAAAGGGAAGCCCCTTTGTGCACGCTCTAAGATTCCCCGAAGGGGAGCTGTGACCCGCAAGCCAAAATTCCCCCCAATTCCCCGAAGGGGAGCCCTCTGTGCGCACTGACAGATTTCCCCGAAGGTGAGCTGCTTCTGTCCAGCATGCCAAATTCCCTAAGGCGGAGCGTGTCCCTGCTCAAAGCTCTGCAGCTTGGGCGAGGGGCGTGTCTATCAGTTACTATGGCGCTATCCGCGCGCGCCTGCGGGTAGGGGGATAGGCTCTTTGACTCACGGGAATCTGCCGGGAAGTCTGGATTCTTATTGTTTCTTCCTCTGAAGCTGTGATAGCAGTTTTCTGTCCCCAGTGGCTGCAGGGTCCTGGTTTGTGTCAGAAGCCAGGATCCGAGTCTCAGGCAGCTCTGTTTCTCAAGATGGTGTGGTCTCCACGTCCGCACCAGCCACCGAGAAGTGTCCGCTTTGTGCGCGGGGCTCTGCCGTCTAGGACTGCCCGGTTAGGCAGCCCCTTGGAAGACCTGCAGAATCTAACTGACCCTAGCTCATACACACACACACACCACACACAACGTCTACACGTCTACACTCTCCTCTATGGGTTCCTCACTCACACTCTCTCTCTCCCTACCTTCTTGCCGGTCGCCATCTTTTCCAAAGCCAGCTGAACTCCATATATCCTTTCTGATTGGTGTTTCTAGTTTCTTAGGATATATTCCTAGGAGTGGGATCACTGGGTCAAATGGCAGTTCCATTTTTAGTTTTTTGAGGAAACCCATACTGTTCTCCGCAGTGGCTGCACCAGTCTGCATTCCCACCAGCAGTGCACGAGGGTTCCTTTTTCTCCGCATCCTCGCCAACACTTGTCGTTTGTTGATTTGTTGATGATAGCCATTCTGACAGGTGTGAGATGGTACCGCATTGTTGTTTTGATTTGCATCTCTCGGATAATTAGTGACTTTGAGCATGTTTTCATGTGTCTCTTGACCTTCCTTTTGTCTTCTTTTGAAAAGATTCTATTTAGGTCCATTGCCCATTTTTTTATTGGATCATTTGTCTTCCTTTTATTAAGTTGCATAAGCTGCCTGTAGATGTTGGAAATTAAACCTTTATCAGTGATAACATTTGCAAATATGTTCTCCCATAGAGTGGGCTTTCTTGTTGTTTTGTTGATGGTTTCTTTTGCTGTAAAAAAGCTTTTTATTTTGATGTAGTCCCATTTGTTTATTTTCTCTTTAGCTTCCATTGCCCTAGGGGCAGTGTCAGTGAAGAAGTTCTTTTGGCATATGTCTGAGATTTTGTTGCCTGTGGATTCCTCTAGTATTTTTATGGTTTCCCATCTTATGTTTAAGTCCTGTATCCATTTTGAGTTGATTTTTGTGTATGGTGTAAGTTGGATCTAGTTTCATTTTTTTGCATGTATCTGTCCAATTTTCCCAACACCATTTATTGAAGAGACTGTCTTGACTCCATTGTATGTTCATGCCTCCTTTGTCAAATATTAATTGAGCATAGTGGTTTGGGTCGATATCTGGATTCTCTATTCTGTTCCATTGATCTATATGTCTGTTCTTGTGCCAGTACCAGGCTGTTTTGAGAACAGTGGCTTTGTAATACAGCTTGAAATCTGGTATTGAGATCCCTCCTACTTTATTCTTCTTTCTCAGGATTCCTGTGGCTATTCGGGGTCTTTTTTTATTCCAGATGAATTTTTGGAGAGTTCTTTCTAGGTCTATGAAATATGCTGTTGGTATTTTGATGGGGAGTGCATTGAATCTGTAGATTTCTTTGGGTAGTATGGACATTTTAATGATGTTGATTCTACCAATCCATGAACATGGTATGTTCTTCCATCTGTGTAAACGTATGGAACGTAAGTCTTCCTCTATCTCTTTTTTTCAGTGTTGTGTAGTTTTCCACGTATAGGTCTTTTACCTCCTTAGTTAAGTTTATTCCTAGGTATCTTAGTTTTTTTGGTGTGATGGTAAATGGGTTGCTTTTTTAGTCTCTCTTTCTGTAAGTTCACTATTGGTGTATAGAAATGCCATAGATTTCTTGGCATTAATTTTGTATCCTGCTACATTGCCAAATTCATTTATTAAGTCTATTAGTTTTTTGATGGAGTCCTTTGGGTTTTTTATGTACAATATCATGTCATCTGCAAATAAGAATAGCTTTACTTCTTCTTTTCCAATTTGGATGCCTCTTATTTCTTTTTCTTGTCTAATTGCAATAGCTAATACTTCCAGTACTATGTCAAACAGGAGTGTTGAGAGTGGGCATCCCTGTCTTGTTCCTGTTCTTAGGGGAAATTGTTTTAGTTTTTGCCCATTGAGTATGATGTTTGCTGTGGGTTTATCATATATAGCTTTTATTATGTTGAGGTATGAGCCTTCTATTCCCACCTTGTTGCGAGTTTTTTTCAAGAAAGGGTATTGGATTTTGTCAAATGCTTTTTCTGCATCTATTGATATGACTATGTAATTTTTTATCTCTCAATTTGTTTATGTGATGTATCACTTTTATTGATTTGCAGATATTGTACCATCCTTGCATTCCTGGGATAAATCCTACTTGGTCATGGTGTATGATCTTTCTGATGTACTGCTGGAGCCGATTTGCTAGAATTTTGTTGAGGATTTTGGCATCTATGTTCATGAGGGATATTGGTCTGTAATTCTCTTTCATTGTGTTGTCTTTATCTGGTTTTGGTATTAGGGTGATGCTGGCTTCATAGAAGGAGCTTGGAAGTGTTCCTTCCTCTTGAATTTTTTGGAATAGTCTGAGGAGGATAGGTTTTAGTTCTTCCTTGAATGTTTGGTAAAACTCTCCTGTGAAGCCGTCTGGTCCCGGGCTTTTGTTTGCCAGAAGCTTTTTGATGACTGCTTCAATTTCTTCCATAGTTACTGGCCTGTTGAGCTGTTTAGATTCTTCTTGATTGAGTTTTGGAAGGTTATATTTTTCTAGGAATATGTCCATTTCCTCCAGGTTGTCCAGTTTGTTGGAATAGAGCTGTTCGTAGTATTTTGTAACAATCCTTTGTATTTTGGTGGGGTCTGTTGTTATTTCACCTCTTTCATTTCTGATTTTGTTTATTTGGGTCCTCTCTTTTTGCTTCTTGGTGAGCCTGGCTAGAGGTTCTTCAATCTTGTTTATCCTTTCAAAGAACCAGCTCTTGGTTTTGTTGGTCTTTTGTATTGTTTCTTTGGTCTCTATGTCGTTTATCTCCACTCTGATCTTTATTATTTCCTTCCTTCTGCTTACACTAGGCTTTTCTTCTTGCTCTCTCTCTAACTCTTTGAGTTGTTGGGTTAGGTAATTTATTACCATTGTTTCTTGTTTTTTTTTGCAGTAGGTTTGTAGAGCTATGAACTTCCCTCTCAGGACTGCTTTCGCTGTGTCCCATAGATTTTGGATTGTTGTGTTTTCATTGTCATTTGTTGCCATGATGTTTTTTATTTCTTCCTTGATGTCTTTGGTAACCCAGCCATTGTTTAATAGCATGCTGTTTAGTCTCCATGTGTTTGATTTCTTTGGATTGTTTTTATTGTAGTTGATTTCCAGTTTTATGCCACTGTGATCTGAGTAGATACTTGATATGATTTCTATCTTCTTGAATTTGAAGATACTTTGCCTGTGACCCAATATATGGTCTATCTTTGAAAATGACCCATGTGCACTTGAGAAGAATGTATATTCTGTGGCTTTGGGGTGAAATGGTCTAAAGATGTCGATTAATTCCATCTGGTCAACGAGTCATTTAGGATTGATGTTTCTTTGCTGATTTTTTTGTTTAGAGGATTTGTCCAATGGTGATAGTGGGGTATTAAAGTCTCCTACTATGATTGTATTGCTGTCAATCTCTCCTTTGATATCTTCCAAGAGTTTTTTTTAATGTATTTTGGTGCTCCTGTATTGGGTGCATATATGTTTACCAGAGTTATTTCTTCTTGTTGGATTGCTCCCTTGAGTATTATAAAGTGGCCTTCATTATCTCTTATTATGTCCTTCACTTTGAGATCTAATTTGTCAGATATAAGTATTGCTACCCCAGCTTTTTTTCCATTTCCATTCGCCTGGAAAAACTTTTTCCATCCCTTCACTCTCAGTCTGTATGCGTCTTTTTTTCTGAGGTGGGTTTCCTGTAGACAGCAGATACATGGGTTTTGTTTTCTTATCCAATCCGTTACCCTGTGTCTTTTGATTAGGGCATTCAATCCATTTACATTTAAAGTTATTATTGATAGGTACTTATTTGTTGCCATTTTTATTCTATACCCCTGTGTTCCTTCTTTGCTTCTTATTTTTTTTACAGCAGACCCTTTAGCATTTCTTGCATTGCTGGTTTGGTGGTGATAACTCCTTAGTCCTTTTTTGTCTGTGAAGCTCCTGATTTCACCTTCAATTTTGATTGATAGCCTTGCTGGATACAGTATTCTTGGATTGAGACCCTTCCTTTGCATGACTTTGTATATTTCATTCCATTCCCTTCTGGCCTGATGAGTTTCTGTTGAGAAATCAGTTGCTAGTCTGATGGGGGTTCCTTTGTATGTAATTTTCTGTCTCTCTCTGGCCGCTTTTAAGATTCTTACTTTGTCGTTGGTGTTTGCCAATTTAATTATAATGTGCCTTGGCCTCGGTCTTTTGGGGTTCATTTTGCTTGGGACTCTGTGAGCTTCTTGGATTTGTGTGGGTTTTTTCTTCCCTATATCAGGGAAGTTTTCTGTTATTATTTCTTCAAACAGGTTTTCTATTCCTTGCTCAGTTTCCTTTCCTTCTGGTACCCCTATTATCCTGATGTTGTTTTGTTTTGTGTTGTCCTGAAGTTCCCTTAGGCTCTCCTCATGCTTTCTAATTTTTTTTTCTAGAAGCTGTTCTATTTGGGTATTTTTTTCCATCTTGTCTTCTGTCTCACTTATGCGGTCCTCTGCTGCTTCTAGTCTACTCTTGATGCTTTCTATTGAGTTCTTTACAGCAGCGATGTCATTTTTCATTTCTTCTTGGTCCTTCTTCATTTCCTCTTGGTTCTTCCTCATATTGTCGAATTTGTCTTCCATTCTTTTCACCCTATGACCATTTCTCTGAATTCTTTCTCTGATAGGTTTCTTGCCTCTAATTCGTTTACTTCCTTTTTTTGGTGATGCCTGCTTTTCTTTCCTATGGGGGCTGTTTCTTTGTCTCCCCATGGTCTCTCTTCTCTGGATGTCTGGTTATATAGTTCTCTCTCTCCTTATCCCAGGAGAAATCTGACCTTTCCTTGGTGCAGTGAAGAGTTCCTTTGAATCCACGTGTTTGCACCGTTTGGGGACAGGTACACTGGTGCTCACAACTGTTCAGTGTTTGCTGTTGTCGTGGAAAGTCAGACTTCCAATAAAATCCTCCTTTCCTTGCAAGATGGCGAGGTTTCCCCCTCTGAGCCCGCAGCTCCGGGAGGGGACCCAGCGCTGTGGGTGCTGCACGGCCAGGGGAACCCTGCCTAGCACTACCCCGCCTTCTCCTGGAGTTTAGCTGTCCCTTAGCGTGCCAACAGGCACTCCCCGTGCAAATCTCAGCTGTTCTTACTCTCCGCCCCAGGACCAGGCTCAGAACACGTCTCTATTCAGCCGCCATTTTCTCTGTCCTAAAATAATATTTTCGGGAATCTCTTGATTACAAAGGATGGAAGACCAATCTCAAGCCAGATTAAGCAAAAGGGGACTTCTTTCTGCTATTGGCAGAGTTGGCTTCAGGCAAGCCTAGATTTGGGTTCTGAATAAGTCACCCAGCTTCCATCTCTCTACCTCTCGGGGTCCCACATGGTCCCCTCCTTGTGTTGACTTCATTTTCAGGCTCTTCATGACACCAAGAGGACTGCACAAGTCTTACCCATGCACTCTCAGGCAGGCGTGGTGACTCCCTGGTGACCCTGGTTGGCTTGGCTTGAGAACGGTGCCCTCCCTGAACCAGGGGTTCAGTTCAGCAGGGAGGCCCTTACCCATGACCATGCACAGCGGGAAAGCCCAGCTTCTTGCTGCGAATTGGGACGGATCTGGGGGCGCTCTCTCCAGGTCAGTGCTCCCTGTGGGTTGGCAGAGGTCAGCCTGGGCTCCTTCCCTGTCTGTTCCCCCAACTCCCCCCAACAAATGCCCCTGGGAGCACTTGCACACAGATTACTGGCTCCGTCTGGGGGACCCGTCATATCACCAGGTTTTTCACCTCACAGCTGCTCTGAGGGACTGAATAGCGAATGGATGAACCAGCTGGGGGATTGCAGGCAGGTAGATGGGACAGCTTATTACGCTAATTACAGGCTGTCTCCTCCCCCCTCTGCCCTGTGAGACAGGCAGCCCCTTGGGGAATTCCCCGAAGCTTGTGAATCTTCTTCCCCCTCCCAGGCCTGCTAACTGGGCAGGCCACGGGAAGGAGGAGGGTCCTGTCACTCAGGATGAGGGGCCCTGGGGAGGGACAGACCTCAGGAACCTGGCCGTGTTTGTTATCACTGGAGCAGCTGGAGGGAATGACCATCTGTCACCAATCAACCAAATCTTTACCTGAACGCCAGTGTAATTCACTCCCCCGTGAACTGGTGTAGGGATGGGCAGGCAGAGGGGAGGGTAACATTTTATTTTTATGTCATTTTTATTCCAAATGGCTGACTGGGTGGAACCCACTCTCCTTTCATGAACATGAGAGAGGAAGCCCTCTGTTTCCCATGGCTTTTGTAGAGTTCATCTCTTAGAAAAAAATTTTAAATCAGGAATCTCAATTAAAAAGTTTACCTCTTGTCATACCAATGGACATGGGTTTGATGAGGTCCTCTCATAAATGAGTCTGCTGGTAGAACTTTCAAGCTGCTTGCGTCTTAGAAATCACTCAGCCCCACCCCTCACTTGACACGCGGGAAGCTGAGACTCAGCGATGGGGAATGACCTGCCCACGCGCCCGCGTTCACACCAGTAACAGCAACCAGCACCTGCCAAACACACTGGCTCAGAGTGCAGTGTTCCTTCTGCGGGGAGCCTGGCGAGGGAGCATGGTTGCCATGGCTGCAGAACAAATAGCTCCAAAACCCAGCGCAGAGAACAGCCACTTGCTCTGCGCGGTGCTGTGGGAGGAGAGAGAGAAAAACATCAATGTTGAGAGAGAATCATTGATCTGCTGCCTCCTGCATGCCTTATACTGGGGATCAAGCCTGCAAGCCGGGCCTGTGCCCTGACCAGGAATCGAACCCTGTCCTTCTGGTTCATAGGTCAATGCTCAACCACTGAGCCCCGCCGGCCGGGTGAACACAGTAATTTTGCTGACTTGTTTGTTTACTATCTATCTTTCCTACTAGACTATGTGCTGTCTGATTTTTTTTTTAAATATATTTTATTGATTTTTTAGAGAGAGGAAGAGAGAGGGATAGAGAGTCAGAAACATCGATGAGAGAGAAACATCGATCAGCTGCCTCCTGCACACCCCCCACTGGGGATGTGACCGCAACCAAGGTACATGCCCTTGACCGGAATCGAACCCGGGACCCCTGAGTCCGCAGGCCGACGCTCTATCCACTGAGCCAAACCGGTTTCGGCTGTGCTGTCTGATTTGTTGGTCTAGTTGGTGTCCAACAGAGCTGCAGCTGGCTCAGGGCAGGGACACATTTTTGTTTGGAAAATAAATGTAAAAAAAAAGTTTTTATTGGCTAAAAGTATTCTCATACTTTCTCCTCCTGTGACCATTCCTTTTCATCAAGCATTTGAACACCATCACCATCGTCACTGATTGATTGGCTCATTCATTCATTCACCTTGTGGGGCCCGTGGAAGAGGGATTGAGAATAGTGGCCAGAGGAGGTATCTTGGAGGGAGTGATAAATGCAAAAGGAGAGCTGGAGGATAAGCAAGAGAAAGCTAAGTGGACAGGCAGGAGGAAGGGCATTGCAACCAGAGGGAACAGCCTATGCAAAAATGGAGGCAAGCAGTTCAGTGTGGCAGGCACCTAAAGTTTGAGAGAAGAGTGACAAAAGGTAAGTGAATCAGGGGGGCCAGCAGGTTGGGCTGTAACCAGCCTTCAATGCTGCCTCAAGGAGTATGACTTATTCCTGAGTGGCGGGAAGCCACCAAGGAAGCACCCACCATACTATGTTTAAAAGGACCTGTCTCACTGCAGGTGGGCAATGGATTGGAGTGGGACATGTGGGAGGTGGGGGGCCGGTTGGGATGCTGTTGGCCAAAATCCTGATTCAGGATGATGGGGGCCAGGGCCATGTGGGAGGCCACGGGGGTGGCAAAGAGGGGGTGAATGCCTGAATGGATGTGGGGATGAGAGCATGGCTGAGCCAGTTCTTGGCCTGTGTTTAGGTGAGTCGTTGGGGGAGGTACCAGGCCCGGAGCCAGGAACCCTGGGCCAGGACCAGACTTAGGGCAGGGCTGTGAGGGTCAGTTCTCTGGAGTCCAGGACACCAGAGGGCGCTCAGGTACTGGCTCCGGGAGGCACTTGAGTTCAAACTGCGAACTCAGCAGAGTGGCCTGGGCTTGGATCTGGCTGGGGACTGGCAGAGGGAGGGCAGCGTGGAGAAGGCAGGTTTCAGGAGGCAGGCCGTCAGCGGCACCAATCACCAAGCAGCCGAGGAAGGACCCAGCCATAGTGTCCACAGGACCGCAGAGGCGAAACGTCACTGACAGCCTCACAGCACAGGGCTCTCAAGACCAGGAAGAGCTGAGGGTGGAGCAGAGGTGAGGGGACGCGGGAGGTGGGTGGTGAACAGCATTCCAGTGAAGTCTTTACAGCCCCTCCCAGCTCCGGTGGTCCTGGCGACACCAGGACAGGTTTGCCAAACAAATGTCCACCCAGCACTCCTGTCTCAGAATAGCCATTGCAGCTGCCCCAGTCCCTACAGCCAGCATTGGGATTGCAGTGCTTGGGGGCAGGGGCGGGGGTAATTGTCATTTCAGGCTCCAAACACAGCCCTGGGGCAGAGCTGCTGGTACCTGCACAGAAGGCCTAGTCGTCATCAGGCTTCATCATCTGCTGACAGGCCTGTTAGGGTGGAACTGGCCTCTCCTTGGCTCCAGGGTGGCACCTGTCCCAGCTCAGCCAGTAAGACCCGGGCTGAGACTTCTGGGAAACAACTGGGAAAGAGAAGCACTGTTCAGGCGGGGGTGGGGGGTGTTTGGGGGCGAGTGGGAGGGGGGGAGGAGAGTGGCGGTGGGGGGGTGCTGTCGCCTGGAGAGGCCAGCCAGCACCTAGGAAAGCAAAGCCAGAGATGAGAGACACACAGTCTGAAGGCACTTCCTGGACTCCTGGGGTAGTTGTGGGTTTCCGGTTGCCTGAGGCAGTGGATTCCCATTTCCTGGTGTTGCAGAAGACCAAAAGGGGGGGGGGGGCAGGGGGGGAGAGACCAAGCAACGCTTCGAGAGTTTGGAATCACACTTTAATACACACCAGTGGGCCCAGAGAAAAATGGATTCAAATTCTAAGCAGAGCAAACAAGCAGAATTTTTCTTTTTATTAAAGAGCCAGCCCTATGTGTGCTTAGTGGTTATCTCGCTGGAAACTTGTGGCCTTGAAAACAACACAGTTCTATCCAATTAAAAAACACACCTGGCAGGGCTGAGAGCACGGGCGTATCTAGTCTCCGGCCTACGAGGTCAGACGGCCACGTTTATCTTCCTCATTATTCAAGCAGCTAAAGCAGCTGGAAAGCAAAGTTATTTTTTCAGACTAAGGGGCCGTCTAAAAAAATAGAGAATTTCAAACAGTAGTTCTACAAAATAGGGGTTAGCTTCTCCCTGGGAGAGCTGGCATGTCCTTGTGCTGTCAGTGGTATGGATGAGAGGGGACACACGCTGACCTGACAGCTCAGGGGAGGCCTGCATGGCGGTCTTGCAAACTCAGAGACCTAGAGTCACCACCAAGGATGGTCTGAAATGAAACTTTAACTAACGCAGTTGTGGTGGGCAGTTATGTCCTAGGCCGGTATCTTCACTGACAAGGTCAACCTTTACCTTAACTGAGCCTACCTGTCTTTTTGCATCTATGATAACATACCCCTGAAATGTCTGGGTAACTTGTAACTTCCCTTTTTCTGGACCCCCTGGGGCACAACCTAATGTGCTGGGCACCAGGACAGAGACCACAGATTCCTTCATTGTCATGTTAATTGTTCCAGCACCCACCTAAGCATGTGTCCATCATTTTACTTTTTATCCATTCCCAGGGGCTTCCCAGCTTTGCTTTATCCCACCTCCTTAATCCGTCACCAATGGATTTCATGTAACCCATGCAATCCTTTGATTGCAATGTATAAATACAAATGTAACCTGCCACTCTTCGGGGCATTATCTCAATTCATTGAGGTTCTGCTTCCCGGCATATGTCGACAGTTTGGCTCAAATAAACTCACAAAATTCTTTACAGGTTTCAATGGTTTTTATGTTAACAGTGGTTTCCAGCGGGAGCGAGGCCACTAACTTGCTTCTGCCTTAAGAATTTCTCCTCCTTTTTGCAGGCGTTCTTGTCCTTGCTTCCACTTCTATTCCTCCATTTTGCAAACCTGTCCCTTCTCAGCAACGGGACCTGAGATGCTCGCATGGGGTGCTATGCGGGACCCTCCCTCGCGAGCCAGCGTGTTTCACAGCGAAGGGGGCGCCCCGGGGACTTGCAGGGGGTCAGGCAGAGGCCGCCCCACTGTGAAACCGCTGCGCAGCGGGCACGCCGCTCCCTGCGCACCGCGGGTTGCAACGGGCAGTGAGAACCCTCCTCCGGGCAGCGCGGGGCAGGGGCCGGCCGCCGGGCGCCTTCTCCCTGCCTCCCTGCCTCCGCCTGTCTCCCGCTGCAGTCCGGTGGCAGGGCCGTTTTCTGTCCGCTTCCAGGCTGGTGGGCTGCGTCCTGTCCGCTCGGTCAGAAGGAGCAGGCCCGCGGCTCCTGCCTCCTCCCTCCTCCATCTCATTCTACCTGCGCTCCCCTCCGTCCCTCCTGCCTGTCTGTCTGTTTCCCTCTTTCCTTCCTTTCTTCTTATTTCCCTTTTCCTCCACTTCGCCCTTCCCCACGCGACGTTCACCCTGAGCCCCCGGAAATGGTAGGGCCAGCGCATCCCGTAATGCCTGTAAGAGCGTCACTTTCTTCACGTCCATCCCAGTTTGAGAGTTTAATCGGCAACTTTGAAATACGATTTATGTGGGGAGTGATCCGGGAAGAAGGAGAAAGGGAGAGTGAGGGAAGGAGAAGGGCTGAGAGGGGCCTTCTTTCCCGGCGACCCCCGGGGGGCGTGCAGGGAGCTCAGACATGGTACACCTTTGCCTGTCCTGCTGCAGGGAGGGCGGGTCACCCTTCCCCACTGACCCCCCGCCCCCCGCCCCCCAGGGAGGGTCCCTGCACTTCCACCTGAGTCTGCAACCACCTGCGCTTCTGGGCTTTGGAGAAGAGCACGGCCAGTGCTGGAGCGGAGCTTTGGAGCAGTGCATGGTGGGCGCTGGGGGCGGGGCTTTGGAGCAGTGCATGGTGGGCGCTGGGGGCGGGGCTTTGGAGCAGTGCATGGTGGGCGCTGGGGGCTTTGGAGCAGTGCATGGTGGGTGCTGGGCGCGGGGCTTTGGAGCAGTGCATGGTGGGCGCTGCTGGGGGCGGGGCTTTGGCATGGTGGGCGCTGGGGGCGGGGCTTTGGAGCAGTGCATGGGTGCTGGGGTGGGGTGCATGGTGGGGCTGGGGGCGGGGCTTTGGAGCAGTGCATGGTGGGCGCTGGGGGCGGGGCTTTGGGCAGTGCATGGTGGGGCTGGGGGCGGGGCTTTGGAGCAGTGCATGGTGGGGTGGGGGCGGGGCTTTGGAGGTGCATGGTGGGCGCTGGGGGCGGGGCTTTTTGGAGCAGTGCATGGTGGGTGCTGGGGGCGGGGCTTTGGAGCAGTGCATGGTGGGCGCTGGGGGCGGGGCTTTGGAGCAGTGCATGGTGGGCGCTGGGGGCGGGGCTTTGGAGCAGTGCATGGTGGGCGCTGGGGGCGGGGCTTTGGAGCAGTGCATGGTGGCAGTGCATGGTGGGTGCTGGGCGCGGGGCTTTGGAGCAGTGCATGGTGGGCGCTGGGGGCGGGGCTTTGGAGCAGTGCATGGTGGGCGCTGGGGGCAGGCCTTTGGAGCAGTGCATGGTGGGTGCTGGGGCGGGGCTTTGGAGCAGTGCATGGTGGGTGCTGGGGGCGGGGCTTTGGAGCAGTGCATGGTGGGTGCTGGGGGCGGGGCTTTGGAGCAGTGCATGGTGGGCACTGGGGGCGGGGCTCTGGAGCCCCTCACCTGGCCTCAGCCCGCATCTGGACTGCAGCCTGGAGGATGGGAATGAATAGGCTGTGGCAGTTTGTTCTACAGCAACAGGGAAGGAGCATAGGAACTCTGCCGCCACCTGGGAAGCCGAACCAGCATCTGAAACCAGTGCGTCCCGCTCTCCCGGAACCTGTGCCTGCCTCCATCCTGTCAGCCTGGACTCCCCCTTCATCATGCATCCAGACTCGGACCATGCTCACCGCCCCTTGGCTGTCCCTCGCCAGCCATGGTTATTGTAGTGGCGCTGGGTGAGGCAGGAGGGCAGGCCCTCGGCTGGGGCTGGGGCTGGGGTCCCTCCCAGCCAGCGGCCCCGCGCTGGGTGGACAGTTTCACGCGGGAGCTCCCAAGCGGCTTCAGAACCACTGTGGTCCAAGACGTGCTGTGGGTACGTCCTGGGGGTTGGGATTTTAGTTATTCAGTTTGAGCCAAGAGTGAAAGATGCTGATGGTGACTGGAGAAGTCCCAGGGACAGCCAGCCCCGAGCGGTAAGGGTTCCAGCTGCCAGGCCACCTGCGGTGACCAGGCCACCCCAGGGCGGGTGGACAAGGCCGCTCCCTTCCAGCCAAACACGGGCCCTGCGCGTGCAGCCAGGTCTCCTCACGCGGTGGCTGCTCTGCGGGCGCGTGTCCGCTCGCTCCCCGGAGAAACCAGAGCCACGCTGCTGGGCGGTGCCTGGTCAGGGCAGCCGGCTCTCCGGGGAGGTCAGGCCCACACTCCAGAGAGAGTTAACCAGTACTGCTCGCTCCTGGGTCTGAGCACCCTGGGGTGTTCATTAGCACAATGGATTCTAAAGTGGGTTTTCTTTGATGCAAATAGTGGCATTCAACAAAGGAGCTGACCAGACGTCTTGTGGTGTCTGAACTTTGCAACGAATCAAGTGAGACCAGCAGACCAGCTCCTGATTCTCTTGGAAGGCATCCCTCTCCCCCGCCCCACCTTGGCAGACAGCGCTGTCGCTGTCCCGTCAGCCCACAGAGTGGGCTGCACTGATGGTGTCGCCTTGTTGGTGGAATTCGATCTGAGACAGGCTCTCTTGGTGTCATAGCATCTGGCCAGGGGGGTCAGTTTGGAAATCGGGGCCACCATGGACTTCTAACTATAGGAAGATGGGGAGCCACCATCAAGCACCTGTGTTTGGAATAACCAAATTGCTTAGGATAGTTTGCAACAAATGCTTTTAAATAAGTAAGAGAATCACACCGGAACCAGGTGGCCGCTGGTTTCCCATAGCCAAGGAGAGAGGCAATGGCGGAAGCCCGCAGTCTGAGCGGCCTCCGCTGGACGTCCCGGGGGCAGTCCTGGTGCAGGTAGAGGCCACGCAGGCAGGGAAGGTGTGTGTACAGAGGAGCAGGTGGGGGAGTGGAGATGAGAAGGTGAGTGGAGAATTCAATACTATTCCTTCTTCCAGGAAAAGCTGTGGAACTTTCCAGAAGTGGCATGGCTGAATGGGCTGATCTAGAGTTTGGGCCTGAATCAGAGGGTCAGTGAGTGGAACCCATTTTTAAGAAACAACCCAGGGGAAAACCAAGATGGCGGCATAGGTAAACACCTAAACTGCTGCCTCACACAACAATTTCAAAACTACAACTAAAAGACAAAACATCTATCACCCAGAACCATGGGAAAGCTGGCTGAGTGGAAGTTCTACAACTAGAAGGAAAGAGAAAAGAGCATTGAGATGTGCACAAGCGCTGAAAAGCTGAGGTACGGAGGCGCACGAATCAGGCTGGCGGCGGGCGACTGGGTGTGCTGCTGCTTTCAACCTTAAGGGAGACAAGCTCCCGATTACTCTGAACTCCAGTTTCTGGGGAGACGCTGGGGACCCAAACTCCTACGGGGAGAAGCTGGACTGTCTGCCATCAGGTCGGAAAGTGAGGGTGGCTTGCTTGCAGAGCTGCACACAGGAATCATTGTTTACTGCACTGGGGTGCGAGACGTGGGGATGCGGAAACTCGGAGATGCAGAGACAGCTGTCTGGCAGCCATCGCTGTTTGCCACGCCCTAGCCTAGCGACTCCCTGAGACCCTGCCCCGCACAATCTACAAACCCACACAAGCTCCATGCAGGGGCTTTTGCATATGAATGGCGAGCCCTATCGCAGCTTAACCTAACAAACTGCAGCTCTAGTCAGACAGCTCCAAAACCTCCAAACCCCAAGCAAAGAGGAGAAAACTGTAGTTCTCGCTGTAGCTCCTGCTGGGTGGCCTCAGACAGTAGCTGACCTGCACCCCATTGGAGATCCAGAAACGAGTGTATCTAGTGTGAGACGACACCAGATTTCAACTCCTCACATCCATAAGCAACACACTCAAGGGGCAGACTCAGTGTGCACCAAAGCCCCGCTGAAGCAAGTCCTGCCCCATAAGCGTGTCTCCAGCACAGCAGTTCTTTCATTATAGACACAGCGGGTCCTCACAGCCAATTGGCCTGGAGGTCAAGTCCTCCCAGTATACCAACAGCAATCAAGGCTTAACTACACCAAGACTTTGCACTCAGCCCACAAAGGGGTGCACCAAGAGCGTCCACCTCAGGTGATGGGGGAGGCTGAGCCACTGGCCCCTATAGGTCACCTACCACACAAAGCCACTCCATCAACACAGGGAAGCAGCCAAAATGCAGAGACAAAGAAACATGTCACGAATGAAAGAAATGGAGGAAAGCAAAATACTGGACATAGAGTTCAAAACCACAGTTATAAGGTTACTCAAGAATCTTCTAAAAACTGCCGAGAAACTTAGTGAGACCTCCGAGGACCTTAGTGAGACCTTCAAGGACCTTAATGAGAATGCCGAAAAAATGGAAAAAGAACAGTCATAAATTAAGCATACACTGTCTGAAATAAAGAATATACAGAATTTCAACTGTAGATCAAAGGACCCCAAGAATCAAACCAAAGATCTGAAATATGAGGAAACAAAAAACACCCAACCAGAAAAACAAAAAGAAAAATGAATCCAAAAATATGAAGATAGTGTAAGGAGCCTCTGGGACAACTTTAAGTGTAACAACATCCGAATTATTGGGGTGCCAGAAGAAGGGAGAGAGCAAAATATTGAAAACCTATTAGAAGACATAATGACAGAAAACTTTCCCTACCTGGTGAAAGAAATAGACTTACAAGTCCAGGAAGCACACAGAACCCCAAACAAAAGGAATACAAAGAGGACCACAC